>OX403618.1:47906878-48636878 GCA_948107695.1 Meliscaeva auricollis | reverse complement strand
AGTTTCATATATTAACTTAGTTTAGCATTAGCAAAATGGGTCGATCAAAGCATTGTACTGAAGAAATACGAATTTTAATAAAAAAATTGCGCTTTGAAGGTAAAACCAAAGATAATATAATAATAATATAATACAAAGATGTCGCATCCCATACAAACTTTTGGCGCACATGTACCACAACATGTTGCTAGTTGCGAAATGTTGCGAGAGCGAGGGAATTCCTTAAAAAACTGGAATCCTTCTTCTTCTGTTTTTTTTTTTTGTTTTTGCTTTTGCTTTTGGTTATGTTGTTGTTATGAAGCGCACCCTGCTTTCGGCTACTGTGGCGATCACGATGGTTGTTTTTATTTTTTATTTTCTGTGATGTTTGCACGCTTTCGTCTGCCGATATTTTTAAGATTTTCTTTATTTTGTACTTATAACCAAAGATAATATAATACAAAGATGTCGCATCCCATACAAACTTTTGGCGCACATGTACCACAACATGTTGCTAGTTGCTAGTTGCGAAATGTTGCGAGAGCGAGTGAATTCCTTAAAAAAATGGAAACGCTTAAAAAAAATGTATTTCTTCTGTTTTTTTTGTTTTGTTTTTGCTTTTGGTTATGTTGTTGTTATGAAGCCACCCTGCTTTCGATTACTGTGGCGATCACGATGGTTGTTTTTTTTATTTGCTGTAATGTTTGTCTGTCGATATTTTAAAGATTTTCTATTTTGTAGTTTTTCTGATGTTTTTTTTTCTTAACGATGAAGACGTTTGAACTAGGTAGGAAGAATTTGTTGTATGGTTTTTTAAAGGAATTCATCTAAAAGGAACTGTTAGTTGGTGGGTAGGTAGGTTAACATATAAATTGAGTGGTTTTTTGTAGAAGGACGATAGCTCGGGAACCTGTTTATGGATAGGTATAATTTTTTTTTAATGAATGTGTGCACAAATACAGGTTATTTTTTTTGTTCGTTTGCCACAATCGTGGAAATGTGGAAGAATTTTTTTATTTTGTTATTTTGGTTTGTATTCTTTGTTGTTTTTGATTTGATAAAACTGTTTATATATAAAGTGTTTACATACAATGATATTATCTTTGCTGTAACTTGAGTTTTAGTTGCAGGATTTTAACAAAAAAATAAACAGATTCTATTAGTTAAAATGTTGGTTTATAATTCTGCAAATATTGGGCACTTATTTTATTAAACATTGCCATTGTTAAGTGAAAATATGTTTTTAATGAATGCTATAAAATTACAAAACTTAATGAAAAAGTTTATCAATAGAAAGATCAAAATCTCAGTAAAAATAAAATCAAATACATTTTGTACTTAAATTGTGTAAATATACAAAAATAAATAACGATAGGAAGTATAACTTCTGGCGTACATGAGTACACACACCTTTTTTTTCTTTTGTATATAGAGTACCTACCTACCACAAATTTGCATTTTTTTTAATGTTCCAATGAACAATGATACCTACTGCAACGGTACGGAAAAGTTTGGGACTACCAAAGTAATTCATGTTTTTTTTTTAGGTTTAAAAGTTATTCGTTTTCTACTGATCAAACAATTTAGAATCAGGTTTGCGCCGCAAGAAAATAATGGTTTGGAGGTACCTACATATTTGTTCTTAATTGAATCATGAGATTCATATTCTCTTACGTCTCTAAGGTCTTAAGAAAATTGAAAATTACAAAAAATACTATTTCAGGTTTTTTTTATTCACGTACCTACTTACTCCAAGACAAATTTTAATTCAAAAGAAGTTTTTGTAATTTTCAATTTTCTTAGACTTAAGACAATCTGGTTCTCATAGTTCGATTAAGTATAAATAAGGGAGCAATAACATTTTTAAATAATGTAAATTAGTACTTACACGTTAAAAAAGCCTTTGCTAAATTTTGAGTTTAAAATTATTTTGTTCAAAAACTCTTGATTAAATAAACTCAATTTGAAAATAAAAAGGAAGTTTTCACAGATTTCTATGATTCATATTTGGCATATATCTTTACTTAAATCCTTACCCTTGTTTTTAAATAATTTTGTTTTCATTTTAAATTACATTTTAGAAAATTGGTTTTCCCGCTTAAAAATGGCATAATAGCCCCACCCCCATAGCGAAATATCTTAGCTTATGCCTTCTACAAGAATCATGTAGGTATCATTTTATTTTTATTTAGTTATAGGTATTAATTAAGCCATTTTTAAGGTTTTTTTTTGAAGAAATATCCCCATTGCGAGGTTTGAAGCGCTGTACAGCGAAAAATATTCTATGTATGGTAAATCTCACAGAAAGTTTTTTGTAGGTGCAGTTGTCCTCTAAAAAAAATTGCTATACATTTTGTCAGAAGATAAACACTATTCGCTCTCCCCCTTTAAAAAGAAAATTTGTTCACTAATGTAAAACGAAAAATCACCCTTCTTATCAAGATTACGGATTTTTGAATTCAAGCTTTTTTTTATAACTCTCTAAAACCCTCAATATCATTCTTTTTTCTTCCTTAATGCTGCAGTTAGGTAGATAATAAGAAAGTAATATACATTAAATATAAAATATGCATGGATATAACTACATATTAAAAATGTACTCTACTCACCTACCTATAAAAATGTAATTTATACAATGTATTCAAAACAATTAAATTTAATCATACCTACTTGCCTACTTTATCTACCTAACTACAAAAATAAAACAAAAAATTCTAAATGATCAGTTTTCAATTGCTGAATTTTTTTTAGAAACTCATGATCATGACAATAAGCAACCAGGAATATAAAAACAACAGTTCTTCAGTTCTTGTTTATCTTGCGTTATGTTGTTATGAGTGAACCCTTCTTGCGTCAACAGTGACGATCGCAAGGTTGTGTGTATTTTTCTGTGATGTTTCCATGTCTACCCACACGAAAATTTGTATAAATGTCGTCTGATGAGATCTTTCCTCTTTTAAGGATTTTCTTTTTCTTTTTTTCTTTCCTTTTCTGATTTTTGTTGATTTTCGTTATGAAGACGTGTACATCACGTGCAAACGGCAGGACATACAGAATCGCGGTTACACAGCATGTACGGAAAAGTAAAAACTTACCTTACCAAGGTCTCACCAGGCATAAGTTCAATTATAAGTTATTATTACAAAAAAGTACCTAGGTATATAGACAAAATTGCGATAAAAAGTCTCGTATCATCTCTATTACTACATTGTCTTGTTTGAACTGTTAGGTAGGCAGTCGTAGTTAGGTACTTTCCTACCTATTTCGATACTGATTTATCTTTTTACTATAAATTATAACTAACAATAGGTAAAGGAAGGTACCTATAACCATTTAATGAACTAGGTACCTATGTGTATTGTGTACCTACCTATGTCCATCTACTAAACACAAAGATTTGCATAATATTTATTATTTTCATCAGCCACAAGAAATGCAAAAAAAAAAACAATAAAATCAAGAAAATCCCTACAAGTAAGAATGTGGCAAACGAATAAACTGGACTTGTTACCTGCCTATGCGTTTGTGTACAAAAACGAATTATTGTGCTTATGTACAAATATGATCACACAAAACCAACAATACAAAATCACAACCTCCTACAAATTTCACTGGGACACCGCCTCGTCTACCAATTCCTTCAAGAAATTCAAAACTCTAAAAATGATCAAAAACAACAAAGAATACAAAAAAAAATAACAAAATAAAAAAAATTCTTTCACAGAAGATTGTGGCAACCGAACAAAAGAAAATTAAATTAAAAAAATTAATACCTATCCATGAACAGGTTCCCGAGCTATCGTCCTTGTAAGGACGTTTCTACAAAAAACCACTCAATTTATATGTTAACCTAACTACCTACCAACTAACAGTTCCTTTTAGATGAATTCCTTTAAAAAAAACCATACAACAAATTCTTCCTACCTAGTTCAAACGTCTTCATCGTTAAGAAAATAAAAAAAAATAAAAATAAATAAAATCTTTAAAATACCGACAGACGAAATGCAAACATCCCATCAAATTAAAAAAAACAACCATCGTGATCGCCACAGTAGCCGAAAGCAGGGTGCGCTTCATAACAACAACATAACCAAAAGCAAAAACAAAAAAACAAACAGAAGAAGAAGGACAAACGAGAAATACATTTTTTTTTTAAAGTTTCCATTTCTCTCGCAACATTTCGCAACTAGCAACTAGCAACATGTTGTGGTACATGTGCGTCAAAAGTTTGTATGGGATGCGACATCTTTGTATTATCATTGTATATAAACACTATATTATTCTCATGAGCGAGTTATTTGTGACGTGCAGTTCCATAGTTGTGAGGCGCTGCGATCGCCAACATTTTAATTTTGCAGAAATTTTCAGCATTAGATGGAAAAAGAGGGCTTTTTCCATAGGTGAAATGAGAGTAAGGGAGATGTAATGACTAACAAACGAGAATTTAAGGAATAGCAAGAAAAGAAATAAAATATTGTATGCAGGTTAGCTTCGCGCTAGGGGTTGTTTTTTTTTTTGTTTTGGTTCGAAAAAAATGCATAAAAAAATTGTTACTTAAAAGGGTTCAAACGAGGAATCAATTTGATATTTATTTTTTTTAATGCTAAGAACAAGAAATGTGATGAAAGATTTTAGATTTAAATAGAAATGGTAGGTACCTATAATATGAATGATTAAGGGTATGCTTATAAATATATGCATAGTCGTAAACTTTTCTTGAATTAAATAGGCAGGTAGGTAGTTAGTAGTAGTAGTAGTAGTATATTATTGTAGTTAAGTATATTATTACGGGCGGCCTTTTACAAATTATAGGTACATAATTACTAATTATATACATTTTTAATGAAATCCTTACCCTTGTTTTTAAATAATTTTGTTTTCATTTTAAATTACATTTTAGAAAATTGGTTTTCCTGCTTAAAAATGGCATAATAGCCCCACCCCCATAGCGAAATATCTTAGCTTATGCCTTCTACAAGAATCATGTAGGTATCATTTTATTTTTATTTAGTTATAGGTATTAATTAAGCCATTTTGAAGGTTTTTTTTGAAGAAATATCCCCATTGCGAGGTTTGAAGCACTGTACAGCGAAAAATATTCTATGTATGGTAAATCTCACAGAAAGTTTTTTGTAGGTGCAGTTGTCCTCTAAAAAAAATTGCTATACATTTTGTCGAAAGATAAACCCTATTCGCTCTCCCCCTTTAAAAAGAAAATTTGTTCACTAATGTAAAACGAAAAATCACCCTTCTTATCAAGATTACGGATTTTTGAATTCAAGCTTTTTTTTATAACTCTCTAAAACCCTCAATATCATTCTTTTTTCTTCCTTAATGCTGCAGTTAGGTAGATAATAAGAAAGTAATATACATTAAATATAAAATATGCATGGATATAACTACATATTAAAAATGTACTCTACTCACCTACCTATAAAAATGTAATTTATACAATGTATTCAAAACAATTAAATTTAATCATACCTACTTGCCTACTTTATCTACCTAACTACAAAAAAAAAAAAACTACATAAAAACAACAGTTCTTCAGTTCTTGTTTATCTTGCGTTATGTTGTTATGAGTGAACCCTTCTTGCGTCAACAGTGACGATCGCAAGGTTGTGTGTATTTTTCTGTGATGTTTCCATGTCTACCCACACGAAAATTTGTATAAATGTCGTCTGATGAGATCTTTCCTCTTTTAAGGATTTTCTTTTTCTTTTTTTCTTTCCTTTTCTGATTTTTGTTGATTTTCGTTATGAAGACGTGTACATCACGTGCAAACGGCAGGACATACAGAATCGCGGTTACACAGCATGTACGGAAAAGTAAAAACTTACCTTACCAAGGTCTCACCAGGCATAAGTTCAATTATAAGTTATTATTACAAAAAAGTACCTAGGTATATAGACAAAATTGCGATAAAAAGTCTCGTATCATCTCTATTACTACATTGTCTTGTTTGAACTGTTAGGTAGGCAGTCGTAGTTAGGTACTTTCCTACCTATTTCGATACTGATTTATCTTTTTACTATAAATTATAACTAACAATAGGTAAAGGAAGGTACCTATAACCATTTAATGAACTAGGTACCTATGAGTATTGTGTACCTACCTATGTCCATCTACTAAACACAAAGATTTGCATAATATTTATTATTTTCATCAGCCACAAGAAATGCAAAAAAAAAAACAATAAAATCAAGAAAATCCCTACAAGTAAGAATGTGGCAAACGAATAAACTGGACTTGTTACCTGCCTATGCGTTTGTGTACAAAAACGAATTATTGTGCTTATGTACAAATATGATCACACAAAACCAACAATACAAAATCACAACCTCCTACAAATTTCACTGGGACACCGCCTCGTCTACCAATTCCTTCAAGAAATTCAAAACTCTAAAAATGATCAAAAACAACAAAGAATACAAAAAAAAATAACAAAATAAAAAAAATTCTTTCACAGAAGATTGTGGCAACCGAACAAAAGAAAATTAAATTAAAAAAATTAATACCTATCCATGAACAGGTTCCCGAGCTATCGTCCTTGTAAGGACGTTTCTACAAAAAACCACTCAATTTATATGTTAACCTAACTACCTACCAACTAACAGTTCTTTTTAGATGAATTCCTTTAAAAAAAAACCATACAACAAATTCTTCCTACCTAGTTCAAACGTCTTCATCGTTAAGAAAATAAAAAAAATAAAAATAAAGAAAATCTTTAAAATATCGACAGACGAAATGCAAACATCCCATCAAATTAAAAAAAACAACCATCGTGATCGCCACAGTAGCCGAAAGCAGGGTGCGCTTCATAACAACAACATAACCAAAAGCAAAAACAAAAAAACAAACAGAAGAAGAAGGACAAACGAGAAATACATTTTTTTTTAAAAGTTTCCATTTCTCTCGCAACATTTCGCAACTAGCAACTAGCAACATGTTGTGGTACATGTGCGTCAAAAGTTTGTATGGGATGCGACATCTTTGTATTATCATTGTATATAAACACTATATTATTCTCATGAGCGAGTTATTTGTGACGTGCAGTTCCATAGTTTGGAGGCGCTGCGATCGGCAACATTTTAATTTTGCAGAAATTTTCAGCATTAGATGGAAAAAGAGGGTTTTTTCCATAGGTGAAATGAGAGTAAGGGAGATGTAATGACTAACAAACGAGAATTTAAGGTTAGCTTCGCGCTAGGGGTTGTTTTTTTTTTTGTTTTGGTTCGAAAAAAATGCATAAAAAAATTGTTACTTAAAAGGGTTCAAACGAGGAATCAATTTGATATTTATTTTTTTTAATGCTAAGAACAAGAAATGTGATGAAAGATTTTAGATTTAAATAGAAATGGTAGGTACCTATAATATGAATGATTAAGGGTATGCTTATAAATATATGCATCGTCGTAAACTTTTCTTGAATTAAAAAGGCAGGTAGGTACTTAGTAGTAGTAGTAGTAGTATATTATTGTAGTTAAGTATATTATTACGGGCGGCCTTTTACAAATTATAGGTACATAATTACTAATTATATACATATCTACCTAAATAAATATAATGATAAACTTTACAGCAAAAAGAAGAATTAGGTATTCTATTTTTTGCCATTTAGGAGCCGATAATAGCGATCAGGAAAACGAATCAGGAAAAATGTTCTAATAGATTTTTTATGTTGTTTTCATTCGGTTTAAAACAAAAATACCTACAATACTTATCGATGACAAATGACTCAAAGAAGCTATTGTGAAAAGAAATTTTACAATTGAACAGAGTTAGATAGTTTTTGTTAAAAATGTACCTATTTATTTATTTTCCTGACAGGAAAAATCAGGAAAATACATAAATACATTTTTAACAAAAACTACATAACCAATTTCAAAATTTCTTTTCGCAAAGGCTTCTTTGAATCATTTGTCATCGATTTATGTTGTATGTTTGTTTTAAATCGCGTAAAAATAACATAAAAAATCCATTAGAAATTTTTTCCTCATTCGTTTTCCTGATCGCTATAACCCACCCCTTAGGTAACTAAAATAGTTATTGTGTGTTTGTGGGTAAAGAAAAATGTGCAATGTGCGTAGATAGGTACAAACATATTTATGTATAGATAGGTAAGTAAGTATAGGTAAAGTACCCATTTCCAATCGATATAAAAAAGAGTTTTGGTGCATTTAGTTTTTGTCTATCACTTACAGCATAACCAGTATAATCATTTATGAATGAATCTGTCAAAAATAAAATGCATGCATGCACTAACTTGCTCTTATAGCTAAAGTTGCATAGGTTGTTAAGACTTTTGAATTAAAGTTTTGTGATTGCAGTTTTAGAAAAAAAATAATTCCTAGATATCAGTATCAGTGCGACCAGATAAAATGTTTTTAAGTTAGAAGTTACTCGAAAATGACTCGAAAGATTTAGATAACTTGTTGATTTGATTTCCTTTAAAAAGATTCCTTTTTTGAATTTTATTTTAAAACTCGTTAAAGCAAATTTCAAACGATCTAAAAAAAATTGATATTCCATTTTTAAGACAATATTTTTAAACATCTAAAAACTAAATTTTGAAAAAAATTCAAAAAAACATTTTTGAAAAAAAAATGATGAAAAGAAAAAAAAATCAACCTCTATTTTAAATAAAAACAGTACATCTAATGGGCTGAAATTATTAGGGGTTAAAAATAATGCATTCCTTTCCACATCACCCAATGGGGTAGAATACTAGATGCGTTTTTTTTGTAGAGGTTTCCCCGTTAAAAAAACGAAAAAAGGAACCAAAGGGCTATTAAAGAGGCAAATGAAAAAACATACCTCTATAGATGTGCGTAAAAGCCTTGAGTCTGTGTTTCTTCTATACAGGGTGATTTGCATAAGGTGTGACAAAAAGATTTGGTGTGTAGGTTGGACTTATTTAAAAATAACGGTTATGCCTACAGAGTCGTGCTATAGCATTTTAAAAAGCCAAAAACCTATACATTAATTTAAATTTTAAAGTAAGTTGTTCAAATGAATAGTTTTTGAAATATTATTTTTCATAGTTATATACAAAATTTTACGTTATAAAGTAGTATTTTTCTGGCTTATTTTCAATGCTCTTATTTATTTTTGATCAAACACAAAAAACCGAATGTCAAAATAACCTGTAGTTTTTGAGAAAACTAAAAATGACCAAAACTACTTTTTTCTGAGAAAAACCTTTTGTTTTAGTTTTTACGTTATTGGATGACAACGGCCTTGTCTCTGATAAAGCATCGGTTCCCGATCGATCACCGAAATCAAGCATCATTGAGCGCCGTTGGTAGAAAGATGGGGGACCATCAAATACCAACTGCGTGCTGTTGTCATGTGTTCTTTCTGTTGTTGTTCTTCCTATGATTTGTCTTTCTTTGTTGTATTAATGTCTTGTGTTGTATCAGCCAATGGTCTAGTTACCCGTGCTCCAGTGTTTCTAGTCCGTAAGATTTATCTTCGGAGTAGTTTTGATGTAAATGTAAATGTAAACGTTATTGGATAATTAGATGAACTTACGAAAGAAAGGATTAACTTTATCTTTTTCATTTTTTTATTATTAGTCTTCAAAACATACAATAAAGTGACAAAGTACTCAATTAACCACATTTCACACATTTTTTCATTGAGAACACCTGCGTGAGAGCATTGGGTTGAAATTGACCTACCAACTTGTTTTTATTACGGTGGGGTTTTTACATTATTTAATTCTTGGTTAATTTATGAAAGAAAGGATGAACTTTCTATTTTTTTACTATCAGTCTTTGTTGGGGTTTGTAATTTTGTACACTAAAATAAAAATATGTCTAACCTAAGGACATATAAAATGCAAGAATGTTTTGTTGAACAAATTAATTCTAATTTGAATGTCAAGTCGTCAACATATCACGATGTCAAATTACTCTCGGGTCGAATTAACTGATATGCATTACTGCTACGGTATGGCTCATGGTCGAGGTCGAGAAGCGCAAAGACTTTACGCTGAAATGGATCCCAATAGGAGGCATCCCAGCCATACGATATTTTCAAGAATTCATCAACGTCTTCGAGAACGTTACTGGAGCAACGAGGGCGAGAGAGTGCATCTTCCGCAGACGTGCACACAGAGGAAAGAGTTTTGGGATTGTTCCGACGAAATCCCTCCCTTAGCACAAGAAGGATAGCTACTATGCTTCATTTGCCCCAAACTAGAGTATGGGAAGTGATTCATACCGACAAGTTGCACCCGTACCACACTACACCAGTTCAGGAGCTAACTGCCAACGACAAGATATTAAGAGCTGAATTTTGCCACAGTTACTTTCGAAGGATATTCTGGACGGATGAAGCTCAATTTACCAGAGACGGAGTAACAAATTTCCATAATTTACATCACTGGAGTAGCAGCAATCCGCATAACAAGAAGCAAACCAAATCTCAACACCGCTTTAGCTGTAATGTTTGGCTTGGTATTGTTGGACAAACAGTTATTGGACCCAGGTTCCTGAGTTCAGTTATAAATGGAGAATCCTATCTGCAGTTACTACGAGACCTTCTGCCCGATTTGATTGACAACGTTCCATTGGCCATAGCAATGCTCAAATCTGAGCTAGCTCAAATCAGAACTGACCTGTGAGCTGAGCTGCCATTTGAGCTGAGCTGTCGTTTGAGCTGAGCTGTCACTTGAGCTGAGCTGTCATTTGAGCTGAGCTATCATTTGAGCTGAGCTGTTGATTTGAGCTGAGCTTCATTTGAGCTGAGCTGTTGATTTGAGCTGAGCTGAACTGTAATTTGAGCTGAGCTGTCATTTGGAGTGAGCTGATTTGAGATGAGCTGGAGAGCTGAAGTAAACCGAGCTGAACCGACCAGAAATATTCTAAGTAAAACTGAATGCAGTAAAACTAAATTTTGATATAATATATATTAGATATAATAATGATATAATATAATATTATATAATTGGGAATAAAAATGATTTGGAAGTAGGTATAGTAAGTTAAGTTACGATTTGTACTATTTTTGCAAGTTTCAACATCGAGGCGGAAGAGAGGGCAAGTGAAATATATATCTTCAAAGAAACACCATAAATATTAATAAAAAAAACTTCTCCATAATAGAATTTTTCCAGAAATCGATAATTACCCATGTTCGACTTAATATATGTCGAAAGTACAAAATATTTATATTGAAATTAAAACACAATTTAATTTTAATTCTTATGATTTTATTCACTAGTGATTCGGGGGATGGTTAATTTATGAGTGTCGACTGATCACAAAGCTTGCTAAAGGCAAAGCTACAAAATGGGCAGTCAACATAATGCATACACAGCGCGTGAGGCCATACACTGAACTTTTATTGAAGATCATATTTCGTCTGGTCTCACGCAGCTGAGGGAGTTGGGTGGAATTGGAGTTGTGGGAAAGGTATAAAATTGGTTAAGGTAAATTTAATGAGAACTGACAATGAAATCATTTCTCATCGTGTCAGCATTAATATAAAAATGTGCGATACTATTGTTGGTCGGGTTTGATTACTTAACATACTCCCCCCCTTTGAGGGATCTAATCACTCAAAACACTAAAATTGGGTCTCTACTTCGAAGCGAGGGACTGTTTTCCTAGGAAGGGGTTTGGGTATTCTTTTTTTAAAGAAGTAGAATATGATAAATCCGATCATTGTAATAAATAAAATAAAGCTAATGCCGTAGTGATGGTAGTCGTGCGTGTTTATATCATTTGCCCATGTGTCCTTATCTAAATCTTTAGCTACTTCATTTATTTTTTCCTTTAAAATTTGTATTTCCATATAATTTGTGTCATTGCTTGGAGATACAATAACGTTCGTGTCTTTACTCAGCATTTTTGTATTAATTACCTCAGTAATTCTTATAGATGGAACAAAAGAATTTTGTATTGTTGTATTGCTAAGAACTCTTCCATTTATAACTATGTGTGGAAGTTTCAATGTGCATGGTCTTAAAAATTCCATCAATCCACTTCCACTTATAACTAAGCTCTTCGTAGTTCCTTCGCATACAAGTAAACCAGTAACTGGGTCCTTAAGAGCGAATATCCAACTATTGGAACCTCTTAGGCTTGTCCATTGGTCATGCAGAACGGATTTTGTTAAAAAACAGTGACTTAGAGCACTTGTCAAATGATTCAGTAATGAGACTTCACAACTATTACCACTGTCCCGATGGATCATTGTTGGTAGTTGTTGGTTACAAATAAAATTTCTGGTTGAAAGAAAATGACAAGATGCTAACTGATTTTCTGATAATGCAAAATACCTATCTCTAGTTGAAGTGACTGCTAAGTAAGGGGATGATAATTTTATTAAGAAACTTGAATCATTTTGAAATAGAGGAAACGAAACTAAATTAAAGAGTTGAAATTCTTGATTATCGACCAAAGGAATCATCATTTCAAAAACTATTGAGTCATTTAGAATTCGTCCCTTAATCGATGACAGCTTAAAAATATCTAAAACAGATGCTGATGGGATGTTAAGATGAGACGGAAGATTGTTCCGAATAATTTGGAGTTGTTTGATTAATTGTGATGGAGAAATAAAATGAGGATTCATTTTGCCATTATTAAGGCTAAGGAGAACGTCAAGTAATGTGTCTTGCACTCTCTCGAGGTTTGTAATTGATAAAATCAAATATGATGTTAAGGAAGAGAAACTCTGGCTAACATCAATTATTTCTTGGTGTTTTTCAATGCTATTCAACGACTTTTCGAAGATAGTTTTCAAACCTTGATATTGCTGATTTAGTTGCAGATTGTTTCTTTTAAGGAGATTAGCTGTTGAATCTGCGATCGAGCTTTGTTTTTTAAAAAGATGCACAAGGTGTTGTTCATCTTGGTTGACCAAGGAGATTTGCTGTTGTATGTCTTTTGCATCATCTTGATCCAATAATCCAAATAAACTATGTGCTACATTTCCTATAAAATCGAAAGGAGATCTAGCAAATCTTATCCGTTTGCTATAAGAAGTATGATAATTATGAACGAGGTCATTGTTCGATTCGATTACAACCACTCTGTGTTTTAGAGCGGAAATTGTAGGCAAACAATACGGATTACCTTTTAATTCATCTAAACAGATTTTATCCATTCTATCTAAGTAAGTTTTCACTTCTCCTAGCTCTAGCCAATATGATGACAAATTATAAAAAATATAAATGTTCCAAAAACTGTTAACGGTGCTAGCACTACCTATGTCCTCAAAATAGATACCTGAGGGATTGTCGAATTTAGTAACCCTTATTGGTTCGATATCTAAGGAGGCTGCTAATGGAATCAATAGAAACATGAAACATAATAATGATACCAAGGAATTACCGAGAAATCTACCACTTCTTAATCTCATTGAAGGTTGGTTTCTTACTGGGGTTTGAACAAGCTCCTTTCGGTCCTCTTTGTCCTCAATAGGTAAAGGGCATAAGTTTTGAATAGCTCGTTGATATATTCCTGTTCCCGTTTTAACATACGCCACTCGGACTAATCCATCAGTTCCTTTAATTACTTCGATTACACGTCCAAGCTTCCATTTCATTGGAGGCTGGTGTGCATCTTTTAAAACTACCATGGTTCCAGGTTCTAGATTTTGGCATTGCACTTTCCACTTTATTTTCTGTTGCAGGAGATGTAGGTATTCGTCTGACCATCTCTGCCAAAAATGTTGTTGAATGTGCTGAATTTGACGAAATTTGTCTAATCTTGAGATTTTGCGATCAGTAATATCTGGTTCCGGTAGCGAAGTCAAAGGAGCTCCAATTAGAAAATGACCTGGAGTCAATGCCTGCAAGTCATTAGGATCTGAGGAGTTAGGTGTAAGTGGGCGTGAATTTAAAATAGATTCAATTTGAACAACGACTGTTGAAAGTTCTTCATGAGTTAAAGAAGCTTCTCCTAAATATTTTAATAACAATATTTTTGGCGATTTAACAGCAGCCTCCCAAAGGCCTCCAAAATGAGGTGATCGTGGTGGAATGTGTTTCCAGTTGATTCCCATTCTCAGACAATTTGAATTGATTGATGTTTGAGTCTCAGATGAATCAAAAAAATCTTGAAAGTCTTTTAATTGATTTCTTGCCCCTACAAAATTTGTGGCATTGTCACAGAATATAGTATGGCATAAGCCCCGTCTTCCAACAAATCGTTTCAAGCAGTTAATAAAAGATTCAGTGGTAAGATTGCTTACCACTTCAATATGAACAGCTTTTGTAGAAAAGCATACAAATACTGCAAGATAAGATTTTGTTGGAGTTTTTCCGCGAACATTATAATGTGTTCGTATTGGTCCACAAAAGTCCACTCCTGAATAATGGAATGGTCGAGAAGGTACGATTCTTTCTTTAGGTAGATTACCCATTAATTGATCGATGGATATGGGTTTGGCACGGAAACATTGAATACATTTAGAAAGTACCTTCCGCGTTTCTCTTCCTACACTTAAAATCCAAAATTGTTGTCTAGAGATAGAAACAAGTGTTCTATGGGAAGCGTGTAAATGTTTTTTATGCAAGTGATCTAAGAGCAATGTTGTTACTACATTATTTTTTGGCAGTAATATTTGGTTTTTTGCTTGGGAAGGAATTTCAGCATGTTTAAGTCTTCCTCCCACATGTATTAACATTGTACTTTTATCAAAATATGGGCTTAAAGATAATATTTGAGAATTATTTTGGAGAGGTTTCCCTGCCTGAAGAGCCTTATATTCTTCGGGGAAAACACTGATTTGAACACTCCTCCACAAAAGAATGGTTCCGTTCTGGATATCTTCCACAGTTAAGGGACCAGTATTTTGGGTTTCTTCGCAACGAGATGTAAAACTCATTAAAAATCTAGAACAGAATGCAAAAATTTTTTGTAGTGTGTAAAACGAATTTTTATGATTAACTGAAGTATATAAATCATTTTGAACCGACAAATTCAACACCGTTTTGAGCTTTCGACGCCCAGAGATTTGTTCTGGTATTAAATACTCCATATGGATATTGGACGTATCATTTTGTCTCAAGAACTCAGGGCCTTCGAACCAAATGGTTGATCTTATAAGATCACGCATTCCTAATCCACGTGATATAAGATCTGCAGGATTTAATTCTCCTCTTACATAATTCCAATGGTTGAAATCTGAAATTGCTTGAATTTTAGCCACACGATTTGCAATATAGGTCTCCCAAGTATAGGAAGGTGCCTTTATCCATGCTAAAACGGTTGTGGAGTCTGTGTAATAACTAATCGACGTAATTGTCCTACTAATAATTGGCAATATTTTTTGTACTAACTCTACCAGTAAAACAGCTGCCTGAAGCTCTAATCGAGCTATGCTCGTTGCTTTTAGGGGAACGACACGAGATTTTGAATATAGCAATTGTACAAAGACTTTCCCCTCATTGTCAATAGATTTTAGATAAATGCATGCACCAAAAGCACTTTCACTACTATCGGAGAATGCATGAATTTCTAATTTAATTGGCGAGTCTATTAAAATAAAGCGTGGTATATTTATTTCCTGTAAAGCCGAGAATTCTGCCAAATAGTTTAGCCACTTAAAAGCCTGCTCTGGAGGCAAGTTTTCATCCCAAGAAATCTTAGTTTTCCATAGTTCTTGAAGAAAGATTTTTCCTAGTAAAATTACTGGACCAATAAGCCCCAAGGGATCAAAGAATTTGGCCAAGTCGGCAAGAACACTTCGTTTTGTTACCTGTACATTACAGGGTGCCACATAATCGTAGCAAAACTTGAAGGTGTCTTGATTTGGATCCCATACTAAACCAAGTGTCTTAATTACCTGGGACTGATAAATAGTCAACATTCTTTCACGACTTTCCATAGGAATATTTTCGAGAATACGTGGATCATTTGAACAAAATTTTGTTAAATCAAAATTTCCTTGTCTCAATAATCTTATCGTTTCTTCGAGAAGAAACTTGGCTTCCTCCAGAGTATTTGCTCCTGTAAGACAGTCATCCACATATATGTTTTTCGTTATAATCTTCGATGCGTTTGGATATATGTGTTCATAATCATTGGCTAATTTTACCAAACATCTTGTCGCTAAATAAGATGCGGAAGACATTCCATACGTTACTGTGTTCAGCTTATATGTTTTTAATGTATTTCTGGGATCTGACCTCCATAAAATAAGCTGATATGCTCTATCATTTGGATGAATCAATATCTGTCGATACATTTTAGTTATATCGCCAGTGAATACATATTTATATAGTCTGAAATTTGCTATGACTGAAAACAAATCTGATTGGACTGTTGGGCCAACCATTAGGGTATCATTAAGTGAATACCCAGATGCTGTCTTAGCAGAAGCATCAAAAACCACCCGGAGCTTTGTTGATGAACTCTCGGGTTTTACTACACAATGATGTGGAAGAAAATAATTAGATTTTGGTATGTTTCTATGTGGTATTGGAGTCATATGACCCAGACGCTCATATTCATTCATGAAATCTACATAACTTGCCTTTAAGTCTGTGTTCTTCTCAAGTTTTCGTTCTAATGAATAAAAACGCCTTTTTGCTATTTCCATTGAACTACCTAATGTTTCATTTGGTATTTTTTTTAAAAGGAAGTCGCACTATGTACTGACCATTGCGTGTTGTTTCCACATTCTCATTAAAATGTTTTTCGCATTTAAATTCTTCTTCACTGTAAATCTTTGATTCTTCTTCAAAAGTCTCACTCTCCCAAAAGGATCGGACCAATTTGTCGAGGGAGCTCAGACTTGGTTTTGAAACAGAATGACAGTATGAATTGTGATTAGGATCTAGGGCGCTTCCAGCTAGAATCCAGCCTAGCTTAGTGTTGCGCAATAAGGGAAGACTACTTGATATTTTGAACTCCCCTGGCAAGAGAAGCTCGAAGAATATTTCTGCTCCTATTAGAAGGTCTATGCGCCGGGAATTAATCGTATTAGGATCCGCAAGAACAATGTTTGCTGGCAAATTCCAAGTTTGCATATCTTGAGGTGCAGTTGATACATAGTCAGTTATTTTTGGCATTATACTAGCCTCGATAGTTCTCTTGAATGACGATGTTCTAGATTCTAACGAAACATTAATAACAAAACTAGCCTGACATTTCTTGCCACCGATTCCACTGATTGGAATGTCCCTTCTTTGTTTTTTATAACCTAATTGCTGAGCTAATGAAGAAGTTATGAAATTTAACTGAGAACCTGAATCTAACATAGCACGACAAGGGATTCGCATACCGTTGGAACATTCTATGTTCACAATGGCGGTGGCGAGATATACCTCGCGGCCTTTCAAAACTACACCTAATGAAGCGTTATTATACGACCCTGATGGAAGTTCACCCACCCGACCAACAATATTTTCGCACTTACCAGATGCTGAGTTTTTAAAGTTAAGATCCTTTTTGGCCGGATGATGGAGTAAAGTGTTGTGTTTCCCATTACAACTTTTACATCTGCGTTGCTGCTGACACGATGAAAAATGATGTCCTTGCAAACAGTTGGTGCAGAGGTGAAGCTTCCGCACCTTCTCATTACGTTCTCCCACTGAAAGACAAAGAAATTTTTTGCAATTGAAAATCTTATGACTATTAGAGTTACAAAATTTGCAATTTGAAACTTCCCTAGGATAATCGGCAGCGGTGGTTACCACTTTCTTCCTCTCATCTGGCTTCACCGCCTCTAGGGCTTGGAATCTGCATTCAACAAATTCAAGTAGCTGCGTTAGAGTTGGACTGCTTCTTGGTGATTGCAGCGATTCTTCGAATAACATTCGGGTTTCCTTATCCATTTTCTCCAGCAACAGATGCACCACTACTGGATCCCATCCACTAGTATCGTACCCGAGATTATTGATTGCTTGCATGACTTCCTTCGTAGTGTCGTGAAGCCTTTTAAGACTTTTTGAACTGTCAACGACTGTATAATGTTGAAATAATCTATTCAACTGTGCCGTTAACAATAGTCTCTTATTGTTAAATCGATCCACCAGTGTGTTCCATGCCAGCTCATAATTAGTGTCAGTGGCATTAAAATGTTGTATTAAGCTGTGAGCATCTCCAGTCACATTCGTCTTCAGGAAATATAATTTTTGTGCCGCTGCGATTGGTTGATTGTGTACCATTTGTTGATACAAGTCGAAGAACTGAGGCCAATTGAGGTAACTTCCATCGAATTTAGGAATTTCGATTTTAGGTAGCTTGATTGGTGTTGCTGTTACCTTGTAGGGTTGACTTGAAGTACCATCAGGTATTATACTGCTAGGTAACCAGGTAATCCTCAAGTCCACTTGGTCTTGAAGCTCAAAGTAAAATTCAATGTCAGCTGCAGTTGCATCGTCCCCAAGTCGTTTGTAGGCATTGGTTAGTTCCTCCCAATTGCTCACAAGCGTTTTTGTTTTTTGATTAAATTGCTGGGGTAAAGTTTCCCGTAAAACCAATGGGCACTTATTTAATGATGCTTGGAAAATTTTACCAAGCAGGCGGAATCTATTTTCTGTTGTCATCTTGTTGCCTTCCGTTATAAATTTTCCGGAAGGGTTAGCTTTGATTGGCTGCTCTGCTGGGAGCTTGGATTGTTTAGTTGATACGGTGGCTGTATCTGGTGTATGCCCTGCTAGGGGCTTGACTGCTGCTGGTCCTGATGTCTGCTGCTCTGATGGTGGTGGATTGACTGCTGTGGTCTTTTCTCTAGCATCATGGGATTTTTCTATATCCTCGTCAGCAAACCGCTTAATGATGTCGTCTTTTACGGCATCATACACCTTCTTAACCTCGTCATAGTATCCTTTGGTGAAGTATTCGTGTTCTGTTGCTTGCGGATAATTGTCTCTTATCTCGCTGTCCACGTTATCAAAGGATTCCCACAATTCACTTAATTTTGCCCAACGTGTATTTAAATACTGCAAGGTTTTTCTCGTAGGGCCGTCCTTCTTGTAGTTGCGGGCGAGGTCACAGATTTCTTTGCCTACCTCATCTTGATGGTTGGTCAAATCATTAATTGAAGCCACCATTTTTGTTAATTATTTGTTTAATTGATCGGTTTTTAAAAATGTTTAAAAATGTTTATTCACTTTTTTGTAAGCTTTATTTGAACTAGCTTTTTTTTTTTTTTTTCTTTCGACTCACTTCACTTTAATTCACAAAATTGCTTCGTTTATATTTTTATTTAAAAATTACAGGCCACTAAACTTTTTTAGATAAGTCCTGTCACGGTCGCCAAATGTTCGACTTAATATATGTCGAAAGTACAAAATATTTATATTGAAATTAAAACACAATTTAATTTTATAAACGTTACAATTTTTATTAATTCTTATGATTTTATTCACTAGTGATTCGGGGGATGGTTAATTTATGAGTGTCGACTGATCACAAAGCTTGCTAAAGGCAAAGCTACAAAATGGGCAGTCAACATAATGCATACACAGCGCGTGAGGCCATACACTGAACTTTTATTGAAGATCATATTTCGTCTGGTCTCACGCAGCTGAGGGAGTTGGGTGGAATTGGAGTTGTGGGAAAGGTATAAAATTGGTTAAGGTAAATTTAATGAGAACTGACAATGAAATCATTTCTCATCGTGTCAGCATTAATATAAAAATGTGCGATACTATTGTTGGTCGGGTTTGATTACTTAACAACCCATTTTGACCGCAAAACAGATTTTATTAAATAACTTCTTAGGTACTGGGAAGGTTGCTAATTGTATTGTATAATGTAACAAATTTATGAGGATAATAAAAATATGTTGGGTTACGATCAGTAAGGGAACATTAGGGCAATAAAAGTAAACCGATGGTATACATGAATGGGTCTTGCGATTTCAAAAGGCAGGTAGTTGGGATTTTCTTGAAGTATTTGCAATCAATGGTCATCAGTGGTTTTTCCGATATCCTTTTGGTGAATGAGATATACATTAATGCAAGTTTAGGTAACTTATTGGTAATGAAAGGGTTGTAATTGAAATAAGAAAACCCAAAATTTTACAATGGGTGATTCTGGTAAATTTGTATATTTTAACCTGTTAGAAAAACAGAATGACTGTATAAATGCATTTTGTAAGATATCAGTCACCAGTTGACGCCAAGTACTAACCCCGTATATCAATTATAATTGTCCGAGTGTAACAACTTATTCTCTATCAAAAATAATCTTTTATTATGTTTGCTACGCAAAAGTTAACAAATCTACCATACCTACAAGTATTCCAAGTATTTAACTTCAATCTACAAACATGCAATTCATAGAGCAGAAATATTATTTTAGGATCTATCCATAATGTAAAGTTACGACAACACCAGATTATTCAATTTGCAATGTTTTACCAAAAAAAAAAAATTAAATCAACTCTTACCATAGAAGAAATCAGCGCAACTGAACTGAAATAATTTAGCTCAGCTTAGATGAGCTCAGCACAACACAGCTCAATCAGCTTAGCTCAGCTCAGCTCAGCTCAAGTAACAGCTCAGCTCAAGTAACAGCTCAGCTCAACTTATAGCTCAGCTCAATTTACAGCTCAGCTCAAATAGCAGCTCAGCTCAAATCAGCTCAGCTCAGCTCAACTAACAGCTCAACTCAACTAACAGCTCAGCTCAAATCAGCTCAGTTCAACCGGCAGCTCAAATTTGAGCTAGCTAAAAAAATGAGCTAGCTAAAAAAAAAGATATAGCTCAAATTTGAGCTGAGCTGTGAGCTGAGCTGAAATTTGAGCTTTTTGCGTCTCTGAATTTAATATACCAGCAAGATGGAGCTCCAGCACACTACAGCCGCATTGTAAGGAACTGGCTTGATGACCATTTTAGTGACCGTTGGATTGGAAGAAGAGGTCCCACAGAATGGCCACCTAGATCACCAGATTTAACTCCGTTAGATTTTTATGCTTGGGGATTCATGAAGGGCTATGTTTACGAAAAGGAAATAGAATCTTTGGCTGAACTGAAACAACGGATTGAAACGGCTGCAGTCAAATTACAAGAAAATTTATCAGGTATAAATTTATGTGCAGCAATAAGAAGGCGCTATAGTCTTTGCCTTCTTCAAAATGGGGATCATATGGAAAATTTTTTATAATAAGCTTTAGATAAAAATATTACAATAAATAGTAACTTAGTATTTTTATCTGAATATGCAAGTATTTCAATTTGGATTGATTTCAAGATTAAGGCTTTCTTATTTCGCAATTGCATTTTTCTTCCACTGGCTAGGTAGCGCGTGGTGTTGCATGATTAAAAAAACAATCACAAGCTAATTATAACCCTTAGTTCTGCAGGTGTTCTCAATAAAAAAAGGAAAGAGAAAATTCATCCTTTATTTCGTAAATTCACTTAAGAATCCAATAACGAAAAAAAAACTTAAAAAAAAAAAAAAAATTGAAAAAAGTAGTTTCTGTAATTTTTGATTTTCTCAAAAACTACATGTTATTTTGACATCCGGTTTTTTGTGTTTGATCAAAAATAAATAAGAGCAATAAATAAATAAATAAAATAAGCCAGAAAAATACTACTTTATAACGTAAAATTTAAAAAAAAAATGGTTTAAATAAAAAAAATTATGCTTTTTTCTCAAAATTTTGACTTTGAAAATTAATATTTCAAAAACTATTCATTTGAACAACTTACTTTAAAATTTAAATTAATGTATAGGCTTTTCAAAATGCTATAGCACGACTCTGTAGGTATAACCGTTATTTTTAAATAATATTTTTTCCGTTTTAAGTGATTTTTTTCTTAAATTGCCCCTCCCGCCTAAACGGGGGAAAACGGACCCACTCCCCTCCCATACGATTTTTTGCTTGTCTAAGTCCAACCTACACACCCTATCTTTTTGTCACACCTTATGCAAATCACCCTGTATATGTAGGTACCGATCGCACAGATAGAAGAGAAACATAAAAACAAAAAAGCGGGCAGTAATTACTTATCCCCTTATCTTCTGAACATACCAAATCCTCACATAAAAAAAGCACAAAAAGGTGCCCACATTTTCATTTTTTAAACATACAAAATCCTCACATAGAAAAAACATTAAAAAAGCCCGCAAAAATTAGTTAATTGCTCCATTATCGTACATCATTATAAACACAATGTCAAAAGTGTGAGATGAAAATCATGTTTAATAATTTCTATATTTGATTTTCTTCTCACATTTTTGACATTATGTTTATTATTATTATTTATTTTTTCATTCCTTGAATCCTCACATAAAAAAAATACCTACCCTAAACCAGATTTGTTTTTTTCTTCCAACTTATTCCTTTATGTCTTCAAAAAATAATAAAAGAACAAATCAAAAAAAATAACCAAAACAAAATAGAAAATGTGTACCCTCTCCGAGCAAAATAAAAAACAACCAAAACAAAATAAAAAATGTGTATCCTCGCCTTCGAGGACTGTTGTGGAAAACGAAAAAAATATACCTCTAGATGTGTGCAAATTGTAAAAAAAACTCTTGAGTGCACAACTATACGGCAAACGAACGCAAGAAAAAAAAATTAAAAAGAGAAACCACCACCGAACTCTTTTTTTATAATATTACAGAAGAGGATGAGAAAGAAGAAGACACACATAAACAAAGAATGCAAAAATGCATCCCTTCTAACCAATTGAAATTTTTAAACAGCGTTCTCTTTTCTGCGTATACTTATTTTTTTATTTTCCTCATGTAAGTTAACACAACACCTACTGCCCATATCCCAATACATTTCCTTACCTGTGGACTGAACTGCACAGGTAAGCTTAAATTCACATTTGCTTGCTATCCCAACTATTTCCCATAGCATATTCTTTCCCAAGCTCGCTCCCAACCTTTCCAAGAATACCAACTAACTTTTATTTCTCAACTCATGTTCTCAGAATAATTAATAAGCAAATTTAAAATGATACTAGAATAAATTTTATTGTTAAACTGATTAAGTAATCACAAAAATTAAATTGATTTGTAATCAGAAAAATATTATAAATAAGAAAAGAAATTTAATAAAGTGGTTCATTCCGTTTACAGCAGTAAGATAAAATTGTCTTTTTTTTAAATCAAGCCACTACACGCTTGATAACTGGCGCCCGGGCAACATAAAACCTGGAAAGCTTCGCGAATAATACTCATAACGCAAATAAGTGTTTCGTGAAAAATAATAGAACTAAAAACTCTATTAATAAAGACTATCTACTGTGAAAGTGAATTAAGAAAATTATTGAAAACTTAAACGAGTGTCACGTAAGAACCACTCTGCAAGTTAAAAAATATAATTAAGTGATTCAAGAATAAACCCTAAAAGTAAATTAAGAAAATTATTGAAAACTTAAACGAGTGTCACGTAAGAACCACTCTGCAAGTTAAAAAATATAATTAAGTGATTCACGAAAAACAAAGTTTTAAACCAAAAAAAAATGAACCCTAAAAGTGAATTAAGAAAATTATTGAAAACTTAAACTAGTGTCACGTAAGAACCACTCTGCAAGTTAAAAAAAAAAAAAATATAATTAAGTGATTCACGAAAAACAAAAGTTTTAATGAAAAAAGTAAACCCTAAAATCCACCGTGAAAAAATAAGTGAATAAAACCTTAAACGAGTGCCACGTAAGAACCACTCTGCAAGACAAAATATCACCATCTGTGGAAAAAAGACATTTCCAAAAACCATCAGTGCATTTAACCGTGGACCAAACCCGAGCCCGAGTAGCCACCTGTACAACACAAGGCAAAAGAGACCACACGGACGCCCGACGATGCAGATAATTATACTGTAAGATGCAGATAATAATACTGTAAGCCTTAGAAATAGTTATATTATACTTTAAAGTACAAACAAATATCATTTAAATTAAAATATTACACCGAAGAAAAATTTCAATTTCATAAGAATATAAAAAGTATAAACAGAAAATAAAAATTATTATTATTAAACTTTATACCAAAAAATATTCAAAAATATATACACTTGAAAATTATAATAAAAAATATACAGAAAATATACAATTTAAAGATATACACAAACCTGAGAATTATAATTGTAAAAACATACAATTTAAGAATATATCAAGTTTAAAAAATATAGGTTCTTCTTCGCACCTTTAAAAAAATACATATTCAAAAAAAAAAACCTTTATTAAAAGAGAACAATCCCAAATTTACATTCCTAACTTATCCCAAAATGACTGAAATTGAGCATTTATCTGAACTAGTGAAACATTAGCTGTTAATGCTCAAATCGAGCAAATAAAGCTAATAAATAATCGACTAAGTCAAGTCGAGAGCAGGGTAACACCGCCTCATATTATGAGTAGCAGTTCTTCCTGCTCCAAGAAATGAGCAAGAACTTGCTGAGATAAGAAAACTTCCAGACTGCGTAAGAGACCTTCAGGTCTTTGACGGAAATGCAGTCCAATACATTTCATGGGTCCACAATGTGGAGTCCATTCTTAAAGATTATGAAATCGTAAAATCCAAACCCATATATAGAGCGATATTACAGCATATTCGCCAAAAAATTAGAGGTCCGGCCGATGCCGCCCTAATTTCTTACAACATCTTCGATGAAGGATGGGCAATAATAAAAAAATGTTTGTCGTTCCATTACGCAGACAAGCGTGATGTTCGCACATTGGAACATGAACTTAATTTACTAACCCAAGGTCGCAAGACCATAGACGAGTATTATGCTTGAGTTAATCATCAGCTTTCTTTACTAGTAAATAAAATTAAGACTGAGGACTATTCCCAGCAAACGGTAAATGCCTTAAAGGAAAATTACCGAAACAGAGCATAGGATGTTAATGATTCAGAAACCCCAAACATTACCAAAGGCTTATACTTCTTGTTTGGAGTTTCAAAATCTTAATTTTAGAAATTTCCAAATACATCAGAGAAATTCTAATAACACAATAACTGCTCCTATTAACCAGATGTTTACACCAAAATACCAAACAAATGCTACACCTCCTCAACTGACACCCATAGAGAAATCTCAATTGTATGTATAATAACCAACGATATCCAAACCAAAAACCAACGTGGACAAGCTCACCACCTCCTAGACCATCTAACCCAAAGCCTCCGCAGCCCATGGAAATCGATCAGTCGGTTCAAACCCGAAAAGTTCACTACATTAATCGACCAGTGTATAACGACAGTAATATCAAAAGACCCAATGGTTCGGACAATCTACCCAGAAAACAACAACGATATTTAATAGATCAAGACAAAGATCAAGACGATGAACTTAACCAGGACTATTTTCATGCCTACGAGGAGGATAATTATGAAGATGGCAATGAGGACGATTGCCCCGAGCTAAATTTTACGACGGAAGCCTCTCTAGCGTACCAAACCTAGAGTATGTAACTAGAGATGGGGAGGTCTTAAAATTTTTGATAGATACTGGAGCTAATAAAAACTTTATATCTGAAAGAACTGCCTTTAATAGTAAACCAGTTTCCTTGCCATTCAAGATACAGTCTGCTGCTGGACAGTTAGAAATAACAAAAAAAGGATCTGCCCCATTCTTTAAACCTGTCAACAACAACACCCTCCTTGATTTTTTTGTCCTTCCCGGATTAACATCATTTGATGGTATCATAGGCGATGATACCCTTAAAAAATTAGAAGCCGTAAAAGACAGGAAAAATAATATTCTTATAATTTCTCCAAATATAAAAATTGATCTCAAGGAAAAAGAATCAAAACAAGTAAATAATATCCAAATTAATCCCGATAAAGAAAGTAGCATCCAAAACTTATTAAAAAAACATGAATCACTATTTGGACCAATTTCTGGCAGCGGTACCATAGACACAAGTGTCCGTGCAGAAATAAGGACCACATATTCTGAACCCATTTATACTAAATCATATCCCTATCCCGCTAACCTTCGATCAGAAGTTGAATCCCAAATCAATAAAATGCTCGTCATAAGACCACCCAAAAGCCCTTATAATTCGCCTCTTTGGATAGTTCCAAAGAAACCAAATGCTGCAGGCGAAAGACAATACAGACTAGTAATTGATTTTAAAAGAATTAATGCGATAACTATTCCGGACGCTTATCCCATTCCTGATATAACAAACACTTTAGCAAGCTTAGGCGAATCTGAATTTTTCACAACTCTCGACCTAACATCCGGCTTCCATCAGATAAGAATGAAACATAGCGACATTTATAAAACCGCCTTCTCAACGGCTAATGGTAAATATGAGTTTACTCGATTGCCCGCTATTTTTCAGCGTATGATTAATGATGTTTTAAAACCTCTCATAGGTAAAACGTGCTATGTTTACATAGACGATATTATTGTCTTTGGAAAAAACGAATCTGACCACTTAAGAAATCTGGACGAAGTTCTATCATACCTAGAAAAAGCTAACCTTAGAGTGAATTTAGAAAAATCCAAATTTTTAAGAACCCAGGTTGATTTTTTGGGATACATTATCACACAAGAAGGAATTCGTGCAGATCCTGAAAAAATAGCAGCTATCCAAAAAAATTCCATCACCAACAAATTTAAAAGAGCTTAAAATTTTTTTAGGTCTTGCATCATACTATCGAAAGTTCATCAAAGATTTTGCAAAAATAGCAAAACCTTTGACAAACCTAACAAGAGGTACAAATGCGCAAATAAAAGCAAATCAATCAAAAAAGTCCAAATTCATCTTGACGATCAAGCTTTAAAAGCATTCAAAAACCTCAAGGACATGCTTATATCTTCTGATATTCTAATATTTCCCAATTTTGAAAAAACCTTTCGTTCTCACAACCGATGCCTCCAACTACGGCATAGGAGCCGTTTTGTCTCAAGGAGACATAGGCAAGGATAGACCTATTACGTTCATATCCAGGTCACTGAACGAAACGGAAGAAGGTTTTTCAACAATCGAAAAGGAAATGCTTGCAATTGTGTGGTCCCTCGATAAACTAAGAACGTATCTTTATGGTGCAAAAAATATAAAAATTTTCACGGATCATCAACCGTTAACATTCGCCCTGAGCAATCGCAATAACGCAAAGCTAAAGAGGTGGAAAGCTAGAATAGAAGAATTCAATTATACTCTTGTTTATAAGCCAGGAAGATCGAATATCGGTGCAGATGCTCTTTCACGACTCACTATGGAGTAAATGCATGAAAAAACGAGACAAAATTATTTTTTGGCTTCAATGGGTAGATATCCATCTGAAACAATATTTTATGACGTATAAAATATATTTCATCTTGTATATAAGTAAAAAAAAATTTTTTTTATTAGAAATAACGTTTATTTATTATTATTTTCTTTAAATAGGTAAATGTTTATTCCGAAAGAGACTCTGAACAAGACTCGCTTTCTTCCTCAGAATTATTATTATCTTCTTCTTCAGAGTCATCTAATCGAGATGAAATCGGATCCTCAGATATAAGCATTTCAATTGCTTCTTTAGGGGGTTATTAGGGGGTCAGATGTTAATAACAAACGATTAAAAATATCTACATTGCAATTTTTCCTTGAGTTTTTCCTTGAGTAATTAAGGCGGTAGAGTCTGAAGTGCTTATTTCGAGCTTCGGCTGCTTCTTCCGAAAGCTGCCCAATTGGCAAAATCGCATTTTCAATTACGGTTGATCCATGGATTAAAATTTTGTGCATTGTTGGTGTCATCGGATGCCAAGAATACAAATCAACATAAAGTGTTGCTGTGTCGAAAGCAAATTTACCAAACTTGGAAATATCGATTTTATATCCACTGGACAGAACTTCTAATATAACCTTAAGCCTATAAATTAACTGAATGTCAACACCTGTTATTTCGGCAGAAATTTGTGGATCTTCAAAGAATCTACGACTTGTATTGCCATCATTTGAACTCCCGAAACCTGGCTTTGGTACATCCACTATTAGACCGAGTTGGTTTTTGAATTTTTCTTGCAATTCTCGTTTTATTTCTTTGAAAATATCTTTATCTTCCTGTGTTCGAATTTGCCATTTCTTTAAAGGAAGCTTATAAGCAATATGCAAAATGGTTTCGAAAAGACGAATTCTTGCATGCAAAATTGATAAACCGAATTTTAATGTATTTGTTTGAATATCTCTTGATTTTGACAAATCATTAAATTCCTTAGATGTTGCTCCACATATATAGCACTTCATAGTTGATTTTGTATCTGTTGCAGCATTACAGACTTTGCCATCAATCATTGTAAATGCCAACGTATGTTTAACTTCCATGGGCTCAAAATCATCCAATTTGGTTTTCATTAGAGAATTGATTTGCGATTCTATATAATTAATTTCACTTTGGGTAGTATCCTTAGTTTCTTTAGTAAAAATGATTCTTATAGGTCGACAATACCTTGGTGATGATGGTGTCGGATTTTGCCAAACGATTTTCCCATTTGAAGCGCATAACAATCGCAAAGGTACAAAAGAACTTTGAAATATATTTGCATCGGAATCGGAATGGTTTTCAAACTTTTGTTTATATTAGGTTTGTTGTGATCCATCGCAACCCCATTTTGAAATGAGCTCTAAAGATTTCATTTCGTCATCAGTTAAGGTTTGTCGAATATCCAAATACATCAGTAAGCGCTTAGTGGTGTGATCAAGCAAGCTTTGCAATTTAACCTCAGCCAGAGTTTCCGTAACTGTAAAAGACTCTGGGTCAGGATAGCAATCACTTTTAGCTTTTTATTTTATTTGTGTTGCAAAAGAAAGTTCTTCTGTTTGATGCGATCGACGAAGTTCTTCAGTTCGTCTACATTTACTACGAGGGCAAAGATCATCAAAGGATTTATTGGGCCGACCAGGTCTTGATCTATTAGGAATTTCAAAACTTCCTTTTAGCCAAGTTTCATTTTTTTGTAAAAAACGACTTTCAACTCTTGCAGAACGAAGCCATCTACTCTTAAATTCAAATCTATAAATAACCCTCCAATAAAAAAAATACATTTCATTATTTAAATTCATATTCAAACCTTAAACGCCATATTTTAATTTTAAATTCTTCGAGTTCACCCTCCTCACAACAAGCCTTGTCTAACAAATATTTTTCTTAATAATCCAATTTAGCTTTAAATCCACCTTCAGAACATGTTTTGTTTTCATCACATCATATAAACGTTTTTTGGTAAAAACTATTAAGCAGGATGATCCTTCAAATATATCAAAATTCACGTTTTTAAGATAAAGCTTAAAAATGCATAAAACATCACTTTTTCTAACACAAATAACAACTAAGGTTGCAAATTGTAGCACCCAATTTTTTTGCTACTGTAGCTTTATGATTCACTTTATCATTTTACACAAACAACTCAACGGAATTTAGCGGAAAGTAAAAACAAAACGATTAAGAAAGAAAGAACAAAAAACAGAAAAATACATTTTATAGGCATTTTTTCAATTAAATCACAAAAACTATTAAAACTCAATATTTTAACAAAAACAAAAATTAATATATTAGAACACACCTGCATCTGTATTATTCATCTTAAAAATTATATCAAGAGTTGCAAAATGTTAAATAAATAATAAATTGAAATTACAACTTTTTTTTTGATGGTCCAAAAAAAAAAATGTGTTCTCTTTTCCACTGACTTTGAGCTAGTGCTGTGGCTAAATTAGTTGGAGTAAAAAAAAAAATATACAGTTTCTTAATCTACGGACATTTATCTAACGTTTGGTTGAAACTTTACTTCTAAACTTTGCAATTTTAAAAATCGACTTTTGTCTCGTTTTTGCATGCTTTTACTCCATAGTGTGACGTTAGAACTTTGAAGTAAGTTAGTATCTGTGTTGTTTTGAATTTGATATTTTTTTTTTGTTTTGTTATTGTTTACGTTTGAGTGGGAGAGATTTAAGATTTATTAAAGATTGATGTGATTTTTGTCCGATGAATCTTGGGGGTTGAAATTTAAATATACGAATCTTGGGGTTTGAAATTTAAATATAACGATTTAATCAGTTGCTTTGTGAATACGAAAAGAGAAAGCCCACGTTTTATGATCGTCCTGTTTTTTTATAATTAGTTAAAAATAATTTATTTATTGTATTTGTTAAAATGAATAAAAATATTCCATCAAGAAACAAAACAAGTTTTTTGTGGAACTTTTTCACTGTGTTTGACGAAAAATATGCCAAGTGCAAACTATGTAAAGCAAAAATATCGTCAAGACAAGTACTTTTTATTTGAAAAAGCATATGCAAAAAGTTCTTCAATTGGAACTTTTTCGTTTTAAGGCTTTTCCAAACCAAAGTGCGACAGTGCGGATATATTTATTTACACATCAAATGGAAGTATTCACACCAAATGCGAAGTAGCGCAAAGCGTATTTTTATATAAAAGTTCGTGTCGCACTGTCGTACTTTGGTTTGGGCAAGTCTTTCTTTTGCGAAAAATCACAATTCACGTTCACTGTTTAAAATCGCAGTGAATTTCAAATCGCAATCGCAATTATACCTATTTCGCGACTTAGCTCAACCCTAAAAAGTGGTGTACAAGAGCCCTCAAATTACAAAACGACCGTTATAAATTAAAGAAGAAAGGAGGCAGAACAAAACATGTATGCATTTGATCATATTGCAGACAAAGGACGGATAACCCCCTGAATGAAAAATCTTAATTTTTCGATTTATTTGTTCACATGCATCACAAAACCAACCATGGTGCAAAATTTTAAGAATCTACGATGATTTGATACCAATTTCGTGTATGTGGGCGGATACCACGCTCCTTTAATAGAAAATCTTATGTTTTCGATTTTGTCTTTTATATACACTTCAAAACCAACCATGGTGCAAAATTTTAATAATCTACCATAATTTGATATCAATTTAGTGAATATTGGCGGATACCACGCCCACTTGATGGAAAACAGTAACTTTTCGATTTTTTCCCTTATATGCACCGCAAAATCTCCCATTGTGCAAAATTTTAGGACTCTACGATGGTTAAAAAAGCTACATACATGTTAGAGTGACTGTATTGTAGATACATTTACAACTAAATACTGGAATAATTTCCAGTCGAGAGCAAAGTATTGGCCTTTTAAGATAAAAGGACATTTCGTCCCACCATTGTATGTGTGTGTGATTGGAAATGGGAAAAAAAGAGAAAGGAAGTATCTGCGATCAGTTTTTGGGAGAATTATAACTAAACGGACGTGCGGTTCGATGCGCGGCAGATAATAATTTAAATTAAATAAATTTTTAATCTATTCTCAGAAGTGGGATATGCCCTTGCCATAATAAAGTGTCTGATTTTTTCGGTTTGCCTTCCCTATGCAGTGCGGTGCTTTGATTAAAAAAAACAAAGATTGTGTTGTCCTTGTATCTTTTTTTTTCATTTTCATTAGTATGTTGTGTAATTTATCAACCTACACATACCTAAATATCGCGTGTGCTTGATCGTTGCTTACGACGACGACACACGAACGCCAACGCTTGTGTTACAATTCATCCCTTAAATCCAATTTCGAATATACAGATCCTGTTGCTTGTGTTCGTCGGTATTGTGCTTGAATTCGATTGGGAGCATTTTTATATACAGATATTGTCGCCTGTGTCATTTGTGTTGTGCTTGAAATTCATTGCGAGCTTTTACTTTTAAAACGGATACTGTTGCATGTGTTCGTTGGTGTTGTGCTTGAATTCGATTGAGAGCATTTTTATATACAGATATTGTTGTCTGGTGTTGTGCTTAAGATTCATTTCGATCTTTTATTTAAAAAAAAGAATACTGTTGCCTTTGTTCATTGGTGTTGTGTTCGAATTCGTTTGAGAGTATTTTTGTGTACAGATACTGTGGCCTGTGTTGTTGTTGTGCTTAATATCTACTGCGAGCTTTTATTTTTACAACTGATAAGTACTGTTGTTTGTATTCGTTGGTGTAGTGCTTTACCTTCATTTTTCGGTATATTTTTTTAGTCACCCCAAAGAGAAATTACCACATTATTAAGGGTAAGTTGCGCGGCAGATTATTATTTATATTAAATAAATCTTTTATCTATTATTCATTTGATACGAATTCAGTGAATATGGGCAGAGGCCCCTGAATGGAAATTTTCAAATTTGCCCCTTATTTTCACTGCGAAGTCTATCATTGCGCAAAATTTTAAGTTTCTAGGGTGACGGGAAGTGCTCAATGATCTGTCATTGTTACGGTTTTTGTAATTTTTGAAGACCTGTATCTCATAAACTACTCATGGAAAGTAAATGAAATTTGCTGAGCTAGGTGTCCTTTACTAGCTTAACAAATGTTTAAAATTTGAATTTCTGGCCTTCTTTGTACAGAAATAAAGGAGGGTCAAAATAGTCTGAGTGTGTTCCTGTAAATAAGGATGTAGTTCCAAAGTAGCTAGAACATGACTGGGCACTACCGTGCCCTTTGATTTATGTCTTGACAAACTTTACGATTTTGTTGAATCAAAACACCTTTTATTATTATTTTAAAGCCTTTACTATTCTTTCTATTTTAGGTCATACTGGAGATCAATTATTACTATTGCCATCAATTTACATCGAAATAGAGAACTGAGGACTTTATTTGCTGACCTTAGCGAGAAACTGGTTGATCCATGGAAACAAAATAATTGGTGTCTCAATCAAGTGAAACAATTTTTGGATGCAGTCTCGCAAAGCATTTTGGAACTTGAAATTTCAAGGTACAGTTCACATTTATTTCTGTTACAGCACATCCGGATTACTCTTTATTTAAAAAAAAAGCTATGTTCATAAATGACGATTGAAGTTACTTACTTACTTCCTTAAGTTGGCGTTTACAATCCAGGATGGATTACTGCCTCAACCAACAACATGCCTCTCCAGCCAGCTCTGTCCTTAGCTAGCCGCCTCCAGTTACGCACGCCAAGTTGGTTGAGGTCGTTCTCCAGTTGTGTGCGCCACCTGTTACGCTGGGTTGGATTCGAAGACTCGTCGGGCTGGTGCGTTGATGTCCATATGCTCCACGTGTCCCAGCCATCTCAGCCGCTGGATTTTCAGCTTCTTGACCAGGTCAACGTCGCTGTACAGCCCATAAAGCTCTTCGTTTATTCTTCTTCTCCATATACTATCGATACACACAGGACCAAAAATCACTCGAAGAATCTTTCATACAGCAAGACCGGGATGATTAAGGTCTTGTATAGCGTTTCCTTGGTTCTTGAGAGAGGGCTTTACTGCTTAAATGCCTTCTCAGCCCGAAGAAACAGCGATTGGCAAGAGTAATTCTCCGTTTGATCTCTACACTTATGTCGTTGCTTCAGCTTATAATGGATCTCAGATAGACATAGTCCTTGACCGCTTCGAAGTTATAACTATCCATCGTGATGTTTAGCCGAGTCCTTGATGTTGAGTTTCCCTTCTAGTTGATAGCATAATACCAAAGATAATATAATACAAAGATGTCGCATCCCATACAAAATTTTGGCATACAAAATTTAAAGTCTGGTACGCTATACGGCGTACCACAACATGTTGCTAGTTGCGAAATGTTGCGAGAGCGAGGGAATTCCTTAAAAAACTGGAATCTCTTAAAAGAAATTTATTTCTCGTTTGTCCTTCTTCTTCAGTTTTTTTGTTTTTGTTTTTGCTTTTGGCTATGTTGTTGATATGAAGCGCACCCTGCTTTCGGCTACTTTGGCGATCACGATGGTTGTTTTTTTTTTATTTTCTGTTATGTGATGTCTGCCGATATTTTTAAGATTTTCTTTATTTTGTAGTTTTTTTTTGTTTTTTTTTTGTTTTTTTTTTTGTTTTTTTTTTTTATTTTCTTAACGATGAAGACTTTTGAACTAGGTAGAAAGAATGTGTTGTATGGTTTTTTAAAGGAATTTTTCTAAAAGGAACTGTTAGTTGGTGGGTAGGTAGGTTAACATATAAATCGACTGGTTTTTTGTGGAAACATGCTTGCAAGGACAAGCTCGTGAACCTGTTCATGGATAGGTATTCATTTTTTTTTAATGAATGTGTGCACACACACAGGCTAATTTTGTTTTGTTCGCTTGTCACAATCATTTTTGGAATTATTATTTTTGTTTTGTTATTTTTTTGTATTCTTTGTTGTTTTTGATTTGATAAAGCTGATCATTTTTAGATTTTTGAATTTCTTGAGGGAATTGGTAGACGAGGCGGTGTCACAGTGAAATTTGTAGGAGGTTGTGATTTTGTATTTTTGGTTTTGTGTGATCATATATGTGCATAAGCACAATAATTCGTTTTTTGTGCACAAACCCATAGCCAGGCAACAAGTCCAGTTTTTCGTTTGCCACGTTCGTCCTTGAGGGGATTTTTTTTATTTTATTGTTTTTTTTTTTGTTGCATTTCTTGTGGCTGATGAAAATAAAAAATATTATGGAAATCTTTGTGTTTAGTAGATGGGTGGTAGATGGTAGGTACACATAGGTACCTAGTTGATTAAATGGTTATAGGTACCTTTACCTATTTTTAGTTATAATTTATAACGGGTGATTTTTTAGCTGGTTTGGTTTTGGCAACACTGGTTTTGGCAGCTGACGTGTGTTTAGTACCTTGTGTCACTGTCAAACAGCTTCAGTTTGGTTTGCAATTTAACCATGAATCGTCTTACAAATGAACAGCGCTTGCAAATTATTGAATTTTACTATCAAAATTCGTGCTCGGTTCGAAATGTTCATCGCGCGCTGCTTCCATTTTATGGTCGGCATTCTCGACCTTCTAAGCAGTCTATTCGGAAGATTGTGACCAAATTTCGCACCAAATTTACTTTGTTGGACATTAAACCACCAACACGTTTACGTACTGTGCGTAGTGAAGAAAATATTGCGGCCGTATCAGCTAGTGTGACAGAAGACCGCGAAATGTCGATTCGGCGCCGTTCCCAGCAGTTAGGCCTTTGTTACAGCACTACGTGGAAAATTTTGCGGAAGGATTTGGGCGTAAAGCCTTTTAAGATACAGCTGGTGCAAGAACTAAAGCCAGCCGACCTACAACAACGCCGAATTTTTGGTGAATGGGCTCTTGGAAAGCTGGCCGAGGATCCGCTTTTTTATCGAAAAATTGTGTTCAGTGATGAGGCTCATTTTTGGTTGAATGGGTACGTAAATAAGCAAAATTGCCGCATTTGGAGTGAAGATCAGCCAGAAGCATTGCAACAGCTACCAATGCATCCCGAAAAAGCCACTGTTTGGTGCGGTTTATGGGCCGGCGGCATTATTGGGCCATATTTCTTCAAAGATGATGCGAATCGCAGCGTTACTGTCAATGGTGAACGCTACCGAGCGATGATAACAAACTTTTTTTTGCCCGAAATGGAAGTTCTTGACTTGCATGATATGTGGTTTCAACAAGACGATGCCACATGCCACACAGCACGCGAAACAATGGCGCAGTTTGGTGAACAGTTAATTTCACGTTTCGGGCCGGTCAATTGGCCGCCTAGATCGTGTGATTTGACACCATTAGATTATTTTTTGTGGAGGTATGTCAAGGCTAATGTCTATAGGGTCAAGCCCGCTTCGATTGACGCACTGGAAGCCAACATCCATGCATTCATTCGTGAGATACCGACCGATATGTGTGAAAGAGTATGCCAAAATTGGACTCAGCGGATGGGCTACCTGAGACGCAGCCGCGGTCAACATTTGCATGAAATTATCTTTAAACATTAAATTGCAAGGTTCAAACTATCGATTCAAATAAATATTTCATTCATTTTTTCGAATTTTTTGTGTTTTTTTTTTTTAAGTTCCAAGCCTCTTAAAAAATCACCCTTTATTATATACTTATATTAATTAAGTTTTTATTTTCCGTACACGATGTGTTAAGGATAAGTATAGCAATTGGCACAAAATCTGTTTTTCAGAATTAGTCTATTTCATCGTGAGACACCTTGAAACGTTTTCGGGGTATTTTTATGTGCGTTCGTCGTTGTCGTCGGCGTTGGTGTCGTCGTCGTCGGTGTCGGTGCCGTGGTCGGCGTCGTTGGCGTTAGAATTTTTTAAGCACTATAACTTTTGTTAGAACCAAGATAATTGGAATCTGTAAACGCCGAAAGTTGAGGATGAATGTTACCTACTGATTTTAACATAATATAGGTATCCATAAAACGGAATACTTACTTCTCAAAGTTTTGGTAAAAAATTAATATTTTTAGATTTTTGTAAAATAAATTCTTTTTTTTTTTTGGGTTTTAAAGTTATTCGTATTCTACTGATCAAGAAGTTTAGAATCATGTTTGCCGCAAAAAAATAATTGATTGGAGGTACCTATCCAATTTTTTTTTTTTTCAAAATTGTGAAGTTAATTAATCAATTATTTTGAAATGTAATGCGGCGCTTGTTTGTTCTTAATTGAATCATGAGATTCATATTGTCTTACGTCTCCTAGTTCTTAAGAAAATTGAAAATTACAATAAATACTATATCTAAGACTTTTTTTTATTTACGTTCCTACTAACTCCACTTTCAACTTTCTTAGACGTAAGACAATCTGGTTCTCATGATTCGATTAAGTATAAATAAGGGAGCAATAAAATTTTAAAATAATGTAATTTTTATCTTCAAAATTGTGAATAAATTAGTACTTACACGTTAAAAAAAGCCTTTCCTAAATTTTGAGTTTAAAATTATTTTGTTCAAAAACTCTTGATTAAATAAACTCAATTTGAAAATAAAAAGGAAGTTTTCACAGATTTCTATGATTCATATTTGGCATATATCTTTACTTAAATCTTTACCGTTGTTTTTAAATAATTTTGTCTTCATTTTAAATCATATTTTAGAAAATTGATTTTCCCTCCTGAAAATGGCATAATAGCCCCGACCCCATAGTGCGAAATATCTTAGCTTATGCCTTCTACAAGAATCATGTAGGTATCATTTTATTTTTATTTAGATATATGTAGGTATTATCCATTTTAAATGCGACACTTTCTTGAAAACAAAATTGTGAAATATTATTTTAACTCTCAAATAATAACAGGTACACGCAAAATTATAATAGGTAAAGAGAATGAGAGAAATGAGAGTAATCCTTCGCAACGTTCAAAAATGTTTGTACCATGAGTGGGAAAGAGGGGGTATTTGCAATACTATTACGTGTGGAGAAGCGAGATGTAAGTTGAATTGGAGAATAGTAATAAAAAAAAGATCGTTTTGTTGTGTGACCATGGATATTTTTTGCGTCATACAAGCAGAGTGAAGAGATGACTAGGGATATGGAAAAATGAAGAAAAACAAGATGTTTGCATGCTGCCGATATTTTAAAGATTTTCTTTATTTTGTAGTATTTTTGATTTTTTATTTTCTTAACGATGAAGACGTTTGAACTAGTTACATAGGTAGGAAGAAATTGTTGCATGGTTTTTTAAAGGAATTCATCTAAAAGGAACTGTTAGTTGGTGGGTAGGTAGGTTAATAAATCGCCATGCAAGAACGATGGCTCGGGAACCTGCTCATGGATAGGTATTAATTTTGATTTTATTAATGAATGTGTGCACACACACAGGTTAATTTTGTTTTGTTTGTTTGTCACAATCGTCTTTGAAAGTATTTTTTTTATTTTGTTATTTTTTTTGTATTCTTTGTTGTTTTTGATTTGAGAACGCTGATCATTTATAGGGTGCCAAAGTGAAAGTTGTAGGAGGGTGTGATCATATTTGTGCATAAGAACAATAATTCATTTTTGTGCAAAAACGCATAACAGGTAACAAGTCCAGTTTATTGGTTTGCCACGTTCGTCCTTCAGGGGATTTTCTTTATTTTATTGTTTTTTTTTTGCGTTTCTTGTGGCTGATGAAAATAAAAAATATTATGCAAATCTTTGTGTTTAGTAGATGAACATCTATTATAACGGGTGATTTTTTAGCTGGTTTGGTTTTGACAACACTGGTTTTGACAGCTGACGTGTGTTTAGTACCTTGTGTCACTGTCAAACAGCTTCAGTTTGGTTTGCAATTTAACCATGGATTGTCTTACAAATGAACAGCGCTTGCAAATTATTGAATTTTACTATCAAAATTCGTGCTCGGTTCGAAATGTTCATCGCGCGCTGCTTCCATTTTATGGTCGGCATTCTTGACCTTCTAAGCAGTCTATTCGGAAGATTGTGACCAAATTTCGCACCAAATTTACTTTGTTGGACATTAAACCACCAACACGTTTACGTACTGTGCGTAGTGAAGAAAATATTGCGGCCGTTTCAGCTAGTGTGACAGAAGACCGCGAAATGTCGATTCGGCGCCGTTCCCAGCAGTTAGGCCTTTGTTACAGCACTACGTGGAAAATTTTGCGGAAGGATTTGGGCGTAAAGCCTTTTAAGATACAGCTGGTGCAAGAACTAAAGCCAGCCGACCTACCACAACGCCGAATTTTTGGTGAATGGGCTCTTGGAAAGCTGGCCGAGGATCCGCTTTTTTATCGAAAAATTGTGTTCAGTGATGAGGCTCATTTTTGGTTGAATGGGTACGTAAATAAGCAAAATTGCCGCATTTGGAGTGAAGATCAGCCAGAAGCATTGCAACAGCTACCAATGCATCCCGAAAAAGCCACTGTTTGGTGCGGTTTATGGGCCGGCGGCATTATTGGGCCATATTTCTTCAAAGATGATGCGAATCGCAGCGTTACTGTCAATGGTGAACGCTACCGAGCGATGATAACAAAATTTTTTTTTGCCCGAAATGGAAGTTCTTGACTTGCATGATATGTGGTTTCAACAAGACGATGCCACATGCCACACAGCACGCGAAACAATGGCGCAGTTTGGTGAACAGTTAATTTCACGTTTCGGGCCGGTCAATTGGCCGCCTAGATCGTGCGATTTGACACCATTAGATTATTTTTTGTGGAGGTATGTCAAGGCTAATGTCTATAGGGACAAGCCCGCTTCGATTGACACACTGGAAGCCAACATCCATGCATTCATTCGTGAGATACCGGCCGATATGTGTGAAAGAGTATGCCAAAATTGGACTCAGCGGATGGGCTACCTGAGACGCAGCCGCGGTCAACATTTGCATCTAATTATCTTTAAACATTAAATTGCAAGGTTCAAACTATCGATTCAAATAAATATTTCATTCATTTTTTCGAATTTTTTGTGTTTTTTTTTTTTTAAAGTTCTAAACCTCTTAAAAAATCACCCTTTAGTAAAAAGATAAATCAGTATCGAAATAGGTAGGAAAGTACCTAACTACGACTACCTACCTAACAGTTCAAACAAGACATTGTAGTAATAGAGATAATCGCAATTTTGTCTATATACCTAACCTAACCTACATATTATATACCTATAATAACTTATAATAATTGAACTATATGCCTGGTAAGACCTTGTTAAGGTAAGTTTTTACTTTTCCGTACATGCTGTGTAACCGCGATTCTGTATGTCCTGCAGTCAGAAAAGGAAAGAAAGAAAAAAAAAGAAAATCCTTAAAAGAGGAAAGATCACAACAGACGACATTTATACAAATGTTCGTGTGGGTAGACATGAAAACATCACAGAAAAATACACACAACCTTGCGATCGTGACCGTTTCCGCAAGAAGGGTTCACTCATAACAACACATAACGCAAGATAAACAAGAACTGTTGTTTTTATGTATTTTCCTGGTTGCTTATTGTCATGAGTTTCTAAAAAAAAAATTCAGCAATTGAAAACTGATCATTTAGAGTTTTTTGTTTGTTTAGTAGGTATGAATAAATTTAATTGTTTTGAATACATTGTATAAATTACATTTTTATATGCGATTCGTGCGTAGGTGAGTAGAGTACATTTGTAATATGTAGTTACATACATACATATTTTATATGTAATGTATAATACTTTCTTATTATCTACCTTACTGCAGCATTAAGGAAGAAAAGAGAATGATATTGAGGGTTAAAGACAGTTATAAAAAAAAGCTTAAATTAAAAAATCCGTAATCTTGAAAAGAAGGGTGATTTTTTGTTTTACTTTTATCTCGTAAACGGTTGACTTAAAGAAAAAAACACTTATTACCACTTGTATAGAAAGAAATATATTCTATATTTTTTGTTTTCATATTTTTTCTCGAAAAGTTATTATTTTAGAGTTTATTTACATACCCAAAAATTAGTGAATAAATTTCCTTTTTAAGGGGGAAGAGCGAATAGGGTTTATCTTTCGACAAAATTTATAGCAATTTGTTTGTAGAGGACAACTCCACCTACAAAAACATTTGTATGAGATTTACCATACATAGAATATTTTTCGCTGTACAGCGCTTCAAACCTCGCAATTGAGATATTTCTTCAAAAAAAACCTTCAAAATGGCTTAATTAATATATATAAATAAAAATAAAATGATACCTACATGATTCTTGTAGAAGGCATAAGCTAAGATATTTCGCACTATGGGGGAGGGACTATGCCATTTTTAGGCAGGAAAACCAGTTTTCTAAAATATGATTTAAAATGAAAACAGAATTATTTAAAAACAACGGAAAGGATTTAAGTAAAGATATATGCCAAATATGAATCATAGAAATCTGTGAAAACTTCCTTTTAATTTTCAAATTGATTTTATTTAATCAAGAGTTTTTGAACAAAATAATTTTAAACTCAAAATTTAGCAAAGGCTTTTTTTAACGTGTAAGTACTAATTTACATTATTTTAAAATGTTATTGCTCCCTTATTTATACTTAATCGAACTATGAGAACCAGATTGTCTTAAGTCTAAGAAAATTGAAAATTACAAAAACTTCTTTTGAATTAAAATTTGTCTTGGAGTAAGTAGGTACGTGAATAAAAAAAACCTGAAATAGTATTTTTTGTAATTTTCAATTTTCTTAAGACCTTAGAGACGTAAGAGAATATGAATCTCATGATTCAATTATGAACAAATAAGTGGCGCATTACATTTCAAAATAATTGATTAATTAACTTCACAATTTAAAAAAAAATAGTATATGTAGGTATTATTTTTTTGCGGCGCAAACTTGATTCTAAATTTCTTGATCAGTAGAAAACGAATAACTTTTAAACCTAAAAAAAAAAACATGAATTACTTTGGTAGTACCAAACTTTTTCGTACCGTTGCAAGAGTTTTGTTTACAAAAATATAAAAGTATTCCGGTTTATGGATACCCCCATTATGTTAAAATCAGTAGGTATCATTGTTCATTGGAACATTTAAAAAAAAATTCCAATTTGTGGTAGGTAGGTACTCCATATGCAAAAGAAAAAAAGGTGTGTGTACTCACGCCAGAAGTTATACTTCCTATCGTTATGTATTTTTGTATATTTACACAATTTAAGTATAAAATGTATTTGATTTTATTTTTACTGAGATTTTGATCTTTCTATTGATAAAATTTTTCATTAAGTTTTGTAATTTTATAGCATTCATTAAAAACATATTTTCACTTAAAGACCTCTGTGGCAAAGTTTAATAAAATAAGTATCCAATATTTGCAGAGTTATAAACCACCATTTTAACTAAAGGGTTTTCCAATAAGAGGTGTTATTTTGATATTCAAAGAAAAATGGCATTTTTGGAGATAAATGATCGGATGTTTATTTCATTACAATTACACAACATCAGCCAAATGGCCGCCAAGACCACGCTTACAGGACCATATCCTTTTCATGAAATTTTCCATAACCAAATCGCAAAGTGGCTGCCCCATGTCCTCGATAGCCTCACGAATTTCATCTTTGAGGTCTTGAATCGACGCTGGGCTGTTGGTGTAGACCTTATCTTTCACGTGGCCCCAAAGGAAGAAGTCGCAAGGTGTTAAATCACAAGATCTCGGTGGCCAATTGTGATCACCTCTTCGAGAGATAACACGGTCCGTAAACTTTTCCCGTAAAAGATCGATGGTTTCATTGCTTGTGTGGCACGTAGCGCCGTCTTGTTGAAAGTAAACGTTGTCCAGATCAATACCATCCAATTCAGGCCATAAAAAATCATTAATCATCTCTCGATAGCGCAATCCATTGACCGTAACTGTTGCTCCAGAATCATTTTCGAAAAAGTAAGGTCCAATGACCCCGCGGGACCATAAACCGCACCAAACAGTCACGCGTTGAGGATGAAGAGGCTTATCAACAATAACTCTTGGGTTTTCCGAGCCCCAGATGCGACAGTTTTACTTGTTGACGTAGCCTCCGAGGTGGAAATGGGCCTCATCAGTCAAGATGATTTTTCGATGAAATTCCGGTTCATTTTCATGCATTTCAAGGACCCAATCAGCAAAGACACGACGTTGTTGATGATCAGCCGGCTTGAGTTCTTGTGTTAACTGAACTTTATAAGCCTTAAGACCCAAGTGAAATGCCTAATTCCAAAGAACGACGAGGAATGGACAAACCTGGGTTTTCTTCAACACTTTGGGCTACAACAGCAATATTCTCAGTTGTTCTTGAGCGACGCGCACGGGTTGTATTCTTCACATCACTAACTTGTCCCAACAGCTCGAATTTGTCCACCAATTTCTGTATTGCGGTCCGACAAGGTGCTTCACGACGACCCAAAAATGTTTTAGTTTTACGAACCGTCTCTGCCAAATTTTCAGCATTTTTATAGTGAATTTTAATAATTTCAATGCGTTGTTGAAGCGTGTATCGTTCCATTTTTATTAATAGCGTAGTTTCTACTTGTCAAATGTCAAAAAATGACAGCTTCAAAAGTGACAGCTACCGAAATAGCGGGCTATTTAAAATAACACCTCTTATTGGAATATCCTTTAGTAGAATCTGTTTTTGTTAAAATCCTGCAACTAAAACTCAAATTACAGATTTTAATATCCAATGAAATAAACTTTTTTAGTGTTTTTTTTAATTTTTTTTTTCTAATATCTGTAAATATGCATTATGTTCAAAAAGGTTTATTGCCTATCAAAACACTTGTGCAAACAATATTGTAGAACATCGTTTTATGAAACTCAAACTAATTTCATACCATATTGCAAAAAGAATAAGAAAACAAAAATTTATTTTGCCCTTAATCACCTTTTACTCATTATTTTTATATGTAACTGTACACAAAAAAACAAAACCATGTTGTAGCCTGCTATTTAAGCTAGACACCTCAGTCTTTAAAATCCGATTAGAAACAAAGTTACAAATTTTGTAAGAGAACCATCTCCACTGGTGGAGATTGATTTTAGGTAAAACTCTTTTCAAGTTTGTAAAGCTTTTATAGCATGTACAGTTGTGTGATACATAAAATTATAGGTAATTTTATCGCGATGCTCAATAAAGTTGAATCATAGTTTTATGAGGTTTATGTTAATAGTAATTAAGCACCCCGTAATAAAATTCTTTTTACCGTTATGTCGCTTCACAGACTATAGAAATTTGTCAATGTTTGTACAAAAATGCATTTACCCAATATCTAATGGCTGTGTAAATTTCAAGTTCAAAAATATAAAAATAACAAAGACAAAAATAAAATACAGTTGGAAACGGTTAAAAAACTTGGACTGAAAAATCTTGTTTTTACTATTATTCATAAAAAAAAATGTTTAAAAATCTAATTTCTTCACACGTTTATAGACAACGCATAAGCCTAAAAGTCGTTTAGGCAAAATATTTTTCCCGTCATTCCCTGATTTTTACAATCAATTCAACTACTCGTATAAACGTTCAAAAACGTATTTGTTTTTTCAAGCTAAAAAAACCGTTATGGAGCATTTTATATGAAATCCGTACTAGACGCCTAATTTTTTTTATTATCTTTCAATGTGCATACTTAGTTTTTCAAGAAATTATCTACTGTATCCATAATTACATCATTTTCAAATGTCTAAAAAAATATTTGATATTGGAAAATAATTTTTAACTTGAAAAGTTGAATTTTTAGAATTTTTTTAATTTTAGTTAATCCTCAACTTTTGGCGTTTACAGACTCTAATTATCTTGTTTCTAACAAAAGTTTATGATGCTTAAAAATTTGTAATGCAAACGACGCTGACAACGGCGCCGACACCAACGCCGACGACAACGACGAACGCAAATAAAAATACCTCGAAAACGTTTCATGTGTGTCTTACGGTGAAATAGAAGAATTCTGAAAAAATCAATTTGTGCCAATTGTACTACGTGTACAAAACAGTAAAAACTTACCTTACCAGGGTATTTTTTATTTTCACCTCGCAAACTCAACTCGTAAGCGTAAACAAACAAGAAATACAAAAAACCAACAAAACAAAGAAAATCCCCTCAAGGACGAACGGGGCAAATGAATAAACTGGACTTGTTACCTGCCTATGCGTTTGTGCACAAAAATGAATTATTGTGCTTATGCACAAATTTGATCACACAAAAACAAAAATTCAAATATATAAATTTCACTGTGACACCGCCTCATCTACCAATTTCTTTGCGAAATTCAAAACCCTATAAATGATCAGCTTTATGAAATCAAAAACAACTAAAAAAAAAATACTTCCAAAAACGATTGTGACAAACGAACAAAAGAAAATTAACCTGTGTGTGTGCACACATTCAAAAAAAAATTAATACCTATCCACGAACAGGTTCCCGAGCTTGTCCTTGCAAGGACGTTTCTACAAAAAACCATTCGATTTATATGTTAACCTACCTACCCACCAACTAACAGTTTCTTTTAGAAGAATTCCTTTAAAAAACCATACAACACATTCTTCCTACCTAGTTCAAAAGTCTTCATCGTTAAGAAAATAAAAAAAAAAACAAAAAAAAACTACAAAATAAAGAAAATCTTAAAAATATCGGCAGACGAAAGCTTGCAAACATCACAGAAAATAAAAAAAAAAAACAACTATCGTGATCGCCACAGCAGCCGAAAGCAGGGTGCGCATCATAACAACAACACAACCAAAAGCAAAAACAAAAAAACAAACAGAAGAAGAAGGACAAACGAGAAATAAATTTCTTTTAAGAGATTCCAGTTTTTTTAAGGAATTCCCTCGCTCTCGCAACATTTCGCAACTAGCAACATGTTGTGGTACGCCATATCGCGTACCAGGCTTTAAATTTTGTATGCCAAAAGTTTGTATGGGATGCGACATCTTTGTATTATATTATCTTTGATTATATTATCTTTGATTATATTATCTTTGATAATACCGTTGTATATAAACACTATAGTATTCTCATGACAGCCGCCGATCGAGGCGACGTGCAGTGATGCGAATGTAAAGCTTCGTTAGCAACATTGCAGCTCGCAGAATACATGAGGAAAATAAAAAAAATAAGTATACGCAGAAAAGAGAACGCTGTTTAAAAATTTCAATTGGTTAGAAGGGATGCATTTTTGCATTCTTTGTTTTTGTGTGTCTTCTTCTTTCTCATCCTCTTCTTTAATATTATAAAAAAAGAGTTCGGTGGTGGTTTCTCTTTTTACTTTTTTTTTGCGATCGTTTGCCGTGCTAGAGTTGTGCACTCAAGAGTTTTTTTCTTCAATTTGCACACATCTAGAGGTATAGTTTTTTCGTTTTCCACAACAGTCCTCGAAGGACTGTTTGTTTTTTATTTTGCTCGGAGAGGATACACATTTTCTATTTTGTTTTGGTTATTTTTTTTGATTTGTTCTTTTATTATTTTTGAAGACATAAATGAATAAGTTGGAAGAAAAAAACAAATCTGGTGTAGGGTAGGTATTTTTTTTATGTGAGGATTTAAGGAATGAAAAAATAATGAGCGTGTCTTCACACTATCTCACAAAGTAGGTAGGTAAATATAAACATAATGTCAAAAATGTGAGAAGAAAATCAAATATAGAAATTATTAAACATGATTTTCATCTCACACTTTTGACATTGTGTTTATACGATAATGGAGCAATTAACAAATTTTTGCGGGTTTTTTTAATGTTTTTTCTATGTGAGGATTTTGTATGTTTAAAAAATGAAAATGTGGGTACTTTCTGAGCACCTTTTTGTGCTTTTTTTATGTGAGGATTTGGTATGTTCAGAAGATAAGGGGATAAGTAATTACTGCCCGCTTTTTTGTTTTTATGTTTCTCTTCTATCTGTGCGATCGGTACCTACATATATAGAAGAAACACAGACTCTAGGCCTTTACGCACATCTATAGAGGTATGTTTTTTCATTTGCCTCTTCAATAGTCCTTAGAGGATACACATTTCTTATTTTGTTTTGGTTCCTTTTTTCGTTTTTTTTTTTAACGGGGAAACCTCTAAAAAAAACGCATCTAGTATTATACCCCATTGGGTAATGTGGAAAAATGCATTCATATTATTTTTAACCCCTAATAATTTCAGCCCATTAGTATGTACTGTTTTTATTGATTCATTCATAAATGATTATACTGGTTATGCTGTAAGTGATAGACAAAAACTAAATGCACCAAAACTGTTTTTTATATCGATTGGAAATGGGTACCTTACCTATACTTACTTACCTATCTATACATAAATATGTTTGTACCTATCTACGCACATTGCACATTTTTCTTGGCCCATAACGCAATCTCAAGATAAATTCAATAAAACCCACACACAAATAACTATTTTAGTAAAAGACATTTCCAGCTTTGTTACCTAGTTACCTAAGGGGTGGGTTATAGCGATCAGGAAAACAAATGAGGAAAAAATTTCTGATGGATTTTTTATGTTATTTTTACGCGATTTAAAACAAACATACAACATAAATCGATGACAAATGATTCAAAGAAGTTATGTAATTTTTGTTCAAAATGTATTTATGTATTTTCCTGATTTTTCCTGTCAGGAAAATAAATAAATAGGTTGGTACCTACATTTTTAACAAAAACTATCTAACTGTTCAATTGTAAAATTTTTTTTGACAAAATCTTCTTTGAGTCATTTGTCATCGATAAATATTGTAGGTATTTTTGTTTTAAACCGAATGAAAACAACATAAAAAATCTATTAGAACATTTTTCCTGATTCGTTTTCCTGATCGCTATTATCGGCTCCTAAATGGCAAAAAATAGAATACCTAATTCTTCTTTTTGCTGTAAAGTTTATCATTATATTTATTTAGGTAGACATGTACATAATTAGTAATTATGTACCTATAATTTGTAAAAGGCCGCCCGTAATAATATACTTAACTACAATAATATACTGCTACTACTACTACTAAGTACCTACCTGCCTATTTAATTCAAGAAAAGTTTACGACGATGCATATATTTATAAGCATACCCTTAATCATTCATATTATTAGGTACCTTACCATTTCTATTTAAATCTAAAATCTTTCATCACATTTCTTGTTCTTAGCATTAAAAAAAATAAATATCAAATTGATTCCTCGTTTGAACCCTCTTAAGTAATAATTTTGTATGCATTTTTTTCGAACCAAAACAAAAAGAAACAACAACCCCTAACGCGAAGCTAACCTGCATCAAAGATAGTATAATACAAAGATGTCGCATCCCATACAAAATTTTGGCGCACATGTACCACAACATGTTGCTAGTTGCGAAATGTTGCGAGAGCGAGGGAATTCCTTAAAAAAACTGGAATCTCTTAAAAGAAATTTATTTCTCGTTTGTCCTTCTTCTTCTGTTTTTTTTTTGTTTTTGCTTTTGGTTATGTTGTTGTTATGAAGCGCACCCTGCTTTCGGCTACTGTGGCGATCACGATGGTTGTTGTTTTTTTTTTTATTTTCTGTTATGTTTGCATGCTTTCGTCTGCCGATATTTTAAAGATTTTCTTTATTTTGTAGTTTTTTGTTTTTTTTTTTTTATTTTCTTAACGATGAAGACTTTTGAACTAGGTAGAAAGAATGTGTTGTATGTTTTTTTAAAAGGAATTCTTCTAAAAGGGACTGTTGGTTGGTAGGTAGGTTAACATAGGTAGGTAGGTTAACATATAGGTTAACATATAAATCGAGTGTTTTTTTTTTTGTAGAAACGTCCTTGCAAGAACGATGGCTCGGGAACCTGCTTATGGATAGGTATTACTTTTTTTAATGAATGTGCGCACAGTCACAGGTTAATTTTCTCTTGTTCGTTTGCCACAATCGTCTTTGGAAGGAAGAAAACTTTATTTTGTTATTTTGTTTGTATTCTTTGTTTTTTTTTTTTTTTTTGATTTGATGAAGCTGATCATTTATAGGGTTTTGAATTTCTTGAGGGAATTGGTAGACGAGGCTGTGCCACAGTAAAATTTGTAGGAGGGTGTGATCATATTTGTGCATAAGAACAATAATTCATTTTCGTGCACAAACGCATAGGCAGGTAACAAGTCCAGTTTATTCGTTTGCCACGTTCGTCCTTGAGGGGATTTTCTTTATTTTATTGTTTTTTTTTTTGCGTTTCTTGTGGCTGATGAAAATAAAAAATAAGTATTATGCAAATCTTTGTGTTTAGTAGATGGACATATGTAGGTACACATAGGTTCCTAGTTGATTAAATGGTTATAGGTACCTTTACCTATTGTAAGTTATAATTTATATTAAAAAGATAAATCAGTATCGAAATAGGTAGGAATGTACCTAACTACGACTACCTACCTAACAGTCCAAACAAGAGAGATGATACGAGACTTTTTATCGCAATTTTGTCTATATGCCTTGGTACTTTGTTGTAATAATAACTTATAATAATTGAACTATATGCTTGGTAAGACCTTGGTAAGGTAAGTTTTTATTTTTCCGTACATGCTGTGTAACCGCGATTCTGTATGTCCTGCCGTTTGCACGTTATGTACACGTCTTCATAACGAAAATCAACAAAAATTAGAAAAGGAAAGAAAGAAAAAAAAAAGAAAATTCTTAAAAGAGGAAAGATCTCATCAGACGACATTTATATAAATGTTCGTGTGGGTAGACATGGAAACATCACAGAAAAATACACAAGGGTTCACTCATAACAACACATAACGCAAGATAAAAAAGAACTGTTGTTTTAATATTCCTGGTTGCTTATTGTCATGAGTTTCTAAAAAAAATTCAGCAATTGAAAACTGATCATTTAGAGTTTTTTGTTTGTTTCATTTTTGTAGTTAGGTAGGTATGATTAAATTTAATTGTTTTGAATACATTGTATGTATTACATTTTTATATGCGATTTGTGCGTAGGTGATGCATAATACTTTCTTATTATCTACCTTACTGCAGCATTAAGGAAGAAAAAAGAATGATATTGAGGGTTATAGAGAGTTATAAAAAAAAGCTTAAATTCAAAAATCCGTAATCTTGAAAAGAAGGGTGATTTTTTGTTATATTTTATCTCGTTAGCGGTTGACTTTAAGAAAAAAACACTTATTATCACTTTTATAGAAACAAATATGTTCTATTATATTTTTTGCTTTCATATTTTTTCTCGAAAAGTTATTATTTTAGAGTTTATTTACATAACCAAAAACTAGTGAACAAATTTCCTTTTTAAGGGGGAAAGGCGAATAGGGTTTATCTCTCGACAAAATTTATAGCAATTTTTTTTGTAGATGACAACTCCACCTACAAAAAACTTTCTATGACATTTACCATACATCGAATATTTTTCGCTGTACAGCAGCGCTTCAAACCTCGCAATGGGGATATTTCTTCAAAAAAAAACCTTCAAAATGGCTTAAGTAATACCTATAACTAAATAAAAATAAAATGATACCTGCATGGCAAGATATTTCGCGCTATGGGGGAGGGGCTAATATGCCATTTTCAGGAGGGAAAACCAATTTTCTAAAATATGATTTAAAATGAGAACAAAATTATTTAAAAACAACGGTAAGGATTTAAGTAAAGATATATGCCAAATATGAATCATAGAAATCTGTGAAAATTTCCTTTTTATTTTCAAATTGAGTTTATTTAATCAAGAGTTTTTGAACAAAATAATTTTTAACTCAAAATTTAGGAAAGGCTTTTTTTTACGTGTAAGTACTAATTTTTTCACGATTTTGAAGATAAAAATTTCATTATTTTAAAATTTTATTGCTCCCTTAAAATCTTAAATATAGTATTTTTTGTAATTTTCAATTTTCTTAAGAACTAGGAGACGTAGGACAATATGAATCTCATGATTCAATTAAGAACAAATAAGCGCCGCATTATATTTGAAAATAATTGATTAATTAACTTCACAATTTTGGAAAAAAAAAAATTGTATAGGTACCTCCAATCAATTATTTTTTTGCGGCGCAAACATGATTCTACATTTCTTGATCAGTAGAATGCGAATAACTTTAAAACCAAAAAAAAAATGATTTTTTTTTACAAAAATCTAAAAATATTCATTTTTTACCAAAACTTTGAGAAGTAAGCATTCCGGTTTATGGATACCTCCATTATGTTAAAATCAGTAGGTATCATTCATCCTCAACTTTTGGCGTTTACAGATTCCAATTATCTTGGTTCTAACAAAAGTTATAGTGCTTAAAAATTTCTAACGCCAACGACGCCGACCACGGCACCGACACCGATACCGACGACGACAACGACGAACACACATAAAAATACCCCGAAAACGTTTTATGGTGTCTCACGATGAAATAGACTAATTCTGAAAAACAAATTTTGTGCCAATTGCTTTACACAGCGTGTACGGAAAAGTAAAAACTTACCTTGCCAAGGTCTTACCAGGCATACATGAAGTTCAATTATTATAAGTTATTATTACAAAATATACCTGGGTATGTGTACCTACCTATGTCCATCTACTAAACACAAAATTTTGAATAATATTTTTTATTTTCATCATCCACTTGTAAACGTAAATAAACAAGAAATGCAAAAAAAAAACAATAAAATAAAGAAAATCCCCTCAAGGACGAACGTGGCAAACGAATAAACTGGACTTGTTACCTGCCTATGCGTTTGTGCACAAAAATGAATTACTTATTGTTCTTATGCACAAATATGATCACACCCTCCTACAAATTTTACTGTGGCACAGCCTCGTCTACCAATTCCCTCAAGAAATTCAAAACCCTATAAATGATCAGCTTTATCAAATCAAAAACGACAAAGAATACAAACAAAATAACAAAAAAAAAAAAACCTTCCAAAGACGATTGTGGCAAACGAACAAAAGAAAACAAACTACAAACTAGAAGTTCCTTTTAGAAGAATTCCTTTAAAAAAAACATACAACACATTCTTCCTACCTAGTTCAAAAGTCTTCAACCTTAAGAAAATAAAAAAAAAAAAACAAAAAACTACATAATAAAGAAAATCTTTAAAATATCGGCAGACGAAAGCATGCAAACATAACAGAAAATAAAAAAAAAACAACAACCATCGTGATCGCCACAGTAGCCGAAAGCAGGGTGCGCTTCATAACAACAACATAACCAAAAGCAAAAACAAAAAAAAAAACAGAAGAAGGACAAACGAGAAATAAATTTTATTTAAGAGATTCCAGTTTTTTAAGGAATTCCCTCGCTCTCGCAACATTTCGCAACTAGCAACATGTTGTGGTACGCCATATCGCGTACCAGGCTTTAAATTTTGTATGCCAAAAGTTTGTATGGGATGCGACATCTTTGTATTATATTATCTTTGCCTGCATACAATTTTTATTTCTTTTCTTGCTATTCCTTAAATCAAAGACATACAAAATTTTGGCGTACGTGTACCACAACATGTTGCAAGTTGCTAGTTGCGAAATGCTGCTAGAGCGAGGGAATTCCTTAAAAAACTGGAATCTCTTAAAAGAAAATTATTTCTCGTTTGTCCTTCTTCTTTTGTTTGTTTTTTTTTTTTTTTGTTTTTGCTTTTGGTTATGTTGTTGTTATGAAGCGCACCCTGCTTTCGGCTACTGTGGCGATCACGATGGTTTTTGTTTTTTTTTTTATTTTCTGTTATGTTTGCATGCTTTCGTCTGCCGATATTTTAAAGATTTTCTTTATTTTTAGTTTTTTTTTTTTTTTTAATTTTCTTAACGATGAAGACTTTTGACCTAGGTTGGAAGAATGTTTTGTATGTTTTTTTTAAAGGAATTCTATAACAAATTAAACGTTGATGTCGAATTTCATGGCTGTACCATTATTGGAAGGTGCTTATCAGAAAAAAATACCTGTTGCACGAAAAATAGAAACTAAATAAAAAAGAGTAGTCGCATTACCTTCGTTTAATTTCTATAGCTTCTGCATGCAAATAGGCTTGTTTTGACACTTAAATCAATTTTCAAAAACAATTGGCTTAACAGATATAGCCAATACCAAAATTGCAATATTTATGCATTTTTTTCAAGATGGTGGCCTAATCTCAAATAAGATGCATTGCAACTTTTAGAATATGAGTATGGGCATTACTGCCAAGCAATTCCTACCAATAAAAATGCTATAAATATTGCTTACCGCTCAAAACCAAGAAATAAGTTGTATTGCATATTTCGTTGGCTAAAGAAAGCATAATAGCACTTTTCTCCCACCACATACAAACTGGTGCCCATAGAAAACAATTAAGTACTAGTTGTGACCTTTTCAACAATATAGGTCATAATGTGTTACAACACCAGGGACGAAATCCCGAAGGAATAGTGAAAACATGTTTTTTTTCTTTGGGAATTAGGGGAAGAGGGGGTGATGGGACATCGATTGCAATTCATCTTAGTATGTTCTACTTGAATTTATTATCATTGTTATTTTTTTGACCATCAACAAATTATTAAATTGCATTTTTATTTTGGCAGAGAAGGCGCAATAACCTTTTTCTCCCACGAGATACGGACTTATGTCCATACGAAAAATTGATACACTAATTGAGACCTTTCCAACGATATAGGTCACTATGTGTTACACCAATGGGACGGAACCGCCCATTCTCCTTTCTGAAAAAAAGCCGTTAGTCTAAAACCGTTATGATTCGTTATTAACAAGTTACCAAATTCTGAAAGTTCATGACCTGGCCTATCACCATAATCATTTTGGACCATCCTTTACGGGACACCCTGTATACCGAAATTTTCGGTTCAGGTCGGTTTTCCCCAGACTATAATTAATCTCTAAATAAAATGTATAATGTTAATTACATTACGTAGATTACAAATATTTTTCTTACATTTTTCAGGGACCAGGAAACTCGCTGCTTATGGGATCGATATATGCAAGTAATCATCATATGCTTGGGAAAAATGTACCACCCATGATGCACGCAGTGCTTGAAACACTGCAATGAAATAATTAAGATAGATTTATAGATTAGTACATTGATTGTGCAACGTACATATGTAGATGTACAAATCTCCCATGTTTAGGACGGACTATTTATTTAAAAAAAAATATGTAACATTAAAAAATAATTATTTTAATACAATAGTAACTCGATATATAACTATACCTTTTAGTTTTCAATAGCTTTTGAAAACATTAATTTAGTACTCAAAACTTAGAAACAGACATTCAAAGCAACATTCTGCACTGCAATCTTTTATGCAGTGCATAAGTCTTGAAAAATTAATTAAAATTAGAAACATAATGAAAATGCAAGAGTTAGTACCATGAACGATCATTATGGAAAATATACAAACTATGGAACATTTTTCGATTTTTTTTTGGTAATAAAAAAAAATGTTTGTGTAAAAAATTACTGGGAGGTGAAGAAATGAAAATATTTTGGGAAACAGTTATACGAACGATTGTTTATCAGATGGCGTTGTCAGTTTTTGGAATTTCCAAGGTCGGGCTGCCACCTGCATGCTTGTAGTGCATAAGTTTCGAAAAATTAATTAAAATTAGAAACAAAATGAAAATGCAAAAGTTAGAACCAATGATGATCATTATGAAAAAATACTGGAAGATGAAGAAATGAAAGTATTTTTTAACACAATTGTTTATATAAAACAAGTATACAAACGATTATATAATAGATCGCGTTTTCAGTTTTTAGAATTTCCAAGGTCGGGCGGCCACCTACATACTTTATGCAGTTAATAAGTTTTGAATAATTAATTAAAAATAGAAAAAAAAATGAAAATGCAAAAGTAAGTACCATGAATGGTTAATATAGAAAATGTACAAACGATGGAACATTTTTCTATTTTTTTTTTTGGAAAATTAAAAAAAAATAATTTTTGTGTAAAAAATTACCGGTAGGTGTAGAAATGAAAATATTTAAGGCTACAAATTTTCAAACGATTTAATATATCAGATGGCGCTTTTAGTTTTTATATATACTATACTTTTTTGTCCAAACATTTTTTTTTTTAATTTTTTGTAAAAAATTTTTGGGAGGTGAAGAAATGAAATATTTTGGAACACAATTGTACAAACGATTATCGATCAGATGGAATTTTCAGTTTTTGAAAGATCCGAGGTCGCCCGACTGCTAACTGCCATTTTATTTTTTGAAGTGGCTATATTTTAAAAACGGTGAGTGTAGACATAAATCTAAAAGTGTACAAACGATTGCAATTACCAAAGTCGGGCAGCCAACTGCATGCAAGCATGCGATGACGCTGTTTGGGCAAGGATAATATAATAAAGGGTTTTCCAATAAGAGGTGTTATTTTGAATAGCCCGCTATTTCGGTAGCTGTCACTTTTGAAGCTGTAATTTTTTGACATTTGACAAGTAGAAACTACGCTATTAAAATGGAACGATACCCGCTTCAACAACGCATTGAAATTATTAAAATTGACTATAAAAATGGTGAAAATTTGGCACGTTTACGGTACGTAAAACTAAAACATTTTTGGGTCGTCGTGAAGCACCTTGTCGGACCGCAATACAGAAATTGGTGGACAAATTCGAGCTGTTGGGACAAGTTAGTGATGTGAAGAATAAAACCCATGCACGTCGCTCAAGAACTAAGAATATTGCTGTTGTAGCCCAAAGTGTTGAAGAAAACCCAGGTTTGTCCATTCCTCGTCGTTCTTTGGAATTAGGCATTCCACAAACGTCATTACACCGTATTTTGCATAAAGACTTGGGTCATAAGGCTTATAAAGTTCAGTTAACACAAGAACTCAAGCCGGCTGATCATCAACAACGTCGTGTCTTTGCTGATTGGGTCCTTGAAATGCATGAAAATGAACCGGAATTTCATCGAAAAATCATCTTGACTGATGAGGCCCATTTCCACCTCGGAGGCTACGTCAACAGCTCGGAAAACCCAAGAGTTATTGTTGAAAAGCCTCTCCATCCTCAACGCGTGACTGTTTGGTGCGGTTTATGGTCCCGCGGGGTCATTGGACCTTACTTTTTCGAAAATGATTCTGGAGCAACAGTTACGGTCAATGGATTGCGCTATCGAGAGATGCTTAACGATTTTTTATGGCCTGAATTGGATGGTATTGATCTGGACAACGTTTACTTTCAACAAGACGGCGCTACGTGCCACACAAGCAATGAAACCATCGATCTTTTACGGGAAAAGTTTCCGGACCGTGTTATCTCTCGAAGAGGTGATCACAATTGGCCACCGAGATCTTGTGATTTAACACCTTGCGACTTCTTCCTTTGGGGCCACGTGAAAGATAAGGTCTACGCCAACAGCCCAGCGTCGATTCAAGACCTCAAAGATGAAATTCGTGAGGCTATCGAGGACATAGGGCAGCCGCTTTGCGATTTGGTTATGGAAAATTTCATGAAAAGGATATGGTCCTGTAAGTGTGGTCTTGGCGGCCATTTGGCTGATGTTGTGTAATTGTGTTCCATTATTAACGGCATACCTTCTTCTTTATAATGAAATAAACATCCGATCATTTATCTCCAAAAATGCCATTTTTCTTTGAATATCAAAATAACACCTCTTATTGGAAAACCCTTTACAAAGATGTCGCATCGCATCAAAGATAATATAATCAAAGATAATATAATACAAAGATGTCGCATCCGATACAAACTTTTGGCGCACATGTACCACAACATGTTGCTAGTTTCTAGTTGCGAAATGTTGCGAGAGCGAGGGAATTCCTTAAAAAACTGGAATCTCTTAAAAAAAAATCTATTTCTCGTTTGTCCTTCTTCTTCTATTTGTTTTTTTTTTTTTGTTTTGCTTTTGGTTCTGTTGTTGTTATGAAGCGCACCCTGCTTTCGGCTACTGTGGCGATCACGATGGTTGTTGTTTTTTTTTTATTTTCTGTTATGTTTGCATGCTTTCGTCTGCCGATATTTTAAAGATTTTCTTTATTTTGTAGTTTTTTGTTTTTTTTTTTTATTTTCTTAACGATGAAGACTTTTGAACTAGGTAGGAAGATTGTGTTGTATGTTTTTTTTAAGGAATTCTTCTAAAAGGAACTGTTAGGTGGGTAGGTAGGTTAACATATAAATCGAGTGGTTTCTTAAATAAACGTCCTTACAAGGACGATAGCTCGGAAACCTGTTCAAGGATAGGTATTAATTTTTTTTAATGAATGTGTGCACACACAGGTTAATTTTCTTTTGTTCGTTTGCCACAATCGTCTTTGGAAGAATTTTTTTTTATTTTGTTATTTGTTTTTGTATTCTTTGTTGTTTTTGATTTGATAAAGCTGATCATTTTTAGATTTTTGAATTTCTTGAAAGAATTGGTTGACGAGGCGGTGTCACAGTGAAATTTGTAGGAGGTTGTGATTTTGTATTTTTGGTTTTGTGTGATCATATATGTATGTGCATAAGCACAATAATTCATTTTTTGTGCACAAACGCATAGCAAGGTAACAAGTCCAGTTTTTTCGTTTGCCACGTTCGTCCTTGAGGGGATTTTTTTTATTTTATTGTTTTTTTTTGTTGCATTTCTTGTGGCTGATGAAAATAAAAATTATTATGGAAATCTTTGTGTTTAGTAGATGGATGGTAGATGGTAGGTACACATAGGTACCTAGTTGATTAAATGGTTATAGGTACCTTTACCCCTTTTTAGTTATAATTTATAGTAAAAAGATAAATCAGTATCGAAATAGGTAGGAAAGTACCTAACTTAGACTACCTACCTAACAGTTCAAACAAGACATTGTAGTAATAGAGGTAGTCGCAATTTTGTCTATATACCTAACCTAACCTTCATATATACCTATAATAACTTATAATAATTGAACTATATGTATGCCTGGTAAGACCTTGTTAAGGTAAGTTTTTACTTTTCCGTACATGCTGTGTAACCGCGATTCTGTATGTCCTGTCGTTTGCACGTGATGTACACGTCTTCATAATGAAAATTAACAAAAATCAGAAAAGGAAAGAAAGAAAAAAAAAGAGGAAAGATCTCAACAGACGACATTTATACAAATGTTCGTGTGGGTAGACATGAAAACATCACAGAAAAATACACACAACCTTGGCGATCGTCACCGTTTCCGCAAGAAGGGTCAACTCATAACAACACATAACGCAAGATAAACAAGAACTGTTGTTTTTATCATTTAGAGTTTTTTGCTTGTTTCATTTTTGTAGTTAGGTAGATAAAGTAGGCAAGTAGGTATGATTAAATTTAATTGTTTTGAATACATTGTATAAATTACATTTTTATATGCGATTCGTGCGTAGGTGAGTAGAGTACATTTGTAATATGTAGTTACATACATACATATTTTATATGTAATGTATAATACTTTCTTATTATCTACCTTACTGCAGCATTAAGGAAGAAAAAAGAATGATATTGAGGGTTATAGAGAGTTATAAAAAAGGCTTAAATTCAAAAATCCGTAATCTTGAAAAGAAGGGTGATTTTTTGTTTTACTTTTATCTCGTAAACGGTTGACTTTAAGAAAAAACACTTATTATCACTTGTATAGAAAGAAATATGTTCTATATTTTTTATTTTCATATTTTTTTCTCGAAAAGTTATTATTTAAGAGTTCATTTACATACCCAAAAATTAGTGAATAAATTTCCTTTTTAAGGGGGAAGAGCGAATAGGGTTTATCTTTCGACAAAATGTATAGCAATTTTTTTTGTAGAGGACAACTCCACCTACAAAAAACTTTGTATGAGATTTACCATACATAGAATATTTTTCGCTGTATAGCGCTTCAAACCTCGCAATGGGGATATTTCTTCAAAAAACTTCCTTTTTATTTTCAAATTGAGTTTATTTAATCAAGAGTTTTTGAACAAAATAATTTTAAACTCAAAATTTAGGAAAGGCTTTTTTTAACGTGTAAGTACTAATTTGTTCACGATTTTGAAGATAAAAATTACATTATTTTAAAATGTTATTGCTCCCTTATTTATACTTAATCGAGTCATGAGAACCAGATTGTCTTACGTCTAAGAATATAGAAAATTACAAAAACTACTTTTGAACTTAAATTTGTCTTGGAGTTAGTAGGTACGTAAATAAAAAAAAGTCTTAGATATAGTATTTTTTGTAATTTTCAATTTTCTTAAGAACTAGGAGACGTAAGACAATATGAATCTCATGATTCAATTAAGAACAAATAAGCGCCGCATTACATTTCAAAATAATTGATTAATTAACTTCACAATTTTGAAAAAAAAAAAATTGGATATGTACCTCCAATCAATTATTTTTTTGCGGCGCATATATGATTCTAAACTTCTTGATCAGTAGAATACGAATAACTTTAAAACCAAAAAAAAAAAAAATTTGTTTTACAAAAATCTAAAAATATTAATTTTTTCCCAACACTTTGAGAAGTAAGCATTCCGGTTTATGGATACCTCCATTATGTTAAAATCAGTAGGCAACATTCATCCTCAACTTTTGGCGTTTACAGATTCCAATTATCTTGGTTCTAACAAAAGTTATAGTGCTTAAAAAATTCTAACGCCAACGACGCCGACCCTAAAAATAAGAAATACAGGAACGTGTGTTTGGCGAACAAAGTGAGGCACTTCACAAAGTAGTGTGAGTTGCACAAACACAAATGCATTTACACAGGGCCGGAGTGCAGTTGTATGGCAACTCGCAAGGCTCCAAGATTCATTTTATTTTGTTTTAACTTAACATGTTTATTACACGTTCGATCCCTCTCAATTCTCTTTTTGATAAGTTTGCGTATTTTCACGAAATGCGTCCACTCCGTGTCAAAACGATTTTTATGGTTCTTGTCAGTAACACTCACCTGATTTGAATCTTGAAATTTAATAAAAGTTTGCAAATGCAACCCTTAAAAGTATTTTGTAGATGCACAAGAATAACATTCGCAAAATATTTAAAATTAAATCCAAAATCTGTTAAAAATTACATAACTCGGCGCCAACAAGTTGCAGCGCCTTACCAAAACCAAAAAAAAATTAGTGCGCCCCTGAACCTGAAATTCGTCATTTGACATGTTAATATCTAAAATGTGATTCGATGAAAAAGTAAACTTTTATTTTGAAGAAAAATATTATTTTGGTAGTTAATACTCATAAGAAAACAATTTTAAATGGTTCTAAGATATTTACTTTATGTTTTTAACATCACTTTGCATAACTTAATCAAATCGCAAAGCGGCTGCCCTATGTCCTCGATAGCCTCACGAATTTCATCTTTGAGGTCTTGAATCGACGCTGGGCTGTTGGCGTAGACCTTATCTTTCACGTGGCCCCAAAGGAAGAAGTCGCAAGGTGTTAAATCACAAGATCTCGGTGGCCAATTGTGATCACCTCTTCGAGAGATAACACGGTCCGGAAACTTTTCCCGTAAAAGATCGATGGTTTCATTGCTTGTGTGGCACGTAGCGCCGTCTTGTTGAAAGTAAACGTTGTCCAGATCAATACCATCCAATTCAGGCCATAAAAAATCATTAAGCATCTCTCGATAGCGCAATCCATTGACCGTAACTGTTGCTCCAGAATCATTTTCGAAAAAGTAAGGTCCAATGACCCCGCGGGACCATAAACCGCACCAAACAGTCACGCGTTGAGGATGGAGAGGCTTTTCAACAATAACTCTTGGGTTTTCCGAGCCCCAGATGCGACAGTTTTGCTTGTTGACGTAGCCTCCGAGGTGGAAATGGGCCTCATCAGTCAAGATGATTTTTCGATGAAATTCCGGTTCATTTTCATGCATTTCAAGGACCCAATCAGCAAAGACACGACGTTGTTGATGATCAGCCGGCTTGAGTTCTTGTGTTAACTGAACTTTATAAGCCTTATGACCCAAGTCTTTATGCAAAATACGGTGTAATGACGTTTGTGGAATGCCTAATTCCAAAGAACGACGAGGAATGGACAAACCTGGGTTTTCTTCAACACTTTGGACTACAACAGCAATATTCTTAGTTCTTGAGCGACGTGCATGGGTTTTATTCTTCACATCACTAACTTGTCCCAACAGCTCGAATTTGTCCACCAATTTCTGTATTGCGGTCCGACAAGGTGCTTCACGACGACCCAAAAATGTTTTAGTTTTACGTACCGTAAACGTGCCAAATTTTCACCATTTTTATAGTCAATTTTAATAATTTCAATGCGTTGTTGAAGCGTGTATCGTTCCATTTTAATAGCGTAGTTTCTACTTGTCAAATTTCAAAAAATGACAGCTTCAAAAGTGACAGCTACCGAAATAGCAGGCTATTCAAAATAACACCTCTTATTGGAAAACCCTTTATTATATTATCCTTGCCCAAACAGCGTCATCGCATGCTTGCATGCAGTTGGCTGCCCGACTTTGGTAATTGCAATCGTTTGTACACTTTTAGATTTATGTCTACACTCACCGTTTTTAAAATATAGCCACTTCAAAAAATAAAATGGCAAAAAATAAATGGCATTTTTTTTTTGTCATTTCATTCACAATGATGCCAAGTGTTTTGGTTAAGCCCCGAGGCGTTTTTTTCGTCCAACTTAGCCCGGGCGTACAAAAAAACACACCTTCTGACATCTACAGTGTATAGCAGTGAGGCATCAATTTGTTTGGGTTGGCTGTCAAAATTAGATATTAAGATGCCTTTTTGCCGAGTGCACAATAAACTATATTTTCCACAGTTCCGTACTGTTTTATTTGCAATATTAAGTTATGCAAAGTGATGTTAAAAACATAAAGTAAATATCTTAGAACCATTTAAAATTGTTTTCTTATGAGTATTAACTACCAAAATAATATTTTTCTTCAAAATAAAAGTTTACTTTTTCATCGAATCACATTTTAGATATTAACATGTCAAATGACGAATTTCAGGTTCAGGGGCGCACTAATTTTTTTTTGGTTTTGGTAAGGCGCTGCAACTTGTTGGCGCCGAGTTATGTAATTTTTAACAGATTTTGGATTTAATTTTAAATATTTTGCGAATGTTATTCTTGTGCATCTACAAAATACTTTTAAGGGTTGCATTTGCAAACTTTTATTAAATCAAGATTCAAATCAGGTGAGTGTTACTGACAAGAACCATAAAAATCGTTTTGACACGGAGTGGGCGCATTTCGTGAAAATACGCAAACTTATCAAAAAGAGAATTGAGAGGGATCGAACGTGTAATAAACATGTTAAGTTAAAACAAAATAAAATGAATCTTGGAACCTTGCGAGTTGCCATACAACTGCACTCCGGCCCTGTGTAAATGCATTTGTGTTTGTGCAACTCACACTACTTTGTGAAGTGCCTCACTTTGTTCGCCAAACACACGTTCCTGTATTTCTTATTCTTAGGGTCGGCGTCGTTGGCGTTAGAATTTTTTAAGCACTATAACTTTTGTTAGAACCAAGATAATTGGAATCTGTAAACGCCAAAAGTTGAGGATGAATGTTGCCTACTGATTTTAACATAATGGAGGTATCCATAAACCGGAATGCTTACTTCTCAAAGTGTTGGGAAAAAATTAATATTTTTAGATTTTTGTAAAACAAATTTTTTTTTTTTTGGTTTTAAAGTTATTCGTATTCTACTGATCAAGAAGTTTAGAATCATATATGCGCCGCAAAAAAATAATTGATTGGAGGTACATATCCAATTTTTTTTTTTCAAAATTGTGAAGTTAATTAATCAATTATTTTGAAATGTAATGCGGCGCTTATTTGTTCTTAATTGAATCATGAGATTCATATTGTCTTACGTCTCCTAGTTCTTAAGAAAATTGAAAATTACAAAAAATACTATATCTAAGACTTTTTTTTATTTACGTACCTACTAACTCCAAGACAAATTTAAGTTCAAAAGTAGTTTTTGTAATTTTCTATATTCTTAGACGTAAGACAATCTGGTTCTCATGACTCGATTAAGTATAAATAAGGGAGCAATAACATTTTAAAATAATGTAATTTTTATCTTCAAAATCGTGAACAAATTAGTACTTACACGTTAAAAAAAGCCTTTCCTAAATTTTGAGTTTAAAATTATTTTGTTCAAAAACTCTTGATTAAATAAACTCAATTTGAAAATAAAAAGGAAGTTTTCACAGATTTTAAATCATATTTTAAATCAGATTTTCCCTCCTAAAAATGGCATAATAGCCCCGACCCCATAGTGCGAAATATCTTAGCTTATGCCTTCTACAAGAATCATGTAGGTATCATTTTATTTTTATTTAGATATACATAGGTATTAATTAAGCCATTTTGAAGGTTTTTTTTGAAGAAATATCCCCATTGCGAGGTTTGAAGCGCTGTACAGCGAAAAATATTCTATGTATGGTAAATCTCATACAAAGTTTTTTGTAGGTGGAGTTGTCCTCTACAAAAAAAATTGCTATACATTTTGTCGAAAGATAAACCCTATTCGCTCTTCCCCCTTAAAAAGGAAATTTATTCACTAATTTTTGGGTATGTAAATGAACTCTAAAATAATAACTTTTCGAGAAAAAAGTATGAAAATAAAAAATATAGAACATATTTCTTTCTATACAAGTGATAATAAGTGTTTTTTCTTAAAGTCAACCGTTTACGAGATAAAAGTAAAACAAAAAATCACCCTTCTTTTCAAGATTACGGATTTTTGAATTTAAGCCTTTTTTATAACTCTCTATAACCCTCAATATCATTCTTTTTTCTTCCTTAATGCTGCAGTAAGGTAGATAATAAGAAAGTATTATACATTACATATAAAATATGTATGTATGTAACTACATATTACAAATGTACTCTACTCACCTACGCACGAATCGCATATAAAAATGTAATTTATACAATGTATTCAAAACAATTAAATTTAATCATACCTACTTGCCTACTTTATCTACCTAACTACAAAAATGAAACAAGCAAAAAACTCTAAATGATAAAAACAACAGTTCTTGTTTATCTTGCGTTATGTGTTGTTATGAGTTGACCCTTCTTGCGAAAACGGTGACGATCGCCAAGGTTGTGTGTATTTTTCTGTGATGTTTTCATGTCTACCCACACGAACATTTGTATAAATGTCGTCTGTTGAGATCTTTCCTCTTTTAAGGATTTTCTTTTTTTTTCTTTCTTTCCTTTTCTGATTTTTGTTAATTTTCATTATGAAGACGTGTACATCACGTGCAAACGACAGGACATACAGAATCGCGGTTACACAGCATGTACGGAAAAGTAAAAACTTACCTTAACAAGGTCTTACCAGGCATACATATAGTTCAATTATTATAAGTTATTATAGGTATATATGAAGGTTAGGTTAGGTATATAGACAAAATTGCGACTACCTCTATTACTACAATGTCTTGTTTGAACTGTTAGGTAGGTAGTCTAAGTTAGGTACTTTCCTACCTATTTCGATACTGATTTATCTTTTTACTATAAATTATAACTAAAAAGGGGTAAAGGTAGTAAAGGGTAAAGGTTAATCAACTAGGTACCTATGTGTACCTACCATCTACCATCCATCTACTAAACACAAAGATTTCCATAATAATTTTTATTTTCATCAGCCACAAGAAATGCAACAAAAAAAAACAATAAAATAAAAAAAATCCCCTCAAGGACGAACGTGGCAAACGAAAAAACTGGACTTGTTACCTTGCTATGCGTTTGTGCACAAAAAATGAATTATTGTGCTTATGCACATACATATATGATCACACAAAACCAAAAATACAAAATCACAACCTCCTACAAATTTCACTGTGACACCGCCTCGTCAACCAATTCTTTCAAGAAATTCAAAAATCTAAAAATGATCAGCTTTATCAAATCAAAAACAACAAAGAATACAAAAACAAATAACAAAATAAAAAAAAATTCTTCCAAAGACGATTGTGGCAAACGAACAAAAGAAAATTAACCTGTGTGTGCACACATTCATTAAAAAAAATTAATACCTATCCTTGAACAGGTTTCCGAGCTATCGTCCTTGTAAGGACGTTTATTTAAGAAACCACTCGATTTATATGTTAACCTACCTACCCACCTAACAGTTCCTTTTAGAAGAATTCCTTAAAAAAAACATACAACACAATCTTCCTACCTAGTTCAAAAGTCTTCATCGTTAAGAAAATAAAAAAAAAAACAAAAAACTACAAAATAAAGAAAATCTTTAAAATATCGGCAGACGAAAGCATGCAAACATAACAGAAAATAAAAAAAAAAACAACAACCATCGTGATCGCCACAGTAGCCGAAAGCAGGGTGCGCTTCATAACAACAACAGAACCAAAAGCAAAACAAAAAAAAAAAAACAAATAGAAGAAGAAGGACAAACGAGAAATAGATTTTTTTTTAAGAGATTCCAGTTTTTTAAGGAATTCCCTCGCTCTCGCAACATTTCGCAACTAGAAACTAGCAACATGTTGTGGTACATGTGCGCCAAAAGTTTGTATCGGATGCGACATCTTTGTATTATATTATCTTTGATTATATTATCTTTGATGCGATGCGACATCTTTGTAAAGGGTTTTCCAATAAGAGGTGTTATTTTGATATTCAAAGAAAAATGGCATTTTTGGAGATAAATGATCGGATGTTTATTTCATTATAAAGAAGAAGGTATGCCGTTAATAATGGAACACAATTACACAACATCAGCCAAATGGCCGCCAAGACCACACTTACAGGACCATATCCTTTTCATGAAATTTTCCATAACCAAATCGCAAAGCGGCTGCCCTATGTCCTCGATAGCCTCACGAATTTCATCTTTGAGGTCTTGAATCGACGCTGGGCTGTTGGCGTAGACCTTATCTTTCACGTGGCCCCAAAGGAAGAAGTCGCAAGGTGTTAAATCACAAGATCTCGGTGGCCAATTGTGATCACCTCTTCGAGAGATAACACGGTCCGGAAACTTTTCCCGTAAAAGATCGATGGTTTCATTGCTTGTGTGGCACGTAGCGCCGTCTTGTTGAAAGTAAACGTTGTCCAGATCAATACCATCCAATTCAGGCCATAAAAAATCATTAAGCATCTCTCGATAGCGCAATCCATTGACCGTAACTGTTGCTCCAGAATCATTTTCGAAAAAGTAAGGTCCAATGACCCCGCGGGACCATAAACCGCACCAAACAGTCACGCGTTGAGGATGGAGAGGCTTTTCAACAATAACTCTTGGGTTTTCCGAGCTGTTGACGTAGCCTCCGAGGTGGAAATGGGCCTCATCAGTCAAGATGATTTTTCGATGAAATTCCGGTTCATTTTCATGCATTTCAAGGACCCAATCAGCAAAGACACGACGTTGTTGATGATCAGCCGGCTTGAGTTCTTGTGTTAACTGAACTTTATAAGCCTTATGACCCAAGTCTTTATGCAAAATACGGTGTAATGACGTTTGTGGAATGCCTAATTCCAAAGAACGACGAGGAATGGACAAACCTGGGTTTTCTTCAACACTTTGGGCTACAACAGCAATATTCTTAGTTCTTGAGCGACGTGCATGGGTTTTATTCTTCACATCACTAACTTGTCCCAACAGCTCGAATTTGTCCACCAATTTCTCGGTCCGACAAGGTGCTTCACGACGACCCAAAAATGTTTTAGTTTTACGTACCGTAAACGTGCCAAATTTTCACCATTTTTATAGTCAATTTTAATAATTTCAATGCGTTGTTGAAGCGTGTATCGTTCCATTTTAATAGCGTAGTTTCTACTTGTCAAATGTCAAAAAATGACAGCTTCAAAAGTGACAGCTACCGAAATAGCGGGCTATTCAAAATAACACCTCTTATTGGAAAACCCTTTATTATATTATCCTTGCCCAAACAGCGTCATCGCATGCTTGCATGCAGTTGGCTGCCCGACTTTGGTAATTGCAATCGTTTGTACACTTTTAGATTTATGTCTACACTCACCGTTTTTAAAATATAGCCACTTCAAAAAATAAAATGGCAAAAAATAAATGGCATTTTTTTTTTGTCATTTCATTCACAATGATGCCAAGTGTTTTGGTTAAGCCCCGAGGCGTTTTTTTCGTCCAACTTAGCCCGGGCGTACAAAAAAACACACCTTCTGACATCTACAGTGTATAGCAGTGAGGCATCAATTTGTTTGGGTTGGCTGTCAAAATTAGATATTAAGATGCCTTTTTGCCGAGTGCACAATAAACTATATTTTCCACAGTTCCGTACTGTTTTATTTGCAATATTAAGTTATGCAAAGTGATGTTAAAAACATAAAGTAAATATCTTAGAACCATTTAAAATTGTTTTCTTATGAGTATTAACTACCAAAATAATATTTTTCTTCAAAATAAAAGTTTACTTTTTCATCGAATCACATTTTAGATATTAACATGTCAAATGACGAATTTCAGGTTCAGGGGCGCAATAATTTTTTTTTGGTTTTGGTAAGGCGCTGCAACTTGTTGGCGCCGAGTTATGTAATTTTTAACAGATTTTGGATTTAATTTTAAATATTTTGCGAATGTTATTCTTGTGCATCTACAAAATACTTTTAAGGGTTGCATTTGCAAACTTTTATTAAATTTCAAGATTCAAATCAGGTGAGTGTTACTGACAAGAACCATAAAAATCGTTTTGACACGGAGTGGGCGCATTTCGTGAAAATACGCAAACTTATCAAAAAGAGAATTGAGAGGGATCGAACGTGTAATAAACATGTTAAGTTAAAACAAAATAAAATGAATCTTGGAGCCTTGCGAGTTGCCATACAACTGCACTCCGGCCCTGTGTAAATGCATTTGTGTTTGTGCAACTCACACTACTTTGTGAAGTGCCTCACTTTGTTCGCCAAACACACGTTCCTGTATTTCTTATTCTTAGGGTCGGCGTCGTTGGCGTTAGAATTTTTTAAGCACTATAACTTTTGTTAGAACCAAGATAATTGGAATCTGTAAACGCCAAAAGTTGAGGATGAATGTTGCCTACTGATTTTAACATAATGGAGGTATCCATAAACCGGAATGCTTACTTCTCAAAGTGTTGGGAAAAAATTAATATTTTTAGATTTTTGTAAAACAAATTTTTTTTTTTTTGGTTTTAAAGTTATTCGTATTCTACTGATCAAGAAGTTTAGAATCATATATGCGCCGCAAAAAAATAATTGATTGGAGGTACATATCCAATTTTTTTTTTTTCAAAATTGTGAAGTTAATTAATCAATTATTTTGAAATGTAATGCGGCGCTTATTTGTTCTTAATTGAATCATGAGATTCATATTGTCTTACGTCTCCTAGTTCTTAAGAAAATTGAAAATTACAAAAAATACTATATCTAAGACTTTTTTTTATTTACGTACCTACTAACTCCAAGACAAATTTAAGTTCAAAAGTAGTTTTTGTAATTTTCTATATTCTTAGACGTAAGACAATCTGGTTCTCATGACTCGATTAAGTATAAATAAGGGAGCAATAACATTTTAAAATAATGTAATTTTATCTTCAAAATCGTGAACAAATTAGTACTTACACGTTAAAAAAAGCCTTTCCTAAATTTTGAGTTTAAAATTACATATTTTGTTCAAAAACTCTTGATTAAATAAACTCAATTTGAAAATAAAAAGGAAGTTTTCACAGATTTTAAATCATATTTTAAATCAGATTTTCCCTCCTAAAAATGGCATAATAGCCCCGACCCCATAGTGCGAAATATCTTAGCTTATGCCTTCTACAAGAATCATGTAGGTATCATTTTATTTTTATTTAGATATACATAGGTATTAATTAAGCCATTTTGAAGGTTTTTTTTGAAGAAATATCCCCATTGCGAGGTTTGAAGCGCTGTACAGCGAAAAATATTCTATGTATGGTAAATCTCATACAAAGTTTTTTGTAGGTGGAGTTGTCCTCTACAAAAAAAATTGCTATACATTTTGTCGAAAGATAAACCCTATTCGCTCTTCCCCCTTAAAAAGGAAATTTATTCACTAATTTTTGGGTATGTAAATGAACTCTAAAATAATAACTTTTCGAGAAAAAAGTATGAAAATAAAAAATATAGAACATATTTCTTTCTATACAAGTGATAATAAGTGTTTTTTCTTAAAGTCAACCGTTTACGAGATAAAAGTAAAACAAAAAATCACCCTTCTTTTCAAGATTACGGATTTTTGAATTTAAGCCTTTTTTATAACTCTCTATAACCCTCAATATCATTCTTTTTTCTTCCTTAATGCTGCAGTAAGGTAGATAATAAGAAAGTATTATACATTACATATAAAATATGTATGTATGTAACTACATATTACAAATGTACTCTACTCACCTACGCACGAATCGCATATAAAAATGTAATTTATACAATGTATTCAAAACAATTAAATTTAATCATACCTACTTGCCTACTTTATCTACCTAACTACAAAAATGAAACAAGCAAAAAACTCTAAATGATAAAAACAACAGTTCTTGTTTATCTTGCGTTATGTGTTGTTATGAGTTGACCCTTCTTGCGGAAACGGTGACGATCGCCAAGGTTGTGTGTATTTTTCTGTGATGTTTTCATGTCTACCCACACGAACATTTGTATAAATGTCGTCTGTTGAGATCTTTCCTCTTTTTTTTTCTTTCTTTCCTTTTCTGATTTTTGTTAATTTTCATTATGAAGACGTGTACATCACGTGCAAACGACAGGACATACAGAATCGCGGTTACACAGCATGTACGGAAAAGTAAAAACTTACCTTAACAAGGTCTTACCAGGCATACATATAGTTCAATTATTATAAGTTATTATAGGTATATATGAAGGTTAGGTTAGGTATATAGACAAAATTGCGACTACCTCTATTACTACAATGTCTTGTTTGAACTGTTAGGTAGGTAGTCTAAGTTAGGTACTTTCCTACCTATTTCGATACTGATTTATCTTTTTACTATAAATTATAACTAAAAAGGGGTAAAGGTACCTATAACCATTTAATCAACTAGGTACCTATGTGTACCTACCATCTACCATCCATCTACTAAACACAAAGATTTCCATAATAATTTTTATTTTCATCAGCCACAAGAAATGCAACAAAAAAAAACAATAAAATAAAAAAAATCCCCTCAAGGACGAACGTGGCAAACGAAAAAACTGGACTTGTTACCTTGCTATGCGTTTGTGCACAAAAAATGAATTATTGTGCTTATGCACATACATATATGATCACACAAAACCAAAAATACAAAATCACAACCTCCTACAAATTTCACTGTGACACCGCCTCGTCAACCAATTCTTTCAAGAAATTCAAAAATCTAAAAATGATCAGCTTTATCAAATCAAAAACAACAAAGAATACAAAAACAAATAACAAAATAAAAAAAAATTCTTCCAAAGACGATTGTGGCAGACGAACAAAAGAAAATTAACCTGTGTGTGCACACATTCATTAAAAAAAATTAATACCTATCCTTGAACAGGTTTCCGAGCTATCGTCCTTGTAAGGACGTTTATTTAAGAAACCACTCGATTTATATGTTAACCTACCTACCCACCTAACAGTTCCTTTTAGAAGAATTCCTTAAAAAAAACATACAACACAAAAGGTGTGTTTTTTTGTACGCCCGGGCTAAGTTGGACGAAAAAAACGCCTCGGGGCTTAACCAAAAAACTTGGCAGCACTATAAATCAAATGTCATTTTGAAATCAGCTGACACAAAAAATCATGGAAGTTGAAGTTGTCATTTTTTTTGTTTTCATGTTTTCTTGCAGGTAACAAAATATTTTAATAGGTAATGCGTAATCTGTTTGATTTTTCAAAAATAAAATTTATTAAGTTTTGAAAAAAAAGGAACAAAAATATTTATAAAAAAAAAAATAACTTCTCGCTTCAAGTAATACATAATGCTGAATAAAACCAAAACAAAACAAAAAACTAAGGATTAAGTTTGTTAAGCAAAGAACAAACAAATAACTTCTTGTAGTAAGGTTTATGTTTTAAGTTTTAAGGTTTAACATCTCAAAAAATTTACTTACGTAGCGTTAGGTCATGACTGCGTGATTCGTAAAGATTTGTAGTTCTCCCCTCATCCGGGGCAGTTGGAAGTTGTAAGTGCAATAACAATGCAGTTTTTTAAATGGTTTTGATACAAAGAAAAAAAAAAGTTTTGGTAACATACTACGGAGATCAATCAGTGGTAACAATTTACCTTGGTATCAAAAACTGCATTGTTACTGCTTTACCACTTCCAACTGCCCCGGATGAGGAGTGTACGACAAAGCTTTTGCAAATCACAAAGTCATGGACTAACGCTACGCAAGTAATTTTCCCTATATATCGGTATGGTTACTTCATATAGCAACCTCCCACTCTTAAAATAAAACACAACGAATAGCTTAAAATAAAAAACTCCTGGTCAATAATAAAAAAATACTCCAACGAAATATTTATAAAATAAATTACTTTGAAAGATTTTTGTGCAGATCCTTGAATAATTCAAGGCGGATTTTATTTTCTTCGTCCTCCTTTTGCCATTTTTTCTGCAAATCTTCTCTTATCGACTTCAAGAAATGTGCCCTCTGAACTTTTTCCGTTTCCATCGCCTCTCTTTTTATTTTTAGTTTAGATTCAAAATACTTTTCATTAAAACTTTTACGTTTTCGATTTGTTGATATATTCAAAACCGAAGTCTGACACTTCGTTTTGGACTGTATCGGAGGCTGTTGATGGCATCGATGAATTTGGCATTAGATTCGGTACCTCTTCCAGGAATTCAATGTTTGTAAATTCTTCAAATTCTGCGTCGACTCTTGGTGGGACTCCCAAATGACCGGTAAAAACCGTGTTGCTGGCTTTCTTATATCAATTGGCAGCGAGTACATTCAGTGGCCAGAAGATTCATTTGCAGAGGAAGTTCAGCGCAAGTTTGAAGCGAAAAAAAAAATTCCAGGTATTATTGGTGCGATCGATTGTACCCACATAATAATAAAAGCACCAACTGTCAACAAGGAATGCTACTTTGACAGAAAACAAAGCTTCAGTATAGTCCTTCAAGCAGTTGTGGATTCTGACAAAAGATTCACTGACATAACTTGTGGTGAACCAGGTTCTCTTCACGACAGCAGGGTTCTGCGGAGGTCGGATTTATACTCCAGGGCAAACACACACTACGCTGAACTCTTTCCTAACAGCTATTTTATTTTGGGTGATTCCGCATACCCATCAAAGAGTTGGTTAGTTCCACCGTTCAAAGATAATGGGAATCTGACCGATGCTCAAAGGCGATTCAACTATATACATTCTTCGACAAGGATTGTTGTAGAAAACGCATTTGGTTTGCTTAAGGGACGATTCCGTCGACTCTTAAAGTTCACAGAACAAACGGATTTAAGAGTGGTTACAAACATAGTAATGAGTGCATGCGTTATCCACAATATATGTATATCGCATGATGACTTATATGATGAGAATGCTGAAGCTCCAGAAGAAAATTTAATTATTTCTCATTATAACAATGATTTCGAAGAGCCCTTAGTCAACAGACGAGAGACTTTATTTACATACTTACAAGAGCAAAATATTCTTTAAAAATTTAAATAAAATAAAATAAATTGTTTTTGAAATGTTTAGTGTTTTTATTTCTTACATAGTTTGAAAATTCTTTTGTTTTTTAATGAAAAAACTTTTATTTAATAATGTAATATATTGCTATCGTTTAGATAAAATTCTTAAATAATTCAGTAATACAGATCAACACTAAATTTTAAAGTATTACCCGAATTGCCTAAAGAGAGATTTTCCTAGGTTCAATTTGTGATGAAATCACTTTCCGCTTATATTTGATTTTTTTCTTGGCTGAAATAAAAGAAAAAAATCACTGAAAACAACCTTTTTTATAAGATATTTTAAAATAAATATTTAAAAAAATGTGATCAAAGCTTATACGAAAATCCGCTGATGAAATGGAGGTCAAGTTCCTAAACGCAGGATTTACAAAGGAATTAAATTTTACCTCTGACCTTTTGATATTGATTGTTTTCTTTTAAACAAGTCTTGTTTTACCGAATCTTACTCCAAAAATATCGTAATATTAAGATTGTTGCAAAAGTTAAGTTTGAATCAGAAAAAAATGCAAAAACGTGAAAAAAATAGCACATTTATTAATTTTTTTGAGAAACATACTGTATTATATGTTTTGTTGCAAACGCTTTATTGTCTTTTACGGTACTGAATCTCTAAGATAATTAATGTTTCTTAGAGACACTTGGTGTTCATGTAAAAAACACAATTCGTCCAACTTTGTGCAAGAATAGGGATTACGTTTTAGATTTAAACGAACACATTTAACAGCAATACGATTATGTCTCCAAAATGTTTTTTTTTGTTATAAAAGACCTTAATTTCACCAAAAAATCAAAGGCCTTTAATAATTTTAAAGTCGAAACAAGAACTATATTCCAAAACGGGCAAAATTGGACAAGTCCCGAAACCAATCAAATGTTTTGAATTTTATTGAAGAAAACAAAAGATGGTTAAGCACACCATATTAATAAAAAAACGATTTCCTTCCTGTTAATAACACTAAGTTTTATCAACTCTTTAAACAAAAATTTGACCTTTTTTGCTCGTCACTGTATATTTGTATAGAACTCGGGCATTTCTTCACATCCTTAGAACTTAGAACTCGACCTAAAATAATTTTTGAGTACTGAGGACTTTACATCTTGGTTTAGTGAAATGGAGTTCTAATTTGTTTTTTGTGTTTTCGAAGCACCCGGTTTATGTTTTGACACATATTTCTTTTTACATTTGATTTAAATTAAAATATTATTTCAAAAACAAAAACATTTACAAATGTAGTTTAAAACTTACCATACATAGTCAGTTTTGCCCCATGTTCGGGCTGACCTGATCGAAATCTCGACCGTATAAAATGGGTAAAAGGGTTCCCAGATCTACTCGCCTACTGGCCCTTGGTTGACAATCACATCGATCTGACCAGTTAGACTGAACTCGTGTGTGCCTAGTTAGTAGATGTGAACTACAGCAATAGGAGTACATAGCGAGAGTTGTTTCGGCCACTTCTTTCAGCAAACCGAGTAAACTGATGGGAATGTGCATCGTGTATGTGCACTCAGCCGGCCAGTCCAAAATTAAGTTTTGTTGTTTTTTGGTTACAGTTTTTTGAAAAGGGGATTAGAGATGATATTCTTAGGTTGATGTTATTTACGCATATGACACATATACTAAGGGCACAAACGCTAACCTCGACGTTGGTCAGTTCAGTTCACGTCCTCGTCCTCCAAGAGTTTATCTCCCGAATGGAGCAGAACAGCGTGGAATATATAATCTGCAATACAAAATTACTAAATCACGATTTAAATTGATCAAAGAAATCTTAAAGCGTACTCAATAATTCAAGATATGTTTTTATACATTTTTTTTCCATGTCATTGAATATGACATTCCAAACGTCAGTTTTGATGTTTCTATACAATTTATCGATAACATAACAAAATTCTTTGGCAGCACCAATTTTAGTCTGTTCAAAAGAGTTTAGCCCCGAGAATTCTCGGGGCTTAGCAGCTAAGCCCCTCGGGCTAAGTTGTTGTTGTATTTGACACGTAAATTGCTTAGCCTTGACAGCGTTTTTTTCGTCCAACTTAGCCTGGGCGTACAAAAAAACACACCTAGAGTCGACTCCTAAAAAATAATTTAGATAAAGAGCCGCGTCTTTCATAGTTTCAAACCATTTAAAGTAGGTAAACTTTTTCGTTAAAGAGGTCGTCTAACTTTAAACGACTTGCCTAAGCCAAACTGTCGCAAATAGTCGCGATAGTGCGACAAGGATTTTCAAAAAAAAAACTCTTTGTCGCGTTTGATGTAACTAACTTATGATGCTGTTTAAATAAATTTTGTTGTGGTGTTACGTTGTCACTTGAGTAAGCCTTTATGAAAGCCCTGGTCACAATGCCACGCGACAGCGCGACTTTTTGGTTTGGGCCAAACACAAAAAATTAAATTAAAATTACATTTCGTGACAAAACTGCACAGAACTAGTTTTATTTAGCTTTTCAAACTAATAAAAGAATACAAGAATACTCTTGCACCCCGAATTTTCTTCTGGATTTATATATTTTTGTTTGAATACTAATCTCGTTGGGCCATCTAAATTGAACGAAGCTTGTCGGCGAGTGAAATGGAATGAATGAACATTTTACTCGTTTTATTCCATTTCTTTCTATTATCATCTCCGCTTTACCCCGGTCCAATAACCCCAGTGTGCGATGACCCATTTGATCCATTCATGTATTATAACTTTTTAAATGTAGTAAAAGTATTTTCAGATATTTCGAAACTCACCAAAAATTATCGACACCTGTGTCGAGATTTAGCTATTTCGGCGAGTGAAGTGAGATGACTCGCCAACTCTCCTTACTCATCTCGCTTCACTCACAAAAGCGATTTAGCTATTTTGATGGAATGAGTAATTTCGAATATAGTTTCGAACTCATCAGAAATGTCATTTTTGTATACGTTTGTAAAATGACATTTATTTTAAAATCAAACTTTTTTATATTTTTCTTAGATGATTCAATGACGAATTGATTTGTTTGAAGAAAAGGATAATTAATTTTAAGTTTAATTTCAGAAAAGGGCAATTTTGAGTACGATAACAAATCAACATCAAAATTAAATTTCAAGGGGTAGATTCACTCATGCAGTATCTTCCCTGGCGGTGGGTATGAATTGGATTTCAATATAGTTGGCAAAAACTACACTTTTTTTTAAACTTTCTACATACATGTCCCCAAATCGAGCAAGGTTTTTAGAAGTCCCTACCCGAAGCATTTGTATTCGAAGTCCATAAAATTTGTTGAAACCTAATCAAGACCTCTGAAAAAGTAACAAGCTGCACTTTTCATTCATTGTAATTTTTGGCCTTGTAAATAAAAATAATAAAATTGTATTGACTTAAACCAATCCTACCATTTAATGTTTGTAACTTACCTGTGCACAAAATAGGCTGTCTGCGTACTAATTTCTTGGCTATAGGCTATAGGCAAGAGCAAAGTGTTTTGATTATGGATAAGTTGTTTTATAATTTTTTTTTTTTAAACTAACAGACTAACATTTTATAAAAATTAAAGGAAAGTGAGCTACTGGAAGATTGGATTCAATTTTATGTTTCCGAAAGATCCAGATGAACACCTTATCACCTTATCAATTCTTATTCCCGCACAAAAGGAAATCCAAAATAATTTGCTTGACGTCTTGCTAAAATCTGCTTGAATGACATGAATCAAAAACAAACAACGTCTTCGTAATTTCGTCAAGTCCGTCAAGTGACTGTGAATGTTATTTTTAAGAACCCACTATGTTTAGGAAGGATAATATACATAATCTTGCTTCTGCAGAAGTGGAGTCGTTGTCCTACTAGTTTCCTTTCCTTATAAAATATGTAGATACCTGCATAAGTACATCACATAATGTGGTTGTGCACCGTATAGAAAAAGTTTATTATAATTAATTGTTTATAATACCTATAGAATGTGTTTTTTTTTTTATTTTGGTATACACTTAGGAAAGTGCTTCATAATTTTATTAACAAATCACAAAACAATAGCGCTTTAACTTATATAAAAAAAAATTGAATCCTTAATATCTTGTCACTTCCGCATTTATATCCTATTTCAGTTTGTTTCATTCGTAAAATCACAGAAACACTTGTGAATATATGCAACACAAAATGTTATACTCTTGTTTTGAATAGCTTTGGGCTAGTTAGATTAACATATCCTTTCATCTTTGTGAGCTTGCAAGTATTCTTCTGTTATGAACTCCTAAAATTGAAAGAATTAAGTACATTCTCATGATTTATTGTAAAAAATGTCTCTGTGATTAGGACACTTATGACGGTTGAATGTTACTGATGCTGTGTAATCGTTGGTAATCATCCCACTAAAATCGCAGGAAAACAACAGTATTTTACCACTGTTTCATTCAACTTCGTTACTGACTTCCATTGAGTTATTTTAATTTGATTGTTGCTATGTAGTTCTCCTTCCTTACGCCCTGCAACTGTCTTTGGAAATTCTTTGACTTTTTTTATTCCGACCATCTTTTAAACATTTCAAAGATCCATTACAAAATGCGATTTGTTTGATAACTTACGATTGTCATTATGGTTTCCATTTTTGTTATCAATTGTGGAGAAGGAAAATAGTTCAGCAATAAAAAAAATCACAATTATTTTTTGTTATTATTGCAAATTGTTTGATCTTATTTATTCTTCTGTGAAATCGACAGAGCTGTCATGCAAATGACAAAGCTGCCACTTTATTTTTTTGACATTTGATTTTTGACAATTCCTTGAAAAATTAACGCATACTTACATAAAATTTACCTACACATTTAAAACTCGCCGTCGAAATATCCGGCGAGTAATCTGTGTCGAGATTTAGCTATTTTGGCGAGTGAAGTGTGAGCCGTTACACCCCTGAAAAAGGATCTTCAAAACCTCATGTTTCGTTTACCGAAACATGAAAAAAAAGGACAAGAACAACCGAATAATTTTGTTTTTATAAGGCGTTTCACGATACTTTAATTTTATTTCTAGTTGCCATATATATTTCTTTACTTTTAACAAAAAAACAAATCTTTCTTTACAGAATTCACCAAAATTTACTAACAAACATAAAAGACAGGTGACCAAGGATGCGTTCCCTAATGCGGCTAGCAATGGTTTTGAAGCGGCACCCTTTTTGGTGCCTGGCAAATTAAATCTAGTCTTACAGGCGGACCGAAACCCCTACCCCTATCGAGCTCGCTAAAGGTACCTGGTTTTAAATAAGTTAAGGGACGAAAACGCGATACAAAGAAAACTCAGGAAACCACCTTTCCACTTACAAACAATTATTTATATGAATAAATGATATTTTTCAAAAAAAAAATTATCAGAAAGATTTGCACGCGTTGACCTTAATACTATCTTACAATAAATGACAACACAAACACAAATTCACTTTTAACTAATTTTTTTTTTTCGTGTAGTTAGCTTTATATATGTAAGTTTTGTTTTATATTATGTTTTATATTCTTTTTTTTTGTTTTTTTTTTCAGTTTTTAGATTTTTTTTATAAAAACCTGTTTTTTTCTTTTCTTGCAGGTGCCGTTGCATTCGTTGGTGGGCAGAGGACTAGCGGGTGCTCCAGCGTATCGGCCTTCGAAGTGAATGGGTCACGGAGCACTTCCCGCTCAATGTTTCGTCCGAACCCCAACACAATAAATCGTCGCTTATCGGAATCACCAAAAAAAATGAGTATAAAAGCTCCAACGAAAAATGGGATCCCAGAAATTTGCATCCAATAAAATGTTTGGATTCTTCGGGCTTTCCAATTAAATTACTGCGGCGGTCCAGTCCTGTGCCGGTAATCTTGGACCGCCGGGAAACAACCTACAATTATGGACGGTCACAGTCACATTTCTCATACAAAAACAAATCGTTCACCACTCACCAGTTTTGTTTTTTTTTTTCTTATTTTTATTTTGTATTGTTTAAATACAAAAAATTCACAGGCACGGTTTAATTCTATATTAAAACAAAATGTTCTTTAATAACTACAAAATCTGATTAATATAAAAAAATCGCACCTCAAAACTCAATTTTCTTTTTTACTGCACTTGTTTTTTTTCCCTTAGGTTATTTGAGAGAGAGTCTCTATCACGTCTACACCGTGTAATTTGAATTTTGATTTGATTCCAGATGACACTTCATTGGAATATGCGATTTCCCCCATCTGTCAAAAAAAGGTCTTACCACGCTCTATCCGAAATGCCAAAACCAATGGAAAAGAGAAGGATGGTTGTCAAAAAGAATGACTGGCAAAAAAAAACCAACACCTAAATGCATCCGTAAATGCTTCTCTCAAAATAACCGAACAAACATCATCCGATTCACATTCCACTACAGATTTATCATGTAGATGAATCTACATGTGGGTGGATATGCTTGTGGTAGTCGCTCTCACTTGATTTTAGTGGTAGTGTTTAAGTTAAGTCGAGTTTTATTCCTTCCAGGTTCCAGGGGCTCTCTTTAGTAAGTAACACAAATCTTAACCCCCGTCCTTACTACATCGTGGTGAATACCCTACGTCATGAATTTTCCACCCAACCCAAAACGAGGAAATATTTACTACTGAAATTTAATTTGGGTACTCGGGGACGAATTTTGTCTTATTTGTATTTCCATTACAGCGTCACATGAAAAACAAAACAATAAAACAGAAGTATAAACAATAAGAAGTCGATTCAGTCTGATTAGTTCATAAAACCACGTCAGCTATCAACTTCATGAAAATAATTTCAGGCAATTTGGCTTCAAAATATAAATAACAAATTGCTGTCACTTACACGTCATTGCACCAAAATTTTCGATCTGACGTTTCGAAGCTATGAGCTAGAGGGTTATATTTTATTTTTCTCAACAGTCCCAATAGACATAAAACACCAATGGACCTACATTTAATACGTGTAAACGAAGAACGACACTGACGAAGGACGGAAATACATTAAGCAAGTGAATTGCAATGGACCCATTAAATTTGACTTGAATTCTGATGAGCGGTGTCATTACCAAAACTTAACTACATACACTGCCATAAGAATTCCGAGTCTACTTCTAGTTTCAGAAATTGTCCGCATGGAGTACTTCCCAACTTCACCACACTTAATTAACTTCCCCACACTGGAAAAGTCTATCGTCTCTACTAAATTTAACATGAACAAATATCAAAACACGAGTGACAGGAAAATGGATCGAAGGTAAGCAAAAGAACAAATTTTATTTTTAACTTTTAGGTATTTTAAAAGTAATTATTGGGTTATTTTAAGTTATTAAATTACTAATAAACTAATCCTAAATGTTTTTCTTTTATTTTCAGATGGCCAGCTACTTCCAACTCGGACTCCACGCATGAGGGATGAAATCCTCATAAGGTAAGTACATACATATAATTTGTAAATATGTATGTCTAATGTTTTGTTTTATTTTTCCTATGTTTTCTTATAGGTGGAAGAAAAAAAAACAGCTGACTGTTTCCCGATGGCGACCAGGCGGCCACAACAAATCCTCACCATTATGAAGTCGCCAGGTTTTTGTGAAATGAGTATCGTCACTAGTCTGTGCTTGCACCAAGCTCATTTCAACAGCTAGATACCTCAGCGATGTAGGACGAGAGAGGAAGTCTTCGAGTGATATATTACTTTTAAGTGCCACGATTAGACTTTACTTGTACTAGGAACTGGTGCTGTGCTAACCGACGGAGCTTCTTATTGGTGTTTGCGACTGGATGCAGATGCCCTAGACCCATTCCATTTTTTTATTTTCTTGTAGTAATTAAAAATGGAAATACATTACACTATTATTTTTTGGCCGCTTTTTGGCCGTTTTTGGAAACCATTACAGTAAAATGGAAGAAATCAACTTAAATATGCATTTTTTTAATATTTTTTTTCTGGAAATAAAATATTAAAAATGTTAGCTTGAAATTCACATGACCATCTTTTTTGTTAAAATTAATTGGTTAATTTATGGAAGATTTACTCTATCATAAGCATATATGAATGACTTTCATGTCGGTGTTGAGGCCTTTGAACTTAATGCTCCATTGAAATTGTATGGTATTATGGAAGTGGGTTGTGCTCGTGCGTGGTCGTACGGTTCTGCTCGTGAGTGGTCGTGGCCTTTCTTTTTGCCAATCTTTTTAACTTTTTGAGGTTGTGAGCTAATAAGTTCTCGGGTCGTTGGTTGATGGTCTGGCTGATGGTACGTGGTGGTGCGGAAATCTTTTGTGGTGGTGGTAAGTTTTTAGTTTACGAAACCATTCCCGGGGTGGAAATTTTTGTCAGAGCGCAAAAATTCTCGAGTAGTGTGTACGCCACTGGGTGATATCGCTCAAATAGTGCCACTACAATCTTCAACTTTGTAACGTGGCGTCAAGCTATCACTTTTTTTTTTTCTATAGGTTTTGTATACCTAAGATTTTTTTTCTTTTTTTTTTTAACAAATCGCACACAATACTTCCAGAACCCAAAAACCAACTGATTACTTTTTCTTCAAGTCTGGACCTACTCGCTTCTTCTTCACTTGACGAAAATGTACTTTTCCAAGATGGAAGTGGATCCGGCCTTACTTTTTACCCATTTTCTTGGAGAGTTTTGACCGCAAAAATCGCCAACTGATTTCCAAATCGTTTTCCGAATTTTTGACATATTAATGTATCAAAATTATAATTTTCTAGTCAAAATTGACTAATTTTCCAAAATCTCGAAAACTATTCACCAATACAGCTTCGTCTTTTTGTATTAGTTAACGAACCTTTATGTCTTCTCTACTTCCTTTTGTTTTTATTTGATATTCTCATTAATATTTATGCTAATTTCTCAAAAATTCACTAAGCAACCCAACTAACAATTTAACTTCTATAAGGGTAAATCGAAGCTATTTTCAATTCAGCAAAATTGCTTCTATAAGGCCTAACAAAAATACGTTTGGCGCATCTGGGAAGCTTGTGAAGCTTTTAAACAGATAATTACAGGCTTAGTAGATAAAAAGAATGTATTTCTTGTAGGCCTTATAGAAGCCAACAATTTTCATAACTTCTTCAGAAAAGCTATTTGCAAGTTAGTAATGCAGGTTAATATTTGCATAAGGAAGCTCCTGAGCAAACATCACAACACTCGTACTAGGCCTTATAAAAGTCTTGTCGAAGTATCACCCAAACACAAACAAAAAAAAATAAATTTTATTTTCTTCTGCTAATCGTCCAAGTAAAGGATTTTGTTGTGAAATTATTGATACAATTATTAAATTTAAGAGAAAAAACACTTACTTGCTGATGAAAATCTGGGAGTTGAACCTGAGACATGCTGGTTAAGAGGCCGATACCTTTTTTTTTTTTTTTTGTATAATTCATTTTTATTTTTCTTCAACTTATAACTATCTTAAAGCTAGACAAAAGTTCATAAAAACTAGCCTACTTATCCATAACTTATATCTTACTTACTGGCCCCATACGAGCGCTCTAAATTAATTCATTATCTTAATACTAATGCCTTTCGGCCTATTTTTAATACTAATATTTCGTGGTTTTATTTTTTACCAAGAAATAAGGAAAAAAAAAATGGAATCTGTATCTTTTTTTTTAATTTTATATAAAACTTAAAACTAATTAAAACTTTTAATTAAAACCACTTAAAACTACTTAACAACTAGAACAGCCACAGCAAGCATTTTGTTTGATTTTTTTTTTTTGTATTTTTTGTATTTTTTTTTTTTTTTTTGTGCCACCATAACTGCCCTACTTAAAACTAAAACCTAAAACTATGTAAGTCGGCCAAGACGTAACAAAGTCAACTATCATGATTATTCTGCATAATTAACATTCAACCACCAAAACTGGTTCTCCTGTTTCACCCTATCTCTTCGGTCCCGAACGGACACAGTCCTACTGAATCTGCGATGAATGTGCGATGACGTCTCTGTCATACAGTAGCCGCCTATCCACGGATTAGCGGTACCGCCAATCTATCCTGTACGAGCTCCCGACTATCAAAATAGAGAAATGCCTCGGGCGGGGTAAAACCGCTCAAACGCGCACTCTCGAAGTACTCGTCGTTAGGGTAGTAAGCACCGAAGATCAAGCTGTTGGTTGATGACATCGCTCTTGCAATGTGACCCCGAATCAGCTTTACCAAAAAATTATCAATTCTGTTTATGTTAGTGTGTGTACTCCGACTCTGGTGTTCTGTGCAATCCAAGGCAGCGTCTAAGACACTGCCTCTCAAACACCATAATCTTTTCCATTTGAGATGGGGCAACGTTGAACCATACCGGGCACCCATAGACAATCATCGGCCTGATAAGGGCCATGTAGCAAATCACCTTCACCCTGCTGTCAAGCCGGCTGCTATAAAACAACCGTTTCGTTAGGGCAAAAGCTCCCCCTAGCCCTGGCTAAAGCAGCATTTATATGTCTATCGAAATACAAATACTGATCCATCCAGATGCCAAGGTACTTTACTACACTTTTACTCGTCAGTGGCTGTCCATATGGTCCTATGATCACCAGCTTGCGCCAGTTCTTTTTCGTATCCCTTCAGGCCCTTGTCAAACGTTTCTGAACGTTGATTTTCAACTTCCAGTCATCACAATATCGCTGAATCTCGTCGAAGTCACGTTGTAGAAGAATTCTCATGATCTCAACTTTTGGGCCTGATCTGTACGCAATTAGATCATCGGCATACGCAATTGCCTTAGTTAGACTACCTATTAGATCGCTGGTGTAAATGCTGAATAAAATCGGCGAGTTCACCGGTCCCGGCTGAAGACCATTTTTAATATCAAAAGTTGCGGTAGAAGTTACATTGCCACTTTTGACAACAAACGTTCTACCATTAAGCATGTCATAAAGAATATACAATAGTGTTTTACTTATGCCCAGTCTGGCATTGTTTTTTTGGATTTGTTCCATTGGACATCAGAAAAGAGCTAAGACGCGGCATGAATTTTGTCATATTCCACCTTAAATCCGAACTGATTATCTGGTATGATATTGTTGTCCTCCGCCCACTTGGACAGAACCCTATTGGGCTTGGAACACGTTTTTTTATTTAATTTAAATAAAAAGCTGTCAGTGTGAGTTTTTAGAAAATAGGGTGTCACAAACAAACTAGGTTGTCCCAAACGATGTTTTTGATAAATTCCAAGTCGTTGAACAATTTTGAATGAAATGTGTTGAAATAGAAAGCAGCCAGTGTGAGTTTTCAGAAAATAGGGTGTCACAAACAAACTAGGTTATCACAAACGATGTTTTTAATAAATTCCAAGTCTTTGAACAATTTTGAATGAAATGTGTTGAAATAGAAAGCTGCCAGCGTGAGTTTTTAGAAAATAGGGTGTCACAAACAAACTAGGTTGTCACAAACGATGTTTTTGATAAATTCCAAGTCTTTGAACAATTTTGAATGAAATGTGTTGAAATAGAAAGCAGCCAGTGTGAATTTTTAGAAAATAGGGTGTCACAAACAAACTAGGTTGTCACAAACGATGTTTTTAATAAATTCCAAGTCTTTGAACAATTTTGAATGAAATGTGTTGAAATAGAAAGCTGCGAGTGTGAGTTTTTAGAAAATAGGGTGTCACAAACGAACTAGGTTGTCACAAACGATATTTTTAATAAATTCCAAGTCTTTGAACAATTTTGAATAAAATGTGTTGAAATAGAAAGCTGCCAGTGTGAGTTTTTAGAAAATAGGGTGTCACAAACAAACTAGGTTGTCACAAACGATGTTTTTGATAAATTCCAAGTCTGTGAACAATTTTGAATGAAATGTGTTGAAATAGAAAGCTGCCAGTGTGAGTTTTTAGAAAATAGGGCGTCACAAACAAACTAGGTTGTCACAAACGATGTTTTTAATAAATTCTAAGTCTTTGAACAATTTTGAATGAAATGTGTTGAAATAGAAAGCTGCCAGCGTGAGTTTTTAGAAAATAGGGTGTCACAAACAAACTAGGTTGTCACAAACGATGTTTTTGATAAATTCCAAGTCTGTGAACAATTTTGAATGAAATGTGTTGAAATAAAAAGCAGCCAGTGTGAATTTTTAGAAAATATGGTGTCACAAACAAACTGGGTTGTCACAAACGATATTTGTTTTTATTTTGATAATTACACGATCATACTTAGTTATCATTGCAACATGATGCTCACCTCAAACCATTTACCCACCTCAGCAACATGAATCACATACATATGCAACAGTGTATACCTATGAGCTCCTCCCATTACTATTAAATTAATGCAAGTGTATTTTGGGGGGGGGGGGGGGTGAGACGTACGAAAAGTTTCCTATTTCCTTATACGTATCTCTGCATGTCTCCATTCCCCCGAGTGGCATTTTTTAGATTACAATCAGAACAAGGATAACTAACATTAAGAACCTCCACTCACAGTAGATTTACACGGCGAGTGTGTTTCCCTATAAATGGTTAAATTTTAAAAATAGGGTGTCGACTAACATTGTATACTCGTACACTTTTGTTGCGCTTTATCTATTTTTAAGTCGCTCGACTAACTTTTTATGCCCTTTTACTTTTTTTGTTACATCCTATCAACTGTTACACGGTTATGTGTGGTATACTCGTATTGTATGCCATCCAACATAACGTATAGTGTGGAACCCTCTTACAATTGATAGTCCTTGATCTATAGCATGATAAACAGAAAACAAGGTATGCCTATTATGAACACCACGTCGCCATTTTGGAAAACTGATGACGTAGTAGTCATCTCCGATGCTGACAATCAAGTTTTTTTCAGTTTGTTTTTTTTCAGTTGTTGTTTTCGATAAAAAAAAATGTTTTGTCCAATTCCATAACTGACGTTCGAGCGAACTGCCAATGAGAAAGATGACTATGACGTCACAGAAAACCTGCCAAAAATCTAATAAGCATACCTTGTTTTCTGTTTATCATGGATCTATAGGTTCAGAGTCAATGGAAATGGAATCAAACAACAACATCAAAATATTGAACAATCCATGATAAACAGAACAGTTTTCTGTTTATCATGGAACAATCAAAATGTCAACAGCAGCAAATTGGATTGGTATGAAACTATATTTTTCTATTATTTAGCTACCTGTAACTTATTTACATTATTTTATTCTTAAAAGTAAACAAACTAATATTATCTGTTTTCCTTTATTTTTAAATTTATCGACAAAGATGACCAAGCGGGATGATTTTCGAACGAGGTATTTAAGTGTATATTTTGTTTTCATTTTTTTGTTTTCTTATTTCTTTTTTCCAGATTATGGTGTTTGTGCCTCTTGGGCAATAGAGATTCAGACGACTCATGGATGCTTCTTGCCGTTTCGTCGAAAACCTCTTGAGGTAGGAGTTTCTTACCCCAGCCAGGCGTCCACAACAAAACACAAAATTTTTCGTTTAAGCGTAATTTACAGTTCAGTGCAAAAACAAAAAAATAAATTTACAAAACTGTTTTCTGTCTTTTCTGTCCATCGTTTTTATTATAAATATAAAAACGCAAACTTGTTTTTCTTTGTAACCAATCAAAACAAAGGGCTAAGAATGCAATTTCTTGTTTTTTTTTGCATGCAAAAAAAAAATAAAATTGCAATTATAGCCTCTGTTACCAATTGAAAGATAAAAAAAAGTTAATTTTATGTTTTGGTTACGGTGATATGAAAATATCACAAAATATGATACAAAATTATGCCCAAAACAGACTAAAATTTGCTTTAAATTTTTGTTTTTTGTTTTTGCACGCTGAACTTTAAATAAGCCTTTACCTACCATATTGTTGTTATTTTCCTGCATATGAATGCTTTGTTTACATTGACTTATTATGTATGGACTGCTAGTAGCCAACTTCACGATGATTCTACCAAGAACTATGCGATACTAGCCCTCGAAAGGACACTAGCGGATAAGAAAGATAAACAGTTTTGACAGTTTGAGTTTTGTTCGTCTTAACCTAGATTTTTTTTTAGTTTTTGTGGCCATCATACAAAGTATATATAGCATATAACGTTTTCTCTCAATAATAGACAAAAAAATAGCTATTGTAAATAGCTTTAACGAAGTAGACAAAGACATTCAATAAAATTGACGGAATAAAGAATGGTCAAGTCTAACAAGCTGACATTCTAGTACGAATAGTACAATAATAACAATAATAGAAGTAGACTATGATTTGCATTTAAATGCAGTCCATAATCCTGGACTGGGAGTCCTGGATTCTTTTCTTTCTTTAAATTGAAGATGCACAACTCGATGCACAAAAACCAAATAAGAAAAATAGACACGGTGCAACAACTATTTACTGGAAAATATGCAAATCTTTTTTTTCTACACGAGTCGAGAGCCGTGTTTTATTTATATTTTATTTATTTTGTAATTATTTTTCTCTCCTAAACCGGCATGAGAAAAGTAAACTCTTGCAAAATGATAATTACAACACAAAAAAATGGCAGGTAAACGTCAAACAGAAACTTTCAAATAAATACAGATGGCATTGCTTTTTGATAGAAAGTTCAAGTAGATGGCCGTAGCATCTATGTACAAATATGGTAGTTCCGATCAATTAAAATAGATGCCTCTAGTCGCAATTGCGAGAATGTTTATTTAGTCTGCCACTGGGGTCCTTTCGAGGGGTAGTGTCGCAAAGAAGCGTAGAATCATTTTTCTGACAACTTTTGTATGGAAATTCACACAACTAGCAGTCCATATATAATAAGTCAATGTTTGTTTACCTTTTTATTTTGCAAAATGAATAGTCTTATGAAGCTTTTTTTGATATTTTATTATTTTGATTTTTATTATTTTGTATTGTAACGAAGTTACACAATAGCCACCAATCGCATATAAAATCGACCCGACCACATACTATGCGATCGCTACTAGCCTACCCTATCCGCCTCCGACTACTACTATCCGACAAAACGCCTCACCCGATGCAACGAAAGAATTACCCCGAAGCAGAAGAAGCGGCAAAATCCGTTGCCTATCTTCAAGGCGCCCACGCAAAACATTCTTTATTTTTTAAACCGTGTATTTGTTTTTTTTTCCTACAGAAAACATTATGAAAAATGTGTATGTATCTATTTTCGTATGTAGTTTTTATCTTTAAGCTTATAAGTCACATTTAGTTGTTACCAATAACATTACTAGTAGAAGTAAAAATTATATGAAAATTGTCTCAGATTTTACCAAATTATATATTTAATATATAAGTATTATCGTCTCAGATTTTACCAAATTATATATTTAATATATAAGTATTATCGTGTACAGACCAGAAACTTGCCGCTGGGTTACGTAGTGTGATCAGAGAGGTGTTTCAAGCTAATTTTTGGCCTCGGCCCTACCTTTCTTTCTACCTCTATCCCTCTTTCTTTATTAAATTTTTCCTGAAGCAATAAGCCGACGGACGGGAATAGTATTTCCATTCATTTTATAAATTTGCCCGAAGCGCAAGCTGACGGACGGGAATAATAATTCCATTTCTAGTAGAATTTGCCTGAAGCGCGAGCGGACGGACGGGAAATATAATTTCCATTTTCAGGGGAGTTTGCCTGAAGCGTGAGCCGACGGACGGGAATATTATTTCCATTTGAAATTGCCTGAAGCGCAAGCGGACGGACGGATAGGGAAATTTGCCTGAAGCGCGAGCGGACGGACGGGAAATATAATTTCCATTTTTAGGGGAGTTTGCCCGAAGCGTGAGCGGACGGACGGGAAATATAATTTCCGAGCTAGGTTTATATGCAATATCCTGTTATTGTAGAGAAGGCAATGAAAAGTATTGTGCATTATATGAAATAACCTGTTAGTTAGATTTTAATAGATAGTTTAATAAAAAAATATATTAAACAACTACAAACATAATCTTTTGGTGTTAAGTGTTCTTTCAAAACCCCGAGTTTTCGTGCTTTCTTCGGATCGACCCTGGCCTCGCTGAGTCCTACCTCAGCTGTAGAAAAAAAAGCATCACAAATTGGCGCCCGAGCAGGGACCTTTAGAAAGTTCATCAAAAACACCCACCGCTGACCGACCGACCAGGACTTTCAAAAAAAAAGGTTCCACCGACATCCGTACACCGATTACCGCCCGCACAAAACCCACCGTATAGTATCCACTAGCCATCATCATGTCCACCAGCGACGATGAAACCGTTGAAGAGAGCATCTTCAAAAATCTGGGATTCATATACTTCATGAAGAAACCTGAATTAATCGAAGCACTAAATTCTCGAAGCCTGGATTCTGAGGGGACTATGAAAATCCTCCGACAGCGCCTGAGCAATCACCTTAAAAAAAATCCGGTCTCATGCTTCAACACTAAACCTGTGTGAAAAATGGGAAACCATAGTAGAACAAAGGCTCGACACCGAAGACCAACCACCTGCTGCTACCGCCCCGACCCTTTCAAAACCTGATGGTGGAGTCGGCACGAGTTCTTTGCTTGCCCCAGACCACAGATTGGAAACTCCGCTGTTCGTCCAGACATCTTTTGCCGTACCTCCAATAAAGGATTTAACCATGCACCCGCCACCAGTTAACCAACCGTCAATCATAACGACAAAGCCATCCGACGCTTCCGCCTTACCGAATACCGAACCGAATAACGACATACCGAATACCGCGACCCGTTCCAACAGACTCGCCCTAAGCTATGAAGCAGAGGTGATGAACACCGTTCGGAAATGGGGTCTCCGCTTTGATTCTTCTGGGAACCCATTAGAGTTCCTAGAACGATTAACCGAGTTGACACGATCCTACAACATTCCGCCCCGAGACATATTACGGGCCTTACCAGAAATACTAAGAGGAAGCGCTTTAGAGTGGCTCCGCATAAAAGGGGACGAGTTTTCCACTTGGGAAAAGTTTAGAGAAGCATTCATCCGTCATTTTTTGCCTGCCCGATATCTGCACAAGCTTGAAGAAGAGATACTGCGCAAACGCCAAGGACCGAAAAAACGAGCTAAGGATTATATCTTAGCCTCTCAATACCTGTTGCGTCAACATCCCCGCATGCCCATTTCCGAAAACATTGATCGCATATTCGACCACATGCGCCCAGAATACCGCTATTATATACGTCGTCAAGATTTTACTACCCTCGATGAGCTTGCCCTCTCGGCAGAAGAATTCGAGGCAGTTAGAAACGACGAACGAAATCTCCGTCCGATTCCAGCAGCAATTCCGACGATTCCCCGTGGACAACCCACAGTGAGTCCCTACGACCGAGACACTCACTGTTGGAACTGTAAGCAACGAGGGCATCGAAAAGAAACGTGCCATAGACCGTTTCGCTTATTCTGCTCATTTTGTGGAGTAGATGGTAAGCTAACTAAAGACTGCAACTGCCATAAGAATCCAGTTGCTGTGATTAACACACCACCCAGTCACGACCCGAGAGTTTTCATTTCTATTAGGGTGAAGAACGAAACGTACCAAGCCTTGCTGGACACTGGTTCTACAAAGACGTTCGTGGGCTCAGCTGTAAGACAAAAATTCAAAGACTGGGATTTACCTATGCACATTCAACACCGACCGATTCACTTGGCAAATGGTGAACCAATCATCACATCTGAACATTACACCACGACATTCCAATTGGGCGACATGAGTTTAACAGGAGAGGTCACTTACCTCCCTAACCTCGATGAGGATGCCATTATAGGAGTGGATTTGATGAACCAGGCCAACTTAAAAATATTTTTGGGCGACAAGCTTATTTCCGGAAAGAAACCATCCACAGGAGACGAAACAAGCCACGCTTGTTCAACGATGTCTCATCTACCCGCCGAACAACAGCAAAGTCTACAAGCATTTTTGGGAACCGAATTACCGAAGTTTGATAAAATTAAAGGAATTTCAAACGTTCCACCGCACCGTATCCGCCTGAACTCAACAGAACCATTCAAACAGCGGTATTACCCCCGCAACCCCGCCATGCAGAAGATTATAAACGAAGAAATTGATGATTTGCTGGAAACAGGGAAAATTAGTCCCTCGAAAAGTCCATATAGCTCGCCGATCGTGCTAGTAAGGAAGAAAGGTGGATCTTGGAGGGTATGCGTCGACTTCCGTCAACTAAACGAGGTTTCGTGTAAAGACGCTTATCCATTGCCTTTTATAGTTTCCATATTAGACAAGTTACGAGGAGCTAAATTTATAACAACCATAGATCTGAAACAAGGCTATTGGCAAATAGCGTTAGAGCCAAGCTGCCGCCTTTATACCGCCTTCACCGTACCAGGAAGGGGCTTGTTCGAATGGAACGTAATGCCGTGTGGGTTACATTCAGCAGGCACGACTTTTCAGAGGGCCATGGATTCATTATTCGGACCTGATATGAACAACCGGGTATTTGTCTATTTAGATGACATTATCGTCATCAGTCAAACGTTTGAAGAACACATTGAACATTTAACAGAAGTATTCCGTAAACTCCGCTCCGCCAACCTGAAGATAAATACCGATAAGTGTAACTTCTGCCGCGACAGTCTTAAGTACTTGGGACATGTAGTGAGCAAAGAAGGTATTCACACCGACCCTGATAAAATAACCGCTGTCTTGCAATTAAAAACCCCGTCCAACATCCGAGAGTTACGCCGCATTTTAGGGACTTGTTCATGGTACCGCCGATTTATTAAGGATTTTTCAACCGTAGCCGCCCCATTGACAGGTCTACTAAAGAAAGATATAAAGTGGAATTGGGGCCCTGTGCAACAAGCCGCGTTTGATTCTTTGAAGACTAAGCTCACAGAAGCTCCCGTCTTAGCCTGTCCAGATTTCGATTTACCTTTCACTCTGCAAACTGATGCCAGTCATTTTGGACTGGGTATAGTACTGACACAACCATTCGAAAGCGGCGAAAAAGTAATTGCTTACGCAAGTCGAACCCTCACCGATCAAGAGCAGAAATACGCTGTCACCGAAAAGGAGTGCCTAGCTATACTATTGGGTATCAGAAAAATGCGGCCATACCTCGAGGGGTATCATTTCAACGTCATTACCGATCATCACTCGTTGAAGTGGTTACATTCTTTGGAAAACCCCTCGGGCAGATTAGCTAGGTGGGCATTGGAGCTGCAACAATATGACTTTGAGATCCATTACCGCAAAGGAGCAATGAACGTGGTGGCTGATGCGTTATCACGCGATCCCCTCCCTATTACCGAAACGGACAAATTAGCCGCTGCAATGGACGTTAAGCTCGATTGGATACAGAAGAAAATGATGCAAGTGGAGAAAGACCCTACCGAAAATCCAGAATATAAAATCGAGGGAAGTCAGCTGTACCGCCGATTTTCAAACGTTCATTCGCTGGCTGCTCCTCAAGATTACGATTGGAAATTATGCGTTCCAACCGCCGACCACAACCGAATTCTTCGAGAAAACCATGACGCCGTCACCGCGGGACATTTGGGCATCGCCAAAACTACCTCACGCATAGCAAGGCGCTACTATTGGCCCGGTATGTTTCGTGACATCAGCAAATATGTCCGAATCTGTCAAACTTGCAACCGGTACAAAGCATCACAACAAAAACCCAGTGGCCTAATGTTTACGACTCCGGTAGAGCATCCTTGGGAGATTGTCTGTGCTGATTTCGTCGGACCGCTTCCAAAGTCTATGAAAGGTAACACGATGTTACTTGTAATGACGGACAAGTTCACTAAATGGGTTGAAGCCGTCCCATTAAGAGCCGCAACTACACCAGGTCTGATAAAAGCGGTTCGTGAACTCATCGTAAATCGTTTCGGAGTCCCCCGTGTGTTTTTATCTGACAATGGAGCTCAGTTTACGAGCCATCAATTCCGCGAGTTCCTCAGCGACTTAGGAAGCCAACAGCGCCTCACTGCACCGTATACTCCACAAGAGAATCTGACCGAGAGAGTCAACCGCGTACTTAAAACCATGATCGCCCAGTACGTACAGTCGAACCAAAGAACCTGGGACGAATACATTCCGGAATTAACGTTCGCTATAAATTCTAGCCGCCATGACTCGACCGGATTTACACCGGCTCTACTTAACTTTGGGAGAGAGATTCGAGGACCACATGACTTCCGAACCACGCCACCAACCGACACTCCGATCGAAGACATGAACACCCGACAAGAGCGCATCCAGGCTTTATATGAACTAGTGCGTATAAACCTGCAGAAGGCCAGCCAAACACAGGCTAAATCTTATAATCTCCGAAGACGCCCTTGGCGCCCCAGCCTAGGGGAGCGAGTATACAAAAAGGCACGAGTTTTGTCCTCCGGCGTTAACTATTTCGCCGAGAAGTTGGCACCCCGATACGACGGGCCGTTTGAAGTCGTAAAAATTATCTCTCCTGTCATTGTCGTCCTTAAATGGGTGGACAAAAATAAAAAGGGAAATGCGTTAATTCGAGCACACGTGCGCGATCTGAAAGGTTTTCCTCAGGAATTTGATAATAGTAATAATCATACCGCCGCCGTCATTTCTCCGAAGTCGAATGTCGTACAACACCGTCCCGTAGAGCTCATTCTTTTAAAACCGACCCTCATCCACGATAGCCGTTGTTCAAAAGCACCGCCTAATTTTTCTTCGCTTTTTAATTCACAGTCAGCCGTCGCCCGAAACTTTATAACCTTCGTAGCTAAGCCGTCCATCAGTCTACGTCCAAACACCGAGTCAACTAGTGAAGAAGCTACTCTGACCCTGTTAAAACCTGCCACCATGAACAACAACAACAAACAACGTTCGCGTCCCCACCAGGAAACATCAGGGATGACACGCAGCCCGAGCGCTCGATTCCATCGGCTATCGGCCCCCGAACGGATCGCTCGTACTGTCGAACCAACGCAGACATCGACATCCAGCAAGAAGCAGAAGGCTGTCCCAAAGCTGTCAGAACCTTGGATTAGGCAGCCCACAGCCCCAAGAAAAATCTTGGCACCAACTCGAGATGCCGAGGGACGGCCATGCTATTCCTTGCAACCCGCAAGGCGGATGAGCCATCGCCCAGTTCATGATCGTGACGCTGCGAGGCCTATACCACCGCGGCCATCACCTGCAGCAGCTATGGAAATTGCGAGAGCTCAGCGCCAAGCAGCCGACAAACTTTGGTTGTCGCAAAACCCCCCCGGTACCAAAACCCCAATGTTCATTCCATGAAGCGAGCCGTCACACCCTTGCCGCCGTAAGAGACATCACCACCGCTGTTGCAACACCCTTCCGCATCAGTACGATCGTAACGTCAGGTCCTTCCTCGCCTCCGATTTTAGCCGCCGACTCATCACTAGCTACCGCTGCACCGCAACCCCACATCAGTACGATCGTTTCATCGGTTTCATCTTCGTCTACAGCCGCAGCTTCTTCTCCGACCACCGCCGATCCACATCTAGCTATAGAAGTCCCAGCAACACCCAGACGCCGCTACGATCCGTTTGTTGGTATAACGATCAAAGGGCCGAACCTACGAAGATCGTTTTCTATCGTCAGGCCATGGGGAAAAATATCTGTGCGCCTAAACAAACAGAAAACCATGGCCAACTTGAGATTCAAGGGCCAAAGTAAGGACATGGCGGTCGAACACTAAAATTCCCAGCCAGAACCAACAATACTCTATGCATTATCATTACTATACTTTATTATTTTTCTTATGAATTATTATTTTTTTTAAGTTTTCTTTTGTATACAAGTTTTGTAATTAAGATATAAAATAAAAAAAAAAAAAAAAAAAAAAAAAAATTAAAACCGATAAAACAAACAAACATATTAATATTGAATTAATTAATAATGTTTCCTTTTTCTAAATAGAAATTAACGACGAGAAGATTCCCGTCTACCGAAGGAAGGGGGGAATGTAACGAAGTTACACAATAGCCACCAATCGCATATAAAATCGACCCGACCACATACTATGCGATCGCTACTAGCCTACCCTATCCGCCTCCGACTACTACTATCCGACAAAACGCCTCACCCGATGCAACGAAAGAATTACCCCGAAGCAGAAGAAGCGGCAAAATCCGTTGCCTATCTTCAAGGCGCCCACGCAAAACATTCTTTATTTTTTAAACCGTGTATTTGTTTTTTTTTCCTACAGAAAACATTATGAAAAATGTGTATGTATCTATTTTCGTATGTAGTTTTTATCTTTAAGCTTATAAGTCACATTTAGTTGTTACCAATAACATTACTAGTAGAAGTAAAAATTATATGAAAATTGTCTCAGATTTTACCAAATTATATATTTAATATATAAGTATTATCGTCTCAGATTTTACCAAATTATATATTTAATATATAAGTATTATCGTGTACAGACCAGAAACTTGCCGCTGGGTTACGTAGTGTGATCAGAGAGGTGTTTCAAGCTAATTTTTGGCCTCGGCCCTACCTTTCTTTCTACCTCTATCCCTCTTTCTTTATTAAATTTTTCCTGAAGCAATAAGCCGACGGGCGGGAATAGTATATCCATTCATTTTATAAATTTGCCCGAAGCGCAAGCGGACGGACGGGAATAATAATTCCATTTCTAGTAGAATTTGCCTGAAGCGCGAGCGGACGGACGGGAAATATAATTTCCGTTTTCAGGGGAGTTTGCCTGAAGCGTGAGCCGACGGACGGGAATATTATTTCCATTTGAAATTGCCTGAAGCGCAAGCGGACGGACGGATAGGGAAATTTGCCTGAAGCGCGAGCGGACGGACGGGAAATATAATTTCCATTTTTAGGGGAGTTTGCCCGAAGCGTGAGCGGACGGACGGGAAATATAATTTCCGAGCTAGGTTTATATGCAATATCCTGTTATTGTAGAGAAGGCAATGAAAAGTATTGTGCATTATATGAAATAACCTGTTAGTTAGATTTTAATAGATAGTTTTATAAAAAAATATATTAAACAACTACAAACATAATCTTTTGGTGTTAGGTGTTCTTTCAAAACCCCGAGTTTTCGTGCTTTCTTCGGATCGACCCTGGCCCCGCTGAGTCCTACCTCAGCTGTAGAAAAAAAAGCATCACAGTATCATATTTTGATGTTTATATTTTAAAATCATCGTAACCAATACATAAATTACCATTTTTTCCTATATCAATAGGCAGGGTTGTAACATAGCTCAAACGTGAGCTGCGCTCAGCTCACAGCTCAGCTCTTATTTGAGCTAGCTCACTTTTGAGCTAGCTCATTAGGTTGAGCTAGCTCACATTTGAGCTTATGAAACAGCTCAAATTAATGAGCAAGCTCAAATGTGAGCTAGCTCAAATCAGAACTGACCTGTGAGCTGAGCTGCCATTTGAGCTGAGCTATCGTTTGAGCTGAGCTGTCACTTGAGCTGAGCTGTCATTTGAGCTGAGCTTCATTTGAGCTGAGCTGATCTGTAATTTGAACTGAGCTGTCATTTGGGGTGAGCTGATTTGAGATGAGCTGAAGAGCTGAAGTAAACCGAGCTGAACCGACCCGAAATATTCTAAGTAAAACTGAATGCAGTAAAACTAAATTTTGATATAATATATATTAGATATAATAATGATATAATATAATATTATATAATTGGGAAGAAAAATGATTTGGAAGTAGGTATAGTAAGTTAAGTTACGATTTGTACTATTTTTGCAAGTTTCAACATCGAGGCGGAAGAGAGGGCAAGTGAAATATATATCTTCAAAGAAACACCATAAATATTAATAAAAAAAATTTTACAATGGGTGATTCTGGTAAATTTGTATATTTTAACCTGTTAGAAAAACAGAATGACTGTATAAATGCATTTTGTTAAATATCAGTCACCAGTTGACGCCAAGTACTAACCCCGTATATACAATTATAATTGTCCGAGTGTAACAACTTATTCTCTATCAAAAATAATCTTTCCATGAAGCGAGCCGTCACACCCTTGCCGCCGTAAGAGACATCACCACCGCTGTTGCAACACCCTTCCGCATCAGTACGATCGTAACGTCAGGTCCTTCCTCGCCTCCGATTTTAGCCGCCGACTCATCACTAGCTACCGCTGCACCGCAACCCCACATCAGTACGATCGTTTCATCGGTTTCATCTTCGTCTACAGCCGCAGCTTCTTCTCCGACCACCGCCGATCCACATCTAGCTATAGAAGTCCCAGCAACACCCAGACGCCGCTACGATCCGTTTGTTGGTATAACGATCAAAGGGCCGAACCTACGAAGATCGTTTTCTATCGTCAGGCCATGGGGAAAAATATCTGTGCGCCTAAACAAACAGAAAACCATGGCCAACTTGAGATTCAAGGGCCAAAGTAAGGACATGGCGGTCGAACACTAAAATTCCCAGCCAGAACCAACAATACTCTATGATTATCATTACTATACTTTATTATTTTTCTTATGAATTATTATTTTTTTTAAGTTTTCTTTTGTATACAAGTTTTGTAATTAAGATATAAAATAAAAAAAAAAAAAAAAAAAAAAAAAAAATTAAAATCGATAAAACAAACAAACATATTAATATTGAATTAATTAATAATGTTTCCTTTTTCTAAATAGAAATTAACGACGAGAAGATTCCCGTCTACCGAAGGAAGGGGGGAATGTAACGAAGTTACACAATAGCCACCAATCGCATATAAAATCGACCCGACCACATACTATGCGATCGCTACTAGCCTACCCTATCCGCCTCCGACTACTACTATCCGACAAAACGCCTCACCCGATGCAACGAAAGAATTACCCCGAAGCAGAAGAAGCGGCAAAATCCGTTGCCTATCTTCAAGGCGCCCACGCAAAACATTCTTTATTTTTTAAACCGTGTATTTGTTTTTTTTTCCTACAGAAAACATTATGAAAAATGTGTATGTATCTTTAAGCTTATAAGTCACATTTAGTTGTTACCAATAACATTACTAGTAGAAGTAAAAATTATATGAAAATTGTCTCAGATTTTACCAAATTATATATTTACTATATAAGTATTATCGTCTCAGATTTTACCAAATTATATATTTAATATATAAGTATTATCGTGTACAGACCAGAAACTTGCCGCTGGGTTACGTAGTGTGATCAGAGAGGTGTTTCAAGCTAATTTTTGGCCTCGGCCCTACCTTTCTTTCTACCTCTATCCCTCTTTCTTTATTAAATTTTTCCTGAAGCAATAAGCCGACGGACGGGAATAGTATATCCATTCATTTTATAAATTTGCCCGAAGCGCAAGCGGACGGACGGGAATAATAATTCCATTTCTAGTAGAATTTGCCTGAAGCGCGAGCGGACGGACGGGAAATATAATTTCCGTTTTCAGGGGAGTTTGCCTGAAGCGTGAGCCGACGGACGGGAATATTATTTCCATTTGAAATTGCCTGAAGCGCAAGCGGACGGACGGATAGGGAAATTTGCCTGAAGCGCGAGCGGACGGACGGGAAATATAATTTCCATTTTTAGGGGAGTTTGCCCGAAGCGTGAGCGGACGGACGGGAAATATAATTTCCGAGCTAGGTTTATATGCAATATCCTGTTATTGTAGAGAAGGCAATGAAAAGTATTGTGCATTATATGAAATAACCTGTTAGTTAGATTTTAATAGATAGTTTTATAAAAAAATATATTAAACAACTACAAACATAATCTTTTGGTGTTAAGTGTTCTTTCAAAACCCCGAGTTTTCGTGCTTTCTTCGGATCGACCCTGGCCCCGCTGAGTCCTACCTCAGCTGTAGAAAAAAAAGCATCACAGTATCATATTTTGATGTTTATATTTTAAAATCATCGTAACCAATACATAAATTACCATTTTTTCCTATATCAATAGGCAGGGTTGTAACATAGCTCAAACGTGAGCTGCGCTCAGCTCACAGCTCAGCTCTTATTAGGTTGAGCTAGCTCACATTTGAGCTTATGAAACAGCTCAAATTAATGAGCAAGCTCAAATGTGAGCTAGCTCAAATCAGAACTGACCTGTGAGCTGAGCTGCCATTTGAGCTGAGCTATCGTTTGAGCTGAGCTGTCACTTGAGCTGAGCTGTCATTTGAGCTGAGCTTCATTTGAGCTGAGCTGATCTGTAATTTGAACTGAGCTGTCATTTGGGGTGAGCTGATTTGAGATGAGCTGAAGAGCTGAACCGACCCGAAATATTCTAAGTAAAACTGAATGCAGTAAAACTAAATTTTGATATAATATATATTAGATATAATAATGATATAATATAATATTATATAATTGGGAAGAAAAATGATTTGGAAGTAGGTATAGTAAGTTAAGTTACGATTTGTACTATTTTTGCAAGTTTCAACATCGAGGCGGAAGAGAGGGCAAGTGAAATATATATCTTCAAAGAAACACCATAAATATTAATAAAAAAAATTTTACAATGGGTGATTCTGGTAAATTTGTATATTTTAACCTGTTAGAAAAACAGAATGACTGTATAAATGCATTTTGTTAAATATCAGTCACCAGTTGACGCCAAGTACTAACCCCGTATATACAATTATAATTGTCCGAGTGTAACAACTTATTCTCTATCAAAAATAATCTTTCCATGAAGCGAGCCGTCACACCCTTGCCGCCGTAAGAGACATCACCACCGCTGTTGCAACACCCTTCCGCATCAGTACGATCGTAACGTCAGGTCCTTCCTCGCCTCCGATTTTAGCCGCCGACTCATCACTAGCTACCGCTGCACCGCAACCCCACATCAGTACGATCGTTTCATCGGTTTCATCTTCGTCTACAGCCGCAGCTTCTTCTCCGACCACCGCCGATCCACATCTAGCTATAGAAGTCCCAGCAACACCCAGACGCCGCTACGATCCGTTTGTTGGTATAACGATCAAAGGGCCGAACCTACGAAGATCGTTTTCTATCGTCAGGCCATGGGGAAAAATATCTGTGCGCCTAAACAAACAGAAAACCATGGCCAACTTGAGATTCAAGGGCCAAAGTAAGGACATGGCGGTCGAACACTAAAATTCCCAGCCAGAACCAACAATACTCTATGATTATCATTACTATACTTTATTATTTTTCTTATGAATTATTATTTTTTTTAAGTTTTCTTTTGTATACAAGTTTTGTAATTAAGATATAAAATAAAAAAAAAAAAAAAAAAAAAAAAAAAATTAAAATCGATAAAACAAACAAACATATTAATATTGAATTAATTAATAATGTTTCCTTTTTCTAAATAGAAATTAACGACGAGAAGATTCCCGTCTACCGAAGGAAGGGGGGAATGTAACGAAGTTACACAATAGCCACCAATCGCATATAAAATCGACCCGACCACATACTATGCGATCGCTACTAGCCTACCCTATCCGCCTCCGACTACTACTATCCGACAAAACGCCTCACCCGATGCAACGAAAGAATTACCCCGAAGCAGAAGAAGCGGCAAAATCCGTTGCCTATCTTCAAGGCGCCCACGCAAAACATTCTTTATTTTTTAAACCGTGTATTTGTTTTTTTTTCCTACAGAAAACATTATGAAAAATGTGTATGTATCTATTTTCGTATGTAGTTTTTATCTTTAAGCTTATAAGTCACATTTAGTTGTTACCAATAACATTACTAGTAGAAGTAAAAATTATATGAAAATTGTCTCAGATTTTACCAAATTATATATTTAATATATAAGTATTATCGTCTCAGATTTTACCAAATTATATATTTAATATATAAGTATTATCGTGTACAGACCAGAAACTTGCCGCTGGGTTACGTAGTGTGATCAGAGAGGTGTTTCAAGCTAATTTTTGGCCTCGGCCCTACCTTTCTTTCTACCTCTATCCCTCTTTCTTTATTAAATTTTTCCTGAAGCAATAAGCCGACGGACGGGAATAGTATATCCATTCATTTTATAAATTTGCCCGAAGCGCAAGCGGACGGACGGGAATAATAATTCCATTTCTAGTAGAATTTGCCTGAAGCGCGAGCGGACGGACGGGAAATATAATTTCCGTTTTCAGGGGAGTTTGCCTGAAGCGTGAGCCGACGGACGGGAATATTATTTCCATTTGAAATTGCCTGAAGCGCAAGCGGACGGACGGATAGGGAAATTTGCCTGAAGCGCGAGCGGACGGACGGGAAATATAATTTCCATTTTTAAGGGGAGTTTGCCCGAAGCGTGAGCGGACGGACGGGAAATATAATTTCCGAGCTAGGTTTATATGCAATATCCTGTTATTGTAGAGAAGGCAATGAAAAGTATTGTGCATTATATGAAATAACCTGTTAGTTAGATTTTAATAGATAGTTTTATAAAAAAATATATTAAACAACTACAAACATAATCTTTTGGTGTTAAGTGTTCTTTCAAAACCCCGAGTTTTCGTGCTTTCTTCGGATCGACCCTGGCCCCGCTGAGTCCTACCTCAGCTGTAGAAAAAAAAGCATCACAGTATCATATTTTGATGTTTATATTTTAAAATCATCGTAACCAATACATAAATTACCATTTTTTCCTATATCAATAGGCAGGGTTGTAACATAGCTCAAATGTGAGCTGCGCTCAGCTCACAGCTCAGCTCTTATTAGGTTGAGCTAGCTCACATTTGAGCTTATGAAACAGCTCAAATTAATGAGCAAGCTCAAATGTGAGCTAGCTCAAATCAGAACTGACCTGTGAGCTGAGCTGCCATTTGAGCTGAGCTATCGTTTGAGCTGAGCTGTCACTTGAGCTGAGCTGTCATTTGAGCTGAGCTTCATTTGAGCTGAGCTGATCTGTAATTTGAACTGAGCTGTCATTTGGGGTGAGCTGATTTGAGATGAGCTGAAGAGCTGAACCGACCCGAAATATTCTAAGTAAAACTGAATGCAGTAAAACTAAATTTTGATATAATATATATTAGATATAATAATGATATAATATAATATTATATAATTGGGAAGAAAAATGATTTGGAAGTAGGTATAGTAAGTTAAGTTACGATTTGTACTATTTTTGCAAGTTTCAACATCGAGGCGGAAGAGAGGGCAAGTGAAATATATATCTTCAAAGAAACACCATAAATATTAATAAAAAAAATTTTACAATGGGTGATTCTGGTAAATTTGTATATTTTAACCTGTTAGAAAAACAGAATGACTGTATAAATGCATTTTGTTAAATATCAGTCACCAGTTGACGCCAAGTACTAACCCCGTATATACAATTATAATTGTCCGAGTGTAACAACTTATTCTCTATCAAAAATAATCTTTTATTATGTTTGCTACGCAAAAGTTAACAAATCTACCATACCTACAAGTATTACAAGTATTTAACTTGAATCTACAAACATGCAATTCATAGAACAGAAATATGATTTTAGGATCTATCCATAATGTAAAGTTACGACAACACAGAACTAGCTCACACTGAGCTAGCTCAAAAAAAGAGCTAGCTCAAATTTGAGCTGAGCTGTGAGCTGAGCTGAAATTTGAGCCTTTTGCATCTCTGTCAATAGGTAGGCTCTGCCTACAAATACAATTTTGTTATTTTTTGCATGGAAAAATTTTTTTTTATGAAAAAAACAACAAATTGCATTCTTAGCCCTTTGTTTTGATTGGTTACAAAAAGTTTCCTCCGTGTTATCTGAGGAATAATAATCAAGTTGGCTTTTTATATAATAAAAACGATGGACAGTAATTACAGAAAACAGTTTTGTAAATTTACTTTTTTGTTTTTGCGCTGAAATGTAAATTAAGCAACAAATAACTATTTCTTAAATCGAAAATATAATTAAAATATAATTTCTATCGTGGTTTATTATTATCCAAAGTTATTTTTGCGAAAAAAAATATAATTAATAATAATAATAATAATTGAAGTCCAAAATAATTATTTATTGCACTCAAAAGTACCTACTCGAGAGGTTAATAATGCTAATTGTAGAGTTTTTGACCTAAAACACGTTCGATTATTTAGTACTTTTTAATTGATATATTAAATATATATATATTATTCGAGTGGTCTTTAACCTATAAAAAATCAGTTGCACAAAGACAATGAATAATTATTGTGTTCCACAATAATATATATTGTGTTCCACAATGGGTGCGCTCATGACTAATTAATTCATTGTGGATGTTACATTTCAAAAAGAATTCATCAACATCAACATTCTCACTAATAAATGAATTTCGAAAATTTGTCGCGAACGCGTTGCAAATATCGAGAGTATTTTGCAATTGAATGTTTTCATAAGTTAAATTTGCCGGATAACCATCTGAGTTCTTTTTTGAGTTTACGAGTTTCCAAAATGATTTAGGGTCGTTTTTTAACGAACACCCCTTTTCAACCAAGTAGTTGGCGTAAAGAGTTTTTGAAAGAGTTTTAAATTCTTCAAATAGTGTAAAATACAGAGTGTGATCAACTGGTGAAAGCGTTTTTAAATAACTTCTCCATGCCTTATTTCTTTTATTTCTAAGTATTTTCAGTTCTTTCGTATACCAAGAGTGGCTGAAATTCGTATTATTTGATTTTTTCATTAAAAGAGTGTTGGAAAGGCAATTATTCAAGATACTATAAAAACTAGTAACTGCTTCGTCAATATTAGAAGATGAAATTATGTCAGTAATGCCATATCTACATAACTTTTCAGACAGCATCTGGAAATTTGCTTTTCTGAAGTCAAAAGTATATGAGCAATCAAAGGCATTACTGTTATCGGTAATATGACTACTCCAGTCAAAGTAAATGTCCAAAGGTGGATGCTAATTATCTACATTAGTGATTCCAGTTCTAGACTCTAGAACAAGAGTACTAATAGCGTCAGACGAAAATACCAAATTGAGAATTCGATTTTTAGAGTTTTTAATACAGCTTATTTGCTGAAAGTCAGTATAAGATATTTCATCTAGAAAAGCAGGCTCCGTTTGCGAAGAGGTCAAAGAAGCTTCTTGGTATGTTTCATCTTCAGAAGGAAACCAGTCGATTTGGGGCAAGTTGAAGTCACCTAGAAGTAATATGTTGCTGTTGGAGCAAGACAGGTCAAGTACGAAGTCTAAAACAATGGAAAGTTCAGCATAAGTAGATGCCGTACTTTTTGGAGGAATATGTATATGTATATAAATATAAACAAATTTGTTTTCTACAGATAGTTTAACGCAAATTACGTCAATGGAGAGCTTTAAGGGGAATGCAATAGAAGAAGAAACAAATTTATTTCGAACCGCTCCTAAGATACCTCCTCCCAGTTGTTTTGTATTTCTAACATGGCGATCTTTTCTATAAACTAAGAACTCTTGACAAAAAAGTTCGGTGTCCAAGAAACTTTGGTTTAGCCAAGTTTCTGTTAAAACAAATATATCATGTGGAAATGCTTGTTGCTTTCAATTAAAAAAAATGTTTTCTCTAAATCCATAACTGACGATCGGGCGAACTGCCCATGAGAAAGATGACTATGACGTCACAGAAAACCTGCCAAAAATTTAATGAGCATACCTTGTTTTCTGTTTATCATGGATCTTCATTTGTTATTTAATTTTGAGTTTTCTCGGTGTCAACAAACTCGAAAGATTCCCGATTTCTGGCCTCTGGAGATGGACTGGAACTAGATTGCTGTCGCTGTGTACTTGGTGGACGTTGTTGTTCCTTTTGCTGGAATAGGTATTCTTCGCAGAGCTGTGAAGATGACAATAATGAACCTGCACTGATATTTGGGAAAGGATGGGAAGAAGCCTGATGGAGTTTGGTGTAGGGGAAAGTATTTTGATTTAGAATAATTTTGAAGAATGAAGCGTTTCTTTCAATAACTTTACCTTCTCTTTTCGCAGTAATTTTTGTTCCTGTAATTTTTGTTATCAAATATGGTTCAGGATCATAAGGTGGTGTAAGTTTATTTGTTTTAATTTGTTTGCACAACACGGAATCACCAATGTTAATTTCATTAGGACTTGTTCTTCTTCTTTTATCAACGTATTCTTTTCGTTTTTGCTGTTGTGTTTTCATCGACTGCCTGGCGTGTTCCCAATCTGTGTTTGATTTTTGTTTTCCGTCGACAACTGCTGGTAAAAGTGTTTTCAATTTTCTTCGGAAAATTATTTCAAATGGTCATATACCTGTAGATTAGTGCTGAGCGATAATTGAGAAGAAAGTCTTGTAGTTAGTGTGTAAAGTTCTTGTTTTCAAGTTCAGCACTATACATTTTTTTTTAAGGTTCGGACAAATCTTTCTGCTATGCCATTTGCATCTGGCCAATATGGAGTAGTGCGCTGGTGTTTAAAGTTATATAGCTGTGCAGATTCTGAAAATTCTTTGCCTTGGATAGGAGGACCATTGTCGGATGATAGCCTGTTTGGTATACCAAACTGAGCGAAGGTCTTTTTTAGAACTTCCTCTACACAGCTGAACTTGGTTGAGTCTACTATTTCAGCTATTGGATACTTCGAAAGATCATCGACGATAATAAAAATATATTTGTTGTTTTTGAAAGCACCAATAGGGATTTTTACCAAATTGTCAAACTAGATACTTTGGTACAGTGACAGTTCTCACATGAAAAAAAAAATATAAGCAATTTTGATTATTACTGTTGATTTATTTAAACGTCAGTGGGCCAGAGTGTCGATTTGACGTTTAGAAGCTATGAGAGAGAATGAAACAGATGTATTGCTTTTTTTAAAAGCCCTATTAAATCAACTGAAACGTTTTCGAATGGATATTTTGCTACAGCTGGAATGATTAATGGGTCTCTTTTATTAGTGTTTACAACCGATTGGCAGATACGGCAGTTTTTGATTTTGTTTTCTACCATTTTATCAATATCGGGAAACCAGATTTTACTGCGTATGAGCTGTTTTGTTTTGAGTGTACCTAGGTATCCCTTGTGTGCAAGTTCGATTGCTTCAAGTTGCTGTTGGGTTTGTAAAATGATTTTGGTACCTCGTAGGACTATGCCGTTGTGAACTGTGATCTCATTTTGTATGTTTTTAAATTGTTTGAGCTCTGGATCATTGATCATTTTTGATTCGTATACGGCTTGAATCAGTTTGACCAGTGTACTATCATTTTCAGTTGCTGATTTGACTTGGCTTATGGAGATAGCTTTTGGCATGTTTTGATGGACGATGATATTAATGTATTCTTCAATTCTGTGACTTTGATTTTCGTTTGATTTTTTTAAGGCGATGGGATGTCTGGGTAGGTAATCGGCTCAACTTTCCTTAAGGAAGCACGAATTTCCACACACGGATACTTTTATTCGGTAGATTAGTACTTTTTATTAACAAATATCACAATTTTAAAGTGAGGAAACAATTATAAATATTTTTAATTAATTTTTAAAGTTCTGAAATTTGCATACAAAATGCTCACAAACATGGCTGCATTTCACTGAACAACATTTTATTCTTGTTTTTTTGACATTTCTCTTTTGTAATTGATACTAGAGTAGGTAATTTTTGTAAATTATCACTTTTTTTGTTGATTTTGTAGGGAATTATTTTGTTTACTATAAATTCTGAACCTTCTTGTTTTCTTGAAGTTTTTAAAGAGGGAGTTAAATCCTGAGTGAGAACTCTCAAATAATGATTTTCTACTTTGAAACCTTTCTGGATTATCGCACAAACCACCCAATTGCTCGTGCTTCTTCTTGTATGTAAGCGTAGTAAAGAAGTATTTTTATTCAACACATGTATTTAGCAAATATAAGTTAATTGAAATTTTGAAAAACTGTTAAAATAATAATTAAAAAATCGCGCGATTTTTTAATTATTATTTTCATCATCATCATCGGCTCGACAACCGGGGTCCGGTCCTGGCCTCTTTCAACAAGTCTCTCCACCTATCCCGGTCTCGAGCCAACGCCATCCAGTTGCGCACCCCAAGGCTTTGGGTGTCCTGGTCTACGCCATCTCTCCAGCGCAAGCATGGTCTACCACGCTGCCGTCTACCATAGAATGTACCGCAAAAGACTTTCCGAGCAGGTTCCTCTTCGCTCATACGAGCTAGGTGCCCTCCCCACCGGAGTCTACCGAGCTTAATTTTTGTCACTATGTCTGCTTCAAGGTAGATTGCGTACAACTCATGATTGTACCGTCTCCGGAATCGTCCTTCCTCACATATGGGGCCAACAATTCTCCGTAAGACTTTTCTCTCGAACGCGGCTAAGAGGTCACAGTGCCTTTTGCTAAGCACCCAAGTCTCGGATCCATACATGAGTACTGGCAGGACCATGGTCCTGTACAGCAGCAGTTTTGAAGTTATGGTTAGATTTCTGGATTTGAATAGCTTTGACAGACTGTAGTAGGCTCTGTTGGATTTGAGAAGCCGCCCGCGTATTTCTTCTTCTATGTTGTTATCGGCTGCTACTGTTGACCCAAGGTATTTAAAGGATTGCACCACTTCAAATTCGTGCTCCGCTACCTTGATTGTTTGACCAACTGTTCTTCTCGCATTCGACGCCACCATATACTTTGTTTTACCTTCACTAATGTGCAGCCCCAGATTTTGTGCCGCCTGCTCGATCTGGATGAAGGAATCGTGTACAGCTTGTTCGGTTCTTCCGATGATGTCGATGTCGTCTGCGTAAGCCAGTATCTGGCTGGACCTGTTGACGATGGTCCCTCTTGTTGCCGTGCCAGAGTCACGGATTGCTTTCTCCAACGCCAGGTTGAAGAGGAGGCAGGCCAAACCATCCCCTTGTCGGAGTTCATTAAAGATGTTGATTGGTGTGGATAGCAATCCAGCTATTTTAACTTGGCTTGTTACGTTGGTCATGGTCAACCTTCATAGTCGTGTCAATTTATTTGGGATGCCGAATTCTCTCATGGCTTTGTAAAGTTCTACCCTGGCTATGCTATCATAGGCGGCTTTAAAGTCTATAAACAGATGGTATGTTGGGATGTTAAATTTTTCCATCGCCTGCCTAAGGGTAAAAATCTGATCAGTTGTTGATTTGCCTGGAATGAAACCACACTGATAGTGTCCGATGATGGTTTTAGCGTATGGGGTTATCCGGTCTTGTAGGATAGAGGAGAGTATCTTATAGGCGTTACTCAACAACGTGATACCTCTATAATTGCTGCACGTTGTGTAATCTCCCTCCTTATGTATGGGGCATATGATACCTTTTCGCCAGTCTTCTGGCATTTCTTCACGCTCCCATACGTGCACTATGATATCATGAATTGCTTGACGTAAGGCTGGCCCGCCGTGGTGGAATAATTCGGCTGGTATGCCATCGGCTCCCGGGGCTTTGTTTTTCTTGAGCCGTCCTATAGCCTTCTCAACGTCTTCTATGCTTGGTGGCGGTAGCATAGGGTGTTCATCTTGAAGTAGTGGAGCCTCCACTTCTGCTGTGAGCTGACCATTTAGCAATTCATTAAAGTACACTTCCCATCGCTCCAATATGCTTTGTGGATCGGTGATCAGATTTCCCTCTCCGTCCTTGCAGTATGTGCAGCGTGGTGTGTACTGCGTCATGTTTCGGACGGATTGGTAGAACTTCCGCGCCTGGTGCGGACATCGCTCTCGGCTGTTCTCTATTTCACAGATTAGGTTCTTCTCCCAGGCTGATTTTTTCTGTCTGTGAAGCCGTTTTTCTATTCTTCTGAGCTCTTTATATTCCTCTTCGCGTGCCCGCGTTCTATGAGATTGTTGCATTGCTCGGTACGCAACATTCTTACGTTCAGTCGCTAGCTTGCATTCATCATCAAACCAGTCGTTCCGATTTCTACGACTGCTGCCTAAGATGGAGTTGGCAGTACTAATGACAGTGTTCTTAAGGCGTGTCCACTTCTCATTTACGCCCAGCATACTGGCTCCAGGACTTACTCTCCCTAAATCAAGTGATTCTAGGGCGAGTCCTAACGCATTACCAAAGGTGTTACTGGTGTTTTCGTTGCGTAGGGCAGCCGTGTTGATTTGAACCTGATCGGCGGATGCAATGCGTCTCCGCAAGGCAATCCGATTCTATCTGATCTATCAGTCTACACAGCTCGTGAAGCTCGTCCAATTCACTTTTGCCCCGGATACATACTGTATGTATGTTGCATGGAAATATTAAGCACCGTTCTAGATTATTTGTGATTTGTTCGTATTTCTCCAATCAACCTGGATTTCTCATACCTGCTGAGTCTGTTACCTATACCTAGTGGGAAGTGATTGTGTCCTAAACATGTGACCTTACCAGCTTTACATTAGTCAATGATTGTTGTTCTCTTTTAACTTTAATATTTTATAAAATTAAAGCTTGGTTGTGAAAGAATGTTAACTTTTATTTCCTATATATAGTACAGCAGATATTGGACAATAATTTTTTCCCTCGCCCAAATAATAACGACAAAAGAAATTTCATCCATTTTTGTATTTTTACCAATAACCATTTCTTGACCGGGTTTTGTTAATGGTGTTAATGGTTTTCCTGAAAATAAATGAATTTTATATAAATGATGAGTTCAAATAGATGGTGTTAATCATCATATTCCCGTAAGTGGCAACATATCCTTGTTATCCGTTGTAATTGCGATTTATTGAAATTAAACTTGAAATTAATTATCCTTGTCCGCTTGAGAATTATTTTCTTCAAACAAATCAATCTAAGAAAAATATAAAAAAAAATTGATTTTAAAATAAATGTCATTTTACAAATACAGAAATGACATTTCTGATGAGTTCGAAACTATATTCGAAATTACTCATTCCATCAAAATAGCTAAATCGCTTTTGTGAATGAAGCGAGATGAGTAGGGCGAGTTGGCGAGTCATCTCACTTCACTCGCCGAAATAGCTAAATCTCGACTCTGTTTCGAATAGAGATAAATGGCGCAAGTCTTAAAACATTTAAAAGCTACTCTTAAAACTTATAAGAGTCAACTCTAAGAAAATAATTTTAGATTAAAGGCTTTCCCAAACCAAAGTGCGACAGTGAGACACGACAGTGCACCACGAACTTTTATATGAAAAACGCTTTGCGGTTTGCCGCATTTGGTGTGGGTACTTCCATATGACCTTACGTAAATAAATTTTGGTGCACTGTAGCACTTTGGTTTGAGCAAGCATTTAATCTAAAATTATTTTTTTAGAGTCGACTCTTATAAGTTTTAAGAGTAGCTTTTAAATGTTTTAAAACTTCGCCCATTTACTTCTAGTCGAAACAGAAACTCTTTTTCATTTAACGTTGCCCAAACCAAAGAGCGACACTGTGACACTACAGTGCGACAAAAACTAAGCCTAAGCCAAAGTGTCACAAAGCCACGTGACAGTGCGACAAGGATTTTCATAAGAAACCCTCTTTGTCGCGTTTGATGTTACTCACTTATGATACTGTTTAAATAAATTTTGTTGTGGTGTTACGTTGTCGTTTGGGTAAGCCTTTATAAAAGCCCTTGTCGCAATGTTACAGTGTGACTCTTTGGTTTGGGCAATCCTTAACACAAAAAAATATTAAATTGAAATTACATTTCGTGACAAAACTGCATACATAACTAGTTTATTTAGTTTTTCAAACTAATAAAAGAATACAAGAATACTTTTGCACCCAGAATTTGCATCTATTTTAGCTATTTATATGCAGTTAAGGCTTGCCCAAACCAAAGTGCGACACGACAGTGCGTCATGACAACGCCAAAATTTATTTACACAGCGTCATATGAGAGTACCCACACCAAATGCTATCAAGCGCAAAACATTTTTCATATAAAAATCGTGTCACACATGTCGTGACCCACTGTCGCAAATTATTTTCAAGTATTTCGAAACTCACCAAAAATTATCGACACCTATGTCGAGTTTAGCTATTTCGGCGAGTGAAGTGAGATGACTCGCCAACTCGCCTTACTCATCTCACTTCATTCCCAAAATCGATTTAGCTATTTGAGGGAAATGAGTAAGTTCGAATTTATTTTCGAACTCATCATTCATGTCATTCATGTCACTTCTCTAATTTAAATTTAGTTTATTTTGTTTTTAAGGAAAACAAACTACGAGTTTTGTTAACTACCAAAAAAAAAATAAAACTCAGACAGTTCAGTGATTGTATGAATTTAGGACCACTTTATGACCATTTCTTTGACACCACCTCGCTTATTGCATTCTATTGGAAGAACGAGGATTTGCGATTTTCATTTGATAGCCGCGTTTAAATTTATGCAGGCTCGGCCGAGATTATTTCCAATTGAACGCAAACAAATTATTAATTAAAATTAATTCAATTACATTTTTTAACTTTTTTTTCTCTGCGAAATAAAACAAAACTATTTTCTAACGTTAGACCAATATGACAGCTCCCACTTTGATTTTTTTTTTATATTTGATTTTTGACATTCAAAATAAAAAAATAACGCATACTTATCCAAAAGTATAAATTTTACCACACATTCATAACTCGCCTTCGCAATATCAGGCGAGTAATCTGACGTTTCATTCCACTCATCCACTCACTCACTTTTGCTAGCTAAATCGATTTTCGTTCAAAAGTGACTCATCTCACTCACTCGCCTCGATTTCGAATTAGCTAAATCTCGACACTGGAACGAACATATTGCAACCCATACATATCCCCCCGCAACCCGCCAAATTAAGTCACCAAAGTGGTGAATTGACGGTTTCGGCTAAGTATGCGTGTTTTTACGCATACTTAGCCGAAACCGTCAATTTGAGCTTGTAGGCAAATCTGTGTGACGTCAGAAGTTTCCTATCTCCTTATACGTATCTCTGGTAGATGTGATATACACCCATTCCTTATCTTCTTATTCTTTGCGCCGACCACGTCACCGACACCGACGACGACACCAACGCCGAAGACAACGACGAACGCACATAAAAATACCCCGAAAACGTTTCATAGTGTCTCACGATGAAATAGACTAATTCTGAAAAACAAATTTTGTGCCAATTGCTATACTTATCCTTTACACATCGTGTACGGAAAATAAAAACTTACCTTACCAAGGTCTTACCAGGCATACATATAGTTCAATTAATAAAGTTATTATCACAAAAAAGTACCTAGGTATATAGACAAAATTGCGATTAAAAATTTCGTATCATCTCTATTACTACAATGTCTTTTTTGAACGGTTATGTAGGTAGTCGTAGTTAGGTACCTTCCTACCTATTCCGATACTGATTTATCTTCTTACTATAAAATATAACTAATAATAGGTAAAGGTACCTATAACCATTTAATCAACTAGGTACCTACGTGTACCTACCTATGTCCATCTACTAAACACAAAGATTTGCATAATATTTTTTATTTTCATCAGCCACAAGAAAAGCAAAAAAAAAAACAATAAAATAAAGAAAATCCCCTCAAGGACGAACGTGGCAAACGAATAAACTGGACTTGTTACCTGCCTATGCGTTTGTGCACAAAAATGAATTATTGTTCTTATGCACAAATATGATCACACCCTCCTACAAATTTTACTGTGGCACCGCCTCCTCTACCAATTCCCTCAAGAAATTCAAAACCCTATAAATGATCAGCTTTATCAAATCAAAAACAACAAAGAATACAAAAAAAATAACAAAATGAAAAAAATACTTCGAAAGACGATTGTGACAAACAAACAAAACAAAATTAACCTGTGTGTGTGCACACATTCATTAATAAAAAAAATATTAATACCTATCCATGAGCAGGTTCCCGAGCCATCGTTCTTGCATGGGCGTTTCTACAAAAAAACCACTCGATTTATATGTTAACCTACCTACCCACCAACTAACAGTTCCTTTTAGAAGAATTCCTTTAAAAAACCATACAACACATTCTTTCTACCTAGTTCAAAAGTAAAAAAAAACTACAAAATAAAGAAAATCTTAAAAATATCGGCAGACGAAAGCGTGCAAACATCACAGAAAATAAAAAAAAACAACCATCGTGATCGCCACAGTAGCCGAAAGCAGGGTGCGCTTCATAACAACAACATAACCAAAAGCAAAAACAAAAAAACAAAGAGAAATAATTTTTTTTTAAGAGATTCCAGTTTTTTAAGGAATTCCCCCGCTCTCGCAACATTTCGCAACTAGCAACATGTTGTGGTACGCGATATCGTGTACCAGGCTTAAAATTTTGTACGCCAAAATTTTGTATGGGATGCGACATCTTTGTATTATATTATCTTTGGTGAAACGCATCTTAATGAAGCAAGTAAGCTCTGTCACAGCTTCCAACAATTCAGCTGCGGTTGACGTCACCAAGAAGTTCAAAGACATAATTTGCGTTAAATTCTCGCCACTCGAAGCAAAAAAGAATGTGATGAACTGCAAAGGAGAAATTAAACTCATCGTTGTTTATTGAAGGGACCAAAAGTAGTATTTATATTAACGATTGTCTTACCAACTACAATCGAACTTTGTTTTCGGAGGCAAAAAAAATTAAAGCTGTCAAAAAATATAAGTATCTTTTGATTCAAAATTCTCAAATTGTTGCTATTAAGTCGTTTTCGTTAGAGATTCTTTAAACTTAAATGATTGTTTAGTAAAATGTGTCAATTTTTTGACCGCAGATGTGATTGAATTATCGTGCAAAATATGTAATGAATATTTTAAGTTTGTTTGTGTGTATAGATTACACTCTTTTGGTATTCAAATGTTTTTGGATGAATTCTCAATGTTCTTAAGAAATGAAGAAGTGGGAAATTTTATAATTTTCGGTGATCTTAATATTGATATTTTGAATTCAAACTCTATATCAAACTTTTATCTTACTCAAACTGCTGAGCACGGTCTTTATTCTTTCGTTAATGATGTTACTAGGCCAAACTCTAACTCTTGCCTTGACCATGTTTTTGGTCGTTTTACGAAAGTGACCACTGCATGACTGGTATCCTGATTCATAGTCTCAAAATTTGAAAGTCTAGAAAACTGAATTCTCCGTCCTATTTAACTAAAATAAACTTTAAATTACAAAATGCAAAATTACGTTTCCAAAACTGGAAGGAAATTTATGAAGAAGGAAATGCTTCTAAAGCGTATGACTCATTTTTATCGATTGTTCAAAATAAAATTATAAGATTTAGCTATAAAATTGTTCAGGATATGACTAAAGTTCGCTTTAAGCCCTGGATTGATTGTTCCTTATTAAAAAGAATTAAATCGAAAAATAAGTTAGGAAAAAAATGTTCTACACAGCCAAATAATTATCTTCTTGTAAAGAAAGATATAATTACTCCGAAGTAAGAAGAATGGAAGGCAATAATTAATATTATTGGTGCAAAATTTGATACTGATACTGAACCTAAATCTAGAGCATTGAGAAATGAAGATACTATTGTTGACGATCCTATAAAAGTTGCCAATATTTTCAATGATTTCTTTTCAACGGTTGAACAGTCAACTGACGACGTTGAGCTAGAAAACATTTGCAGTGATTGTGATTATGAGCACAAGCGCAACTTAATGTTGCGTACAACAGCATAGCTAGATATATTTTTGGACTAAGAAGATACGATCACGTTTCTGAATTTTCAAGATCTATCTATGGCATTACTCTTGAAAGTCTTTTCAAATTCAGATCTCTTTTATTACTGAATAATATTATGCAAACGCGTCAGCCACCGTACCTTTATGATAAGATATGTCACTAGCGTTCGTCTAGATCTTTAAATCTTGTACCTCTTCGTTACACGTTCTTAATATCGTAACTGCGATTCGTATGTGGAACTGCCTGCCGCGATCTATAAGAATGATATACTGTTCTAAACTCTTCGAATTAAAACTGAAAGAATATTTGCAAACTTTGAGGTAGTGATGATTTGATTCTTTATTTTTATTCTTTATTATTATTATTGTTTTTTTTTTAATTTTTTTCTTTATCGTTTAACTATAACTCTTTTTTTTTCTTTTTTCTGAAAACTGTTCGCATACATACATATTTTAAAACTTTACATAAACAAATGCAACACATCTTGTAAAATTAATTAAGTTTATACTACCTTAAAAGATATTGTATCTTATTGTATAAATCTATACAAATAAATATATGAAATATGAAAATATTTTAATAAAAAGATATAAGAAATCAATTAGCGAATGACAATAAAATTGATTTTAGCTTCTTGTATGATGAAATTACTGGCCTTGAGCTTTATAAAATTATAAATTCCTCTTGCGGTTTTGATGGCATTTCAAATCTTATGTTGAAGAAAATAGCACTAAACATAGTTGATATACTTGCATATATTTTCAACCTTAGTATTTTTACTGATAACTTTCCTAGTAAACTAAAGTGTACCTCTTTTCAAAAAGGGTAGTAAATGTGAAAAAAAAACAATTATAGGCCAATTTTGCTGTTGTCTTCAGTTTCAAAAATCTTTGAAAAATCCATTAAGAAAAGAACTTTAGGATACCTAAGATGTTGACTTCTCTTATAAGAATAAAAAACCAAATCCAGATTACGAAGATAGAATACAAATAGTTTATTTATAATAATAACCAAACAATCAGTTCGACTCTAATCGCAGTTTTACAAGAAGTGAAAATTGTATAAAGAAAATTATTGACAGTATAATTAATTGTTAAAATGCTAACTTAGTTTTTAAAACACAAAGTAGATTTATATAAAGTGTCGTATTTCAACACTCCTCCTCAGGTTGATGATAAATCCCTAATTGTTTTCTAAGTTCAATGAATTGAAATTTTGACAAAGCCTTTGTCATAATATCAGCTATCTGATCTTTCGATGGTAAAAATGAAAGTTTTACAATTCCAATTTGAACAGCATCTCTGATAAAATTGTATTTTATATCGATGTGTTTCATCCGTTTATGTTCTCGAGGTTCTTCAGCTATTTTAATACACGCTTGATTGTCTTCAAATATATGAACTGTATTCGCTGATACACCCAATTGGGAAAGTAATTCCTTGAGCCATATTCCTTCACATGCCGCATTACATAAAGCTAAGTACTCGGCTTCCGTTGATGACAGGCTGACGGACTGTTGTTTTCTAGAACACCAAGAAATAGTACAACCATAAACTTTAAAAACATACCCTGATATAGATTTTCTGTCATTGATGTCATTTTCCCAATCTGCATCTGCATAACCCTGCAATGGCACGTTATTATCAGTCTTTGGATATACGAGCTCAAAGTTCATAGTCCTTTTGATGTATCTCAAAATTCGTTTGAGATGTTTCCAGTGAGATTCTGTATAACCACTTTGATATCGACTGAAGAAGTTTATTGACGCACTCAGATCCGGACGACATGACATCATAACGTACATCAGACATCCAATCAGCTCCCTATATGGATACTTTTCATCAAGTTTTTCACCAATCGGCAACTGCAAATTACATTCCATTGGAGTAGAAATTTCCGTTGCGTCTTGCACATCAAATCTTTTAAGTAGATTTTTTAAATACTCTTTTTGACTTAGTTTCATTCCTGTTGATTTGCGCTCGATGTGTATTCCCAGAAAAAGACTAACTTCTTTCATATCTCTCATTTGGAATTTTCTTGACAAATCTTTCTTTGTTTCATTTATTTCTTCCAGATCTTTTCCAACAATAAGCAGGTCATCGACATAAATTAAAATGAAAAGTTGATTTTCTTTCTTGTTTCTTGTATAGAGACAGTAATCCGAATTAGTTCTTTTAAATTCCAGTGTTAAAATAAATTTGTGGAATCGCTAGTTCCACATTCGTAACGCCTGTTTCAGACCATAAAGTGCTTTATTTAATTTACAAACAAGATCATTGGTTCCGAATCCTTCTGGCTGTCTCATGTAAATTTCTTCATTTATTTGACCGTTCAAAAATGCTGACTTGACGTCCATCTGATGAATATGCATATTTGTTTTATTCGCCACAGCTAGCAGGACTCGTACAGTTGTTAACTTCGCTACCGGTGCCTAGGACTCAGTATAGTCAAATCCCTTTCGTTGTGAAAATCCTTTGGCGACCAGACGCGCTTTATATTTACTAACATTGCCGCATTGATCTTTCTTGATTTTGAAAACCCATTTGTTTCCAATTGCTTTCTTTGTTTCGGGTAGTTTTGTTAAAGTCCAAGTGTTTGCTTCTTTTAAAGATGATAGCTCCTCCTCAATGGCACATTCCCATTGATTAATCAGGGCTCTTCTTGGCATCTTCATATGATGTTGGTACATTTTCAACAAAACTTTCAGCACTTAGGGCATACGCTATGTTAGTAGTCATGTCAAATTCCTTGAATCTACTTGGTGGTTTGATAGTTCGCTTATGAGATTGATTTTCATCCCTTGGATTCCCATCTGTTATACTTGAACATATTTCTTCTTGATTTGGATTTTCTTCAGGATTTGGATCTTCACATTCCTGTCTTTCCCCACCTGCTTCGGATATACTTTTGGGTTCCTTTTCCTCTTGATCACATATGCTGAATTGCTCCCAAACAAATGGTTTTATTTCCTCAGATTTCAAAGGCTTTTCGGATTGTTCATTGGACAGCCATATAAATGCGGCAGTGGGTAAGGCTTATGGAGTACTTAGAATGTTGTGGTCATCGCAACATTACACGCCATTGGATATTCAGATGATGCTAGCCAAGACTATAGTAGTGCCGATATTAACATACGGTTGCGAAGTCTATTGCAACTGTGACTCTGCCAGTAGGAGAAAATTGAATGTCGCTTTTAATAACACAGCACGCTACATATTTGGCCTACATCGTTTTGATCGCATATCAAATTTCACGATTCAAATCTACAATATATCGCTCGATCATCTACTTCGGTATAGAACACTTCTCTTACTCTTCAATATAATTCAAACTCGACAACCTTGTAGTTTATTCAATAGGATACGGTTCAGCTCTTCTAACAGATCCCAAATGCTCGTACACCCCCGGTTTTCTTGTCGGACCTCTGAGCAACAATTTTTCGTCAATGCTATACGTCTGTGGAATCTCCTTCCAAGAAATATAAGAAGAACAAATGGTGAAGCACAGTTTCGTAGAGACCTTCGAAGTTACTTTCAAAACGCATAGGTATTTTAAAATTTTATTCCCATCATTGCACACAAAAATGTAATAAGTGAGATGTATGTATTCAAAATTTTATTTATGTTAATTTGCTTCAAAAATATAGTATCAATGTAAATGTAATGTTAGTCCAGTAGTTATTATACATATGTATTTAAATGTTCTCATTTCACACTTTAACAACAATAACTTAGCTTTTTCTCCATTTATTATAATGTATTATCTAGCAGAACACTAATTTATAAGACTTGTTTCTTACTGTGTATGCATTCAATGAATGAATAAATTAAACTTAAACTTAAACTTAAAAATAACATCTCTTGCAATTACTATCTTCTTTGAAACTGGATTTCATAATCGATAACCGTTTGTTGCATATCCAACCATAATGCATTTGAATGATTTCGAGTCAAGTTTAGTACGAAGCTGACCAGGTATGTGAACGTAAGCTGCACTTCCAAAAACACGTAAATTTCTCAAGTTCGGTCTTCAACCATACCATAATTCTGCAGGTGTGATATTTTTCTCTTCCCTTTTCTGAAATGCTCTCGTACAGCTTCTATTTAACAAGAAAACGGACATTAAAACAGCTTCTCCCCATAAGAATTCATATTTGGTATCTAAGATGATTGTTCCTGCCTTTTCCATGATAACACGATTTAATCTTTCGAACACACCATTTTGTTCCGGTGTGTATGGGACAGTATATTCTATTCTAATTCCTTGCTGCACACAGAATTTCTTAAAGTTATTTGAGGAATATTCACCACCATTGTCAACACGCAAACGAGATATTTTTCTTTCAAAATGAGCAGTTACCCATGCCGTATATTCCATACATTTACTCATACATAACTTCGTATTTGCCTTCCATTAAATATGCCACTGAGAAATGAGTAAAATCATCCATGAATATAACAACATACTTTTTATTATCACTATGTATAAGTTCTAGTAGTCTTGATGATCTGCACTCTGAGACACTCTTATGTGGTTTTCGATGCTGCTTACCAGCTACACATGATTCACAAAAATATTCTTGACTACCACTTTCAGAAACATCCAGCCCATCTACAGTTCCAGCTCGCTTTAGTTTGAAAATATCAGCAGTGTTCAGATGACCCATCCGCTTATGCCATAGATCAGACAACGGCCTTGTCTCTGATAAAGCATCGGTTCCCGATCGATCACCGAAATCAAGCATCATTGAGCGCCGTTGGTAGAAAGATGGGGGACCATCAAATACCAACTGCGTGCTGTTGTCATGTGTTCTTTCTGTTGTTGTTCTTCCTATGATTTGTCTTTCTTTGTTGTATTAATGTCTTGTGTTGTATCAGCCTATGGTCTTAGTTACCCAGTGCTGCAGTGTTTCTAGTCCGTAAGATTTATCTTCGGAGTAGATTTGATGTAAATGTAAATGTAAAATATGCCATAGATCAAGACTTTTTCCAGCACTTATTCCAGCAAATCCGATTTCATCCACTTCTATGGATAGCTCATACAATTTTCCATTACTGACAGCTTCAGTTAGAAAACTGTTTTTATCCCTTTTGCTTCCAATTTTTGAATAGATAGCAAATTACAGGACAAATCTTTCACAAACAGAACATCTTCAATTACACCTGAGGTTTTCTTTCCATTTGCTGATAAACTTCCAGAGACTATTCCAATTTTCGATACCATCAAGTAAATTCCGTTCTTTGCGACTGATATTTGGATCAGACTGTCTAAATCTTTACATTTATTCAAAAATTTCTCATCGTTTATCATATGATCATTCGCACCAGAGTCCAGATAGAAATGTAAGCAATTTCTAGATTCCGCTTTGAAACCCATTCCTGCCTGTGCAACGAACGTAAACTTTTCAGGGTTAGTGGTACTCACCTTTGCTTTGGCAACATTTTAATTTTTGTTTTGCCATCTTCCACTTTTGCATTCAGAGCGCTTGTGCCCAAGTTTTTCACACTTATAGCATTTGATTTTGCTTTTCGAATACATTGCTACGGAATCGCTGTGCTGAACTTCTGAATTTGTCTGCTTTTTCGCTTCATCAAGGATCCGGCTCCTAACAAACTCGATACATAGTTAATTTTTCCACATCCATAGTTTCCAGGGCAGTAACCAGAGTCTCAAAGGAAGAGGGCATTGTTAATAACAAATGACATATAACATCAACTTTTTCCAAGGTTACTCCTGTGGAACGCAAATCCCGCACCAATTTGTCGAACCTTAAAAGATGCTGTTTCATGTCCCACCTTCCGGGCATTTAAGAGTCAAAATGCTTTTTCGCAAAAAAAGTTGGGAGGCAATACTTTTTCTCTCAAAAGTGCCCACAAGACTTTCAAAAATTTCCTTTGCCGTTATTTTGTCTTTAACGTATTCCAGGTGACTGTCTGCTTTGCGATGGATTATGAGAGACTTGCATTTCTTTTCCCTTTTGGCCAACGCTGCCTTTTTAGCTACATAGGACTCGGCTTCTAAAACATCTTGTAAGTTTTTATAAATGAAATCTTCAAGGCCATGCTCCTCCAGCAATGCCAATAAACGAAATTTCCAATTATTGAAATTGCTACCGTCAAACAAACTATTTTTATATTTATCTTCTTCCATATCTGGGCCCATAACCTGTTGACTTCTCTTATAAGAATAAAAAAACAAATCCAGATCACGAAGATAGAATACAAATATTTTATTTATAATAATACCAAACAATCAGTCCGACTCTAATCGCAGTTTTACAAGAAGTGAAAATTGTATAAAGAAAATTATTGACAGTATAATTAATTGTTAAAATGCTAACTTAGCTTTTAAAACACAAAGTAGATTTATAGAAAGTGTCGTATTTCAACATAAGAAAAATTAACTTTTTGAGTTCAGCTCAATTTGGGTTTAAGGAAGGATTATCTACAGAGGATGCACTTTTGGAGTTTTGTTCTTTATTATACAAATCGTTGGACGATAGAAAATGCTTTGCCGTTCTATTCGTAAACATTACCAAAGCATTTGACATGGTAAATCATAAAATTCTTCTCGACAAATTATTTAATGTGGGGTTTCGGGGCTTCATGTATAATTGGTTTAAGTCAAAAAAGGATAATTTCTAAGTGGCACCAAAGTTTTAAATTTAGGTGTCCCTCAAGGGTCAGTATTGGGGCCTATTATGTTCCTAATTTATATCAACTCTTTGTTTCGCCAGCCATTTAAAGGTAAGGTAACAGCTTTCGCTGATGATCTTGGCATTGCTTACCGCTCCGATAGCTCTCTTAACCTAAGTTCGGAAATCAATCATGATATTTATCTCCTGAGATCTTGGTTTTTTATACACAAAATGATCGTCAGTAGCAAAACTAAATTAATGTTATTTAGTTTGAATAAACCGGAGTGCTCTGGATGTGAAGTTTATTTCCATGCAAGTAGTTGTGTAAGACTTGCTATATCCAATTGTGTTTGTGGTAATCTAGTATCCGATAAAATTTTTGATGAACAAGCAACTTAGGATCTTAACTGCTTCAAAATTGAAGTAGTAGATCAGTGTGAGCTAGCTCATTTTTTTAGCTAGCTCAAATTTGAGCTGCCGGTTGAGCTGAGCTGTTAGTTGAGCTGAGCTGTTAGTTGAGCTGAGCTGTTAGTTGAGCTGAGCTGTTAGTTGAGCTGAGCTGTTAGTTGAGCTGAGCTGCTATTTGAGCTGAGCTGTAAGTTGAGCTGAACTGTAAGTTGAGCTGAGCTGTTACTTGAGCTGAGATGTTACTTGATCTGAGCTGAGCTGAGCTGAGCTGATTGAGCTGTGTTGTGCTGAGCTAAGTTAATTCAGTCCAGTTGCGCTGATTTCTTCTATGGTAAGAGTTGATTTAATTTTTTTTTTTGGTAAAACATTGCAAATTGAATAATCTGGTGTCGTCGTAACTTTAAATTATGGATATATCCTAAAATCATATTTCTGCTCTATGAATTGATTGTTTGTAGATTGAAGTTAAATACTTGTAATAAAACATAATAAAAGATTATTTTTGATAGAGAATAAGTTGTCACTGACACTCGGACAATTATAATTGGATACACGCGGTTAGTATGTACTTGGCGTCAATTGGTGACTGATATTTTACAAAATGCATTTATACAGTCGTTCTGTTTTTCTAACAGGTTAGGTTAGGTTAGGTTATGTGGGCTGACAGTTGATATTGTTACCGTCACACTTAGATCAATGTAGATCCCTTGTGATACCCTGAAGTATTGTAACTTCATGAAAAAAGAGTTAACCTATGAAAGCTATGGTTGTTCGAGCCATTTGGAGGACTTGATAAAGTGCAGTAGGCTATTGCCTGAGAGTTCCGATAGTTCTTCTAATTCATTAAAGAAGTAGTTTCCTAAGAATTTTTTCCTAGTGCGACAGAGTGCTGGGCAATGACAGAGGAAGTGAACAGTGTTTTCCTGTTCGTCCTCATTACCGCAGCCTCTGCATAGGTCATCCGTACAAAGCCCCATTTTCTTTTTGTGGTATCCTAGTAGATTATGACCCGTTAAGACGCCTATTAGGAATCTTAAAGAAGGCTTACTGAGTAGTAAGATCTTATTTGATTTTTTCTCGTCGAAGTTCGGCCATAGTTTCCTGGTGTGACCGCAGGTTTCTAGGAGGTTCCATCTATCGTTGGCTTTTTGTGAAATCTTGTCGACGATATTTCGCTTTATTTCACATTGTGGGATTCTAATGTTAAGGTCTATGAGAGAGGGATCAAGCACTGAGCCCTCCCTTGCAAGCTCATCCGCTTTTTCGTTTCCGAACACATCACTGTGGCCGGGAACCCAGCAGAGTCTTACATTATGCTGCATACCAAGAACCCTAAGCTCTTCGCGACAGCAAGAAACAAGCTTAGACTTGATTAAGGTGGCAGAAATCGCTTTTATTGCCGCTTGGCTATCAATGAAAAAGGTGATGTGATCGGGGAGCCTGAAAGAACTGGCAAGGTTGAGGTTTTCTGAGTAAAAACCTGCACCAACCCCAGTGTTCATTTTCGAACCATCGGTATAGATGGCGATAGTCGACTCATTTGAGAAAGGTACACTGTTTTCCCAATCTTGTCTGTTAGGGAAACTGACATTAAAAGACTTGTTAAAGTCTAAGTAGGGGGTCATGTAATCTGTACTAACGTTGTAGCCGACGTAGTTAGAAAGAATCGTAGTATGGCCGTTTTGACTAGTATTCCAAATGTTGGTTTGACTGAGTCGTAGGGCGCTGTTCGCTGCCAATTCTTGTACAAATAGATCTAAGGGAGTGAGGTTAAGGATTGCTTCCAGACCCGAGGTTGGAGTGGACCTCATCACCCCCGTAGTACTAATGCAAGCTGCTCTTTGTACTTTGGTTAGGGTCTTCAAGTTCGTGGATTTCTCCAGAGCTTGCCACCAGACTAAACTGCCATAAGTTAGAATGGGTCTGACAATGGCGGTATACATCCACATGATTATTTTAGGATTTGGTCCCCAGTTTCTGCCAAGAATTCTATTACATGAGTAGAGTGCAAACGTGGCTTTCTTATATCTTTCTTGAATGTTTGGACCCCAGTTAAGTTTCTTATCCAAGATCACTCCGAGATATTTCGCTTTATCCGAAATCTTAAGTGGGGTGCCATCAATTTTTGGCACTGCAAAAGGAGGAATTTTCCTTCTGTTTGTGAAAAGTACCAGTTCTGTTTTAAGGGGGTTTACTTTAAGACCGCATCTCCTGGTCCAGTTACTGACCTGGGATAATGCGCTTTCTAATTGTTCGCTTACAGTGGTTAGGTATTTACCTGTCGCTAGAAGAGCTAGATCATCTGCGTAGGCTATAACCTTGACGCCGCTGTTTTTCAATTTGATGAGAATCTCATTCATCACCAAAATTAAAAGAAGAGGTGATAGAATACCCCCTTGTGGGGTTCCTCTAGATGCGTACATTTTTATATGTGACCCACCTAATTCACTATTTATTTGTCTGTTTCTTAACATGCACACGATCCATTTTATGACCGTGTCTTCTATTTTAAGATCAGTGAGTGCTTTTTCAATTGCGCTATTATGAACATTATTGAATGCTCCTTCTATGTCTAGAAATGCTGCGAGGGTATATTCTTTAACCACAAGTGACTTTTCTATTGTTCTGACTGCACAGTGTAAAGCTGTCTCTACACTTCTACCTTTTGTGTATGCATGCTGAAAGGGTGATATAGTCTCCGGTATTAAATAACTGCGGATATGTATATCGATTAACCTTTCAAGTGTTTTGAGTGTAAAAGAAGTTAGACTGATAGGTCTGAAATCTTTGGGTTCTGTGTAACTGGATTTACCAGCTTTTGGTATAAAGACAACTTTGACTTCACGCCATATTTTAGGGACATATCCCAATTGTAGGCTATTTTGGAATATTGTGATCAGGTATGGAATAATGAATTCACTACTTTTTTGCAGCATCAAAGGGAAGACGCCGTCTAAGCCTGGAGATTTATAAGGCGAGAAGGAGTTGATGGCCCAGATCAACTTTTCTTTCGTAATAATTTCTCTAGGAATTTTACATATTGAGTGCAAAGAGTTTGTGGAATCATTGTCCACTTCAGAGTTACAACCTGGGAAGTGGGCTTCCACCAGGAGTTTTAGACTGTCTTGACAGGATTCTGTCCATCGATTATCAGGCCCCTTTAGGGACCCTATAGAAGTATTCGTCTTGGAGAGAATTCTCCTTAGTCTCGCCGAATGGTTAGTACATTCGATAGTACTACAGAAGTTTCTCCAAGAGCTACGTTTGGCTCGTTGAGTTTCTGTCTTGAACTTTCTCTGACTGGTTTTATAAGATTCCCAGTCACTTTCTGTTCTAGTGCGTTTGGCAAGGTTGAACAGTTTTCTTGTTTCTTTTCTTATGCTAGTGAGCTCAACAGTCCACCAGGGTGGTTTGTTGTTTTTCTTCGCAGCGGCAGTGAGAGGACAGCTTTTGTCCAATGCATCGCGTAGAATTCCTGTGAATTCCTCTGTCAGTTTATCAAGACTATTTGTGTCTAGGTTATTGTCATTGTTTAAGTGACTAATGTTTTTTACTAATTCCCTATTGAAGACATGCCAGTCGGTACGCCTATTATTCCTAAAAGGTTTAATGTGCCGGGCAGCATCAGGGACGTAGAATTCTATTAAGCGATGGTCGGAAAAAGAGATTTCATCTAAAACCTTCCATTGTTCTAATTGGCAAGTATCTGAATTACTCGTCAAGGTGATATCAAGAACTTCTTCCCGTGTTTTTGTAACAAAAGTTGGGGTGTTGCCTCTGTTAGCTACGAGCAAGTTTTTCTCGATAATAAATTCAAAAAGGGACTCGCCCCTGGTATTAGTATCAGTGCTACCCCATTGCATATGGTGTGAGTTAGAATCACAACCTAAAATAATATCAAATTTATTCTTACTTGCAAAAGATACCAACGTTTCAGTGATATCTGCTGGTGGTCCTTCTGTAACGTCATACGGCATATAGGTAGACGAGAGGATGAGCATTGGGAGCCCATCTCGCTCCAATCTTACCGTGGTCTGGTCAGTGTTGCTGTAAGTAGTTAGAAGAAAAAGATTAAACTGTTTCTTAGCTACTATGCATGTTCTAGGGTTACTGTTTTGACTGTCAAGATTTGACTTGTACAGCTGTAGTTCTTTAGATTGTAGGCCCTTGATATTCCCTCTTACAACCCAGGGTTCCTGTATCAGGGCTACGTCGTATTGTCTACTCTCCATGAGGTAGACAAGGTTAGCGGTTGCGGCTTTACTATGATGAAGATTGATTTGTAAGATTTTCAATTCCATTTATATAATAAAGTTTAAGTTCACCGCTTTACTAACCTGTTTTCTAACGTCGTGAATCAACCTAAGTTTGCACCTAGTGATTCCAACGCGTACCTTGAAGTCAGCCTTCCTTAGGAGTGGTAAAGATTTATGGCTCAATCTTACCACCACTTCGGTGCCATCATTTGTTCTATCATTCTTGACCACTTCCCACTCTTTGCTCAAGAGATCACTATTCAAAGATAGGATGTATCTCTCAAGCCATTCGCTGGGAAGGGTCGGGCCTTTGACCAACAGCTTACCAAGAGGTCTGTTGAGATCTTTTATCTCCTTTACGTCAATGAGACGTAATTCGGCGCCTTGCCATGGAGCTGACGTTTTTCGTATGAACTCCCGGAGCCATTCGAGAGTCACGTCGTTCTCACAGTCCATCACCTTGAAACCGTGGACAGTCTTAAGGTTACCGAAAAGTGGAACTGTCCAGCTCTTGACGATAGCCTCACTGACTTCTTCCAGGATTCTTAGTTCAAGGAGATGCCATTCATCCTCAGTCAGCTTGCGTGTGGGCTTACCGTAGTCAGCTATAGCGACTTGATGGCCTTTTGCGCTAGCCCGGGAGGTCTTGAACTTCTTCTTCGTCTTGTTAGGCGAAGAGTTGGTTGGTGAATCAGTCTCATTCCTGGTTCTTTTGGAGGAGCTAGGTGCGTCTTCGATTCCTCGCTCTGCCGCTGCACGCAACCGCTGTTGAGATTTGTCCAGTGCGATTCGCTCTTTTGCTGTAAGGGACTCTGGAGTCCTTTTGGCAAAGCGACGGACAATCTTTACAGCGTTGCGATTCTGACGGCGGCGTAACTCCATTTCGCTGATCGCTTCTGCCTTTCGCTGTCTGGTCCTTTTGTTGATGACCGTGGCTAGGCTGTTTACCGTGTTGTTCGACGTGCAGTGTTCGGGTTTGGATTCCATGGAAGTGTTTTGGATAACCTGTGGGCTTTGGCCTACCAAATTATCCTTGCACCCCATATTGTCCTTACCCTTGGTGTTGAGAGTGCGGTTTGCGGGTTTAGATTCCGAGGAAGTGTTTTGGATATCCTGTGGGCATTGGTCTACCAAGTTATCCTTGCACCCCCTCTTATCCTTACCCTCGTCAGTTGAGTCTTTCTCACCCGCTTGGTCAATCGTGCCACTAGGTGTTACGATTGTTTTGGCTGATGAGATGCTCGGCACAACGACGTGTGTCCGCACTATCAGACCCTCTTTGGACGATAACTCGTCTGCTAATAACGGAGTCTTGGCACTAGACGTCGATGGGATTTTCCCCTTCCCTTGTTTTGAAACATGGGGAGTAGGAGGTCCCATCTCGGTCTTCTTGCTCGGACCTTTAGAAGAGAGGTGGTTTGGAGTAAGACTTGCTTTCCCAAACCCCTCCCTGTCCATAAAGGCCCGAGCGTTGTGTAGCCTGATCCTTTCTTTATCGGACATCTGGCTCCAGTCCAGTTTGCCCAGCCTATGGATCGTCCTTTTGCAGTTTGAGATTCTGCTCCGCCTGGACGAATTCGAAAAATTGGAGCTCGCGATTGAGGAGAACTCTAACAGGTTAAAATATACAAATTTACCAGAATCACCCATTGTAAAATTTTGGGTTTTCTTATTTCAATTACAACCCTTTCATTACCAATAAGTTACCTAAACTTGCATTAATATATATCTCATTCACCAAAAAGATATCGGAAAAACCACTGATGACCATTGATTGCAAATACTTCAAGAAAATCCCAACTACCTGACTTTTGAAATCGCAAGACCCATTCATATATACCATCGGTTTTCTTTTATTGCCCTAATGTTCCCTTACTGATCGTAACCCAACATATTTTTATTATCCTCATAAATTTGTTACATTATACAATACAATTAGCAACCTTCCCAGTACCTAAGAAGTTATTTAATAAAATCTATTTTGCGGTCAAAATGGGTAATTATCGATTTCTGGAAAAATTCTATTATCGAGAAGTTTTTTTTTTTTAATATTGTTACAAAATCTCGACGTTGCCAAGAAAGAATAAAGTGGAATGAGCGGCTAGAGGAGCAAAACCTTAAAGATGTGTTTAACAAAATGGTAAAAAGAAAAACAATCTCGTGATGATTAAATTTATTAAAAACAAAAAGTTTCTGGTTCCCGAGAGGTTAATTTTTTTTTGTAGATGAGATGATTTTCTTACGTGTCTGCCTGAGGAAAGGTTGATGGTCAAGAAGAAAGTCATCCCTGTCGCAGCCCGCTTTTATTTGCTTCGAAACTCTCCACACAGAATTTCCTTTTAAAGCTCTAGTCGTCTCTATCTTTTACGCCTCTTTCCTGCACAAAATTCATTTGACAACTCGTTGTGGTGACATTTCTAAACAATGTGATTGTTGTACAGAAATCAAGATGTGTTTGTTTAATCGTTTTTAGAAATAGAATTCTTCTTTTTCGTAACATAGCCCCCTCTTCAAGACTCAAAGTTCCAACTGAGTCATAGTAGGCTCCACGTACCGCGCCAGACGATTCAAATGCACCACCTTCAGCTTTCGATTTCCAGGAATTCGTATCTGGTAAACTAGATCTGAAAGGCACTTCACAACTTCCACAGGGCCCTCCCAATCGCATTGGAGTTTAGGGCAAAAACCAACTCGCCTCTTTGGGTTGTAGAACCAAACTTTTTCCCCGTCTGCAAAAGATAAAGGTTTCGCTTTAAAATCATACCTTGTTTTCATTGAATCTGCTGTTAATTGAAGGTTGTCTTGAACAACTTGATGGACGTGCTGAAACCTCTCTCGAAGCTCTGATACATACTCGGGAACTGTTATTGCTTCCTCCGGAGGGGAGCTTCGTAACAAGTCGATAGGTAGTTTGAGCTCGCGACCGAACATTACTAAAGCTGGAGAGAAGTTTGTCGAGTCGTGATCTGCCGTACGATAAGCCAGAAGTGCCGGTTGTAGATGTTTGTCCCACTCAGTTTGTTGTCGACAGGTGAACTTAGCTAAGTAATCGAGGAGCGTCCGATTAAACCTCTCGACCATTCCGTCCGACTGGGGTCTTAAAGGTGTAGTTCTGGTTTTTTCAATGCCCAGGACTTCCATTGCGCATTTAAAGATTTCCGCCTCGAAATTGCGACCTTGGTCAGAGTGGATGAAATAAGGTAACCCGAACCTGCAAAAGACTTCATCGATTAATTTAGAAATAACTACCTCTGCAGTTTGGCAGGGCACAGCAAAGCATTCTGGCCATTTTGTAAAATAATCCATCACTACTATGATGAATCGGTTTCCATTCGTTGTACGTGGTAGAGGGCCAAGAACGTCAATCGCAATCCTTTCAAAGGTTGAAGTCTGCCACGAGTCCTGGTAGAAGGGCCTTTGCGCGCGGTGCATTGGTGACAGCTTAGACACCAGATTTTGACGTCTGTTGCGCGATTGATCCAAAAATATCTGCTTTTGACCTTACCGAGTGTCTTTTTCTGTCCAAAATGGCCTCCGCTTGGACTGTTGTGTAGGGACGCCAGTACCTCTGGCACAAAACTTTTGGGGACAACTTCTAGGAAAGTGTCTCTTCCGGACTCTCCTTTTAAGACTCGCGAAACGACGTTGTTAATGAGTTTCAGTTGCCCGTACAAACTCCAGTACGCTTTAACCGTTGAGTTTTCTCCGATAATGTTTTGCTTCGATGGACGAATACCTGCTTCCAACCACCTTCTTACCTTAGCCAAAGTAGGATCTTCTCGCTGCCTTTCTTCCATTGTCAACGACGCCGCCTGAAGACTAAGAACTTCAGCATTTATTTTTTCGTTTTCTTCTGCTCGAGAGCACACCTTACAACTGCCGCAGGGTCTTCTGGAAAGGCCATCGGCATTTCCATGTTTAGTTCCAGGTCGGTGGAGAATTTCGAAGTCATATTCCTGGAGTCTCTCGATCCATCTAGCCATCTGCCCTTCTGGTGTTTTGAAGTTATATAGCCATCTAAGTGAAGCATGGTCTGTCCGCAATACGAAACGTCTTCCGAATAAATAATGTTGGAACCTATTCGATGCTAGAATTACTGCCAGAAGCTCCCTTCGAGTGACGCAGTAATTGCGTTCATTTCGGTTAAGCGTCTTGCTGAAATATTCTATAACTACTTCCGACTCACCCTGTTTTTGGCTCAATACCGCACCTACTCCGACATTTGAGGCATCCGTATCCAGGATAAAAGCTCCATCTTCAATCGGGAAGCCTAATATGGGGGCCGTAGTAAGAGTTGTTTTTAGTTTCTTTAAAGCTTCGTCACAAGGAGCGCTCCATTCAAATCGACGTTTATCTTCGGTTAGCTCGAATAATGGCTTTGCGATAGTCGAGAAGCCTTCGATAAACTTCCGGTAGTAGGAGCAGAGACCAAGAAAACTTTTGACTTGTCTCTTAGTTTTTGGAATTGGCCACTGTAGTACAGCTTCAACTTTGTCGGGATCCGTACTCAATCCAGATTCTGACACTACATGACCTAAAAACTTAACGCTTTTTTTTTAAAAATGACACTTACTTGGACTGAGCTTAAGGTTAGCTTCCCGTAATCTTTTAAAAATGTCTTCAAGCTTAGCCAGATGTTCTTCGAATCCACTTGAATGGCAAATGATGTCGTCTAAATACACGGGAAAGCCCTTCAACACGCGGTCCATTAGCCTTTCGAAGGTAGCACCAGCGTTGCTTAGTCCGAATGGCATGACAAGGAACTGCCATAGACCGGTGCTGCTCGTTTTTTCCTTGTCTTCGTTGTTCATCGCTACCTGCCAGTAACCACTTTGCAAATCCATTGTGGAAAACCAAGATGATCCTCCAACAGATGTAAGTAGGTCTTCCATCAAAGGTAACGGATATGAGTCTTTCTTTGTCACTTCGTTTAAGCGCCTGTAGTCGACGCAAAACCTGGTCGACCCATCTTTTTTGCGCACCAAAACAACTGGGGCTGCCCAGGGGCTGTTTGAAGGCTCAATGACACCTCTCTCTAACATGTCTTTGATGAGTTCGTCCATTTCTTTTCGCTTAGCTATCGGCAAACGCCTTGCCGGTAGCTTTACTGGTTTCGCATCACCTGTATTGATGTTATGTTGTGTCAAATTTGTCCGTCCGAAGTCTTCGGGTCCCACTGAAAATACAGAAGAATATTTTTGGAGTAAATTTCTGAATTCTAGTTCTTGTTTCTCTGAAAGAAGCGGTTTTGAGTGTGTAAGCAGGTCATCTATTGTAGTTAAGCTGTTTTCCTCTTCATTTACGGGGATTTCACAAATTTCTGCTTTTTCCATCTTACCGACTACTTTATTTCTTGGAATGGTGACGTCTTTTGAGGAAGTATTGACCAATCGAACAAAAATCTCTTCGTCAATTGATTGCACTAGCCCTCTGCCCAACAATACACCGTCAGGTAAGTCACAATGTTTGGAATACTCGATCGATGCAAATTCGCCGTCAAAAACGGTCGGATGCTGAACTTTTATTAGCGTCTCTGTTCGTGCTGGCAAGATATGTGATGCCCTTGTTAGAAGTAAACTGTTTGGAGCTCCACACGGTAGGTGCAACGGATGCTTCTTGCCTCGAATTTCTAAGCACATCTCTTCAAAGTCTATGAAACATTCATTTTTAACTAAGAAATCTAGGCCTAAAATGCTTGGCGTATTGGATGTCACTACAGCAAAGTTGTGTTGGTGCTCTTGGTGGTTAATTACAAATTTCAATTCGACTGTACCATTTGACACGATCATACCTCCAGATATACCTGATATCCGAAGAGGAGGGCCGCAAATGTTAGCATTCTCCGGTAAATAGTTTTCGGAAATTACTGATATTTTAGCTCCTGAGTCAACGATCATGTGGCATTTCTTGCCTTCGATATAAGCAAACAAGTTGATGCTGGCCTCGCCGACGACGCCAATGAAGCTAGCTTTACTTCTTTCCATCTTCACAGTTTCGAGTGGACATTCTGTTTGAGAAATAAAAGATGAATTATTGAATGGGGGAGCGGTAATTTCATTCACCACTGGCTTCCGCTCTACATCGCCAGTGGTATCTAGTTTTCCGAATACGTATAGGGAAATCGGACATCCTTTGGAGTTTCGTTATCTGCTTGTTTCTGTTCTTGTCTCTTACTCTGATCGGGGATGGTCATAAAAACATGTTTGTGACCACGACGCTCAAGCCGAGTTGTGACATCTAGAGCAATTCCAAGAGCATCCTGCAAACTTTGTGGACGACCGATAGCAACGAAATTCTGAACCTGTTCGTCACGTATTCCATCGACGAATTGACTCAATACAATTTCCCCTACCACTTTTTCAGCACATCCCGGGAATGCAGCCACGGAAAGACGTTGCAACTGGACAGCAAACTCTGCAAGTGTTTCTTTTGGTTTTTGCACACGGTTTCGGAGAAGGGAAAAACTCGTATGAGTATCGAGGCTAAACCGTTGCCGTAAGAGTCTGGTTAATGCTTCGAAACTGACTGGTTTTCCGCTTGGAAGAGCGCTTAGTACTGTCAGGGCTTCACCTCGCAGTTGCATTGCCAATGCGTATGCTTTTTCCTCTTCATCCCAACCGTAGAAAGTAGCTGTTATGCAGAACTGCCGCTCGTAGTCAACCCAAGAGTTTTGGCCATCAAATGGCTGCAAGACACTAAAATTTAAGAACCGTGGCTGCGGGCTACCATAAAGTTGACTTGCTTTGGTTCGTTTTGGTGAATTTACCATTACATCTGCAGACCGATGAGGTGTTTCAAAAACTTCGCTTGATTGGAAATCCATACGAGGCTCCTTCTGTTTTTGTTGACCTACGTCTACTTGATTTGATTCTCGCGCGATTGCTACACCAGCTCCTGCTTCTTCGGAATGGGGAGAAGAATGTTGTTCTTCAGTTGGGTCAAATGTTCTACTGAACGTTTTTTCCAATGCAGTGATTCGTTCTTCTGTCGCGTCTTGACGCCGATTTAGTTCATCTTTCCATTCCGACAACTTGCCATCCCAAAAAGAGCGCTCGTTCAGGGTGTTATCTTTCATCAGGCTGACTATAGAGTCAAACTGTTCTTTCAATTGTTCTGCGTTCATCTTGGTAAGAACTATCCTTAGCTCCGATCAATATGACCCCACATCTGACACCAGTGTTACAAAATCTCGACGTTGCCAAGAAAGAATAAAGTGAAATGAGCGGCTAGAGGAGCAAAACCTTAAAGATGTGTTTAACAAAATGGTAAAAAGAAAAACAATCTCGTGATGATTAAATTTATTAAAAACAAAAAGTTTCTGGTTCCCGAGAGGTTAATTTTGTTTTGTAGATGAGATGATTTTCTTACGTGTCTGCCTGAGGAAAGGTTGATGGTCAAGAAGAAAGTCATCCCTGTCGCAGCCCGCTTTTATTTGCTTCGAAACTCTCCACACAGAATTTCCTTTTAAAGCTCTAGTCGTCTCTATCTTTTACGCCTCTTTCCTGCACAAAATTCATTTGACAACTCGTTGTGGTGACATTTCTAAACAATGTGATTGTTGTACAGAAATCAAGATGTGTTTGTTTAATCGTTTTTAGAAATAGAATTCTTCTTTTTCGTAACAATATTTATTAATATTTATGGTGTTTCTTTGAAGATATATATTTCACTTGCCCCTTTCTTCCGCCTCGATGTTGAAACTTGCAAAAATAGTACAAATCGTAATTTATCTTACTATACCTACTTCCAAACCATTTTTCTTCCCAATTATATAATATTAATCTATATATATTAATCTATATTATATCAAAATTTAGTTTTACTGCATTCAGTTTTACGTAGAATAATTCGGGTCGGTTCAGCTCGGTTTACTTCAGATCTCCAGCTCATCTCAAATCAGCTCACCCCAAATGACAGCTCAGCTCAAATTACAGCTCAGCTCAGCTCAAATCAACAGCTCAGCTCAAATCAACAGCTCAGCTCAAATGATAGCTCAGCTCAAATGAAGCTCAGCTCAAATGGCAGCTCAGCTCACAGCTCAGTTCTGATTTGAGCTAGCTCACATTTGAGCTAGCTCATTAATTTGAGCTGGTTCATAAGCTCAAATGTGATCTAGCTCAACTTAATGAGCTAGCTCAAAAGTGAGCTAGCTCAAATAAGAGCTGAGCTGTGAGCTGAGCGCAGCTCACTTTTGAGCTATGTTACAACCCTGTTCAAAAGCACGCGTTGAGAAAAGTGTGCAGAACAAATCGTTTTTTTTTTTTCATTCCATGTCTTTATTTAGAACATTGGGTATTCTTCCCCTTAAGCATTTATATTATTATAAAGTTTTAAAAATATTTTTTTTGAGAGGTGGTTATTTGCAGAGTCGAATTTCTTTAGCTCCATATTTGCGAAGCAATTCAAACAATGTTGTAAATACACCATCCTTTCGAACTTCCTTCTACAAGAACTTCTACACCAATGTAGCATGCAAGTTATTCAATAGACTTCCTTTTAACTTACGTTATACAAGGTCTCTTTCACTTTTCTTAAATAAAATTAAAAATTTGCTCTTAGAATTCGATCATGATGAAACCAAAACTCTGCTGCCGTATCTTGCTTAATCTCGTTATTATTAATTATATCAATTTAAAATTATGAATTATATTAATTGCTTTCTGAATTCCCTTAAATGTTATGCGAAGAAAACCAGATATATTTTATTATTTTTCTTTGGATTTTTGTTTAAATTTCTTAATTATTTGCATAGTAAATTAATACTGTACACCCCACACTTTGAAGTTATTGTTTTTTAATGAAGTGACATATTAACACTATTAACTTTCTAATATAAATGTCACTAACTATTCTGTCTATATATTATTTTTGAATTTGATATATTATATTAATATTAAGATAAAAATTGTAAGAAAAGAATAATGAAATAAAAAAAAAAAAAAAAAAAAAAAAAATCCTACTAAACGAGAAAAAAACTGAATTTTTGATCGATACAGGTTCCTCTGTAAACATTATAAGCCGAAAATCACTATTAAGAACAGGACACAGTATGGACAGCTTAGTACCAACTAAAGAAAAAGTTCTTCCATATAATTCGAAAAGGGAGCTACCAATAGTAGGTAAACTTAAAACCCATTTGTGTTACAAAAATAAAACAGTCCAAACCAACATTCTAGTTATCGATGCAGACGCCATATCTTTCTTGAGTTATAAAACAAGCGAGAAACTTAACATAATTAAAATAACAACAGTAAAAATACAAATAGCAACAACAAAATCGATCGAGATCTTGGTTTTTTATACACAAAATGATCGTCAGTAGCAAAACTAAATTAATGTTATTTAGTTTGAATAAACCGGAGTGCTCTGGATGTGAAGTTTATTTCCATGCAAGTAGTTGTGTAAGACTTGCTATATCCAATTGTGTTTGTGGTAATCTAGTATCCGATAAAATTTTTGATGAACAAGCAACTTGGGATCTTAACTGCTTCAAAATTGAAGTAGTAGATCAGTTTAAATACTTATTTCATTTGATCAGAATATGAAATGGTTGTTCTGTCCGTAGTCTCTACCGCCTTAACAAATTCTGTGATAGCAAAACTATGGCTATGTTTTATTTTGGAATATTTCAATCAAAGCTTCAGTATGGATTAAGCTGTTGGGGAGTATCATACAGCGCTTCAACCTCTTATCGTTATTCAAAAGCAGAGATGCAAGCTCACAGCTCAGCTCAAATTTGAGCTAGCTCTTTTTCTGAGCTAGCTCAGTGTGAGCTAGCTCATTTTTTTAGCTAGCTCAAATTTGAGCTGCCGGTTGAGCTGAGCTGTTAGTTGAGCTGAGCTGTTAGTTGAGCTGAGCTGTTAGTTGAGCTGAGCTGTTAGTTGAGCTGAGCTGAGCTGAGCTGCTATTTGAGCTGAGCTGTAAGTTGAGCTGAACTGTAAGTTGAGCTGAGCTGTTACTTGAGCTGAGATGTTACTTGATCTGAGCTGAGCTGAGCTGAGCTGATTGAGCTGTGTTGTGCTGAGCTAAGTTAATTCAGTCCAGTTGCGCTGATTTCTTCTATGGTAAGAGTTGATTTAATTTTTTTTTTTGGTAAAACATTGCAAATTGAATAATCTGGTGTTGTCGTAACTTTACATTATGGATATATCCTAAAATCATATTTCTGCTCTATGAATTGATTGTTTGTAGATTGAAGTTAAATACTTGTAATAAAACATAATAAAAGATTATTTTTGATAGAGAATAAGTTGTCACTGACACTCGGACAATTATAATTGGATACACGTGGTTAGTACTTGGCGTCAATTGGTGACTGATATTTTACAAAATGCATTTATACAGTCGTTCTGTTTTTCTAACAGGTTAAAATATACAAATTTACCAGAATCACCCATTGTAAAATTTTGGGTTTTCTTGCAAAAATAGTACAAATCGTAATTTATCTTACTATACCTACTTCCAAACCATTTTTCTTCCCAATTATATAATATTAATCTATATATATTAATCTATATTATATCAAAATTTAGTTTTACTGCATTCAGTTTTACGTAGAATAATTCGGGTCGGTTCAGCTCGGTTTACTTCAGATCTCCAGCTCATCTCAAATCAGCTCACCCCAAATGACAGCTCAGCTCAAATTACAGCTCAGCTCAGCTCAAATCAACAGCTCAGCTCAAATCAACAGCTCAGCTCAAATGAAGCTCAGCTCAAATGGCAGCTCAGCTCACAGCTCAGTTCTGATTTGAGCTAGCTCACATTTGAGCTAGCTCATTAATTTGAGCTGGTTCATAAGCTCAAATGTGATCTAGCTCAACTTAATGAGCTAGCTCAAAAGTGAGCTAGCTCAAATAAGAGCTGAGCTGTGAGCTGAGCGCAGCTCACTTTTGAGCTATGTTACAACCCTGTTCAAAAGCACGCGTTGAGAAAAGTGTGCAGAACAAATCGTTTTTTTTTTTCATTCCATGTCTTTATTTAGAACATTGGGTATTCTTCCCCTTAAGCATTTATATTATTATAAAGTTTTAAAAATATTTTTTTTGAGAGGTGGTTATTTGCAGAGTCGAATTTCTTTAGCTCCATATTTGCGAAGCAATTCAAACAATGTTGTAAATACACCATCCTTTCGAACTTCCTTCTACAAGAACTTCTACACCAATGTAGCATGCAAGTTATTCAATAGACTTCCTTTTAACTTACGTTATACAAGGTCTCTTTCACTTTTCTTAAATAAAATTAAAAATTTGCTCTTAGAATTCGATCATGATGAAACCAAAACTCTGCTGCCGTATCTTGCTTAATCTCGTTATTATTAATTATATCAATTTAAAATTATGAATTATATTAATTGCTTTCTGAATTCCCTTAAATGTTATGCGAAGAAAACCAGATATATTTTATTATTTTTCTTTGGATTTTTGTTTAAATTTCTTAATTATTTGCATAGTAAATTAATACTGTACACCCCACACTTTGAAGTTATTGTTTTTTAATGAAGTGACATATTAACACTATTAACTTTCTAATATAAATGTCACTAACTATTCTGTCTATATATTATTTTTGAATTTGATATATTATATTAATATTAAGATAAAAATTGTAAGAAAAGAATAATGAAATAAAAAAAAAAAAAAAAAAAAAAAAAAAAAAATCCTACTAAACGAGAAAAAAACTGAATTTTTGATCGATACAGGTTCCTCTGTAAACATTATAAGCCGAAAATCACTATTAAGAACAGGACACAGTATGGACAGCTTAGTACCAACTAAAGAAAAAGTTCTTCCATATAATTCGAAAAGGGAGCTACCAATAGTAGGTAAACTTAAAACCCATTTGTGTTACAAAAATAAAACAGTCCAAACCAACATTCTAGTTATCGATGCAGACGCCATATCTTTCTTGAGTTATAAAACAAGCGAGAAACTTAACATAATTAAAATAACAACAGTAAAAATACAAATAGCAACAACAAAATCGATCGAGATCTTGGTTTTTTATACACAAAATGATCGTCAGTAGCAAAACTAAATTAATGTTATTTAGTTTGAATAAACCGGAGTGCTCTGGATGTGAAGTTTATTTCCATGCAAGTAGTTGTGTAAGACTTGCTATATCCAATTGTGTTTGTGGTAATCTAGTATCCGATAAAATTTTTGATGAACAAGCAACTTGGGATCTTAACTGCTTCAAAATTGAAGTAGTAGATCAGTTTAAATACTTATTTCATTTGATCAGAATATGAAATGGTTGTTCTGTCCGTAGTCTCTACCGCCTTAACAAATTCTGTGATAGCAAAACTATGGCTATGTTTTATTTTGGAATATTTCAATCAAAGCTTCAGTATGGATTAAGCTGTTGGGGAGTATCATACAGCGCTTCAACCTCTTATCGTTATTCAAAAGCAGAGATGCAAGCTCACAGCTCAGCTCAAATTTGAGCTAGCTCTTTTTCTGAGCTAGCTCAGTGTGAGCTAGCTCATTTTTTTAGCTAGCTCAAATTTGAGCTGCCGGTTGAGCTGAGCTGTTAGTTGAGCTGAGCTGTTAGTTGAGCTGAGCTATTAGTTGAGCTGAGCTGTTAGTTGAGCTGAGCTGTTAGTTGAGCTGAGCTGTTAGTTGAGCTGAGCTGTTAGTTGAGCTGAGCTGAGCTGAGCTGCTATTTGAGCTGAGCTGTAAGTTGAGCTGAACTGTAAGTTGAGCTGAGCTGTTACTTGAGCTGAGATGTTACTTGATCTGAGCTGAGCTGAGCTGAGCTGATTGAGCTGTGTTGTGCTGAGCTCATCTAAGCTGAGCTAAGTTAATTCAGTCCAGTTGCGCTGATTTCTTCTATGGTAAGAGTTGATTTAATTTTTTTTTTTGGTAAAACATTGCAAATTGAATAATCTGGTGTTGTCGTAACTTTACATTATGGATATATCCTAAAATCATATTTCTGCTCTATGAATTGATTGTTTGTAGATTGAAGTTAAATACTTGTAATAAAACATAATAAAAGATTATTTTTGATAGAGAATAAGTTGTCACTGACACTCGGACAATTATAATTGGATACACGTGGTTAGTACTTGGCGTCAATTGGTGACTGATATTTTACAAAATTTATTTATACAGTCGTTCTGTTTTTCTAATAGGTTAAAATATACAAATTTACCAGAATCACCCATTGTAAAATTTTGGGTTTTCTTGCAAAAATAGTACAAATCGTAATTTATCTTACTATACCTACTTCCAAACCATTTTTCTTCCCAATTATATAATATTAATCTATATATATTAATCTATATTATATCAAAATTTAGTTTTACTGCATTTAGTTTTACGTAGAATAATTCGGGTCGGTTCAGCTCGGTTTACTTCAGATCTCCAGCTCATCTCAAATCAGCTCACCCCAAATGACAGCTCAGCTCAAATTACAGCTCAGCTCAGCTCAAATCAACAGCTCAGCTCAAATCAACAGCTCAGCTCAAATGAAGCTCAGCTCAAATGGCAGCTCAGCTCACAGCTCAGTTCTGATTTGAGCTAGCTCACATTTGAGCTAGCTCATTAATTTGAGCTGGTTCATAAGCTTAAATGTGATCTAGCTCAACTTAATGAGCTAGCTCAAAAGTGAGCTAGCTCAAATAAGAGCTGAGCTGTGAGCTGAGCGCAGCTCACTTTTGAGCTATGTTACAACCCTGTTCAAAAGCACGCGTTGAGAAAAGTGTGCAGAACAAATCGTTTTTTTTTTTCATTCCATGTCTTTATTTAGAACATTGGGTATTCTTCCCCTTAAGCATTTATATTATTATAAAGTTTTAAAAATATTTTTTTTGAGAGGTGGTTATTTGCAGAGTCGAATTTCTTTAGCTCCATATTTGCGAAGCAATTCAAACAATGTTGTAAATACACCATCCTTTCGAACTTCCTTCTACAAGAACTTCTACACCAATGTAGCATGCAAGTTATTCAATAGACTTCCTTTTAACTTACGTTATACAAGGTCTCTTTCACTTTTCTTAAATAAAATTAAAAATTTGCTCTTAGAATTCGATCATGATGAAACCAAAACTCTGCTGCCGTATCTTGCTTAATCTCGTTATTATTAATTATATCAATTTAAAATTATGAATTATATTAATTGCTTTCTGAATTCCCTTAAATGTTATGCGAAGAAAACCAGATATATTTTATTATTTTTCTTTGGATTTTTGTTTAAATTTCTTAATTATTTTCATAGTAAATTAATACTGTACACCCCACACTTTGAAGTTATTGTTTTTTAATGAAGTGACATATTAACACTATTAACTTTCTAATATAAATGTCACTAACTATTCTGTCTATATATTATTTTTGAATTTGATATATTATATTAATATTAAGATAAAAATTGTAAGAAAAGAATAATGAAATAAAAAAAAAAAAAAAAAAAAAAAAAAAAAAATCCTACTAAACGAGAAAAAAACTGAATTTTTGATCGATACAGGTTCCTCTGTAAACATTATAAGCCGAAAATCACTATTAAGAACAGGACACAGTATGGACAGCTTAGTACCAACTAAAGAAAAAGTTCTTCCATATAATTCGAAAAGGGAGCTACCAATAGTAGGTAAACTTAAAACCCATTTGTGTTACAAAAATAAAACAGTCCAAACCAACATTCTAGTTATCGATGCAGACGCCATATCTTTCTTGAGTTATAAAACAAGCGAGAAACTTAACATAATTAAAATAACAACAGTAAAAATACAAATAGCAACAACAAAATCGATCGAGATCTTGGTTTTTTATACACAAAATGATCGTCAGTAGCAAAACTAAATTAATGTTATTTAGTTTGAATAAACCGGAGTGCTCTGGATGTGAAGTTTATTTCCATGCAAGTAGTTGTGTAAGACTTGCTATATCCAATTGTGTTTGTGGTAATCTAGTATCCGATAAAATTTTTGATGAACAAGCAACTTGGGATCTTAACTGCTTCAAAATTGAAGTAGTAGATCAGTTTAAATACTTATTTCATTTGATCAGAATATGAAATGGTTGTTCTGTCCTCTAAGCTGAACTAAGTTAATTCAGTCCAGTTGCGCTGATTTCTTCTATGGTAAGAGTTGATTTAATTTTTTTTTTTTGGTAAAACATTGCAAATTGAATAATCTGGTGTCGTCGTAACTTTACATTATGGATATATCCTATAATCATATTTCTGCTCTATGAATTGATTGTTTGTAGATTGAAGTTAAATACTTGTAATAAAATATAATAAAAGATTATTTTTGATAGAGAATAAGTTGTCACTGACACTCGGACAATTATAATTGGATACACGCGGTTAGTACTTGGCGTCAATTGGTGACTGATATTTTACAAAATGCATTTATACAGTCGTTCTGTTTTTCTAACAGGTTAAAATATACAAATTTACCAGAATCACCCGCCAGAAGACTGGCGAAAAGGTATCATATGCCCCATACATAAGAAGGGAGATTACACAACGTGCAGCAATTATAGAGGTATCACGTTGTTGAGTAACGCCTATAAGATACTCTCCTCTATCCTACAAGACCGGATAACCCCATACGCTAAAACCATCATCGGACACTATCAGTGTGGTTTCATTCCAGGCAAATCAACAACTGATCAGATTTTTACCCTTAGGCAGGCGATGGAAAAATTTAACATCCCAACATACCATCTGTTTATAGACTTTAAAGCCGCCTATGATAGCATAGCCAGGGTAGAACTTTACAAAGCCATGAGAGAATTCGGCATCCCAAATAAATTGACACGACTATGTAGGTTGACCATGACCAACGTAACAAGCCAAGTTAAAATAGCTGGATTGCTATCCACACCAATCAACATCTTTAATGAACTCCGACAAGGGGATGGTTTGGCCTGCCTCCTCTTCAACCTGGCGTTGGAGAAAGCAATCCGTGACTCTGGCACGGCAACAAGAGGGACCATCGTCAACAGGTCCAGCCAGATACTGGCTTACGCAGACGACTTCGACATCATCGGAAGAACCGAACAAGCTGTACACGATTCCTTCATCCAGATCGAGCAGGCGGCACAAAATCTGGGGCTGCACATTAGTGAAGGTAAAACAAAGTATATGGTGGCGTCGAATGCGAGAAGAACAGTTGGTCAAACAATCAAGGTAGCGGAGCACGAATTTGAAGTGGTGCAATCCTTTAAATACCTTGGGTCAACAGTAGCAGCCGATAACAACATAGAAGAAGAAATACGCGGGCGGCTTTTCAAATCCAACAGAGCCTACTACAGTCTGTCAAAGCTATTCAAATCCAGAAATCTAACCATAACTTCAAAACTGCTGCTGTACAGGACCATGGTCCTGCCAGTACTCATGTATGGATCCGAGACTTGGGTGCTTAGCAAAAGGCACTGTGACCTCTTAGCCGCGTTCGAGAGAAAAGTCTTACGGAGAATTGTTGGCCCCATATGTGAGGAAGGACGATTCCGGAGACGGTACAATCATGAGTTGTACGCAATCTACCTTGAAGCAGACATAGTGACAAAAATTAAGCTCGGTAGACTCCGGTGGGGAGGGCACCTAGCTCATATGAGCGAAGAGGAACCTGCTCGGAAAGTCTTTTGCGGTACATTCTATGGTAGACGGCAGCGTGGTAGACCATGCTTGCGCTGGAGAGATGGCGTAGACCAGGACGCCCAAAGCCTTGGGGTGCGCAACTGGATGGCGTTGGCTCGAGACCGGGATAGGTGGAGAGACTTGTTGAAAGAGGCCAGGACCGGACCCCGGTTGTCGAGCCGATGATGATGATGAAAATAATAATTAAAAAATCGCGCGATTTTTTAATTATTATTTTAACAGTTTTTCAAAATTTCAATTAACTTATATTTGCTAAATACATGTGTTGAATAAAAATACTTCTTTACTACGCTTACGTACAAGAAGAAGCACGAGCAATTGGGTGGTTTGTGCGATAATCCAGAAAGGTTTCAAAGTAGAAAATCATTATTTGAGAGTTCTCACTCAGGATTTAACTCCCTCTTTAAAAACTTCAAGAAAACAAGAAGGTTCAGAATTTATAGTAAACAAAATAATTCCCTACAAAATCAACAAAAAAAGCGATAATTTACAAAAATTACCTACTCTAGTATCAATTACAAAAGAGAAATGTCAAAAAAACAAGAATAAAATGTTGTTCAGTGAAATGCAGCCATGTTTGTGAGCATTTTGTATGCAAATTTCAGAACTTTAAAAATTAATTAAAAATATTTATAATTGTTTCCTCACTTTAAAATTGTGATATTTGTTAATAATCTACCGAATAAAAGTATCCGTGACATCCCATCGCCTTAAAAAAATCAAACGAAAATCAAAGTCACAGAATTGAAGAATACATTAATATCATCGTCCATCAAAACATGCCAAAAGCTATCTCCATAAGCCAAGTCAAATCAGCAACTGAAAATGATAGTACACTGGTCAAACTGATTCAAGCCGTATACGAATCAAAAATGATCAATGATCCAGAGCTCAACGGCATAGTCCTACGAGGTACCAAAATCATTTTACAAACCCAACAGCAACTTGAAGCAATCGAACTTGCACACAAGGGACACCTAGGTACACTCAAAACAAAACAGCTCATACGCAGTAAAATCTGGTTTCCCGATATTGATAAAATGGTAGAAAACAAAATCAAAAACTGCCGTATCTGCCAATCGGTTGTAAACACTAATAAAAGAGACCCATTAATCATTCCAGCTGTAGCAAAATATCCATTCGAAAACGTTTCAGTTGATTTAATAGGGCTTTTAAAAAAAGCAATACATCTGTTTCATTCTCTCTCATAGCTTCTAAACGTCAAATCGACACTCTGGCCCACTGACGTTTAAATAAATCAACAGTAATAATCAAAATTGCTTATATTTTTTTTTTCATGTGAGAACTGTCACTGTACCAAAGTATCTAGTTTGACAATTTGGTAAAAATCCCTATTGGTGCTTTCAAAAACAACAAATATATTTTTATTATCGTCGATGATCTTTCGAAGTATCCAATAGCTGAAATAGTAGACTCAACCAAGTTCAGCTGTGTAGAGGAAGTTCTAAAAAAGACCTTCGCTCAGTTTGGTATACCAAACAGGCTATCATCCGACAATGGTCCTCCTATCCAAGGCAAAGAATTTTCAGAATCTGCACAGCTATATAACTTTAAACACCAGCGCACTACTCCATATTGGCCAGATGCAAATGGCATAGCAGAAAGATTTGTCCGAACCTTAAAAAAAAATGTATAGTGCTGAACTTGAAAACAAGAACTTTACACACTAACTACAAGACTTTCTTCTCAATTATCGCTCAGCACTAATCTACAGGTATATGACCATTTGAAATAATTTTCCGAAGAAAATTGAAAACACTTTTACCAGCAGTTGTCGACGGAAAACAAAAATCAAACACAGATTGGGAACACGCCAGGCAGTCGATGAAAACACAACAGCAAAAACGAAAAGAATACGTTGATAAAAGAAGAAGAACAAGTCCTAATGAAATTAACATTGGTGATTCCGTGTTGTGCAAACAAATTAAAACAAATAAACTTACACCACCTTATGATCCTGAACCATATTTGATAACAAAAATTACAGGAACAAAAATTACTGCGAAAAGAGAAGGTAAAGTTATTGAAAGAAACGCTTCATTCTTCAAAATTATTCTAAATCAAAATACTTTCCCCTACACCAAACTCCATCAGGCTTCTTCCCATCCTTTCCCAAATATCAGTGCAGGTTCATTATTGTCATCTTCACAGCTCTGCGAAGAATACCTATTCCAGCAAAAGGAACAACAACGTCCACCAAGTACACAGCGACAGCAATCTAGTTCCAGTCCATCTCCAGAGGCCAGAAATCGGGAATCTTTCGAGTTTGTTGACACCGAGAAAACTCAAAATTAAATAACAAATGAAGATCCATGATAAACAGAAAACAAGGTATGCTCATTAAATTTTTGGCAGGTTTTCTGTGACGTCATAGTCATCTTTCTCATGGGCAGTTCGCCCGATCGTCAGTTATGGATTTAGAGAAAACATTTTTTTTAATTGAAAGCAACAAGCATTTCCACATGATATATTTGTTTTAACAGAAACTTGGCTAAACCAAAGTTTCTTGGACACCGAACTTTTTTGTCAAGAGTTCTTAGTTTATAGAAAAGATCGCCATGTTAGAAATACAAAACAACTGGGAGGAGGTATCTTAGGAGCGGTTCGAAATAAATTTGTTTCTTCTTCTATTGCATTCCCCTTAAAGCTCTCCATTGACGTAATTTGCGTTAAACTATCTGTAGAAAACAAATTTGTTTATATTTATATACATATACATATTCCTCCAAAAAGTACGGCATCTACTTATGCTGAACTTTCCATTGTTTTAGACTTCGTACTTGACCTGTCTTGCTCCAACAGCAACATATTACTTCTAGGTGACTTCAACTTGCCCCAAATCGACTGGTTTCCTTCTGAAGATGAAACATACCAAGAAGCTTCTTTGACCTCTTCGCAAACGGAGCCTGCTTTTCTAGATGAAATATCTTATACTGACTTTCAGCAAATAAGCTGTATTAAAAACTCTAAAAATCGAATTCTTAATTTGGTATTTTCGTCTGACGCTATTAGTACTCTTGTTCTAGAGTCTAGAACTGGAATCACTAATGTAGATAATTAGCATCCACCTTTGGACATTTACTTTGACTGGAGTAGTCATATTACCGATAACAGTAATGCCTTTGATTGCTCATATACTTTTGACTTCAGAAAAGCAAATTTCCAGATGCTGTCTGAAAACTTATGTAGATATGGCATTACTGACATAATTTCATCTTCTAATATTGACGAAGCAGTTACTAGTTTTTATAGTATCTTGAATAATTGCCTTTCCAACACTCTTTTAATGAAAAAATCAAATAATACGAATTTCAGCCACTCTTGGTATACGAAAGAACTGAAAATACTTAGAAATAAAAGAAATAAGGCATGGAGAAGTTATTTAAAAACGCTTTCACCAGTTGATCACACTCTGTATTTTACACTATTTGAAGAATTTAAAACTCTTTCAAAAACTCTTTACGCCAACTACTTGGTTGAAAAGGGGTGTTCGTTAAAAAACGACCCTAAATCATTTTGGAAACTCGTAAACTCAAAAAAGAACTCAGATGGTTATCCGGCAAATTTAACTTATGAAAACATTCAATTGCAAAATACTCTCGATATTTGCAACGCGTTCGCGACAAATTTTCGAAATTCATTTATTAGTGAGAATGTTGATGTTGATGAATTCTTTTTGAAATGTAACATCCACAATGAATTAATTAGTCATGAGCGCACCCATTGTGGAACACAATATATATTATTGTGGAACACAATAATTATTCATTGTCTTTGTGCAACTGATTTTTTATAGGTTAAAGACCACTTGAATAATATATATATATTTAATATATCAATTAAAAAGTACTAAATAATCGAACGTGTTTTAATTCAAAAACTCTACAATTAGCATTATTAACCTCTCGAGTATTTACTTTTGAGTGCAATAAATAACTATTTTGGACTTCAATTATTATTATTATTATTAATTATATTTTTTTTCGCAAAAATAACTTTGGATAATAATAAACCACGATAGAAATTATATTTTAATTATATTTTCGATTTAAGAAATAGTTATTTGTTGCTTAATTTACATTTCAGCGCAAAAACAAAAAAGTAAATTTACAAAACTGTTTTCTGTAATTACTGTCCATCGTTTTTATTATATAAAAAGCCAACTTGATTATTATTCCTCAGATAACACGGAGGATACTTTTTTTGTAACCAATCAAAACAAAGGGCTAAGAATGCAATTTGTTGTTTTTTTCATAAAAAAATTTTTTTGCATGCAAAAAATAACAAAATTGTATTTGCAGGCAGAGCCTACCTATTGACAGAGATGCAAAAGGCTCAAATTTCAGCTCAGCTCACAGCTCAGCTCAAATTTCAGCTAGCTCAGTGTGAGCTAGTTCTGTGTTGTCGTAACTTTACATTATGGATAGATCCTAAAATCATATTTCTGTTCTATGAATTGCATGTTTGTAGATTGAAGTTAAATACTTGTAATACTTGTAGGTATGGTAGATTTGTTAACTTTTGCGTAGCAAACATAATAAAAGATTATTTTTGATAGAGAATAAGTTGTTACACTCGGACAATTATAATTGTATATACGGGGTTAGTACTTGGCGTCAACTGGTGACTGATATTGGTTTAACAAAATGCATTTATACAGTCATTCTGTTTTTCTAACAGGTTAAAATATACAAATTTACCAGAATCACCCATTGTAAAATTTTTTTTATTAATATTTATGGTGTTTCTTTGAAGATATATATTTCACTTGCCCTCTCTTCCGCCTCGATGTTGAAACTTGCAAAAATAGTACAAATCGTAACTTAACTTACTATACCTACTTCCAAATCATTTTTCTTCCCAATTATATAATATTATATTATATCATTATTATATCTAATATATATTATAGCAAAATTTAGTTTTACTGCATTCAGTTTTACTTAGAATATTTCGGGTCGGTTCAGCTCGGTTTACTTCAGCTCTCCAGCTCATCTCAAATCAGCTCACCCCAAATGACAGCTCAGTTCAAATTACAGATCAGCTCAGCTCAAATCAACAGCTCAGCTCAAATGAAGCTCAGCTCAAATGACAGCTCAGCTCAAGTGACAGCTCAGCTCAAACGATAGCTCAGCTCAAATGGCAGCTCAGCTCACAGGTCAGTTCTGATTTGAGCTAGCTCACATTTGAGCTTGCTCATTAATTTGAGCTGTTTCATAAGCTCAAATGTGAGCTAGCTCAACCTAATGAGCTAGCTCAAAAGTGAGCTAGTTCAAATAAGAGCTGAGCTGTGAGCTGAGCGCAGCTCACATTTGAGCTATGTTACAACCCTGCCTATTGATATAGGAAAAAATGGTAATTTATGTATTGGTTACGATGATTTTAAAATATAAACATCAAAATAGGTATGATACAAAATAATAAAATATCAAAAAAAGCTTCATAAGACTATTCATTTTAAAAAGGTAAACAAAGCATTCATATGCAGGAAAATAACAACAATATGGTAGGTAAAGGCTTATTTAAAGTTCAGCGTGCAAAAACAAAAAACAAAAATTTAAAGCAAATTTTAGTCTGTTTTGGGCATAATTTTGTATCATATTTTGTGATATTTTCATATCACCGTAACCAAAACATAAAATTAACTTTTTTTTATCTTTCAATTGGTAACAGAGGCTATAATTGCAATTTTATTTTTTTTTTGCATGCAAAAAAAAAACAAGAAATTGCATTCTTAGCCCTTTGTTTTGATTGGTTACAAAGAAAAACAAGTTTGCGTTTTTATATTTATAATAAAAACGATGGACAGAAAAGACAGAAAACAGTTTTGTAAATTTATTTTTTTGTTTTTGCACTGAACTGTAAATTACGCTTAAACGAAAAATTTTGTGTTTTGTTGTGGACGCCTGGCTGGGGTAAGAAACTCCTACCTCAAGAGGTTTTCGACGAAACGGCAAGAAGCATCCATGAGTCGTCTGAATCTCTATTGCCCAAGAGGCACAAACACCATAATCTGGAAAAAAGAAATAAGAAAACAAAATATACACTTAAATACCTCGTTCGAAAATCATCCCGCTTGGTCATCTTTGTCCCTCGATAAATTTAAAAATAAAGGAAAACAGATAATATTAGTTTGTTTACTTTTAAGAATAAAATAATGTAAATAAGTTACAGGTAGCTAAATAATAGAAAAATATAGTTTCATACCAATCCAATTTGCTGCTGTTGACATTTTGATTGTTCAATATTTTGATGTTGTTGTTTGATTCCATTTCCATTGACTCTGAACCTATAGATCAAGGACTATCAATTGTAAGAGGGTTCCACACTATACGTTATGTTGGATGGCATACAATACGAGTATACCACACATAACCGTGTAACAGTTGATAGGATGTAACAAAAAAAGTAAAAGGGCATAAAAAGTTAGTCAAGCGACTTAAAAATAGATAAAGCGCAACAAAAGTGTACGAGTATACAATGTTAGTCGACACCCTATTTTTAAAATTTAACCATTTATAGGGAAACACACTCGCCGTGTAAATCTACTGTGAGTGGAGGTTCTTAATGTTAGTTATCCTTGTTCTGATTGTAATCTAAAAATGCCACTCGGGGGAATGGAGAGTCAAACCACCAAGAGAGAACTCAACGAATACATGCAGAGATACGTATAAGGAGATAGGAAACTTTTCGTACGTCTCACCCCCCCCCCCCCCCCCCAAAATACACTTGCATTAATTTAATAGTAATGGGAGGAGCTCATAGGTATACACTGTTGCATATGTATGTGATTCATGTTGCTGAGGTGGGTAAATGGTTTGAGGTGAGCATCATGTTGCAATGATAACTAAGTATGATCGTGTAATTATCAAAATAAAAACAAATATCGTTTGTGACAACCCAGTTTGTTTGTGACACCATATTTTTTAAAAACTCACACTGGCTGCTTTTTATTTCAACACATTTCATTCAAAATTGTTCACAGACTTGGAATTTATCAAAAACATCGTTTGTGACAACCTAGTTTGTTTGTGACACCCTATTTTCTTAAAACTCACGCTGGCAGCTTTCTATTTCAACACATTTCATTCAAAATTGTTCAAAGACTTGGAATTTATTAAAAACATCGTTTGTGACAACCTAGTTTGTTTGTGACGCCCTATTTTCTAAAAACTCACACTGGCTGCTTTCTATTTCAACACATTTCATTCAAAATTGTTCACAGACTTGGAATTTATTAAAAACATCGTTTGTGACAACCTAGTTTGTTTGTGACACCCTATTTTCTAAAAACTCACACTGGCAGCTTTCTATTTCAACACATTTTATTCAAAATTGTTCAAAGACTTGGAATTTATTAAAAACATCGTTTGTGACAACCTAGTTCGTTTGTGACACCCTATTTTCTAAAAACTCACACTCGCAGCTTTCTATTTCAACACATTTCATTCAAAATTGTTCAAAGACTTGGAATTTATTAAAAACATCGTTTGTGACAACCTAGTTTGTTTGTGACACCCTATTTTCTAAAAACTCACGCTGGCAGCTTTCTATTTCAACACATTTCATTCATAATTGTTCAAAGACTTGGAATTTATTAAAAACATCGTTTGTGATAACCTAGTTTGTTTGTGACACCCTATTTTCTGAAAACTCACACTGGCTGCTTTCTATTTCAACACATTTCATTCAAAATTGTTCAAAGACTTGGAATTTATCAAAAACATCGTTTGTGACAACCTAGTTTGTTTGTGACACCCTATTTTCTAAAAACTCACACTGACAGCTTTTTATTTAAATTAAATAAAAAAACGTGTTCCAAGCCCAATAGGGTTCTGTCCAAGTGGGCGGAGGACAACAATATCATACCAGATAATTAGTTCGGATTTAAGGTGGAATATGACAAAATTCATGCCGCGTCTTAGCTCTTTTCTGATGTCCAATGGAACAAATCCAAAAAAACAATGCCAGACTGGGCATAAGTAAAAAACTATTGTATATTCTTTATGACATGCTTAATGGTAGAACGTTTGTTGTCAAAAGTGGCAATGTAACTTCTACCGCAACTTTTGATATTAAAAATGGTCTTCAGCCGGGACCGGTGAACTCGCCGATTTTATTCAGCATTTACACCAGCGATCTAATAGGTAGTCTAACTAAGGCAATTGCGTATGCCGATGATCTAATTGCGTACAGATCAGGTCCAAAAGTTGAGATCATGAGAATTCTTCTGCAACGTGACTTCGACGAGATTCAGCGATATTGTGATGACTGGAAGTTGAAAATCAACGTTCAGAAACGTTTGACAAGGGCCTGAAGGGATACGAAAAAGAACTGGCGCAAGCTGGTGATCATAGGACCATATGGACAGCCACTGACGAGTAAAAGTGTAGTAAAGTACCTTGGCATCTGGATGGATCAGTATTTGTATTTCGATAGACATATAAATGCTGCTTTAGCCAGGGCTAGGGGAGCTTTTGCCCTGACGAAACGGTTGTTTTATAGCAGCCGGCTTGACAGCAGGGTGAAGGTGATTTGCTACATGGCCCTTATCAGGCCGATGATTGTCTATGGGTGCCCGGTATGGTTCAACGTTGCCCCATCTCAAATGGAAAAGATTATGGTGTTTGAGAGGCAGTGTCTTAGACGCTGCCTTGGATTGCACAGAACACCAGAGTCGGAGTACACACACTAACATAAACAGAATTGATAATTTTTTGGTAAAGCTGATTCGGGGTCACATTGCAAGAGCGATGTCATCAACCAACAGCTTGATCTTCGGTGCTTACTACCCTAACGACGAGTACTTCGAGAGTGCGCGTTTGAGCGGTTTTACCCCGCCCGAGGCATTTCTCTATTTTGATAGTCGGGAGCTCGTACAGGATAGATTGGCGGTACCGCTAATCCGTGGATAGGCGGCTACTGTATGACAGAGACGTCATCGCACAAGGCGGAGCCGAGCGTCTTCGATTCAGTAGGACTGTGTCCGTTCGGGACCGAAGAGATAGGGTGAAACAGGAGAACCAGTTTTGGTGGTTGAATGTAAATTATGCAGAATAATCATGATAGTTGACTTTGTTACGTCTTGGCCGACTTACATAGTTTTAGGTTTTAGTTTTAAGTAGGGCAGTTATGGTGGCACAAAAAAAAAAAAAAAAAAATACAAAAAAAAAAAATCAAACAAAATGCTTGCTGTGGCTGTTCTAGTTGTTAAGTAGTTTTAAGTGGTTTTAATTAAAAGTTTTAATTAGTTTTAAATTTTATATAAAATTAAAAAAAAAGATACAGATTCCATTTTTTTTTCCTTATTTCTTGGTAAAAAATAAAACCACGAAATATTAGTATTAAAAATAGTTTTAAGGCCGAAAGGCATTAGTATTAAGATAATGAATTAATTTAGAGCGCTCGTATGGGGCCAGTAAGTAAGATATAAGTTATGGATAAGTAGGCTAGTTTTTATGAACTTTTGTCTAGCTTTAAGATAGTTATAAGTTGAAGAAAAATAAAAATGAATTATACAAAAAAAAAAAAAAAAGGTATCGGCCTCTTAACCAGCATGTCTCAGGTTCAACTCCCAGATTTTCATCAGCAAGTAAGTGTTTTTTCTCTTAAATTTAATAATTGTATCAATAATTTCACAACAAAATCCTTTACTTGGACGATTAGCAGAAGAAAATAAAATTTATTTTTTTTTGTTTGTGTTTGGGTGATACTTCGACAAGACTTTTATAAGGCCTAGTACGAGTGTTGTGATGTTTGCCCAGGAGCTTCCTTATGCAAATATTAACCTGCATTACTAACTTGCAAATAGCTTTTCTGAAGAAGTTATGAAAATTGTTGGCTTCTATAAGGCCTACAAGAAATACATTCTTTTTATCTACTAAGCCTGTAATTATCTGTTTAAAAGCTTCACAAGCTTCCCAGATGCGCCAAACGTATTTTTGTTAGGCCTTATAGAAGCAATTTTGCTGAATTGAAAATAGCTTCGATTTACCCTTATAGAAGTTAAATTGTTAGTTGGGTTGCTTAGTGAATTTTTGAGAAATTAGCATAAATATTAATGAGAATATCAAATAAAAACAAAAGGAAGTAGAGAAGACATAAAGGTTCGTTAACTAATACAAAAAGACGAAGCTGTATTGGTGAATAGTTTTCGAGATTTTGGAAAATTAGTCAATTTTGACTAGAAAATTATAATTTTGATACATTAATATGTCAAAAATTCGGAAAACGATTTGGAAATCAGTTGGCGATTTTTGCGGTCAAAACTCTCCAAGAAAATGGGTAAAAAGTAAGGCCGGATCCACTTCCATCTTGGAAAAGTACATTTTCGTCAAGTGAAGAAGAAGCGAGTAGGTCCAGACTTGAAGAAAAAGTAATCAGTTGGTTTTTGGGTTCTGGAAGTATTGTGTGCGATTTGTTAAAAAAAAAAAGAAAACAAATCTTAGGTATACAAAACCTATAGAAAAAAAAAGTGATAGCTTGACGCCACGTTACAAAGTTGAAGATTGTAGTGGCACTATTTGAGCGATATCACCCAGTGGCGTACACACTACTCGAGAATTTTTGCGCTCTGACAAAAATTTCCACCCCGGGAATGGTTTCGTAAACTAAAAACTTACCACCACCACAAAATATTTCCGCACCACCACGTACCATCAGCCAGACCATCAACCAACGACCCGAGAACTTATTAGCTCACAACCTCAAAAAGTTAAAAAGATTGGCAAAAAGAAAGGCCACGACCACTCACGAGCAGAACCGTACGACCACTCACGAGCAGAACCCACTTCCATAATACCATACAATTTCAATGGAGCATTAAGTTCAAAGGCCTCAACACCGACATGAAAGTCATTCATATATGCTTATGATAGAGTAAATCTTCCATAAATTAACCAATTAATTTTAACAAAAAAGATGGTCATGTGAATTTCAAGCTAACATTTTTAATATTTTATTTCCAGAAAAAAAATATTAAAAAAATGCATATTTAAGTTGATTTCTTCCATTTTACTGTAATGGTTTCCAAAAACGGCCAAAAAGCGGCCAAAAAATAATAGTGTAATGTATTTCCATTTTTAATTACTACAAGAAAATAAAAAAATGGAATGGGTCTAGGGCATCTGCATCCAGTCGCAAACACCAATAAGAAGCTCCGTCGGTTAGCACAGCACCAGTTCCTAGTACAAGTAAAGTCTAATCGTGGCACTTAAAAGTAATATATCACTCGAAGACTTCCTCTCTCGTCCTACATCGCTGAGGTATCTAGCTGTTGAAATGAGCTTGGTGCAAGCACAGACTAGTGACGATACTCATTTCACAAAAACCTGGCGACTTCATAATGGTGAGGATTTTCTTAATAAGAAAAAACAAAAATAAAAACAAAAAAAATTAACAAATTTTTAATAATAAAACAAATGACATATCACATCATATATGTATACAAACATGACATTTATGATGAGTTCGAAAATAAATTCGAACATGCTCGTTTCATCAAAATAGCTAAATCGATTTTGCGAATGAAGCGAGATGAGTAGGGCGAGTTGGCGAGTCATCCCACTTCACTCGCCAAAATAGCTAAATCTCGACACAGATTACTCGCCGGATATTTCGACGGCGAGTTTTAAATGTGTAGGTAAATTTTATGTAAGTATGCGTTAATTTTTCAAGAAATTGTCAAAAATCAAATGTCAAAAAAATAAAGTGGCAGCTTTGTCATTTGCATGACAGCTCTGTCGATTTCACAGAAGAATAAATAAGATCAAACAATTTGCAATAATAACAAAAAATAATTGTGATTTTTTTTATTGCTGAACTATTTTCCTTCTCCACAATTGATAACAAAAATGGAAACCATAATGACAATCGTAAGTTATCAAACAAATCGCATTTTGTAATGGATCTTTGAAATGTTTAAAAGATGGTCGGAATAAAAAAAGTCAAAGAATTTCCAAAGACAGTTGCAGGGCGTAAGGAAGGAGAACTACATAGCAACAATCAAATTAAAATAACTCAATGGAAGTCAGTAACGAAGTTGAATGAAACAGTGGTAAAATACTGTTGTTTTCCTGCGATTTTAGTGGGATGATTACCAACGATTACACAGCATCAGTAACATTCAACCGTCATAAGTGTCCTAATCACAGAGACATTTTTTACAATAAATCATGAGAATGTACTTAATTCTTTCAATTTTAGGAGTTCATAACAGAAGAATACTTGCAATATGTTAATCTAACTAGCCCAAAGCTATTCAAAACAAGAGTATAACATTTTGTGTTGCATATATTCACAAGTGTTTCTGTGATTTTACGAATGAAACAAACTGAAATAGGATATAAATGCGGAAGTGACAAGATATTAAGGATTCAATTTTGTTTTTATATAAGTTAAAGCGCTATTGTTTTGTGATTTGTTAATAAAATTATGAAGCACTTTCCTAAGTGTATACCAAAATAAAAAAAAAACACATTCTATAGGTATTATAAACAATTAATTATAATAAACTTTTTCTATACGGTGCACAACCACATTATGTGATGTACTTATGCAGGTATCTACATATTTTATAAGGAAAGGAAACTAGTAGGACAACGACAACACTTCTGCAGAAGCAAGATTATGTATATTATCCTTCCTAAACATAGTGGGTTCTTAAAAATAACATTCACAGTCACTTGACGGACTTGACGAAATTACGAAGACGTTGTTTGTTTTTGATTCATGTCATTCAAACAGATTTTAGCAAGACGTCAAGCAAATTATATTGGATTTCCTTTTGTGCGGGAATAAGAATTGATAAGGTGATAAGGTGTTCATCTGGATCTTTCGGAAACATAGAATTGAATCCAATCTTCCAGTAGCTCACTTTCCTTTAATTTTTATAAAATGTTAGTCTGTTAGTTTAAAAAAAAAAATTATAAAACAACTTATCCATAATCAAAACACTTTGCTCTTGCCTATAGCCTATAGCCAAGAAATTAGTACGCAGATAGCCTATTTTGTGCACAGGTAAGTTACAAACATTAAATGGTAGGATTGGTTTAAGTCAATACAATTTTATTATTTTTATTTACAAGGCCAAAAATTACAATGAATGAAAAGTGCAGCTTGTTACTTTTTCAGAGGTCTTGATTAGGTTTCAACAAATTTTATGGACTTCGAATACAAATGCTTCGGGTAGGGACTTCTAAAAACCTTGCTCGATTTGGGGACATGTATGTAGAAAGTTTAAAAAAAAGTGTAGTTTTTGCCAACTATATTGAAATCCAATCCATACCCACCGCCAGGGAAGATACTGCATGAGTGAATCTACCCCTTGAAATTTAATTTTGATGTTGATTTGTTATCGTACTCAAAATTGCCCTTTTCTGAAATTAAACTTAAAATTAATTATCCTTTTCTTCAAACAAATCAATTCGTCATTGAATCATCTAAGAAAAATATAAAAAAGTTTGATTTTAAAATAAATGTCATTTTACAAACGTATACAAATACAAAAATGACATTTCTGATGAGTTCGAAACTATATTCGAAATTACTCATTCCATCAAAATAGCTAAATCGCTATTGTGAGTGAAGCGAGATGAGTAAGGAGAGTTGGCGAGTCATCTCACTTCACTCGCCGAAATAGCTAAATCTCGACACAGGTGTCGATAATTTTTGGTGAGTTTCGAAATATCTGAAAATACTTTTACTACATTTAAAAAGTTATAATACATGAATGGATCAAATGGGTCATCGCACACTGGGGTTATTGGACCGGGGTAAAGCGGAGATGATAATAGAAAGAAATGGAATAAAACGAGTAAAATGTTCATTCATTCCATTTCACTCGCCGACAAGCTTCGTTCAATTTAGATGGCCCAACGAGATTAGTATTCAAACAAAAATATATAAATCCAGAAGAAAATTCGGGGTGCAAGAGTATTCTTGTATTCTTTTATTAGTTTGAAAAGCTAAATAAAACTAGTTCTGTGCAGTTTTGTCACGAAATGTAATTTTAATTTAATTTTTTGTGTTTGGCCCAAACCAAAAAGTCGCGCTGTCGCGTGGCATTGTGACCAGGGCTTTCATAAAGGCTTACTCAAGTGACAACGTAACACCACAACAAAATTTATTTAAACAGCATCATAAGTTAGTTACATCAAACGCGACAAAGAGTTTTTTTTTTGAAAATCCTTGTCGCACTATCGCGACTATTTGCGACAGTTTGGCTTAGGCAAGTCGCTTAAAGTTAGACGACCTCTTTAACGAAAAAGTTTACCTACTTTAAATGGTTTGAAACTATGAAAGACGCGGCTCTTTATCTAAATTATTTTTTAGGAGTCGACTCTAGGTGTGTTTTTTTGTACGCCCAGGCTAAGTTGGACGAAAAAAACGCTGTCAGGGCTAAGCAATTTACGTGTCAAATACAACAACAACTTAGCCCGAGGGGCTTAGCTGCTAAGCCCCGAGAATTCTCTGGGTTAAACTCTTTGAAGGGGTTAAAATCTGTGCTACCAACTCATTTTCTGTTAAATCATCGATAAATTGTATGAAAACACCAAAATTATCGATTAATTGTATGGACATAAAAACAAAGATGGCATTTGGTGTAGAAAAAAAAAATTAAATTGTTTATTTTTCTTAACTCTTGCAATTTTTTTCATTTTAATTTTAAAGTGTGTGCATTTAATGCTCTGAAATTTCTTTATAAATATGTTATTGAAAGCATTAAAACACAAAATGCAAACAATTCAACAAATCAGAAAAAGATTTTTGTTATTCATTTTTTGTTTACTTCATTTTGTATAATGGAAACTTTGTTTCCATTTTTTTTTTTGTCATTTTATTCGCAATGCTGCCAAGTATTTTCGTTAAGCCCCGAGGCGTTTTTTTCGTCCAACTTAGCCAGGGCGTACAAAAAACCACACCTTCTTATAAGTTTTAGGAGTAGCTTTTAAATGTTTTAAAACTTGCCGTCATTTATCTCTAGTCGAAACAGGTTATAACTCTTTTTCAGTTTACGTTTAGTTTTAAGGCTTGCCTAAACCAAAGTGTGACACTGTGACACGACGACAGTTGAAGAACTTTTATATGAAAAACGTTTTGCGCTTTGTCGCATTTGGTGTGGTTATTCTAATTCTAATTCTACTATCTAAAAATCATGCGTTTTGCTCCTTTTAAAGTAACTTCGCTCACCTACATTAATTAAAAGAAAATGATTTTCTTCTTGCGTTCACAGACACATTTAAATAATGTGAGTAATATTCTGGGTTTGATCTTGATTTTCAGAAGTTCCCGAAAAAAATTTAGGCTTGCCCGAACCAAAGTGCGACACTGTGACACGACAACTGCAAAATTTATTCACACAGCGTCATAATGAGAATACCCATACCAAATGCGACAAAGCGCTATGCGTTTTTCATACAAAAATTCTTGTCGCACTGTCGTGACGCACTGTCGCATTTAGGTTTGGGCAAGCCTTTAATCGAAAACACAATTTCTCGGAATTTCTTAACTCTGGAACGTTCACTAGCTCACCCCACGTCACAAAAAAATCCACCACACAAATGTCAAATCAAAAATATCAAAAGTCAAACTTTTCCGGAGTAATTCCAAGTGTTTTTATTTATTGTTGATTAAAGTTCTTTTAAAAAGTAAATTTTGCAGTGAAAATTATAAAATAAAAAGAAAATGTCAATAAAAATATATTTTTGTTCCAAAAAGAATGAGTTTTATTTATTTTGTCATCGTTATTGGTTGTTTTCACGATTTTGCTTGTGTGGTTGTGATTGTGATGATGCGTGATGGTTTTGATTTGTGACTGTGCTTTTGATAAAGAGAATTTATTGTGGTTTATGTTCTCTACGGCTTTTTGGGATGGTGTAATAATGTTTTAAAATATTTTAATACAGTATTTTAGTCGATTTTGTATAAAAAAAGAACAATTAATAATTGTTTACTAAAATCGGAATAAAAAAAAAAAACAAACTGTCAAATCAAAAATTTCACCTCATTACATTGTTGTTGCTTTTCACATCTATTCACAGACACGAAATGAAATTACAAAAACAACAATGTAAGCAAATGGGTTTTGGGGGGTGAGACGTATGAAAGTTTCCTATCTCCTTATACGTATCTCTGTGTTGGACTTTCCTCTTTTTTTTTCTGTCATCGGAAAGAAAAGTGCAGACAAAGAAATAATTAAGAACATAACAACAGATCGATTGCTATTTTAATATATACATCACAAATACAATATCTCAGGTACGTACATTGTTTCATTGGAATATTGTGTAATTTTAAATTCCATCTTAACATAAGGCACATTATATTTAATTGAAAATACAAATACTACATGCATACGCGCACAGAATTTCGATTAACTATTCAACAGCTAAGTTTTACAAGACCAAATGCCTAAAAGCTGATTAAAATGTACATGTTTTACGGGCACATAGATACGGTTGTGGCGAAATAATTAAGAACGAGTTCTTTTGCTCCGAAATAAGAGGCCAGTTATAGTGATCAGGAAAAGCGGATGAAAGAAAAAACAAATTTCATCGGTCAGCGACGAGCTATGCATTCTGTTCAGCTCTTAAGGCTTTTGATTTAATTCTTAACATATTTATAAATTCGCCCCATCGAGTTATCCGTCGGATTTATATGAATCGGAGAACTTTTGCTCTTAAGAATGCCTAGAAGCAAGCATTCTACAATCTGTTTACCATGCCTCGGTAGGTCCGAATGTGATTAATTATATATTGATGGTTAAGCTTCATAGTTTATACAAGCAAACAAATTAACAAAAAAATGGAAAACAAAAAAATAGTCCAATTACGTAGTATTACAAAAAAAAGCGAAATATAATTGGAGACCAGTAAAATATGTGTGCTTTCGGTTCACGGTTCACGAAAAAATTAATGTTCGTGTTGGCAATGTTTATTAATAAAGAACAAAAAAAAAAAAAACAAAAACCTTAAATTCAAAATTCAAGAAACAAAGCTAGTCCTGGTTTTGTGTATCGATTCACATTGTTTGGATAATCTGCCAACCAAGTAAAGAGCGTAAGCACACGTGAGTATTCCAGATGTTTTAGTTGGGATGTCAGATTCCATTGAATTCCACCATTTCCGTTTAACAGGGCTGCTCGCAATAAATCACTTATCACTAACAGGAAAAGTATTGGCGATAGTATGCAACCCTCCACATTAGACTTCGAACTCACCCGACAACCTTCCTCTATGTAAAACGTGACATTTGCATCCTTCGTAGGTTGCTTTAATATTAGCAATTAATTTATCTGAGATGCCTCTCCTGCGTAAGGCAATCCAAATAAATTTTCTGTTGACACTATCAAACGCTTTTTCAAAATCAATGAAAAAAAGGTGAAGTGGTGATCTATATTCGACGCGCTGTTCCTCAGTGATTCTATAAACATTTCTACTGTCACACCGATTTGCGGCCTCTTCTGTTTTTTCAGCTAATGCGTTGATGTAGTTACGCTTGTCACGTCTCACGCTACAGTAAACATCTCTCATCTTTATACGATACGTGGACTCTAGCTCGTTTCTCTCTGCTGCTTGAGTAGCTGCGATGCGAGCTCGAAGTTGTTTTCACTCCATTCCATGTCTGTCCCTCTTCTGTTCCTGAGGTCCAGGAGTCTACTTCTAAAACTTCGGCTGATCGCAAAGTGGTCAATTTAGTTGGAGGTTACTTACCTATCGTTGGACAGCCCAGCTTATTTTGTGGCACGTCTTGTGTTCAAACATGGTGCCACCAATTACAAGACGGTTGACATTGCACAAATCCGCGAAATGTTCACCATTGTCGTTGCAATCGCCAACGCCATATTTTCATATAACATGCCTTCGTTGTTATATCCAACTCTGGTATTAAGATCTCCCAAAACCATTATGATGTCTCCGCGTGATATATTTTTGTAAGCAGCATTCATCTGGCTATAAAAGCGTTACTTCAGGAAGTGAGGTATTAGTGGATTAAAAAAGTAATCAGCGCGGCGACTGCAGGGTAAAAAAAAAATTTTGTAACAATTAGTTTTCTATAATTTAGATCTGCTTCGCAGTATTTATAGATAGAGTCCCATTGTGGGCCATTTAGTAATCTCTTTATTTCTCCTAGGGTTAAGGTTAGTTTTTCAAAATATTGGATCCTCCAGTTTCTCAATATTGGGAAAATACCTATGAAATGTAACGTGTCTTCCCTAGTATTGTTGAAGTTATGTATATATTAAAGAATCTACTTGTTTAATATTACTTAGCACCTTATCAAATTTTGTATAGTATGATTTATGTTTGATGTTTCGTTGAAAATATTTATTATTCCATTTTAAACTATTGCTAAAATATATTTTTATAAAAGCTTAGAAGAACTTTTGTTATTTTTCAAAACTTTTCCAATTGGTTATGGGCCCAAAGACGCTGGCAAAGTTATTAACCGGAATTCATTTTGAAAAATAATTTAAAGATAAAGCTTTGTATGAGAAAATGGCATCTTCGTGGATTCCTGGAATTGAGAAGCTCAAAGGCAAAGAAAATTATGAAAAATGGAAGTTTGCTGTGGAGAATTTTCTCATCCATGAGGACCTGTGGGATTCTGTTACTGGGGTCGAGGAGGATGTGAAAAAGATAGTGAAACCCAAGTCCAAATTAATTTTAATGATTGAACCTATCAATTATGTTCATGTGAAGGAAGCAAAACCCGCAAAAGAAGCTTGGGATCGACTAGCAGCAGCATTTGCTGATAATGGTTTATGCAGACGAGTCGGTTTGCTAAAATCTCTACGTTACCAAATGATATCTACTGCTCATAAATTGAGTTCGATTCGTATGAAGGTATCAGATAAATGGGTCGGATCACTGTTATTGGCTGGTCTAGATGATCGATTTAAGCCTATGATAATGGGGATTGAAAGTTCAGGGATGCCAATAACAGCTGATGCAATTAAAATGAAGCTCTTGCAAGACGTTAAGGACGATGATGGCGAATGTGGGGCTGATGGAATGGTTTTTTATGGCCGAAACAAGCCGAAACGAACTTCTTATAAAGGTAATCAACGTTATTCAGCTGGCCCTAAATGCTAAATGGTGAATGTGGACACATTGCTAAAAATTGTCCTTCAAATCACAATGCTTCAGAGGGTAAATTCAAGAATCGAAAAAATGGCAAACAAGTTTTGTTTACATCACTAATGGTAAGAATGAATTCAGACGTGAATGATTGGTTCACAGATTCAGGTGCTTCAGAGCACATGACTAATCAAAAAGGATGGTTGATGAATCAGTCTTAAGGCGAGAAGAGGTTACTGTTGCAGACAATTTCAATTTGAATGTTGAAGCTAAAGGAGATGTTGAATTGGAAATTTTGGTTCGGGGTAAGCCATTGACTACAGTGATCAAAGATGTCTTGTTCATAACGAATTTATGTGCGTGTTGATTCGAAAATGCAGCAGTGTATTAAATGCATTGAAGGAAAACAGTCCAGAAACCCATTCCCAATATCAGAATCAAAATCAAGTGAAATATTGGAACTGGTTCACTCTGATATTTGTGGACCAATTGAAGAATAATCGCTTGGAGGTGCATCTTATTTTCTTCTTCTGTTAGACGATTTTTCCCATAAGGTATTTATTTTTGTTCTGAAACCAAACAGAAGTCAAGGATAAATTCGTGGAATTCAAGAACTTAGTCGAAAATGAAACTCAGAAGAAGATTAAAATATTGCGAACAGATAATGGAAGCGAGTATTGTAATAACAATTTCTTACAATATTTAACTAAATGTGGAATTCGTCATCAAACAACCGCTCCCTACACTCCTCAACAGAACGGGAAAGCTGAACGAATGAACAGATCGTTGGTTGAAAAAGCTCGATGCATGCTCATGGATTCTGGCGTAGAAAAAAGTTTTTGGGCAGAAGCAATTACATATGCAGCTTATTTGATGAACCGTACTCCAAGTCGAACCTTAGAACAAAGTAAAACACCTGAAGAGATCTGGTCTGGCAGAAAACCAGATGTGAGTTACCTGCGAATCTTTGGTTCAACTACTATGGTGCATGTTCCAAATCAAAAAAGGAAGAAGATGGACTCAAAATCTTAAAGATATATACTGGTTGGATACTGTAAAGACTCTAAGGCTTACAGAGTTTATGATCCAGATAGAAAGAAATTAATCAAAAGCCGAGATGTGATCTGTCTGGAAAATCAATCTTTTAAGCAGGTAAATAAGAAAAATGACTTAACTAATTTTTTTTGGCCGTTCCTAGAGAGTTCAGTGGGGGAACCTAAAGAATTTGACGAACAAGAATTTCCTGACGAAAATAATTCAGAAATTTCAATAATGATGAATATGCATCCTTACTAGCCAACCAAACCTGGGAAGAAACCGATTTACCTCCAGGGAAGAAGACACTGAATACGAAATGGGTATTTAAGACAAAGGTGGATGTAAACGGTAAAGTAATTCGATACAAAGCTAGATTAGTAGCTAAAGGTTGTAGTCAAAGAAAAGGAATTGGCTATGAAGAGACTTTTTCGCCTGTAGTAAGGTACGAGTCCATTAGATTTCTGCAGCCTTAGCTGTAAAAGAAGATCTTGACATAGAACAAATGGATGCCGTAACTACCTTCCTACAAGGTGATTTGAATGAAGAAATATACATACGACAACCAGAAGGATTTGGATGCGGAGAGAAGGTTCTTCGTTTAAAGAAATCGATATATGGTTTAAAGCAGTCATCTCGTATGTGGAATCAAAAATTAGATAATGCCTTGAAAGAATTTGGGATGAAGCAATCCAAGTTGGATCCATGTGTTTAACATCTACGTCTCGATGGGAAGATGTTAGTAGTTGCAATCTATGTAGATGATTTGCTTATTCTATATAATCATTTTCCACTCAAGAAACAACTAAAAAAAAATTTAATGAAGCATTTCCATATGAAAGACATTGGCATTGCAAATTCTTTTTTGGGCCTTCGAATGCAAAGAGACAGAGTTGATGGTCAACTTTGTATAGATCAAGAAAAATACATAAATGAAATGATAGATCGCTTTGGTTTGGCAAATTGCAATCCGTGTACAACACCAATGGACTGTAACCAAAAACTAAGCAAAGAAATGTCACCCAAATCAAAAATAGAAAGAGAAGAGATGTCAAAAATTTCGTACCAGGAACTGATTGGGAGCCTGCTGTTTGCTGCACAAGTATCAAGACCGGACATAAGCTATGCAGTGAATAACTTAAGTCGCTTCAATCAGGACCCAGGAAAAGCTCACTGGATAGCAGCAAAAAGAATATTGCGTTATCTCAAAGGTATTGCAGATTTTAAACTTTGCTATTTTAAGAAGCATGAAGATGATACGCTTGTAACTGGATTTTGTGACGCAGACTATGCTGCTAATGTAGACGACAGAAGATCCGTCACAGGGTATGTTTTCAAAATGTTAGGTTGCGCGATTTCTTGGTGTTCCCGGAAACAGCCTACAGTTGCTTTGTCGACCACAGAAGCCGAATACATGTCGTTAAGCACAGCTATTCAAGAAGCGCTTTGGCTTACCGGATTACAAGAAGAGCTACTTCCAGTGAAAAAAGAAAAAATCAATTTGTGCTGTGATAATCAAAGCGCTATTTGCCTTACTAGCTCCAATGTTTATCATGCAAGGACATCATTTCGTTAAACATGTAATCAATGATAAACTTATCAAATTAACTTATTTGAAGACTTCGGAAATGGTTGCTGACATTTTAACTAAAGGACTTCCTAACGAAAAATCAACTTATTGTGCTAGATTAATGAGTTTGAAAAGATTGATTCTAGTGGGGGTGTTGAAGTTATGTATATATTAAAGAATCTACTTATTTAATATTACTTAGCACCTTATCAAATTTTGTATAGTATGATTTATGTTTGATGTTTCGTTGAAAATATTTATTATTCCATTTTAAACTATTGCTAAAATATATTGTTCTAAAAGCTTAGAAGAACTTTTGTTATTTTTCAAATTTTGTCCAATTAGTATGCTGGTTACAAAATGTGCAGAAATTGGTTTCGATTCTGTTAAAAGATGTTGCATTCAGATTAAGCAGTTCCCCTCTTGCTCTGAATATCAGAGATATTTTCCTGCAACTGTTTGTATCGATGAAATAGTTATTTTCGTTCAGGTTATGAACTAGAGTTGGGTATATCAGGCGATTTTCTGATTCGTGCGCCTTTTGTATATAGTGTTCCCTGTGTTTTGTGTCTAATTCTCTTATTGTATACATTTGATTTTTTTAGTTCTAGAGGGCTTTTCAGGTGTACAACTAAAGGAGAAGTAACTGACTCAGCTAAATCTTTCCATTTTTGTATAATGGGGTGGTTCCTACCAAAGCGTGCAGCCGCTATCTTCTTGACTAGAAGCTGAGATGATTTTTAAAATGTAGTCTACATGTAGTTTCAGTGTGAAAACGTAGAGCGCAGCTAATACAGTTTCAATATGAAGCATATAGTTCGGTGTATTTTAAGGTAGCTGGAATACTTTTTTTAATAAAGACTCATGTAGTTTTTCGACTTACTCATATCCTTGGAAGCCCCATACCTGAGCTCCATAGCACATCATTGTACGTAGTACCGCCTTTTACACTTTGTATTCTTTGGTGCGAGATGTTGTTTTATATTGAAGGTTATAGTCACATCTATTCCAAGGTACTTGTAGCTTTTGACCACTTCAATATTCACTCGACCGCAATACCATTTCTCTCTTTGTGAACATCTTCCTCTCGTATATCCTTCTCTAATAACTTTTGGTTCATCAAATTGCAATATTCGTTTAACTTATTTATCATCAACTGTAAACTTTCAGGTGATTCAGCAATAGAATCAAGAATAAAGAAGCGATTTTATAACTGTATTAGCTATGTTGATTCCGACAGATAGACAAGCTGTCATCGTCTATGAAAAGCACAAATAAAATGGCTCTTAATAAACATCCTTATTTCAATCCTTTTTGTGTTTCAAATCATTGTGATGCTTTTGTTTCACCCCATTCTGCTGCCAGAATGTATGTTGTACAGTTTCTTTATTATTCTAAGCATTTTGTTGACATATCCAATTGACTTATATTGAATATGTACTAACAAATGTATTGAATGATGAAACTTGCAATATAACCAACAAAAGAAAGAAACGACCTCGTGCTATGATACTTCAATAGATAATGATTTATTTATAATTGGTCAATTCGAATGACATTTTTAATAATTTAAAGTGAGATGCACAACAGTTATAAATATATTTGGTTTGTGTCTTGAATATCTAACAGTCTTTCCCCATTAGAACTTGTGTTGGTAGGGAACTACTTGATGACGTGTTCGGTAGACCCCCTCAATTCAAATTCTTGTTTTGGTTCCACAAGTTTATACAAGAGATCACTCTCTAATAACGAAGAAGCTGGTATTGTTTAATGTGCTGGTTGCTGAGAATTGGCTCCTTCATAACTTGAGTGTGGTGTTAACTCTCCATCTTTTGTAATGACTGAGGGATTTTCGGTCTCGTCCGAACTCGCATTGGATCTTGTGGATTGAGGATCTATGTTAAAAGAATTCGAAATTTTATCGGGTGTATTACCTTCAACGTTAATGGATCTGATTTAATCAATATGCCTCCGGAATGGAGATCCATCTACATCTACTATGTTATGTAAATGACCAACTCTATCGGTAATTCTCCCAAACTTCCATTTGCATTCTTTGTTCTCTCCAATTTTATAGTGACCTTTGCAATCCTCAATTTCTGTTGTGTGGTCTGGGCTAATATACGGCAATAAGTCCATCCTGGTGCGAAGATTAAATTTCAGTATCATCCCTGCTGGACTCTTGCCTGTAGTTGTGCTTTCTGTCTTACGATATTGCATAAGTAGCCGTTGTAATTTTGTATGAAGGTCGCCTGGATCATTCGTGGCAGATCGTAATCCGTTTTTCAGGATCTGAACAAACCTCTCCGCTTGTCCGTTTGTAGATGGGTGCGCTGGTGAAGTGAGCTTGTGACAAATGTTGTTGGATATCAAAAAAATCCCGAAACTCCTTCGACGTAAAATTTGTTCCGTTATCAGAGACAATAGTTTAAGGAATACCGAATCTGGCAAAAATTTCTCTCATGGCTCGTATGGTATAAAAACTACTGATTCGATTCAACGGAAAAACTTCCAACCACTTCGTCTTTGCGTCCACCACAATTAGAAACTATCGTTCCATAAATGGTCCAGCGAAATCTATATGAAGCCGTTGCCACTGTTGGGCTGGAATCTCCCAGGGGTGTGAAGACATCTTTGCTGGTTCCTTCAGAACTTTGGCGCAATCGCGACAGCTTTTAACTAGCTACTAAGAACCCTTATTCGCATTGTATGTGGAAATAATACTCGAAGTCCACGGTAAATACATCCTTCATTTATCATCAGTTCGCTCTCCATTTGCTTGAACGAAGTGTTGTTCAAACTTGCTCCTGTCTGCAGGAGGATCCAAAGCGAAGACAATTCCTTATCGCGCTTTGTTTCTTTATCTACATCTGCATTTATTAGGGGTAAGTTTGGTAAGTTTGATGGGTTTCACCATCATTTGTGTAATCTTGAGTTGTAAATGGGTTTCTGGAAAGAAAATCGGCATTTATATTATCTTTTGAACTTTTGTATTGAATGCAATAATCGTTGCGCTGTAAGTAAAGGCAAATGTTTATGTGGGTGAAATATTGCATTCAACGGCCGATTATCTGTAATGAGTGTAAATTCACGCCCATAGCAGTAATTAAAGAACTTGTGTAGCCTCCAGTAAATCGCCGTAGCCTCCTTGTCTAATTGACTATAATTAGCCTCTGACTTCGATAGACTCCTGGATGCAAAAGCAATCGGACGCTCACCGTCCTTCGTACTGTGGGATAAAATCGCTGATAACCCGACTGGAGACGCATCAGTAGCTAATATTAAGATCTTAATTGAAAGGTATTAACACGTTATCGCTCATCATTTCCTTTTTTCAAACGCTCACCGTTCTTCGTACTGTGGGATAAAATCGCTGATAACCCGACTGGAGACGCATCAGTAGCTAATATAAAGATCTTGATTGAAAGGTATTAACAAGTTATCGCTCATCATTTCCTTTTTCAATTTTTCAAACGCTTAAGCCAAATAAACTTCTCATCCTTCCTCAGTAAATGGTAAAGCGGGTGTAGTTTATTTGAGAGGTCTGAAATGAACTTGTGGTAATAATTTACCATTCCCAAGAAATGACGTAGTTTGTTTAGATCCGTAGGAGCTTGTATTTTTGATATCGCTTCCACCTTCTCCGATGTTTTGTGCAAACCTTCTTTTTGTCGATTTTGTGGACGGATAAGTGACACTCTTTTCAAATTTTTGCATTTTGATTTGTTCAAATGTAGATCAAAGCAGAATGGGCGGTTCCGTCCCATTGGTGTAACACATAGTCACCTATATCATTGGAAAGTTCTCAATTAGTGCATCAATTTTTTGTATGGGCATAAGTCCGTATCTCTTGGGAGAAAAAAGTTATTGCTCCTTCTCTGCCAAAATAAAAATGCAATTTAATAATTTGTTGATGATCAAAAAATTAAAAGTGATAATAAATCCAAGTGGAACATACTATGTGATCATTAAGAGGCCTCCGGACAAAATTTTGAGAAAAACGAGAAATTGGCAAAATGGTATATGGTTTTATGACGTACATATAATACCTATTGCAAAAAACTAAATTGCTTATGAAAGAATGAATTGTTTTTTTCCTTTTCAAATTTTAATATTAAGATTACACATTTCGCAAAATTCCCCAAAACTGCTTTATGGTTGGGATTTTTGTGAGGAATTGAAGTAAAAAAACACTTATTATTTTTACGTCATCTTGCAGGTAGTGAATAAGACTTTAATTTCATCGGTTTGGATTTCTAAGTTTGGACCCTATTTTTGAATAATCATCTCTTGAAAAACATCAAAATTTCTCATTTTCTAATACAGTTTTGAGTATGTAATTATATAAAAGGAGCAACATAACTTTCTCCAAATACCAAACATATTTTCTAAAACCGTTTCCACTAAAAAAAATTGCAAAATATAACTTATCTTTGCAAAATAACACTAAAGGTCTTTTATCCAATAAAAAGTTGTTATTTTCAAATATTTCGGAATCTTAGTACATCTCTTTGCCACAAGATGACTTATCTTCGAAAATCAAACAAAAAAACTATTGGAAGTTGGAACACAAAAAAAATGACGAGTATGAAATGCGAATGGTTGTTTATATAAGAGGCGGTGCCAGTGGAGAAGGGAGAAGAACCACGGTGACGGCGGTGGTTGATTGATATTCCGATTTTTTGCATCAGGTTTTTTTTGGATTTGCTTAGTGAGCTATATGCGAGAAAAGAAGTAAACAAAATATAGACCGTGCATATGTAAGCTATCGAAGTCGTTATGACTCGATGTAAAAAAAACACAAGTTTGTTCTGGTTGACTAACTAAGAGTGACTTTATTAATACTTTTTCTTCTATTTATAAAATATACAAAAAGATGAATTGACAAAAGCTTCATTAATGTTTTGATTTCTAAGAAATTACAATAAAATATTCCAAGAATATGATTTTTATAACAAAATATTCCAAGAATACGATTTTCATAACAAATAATATTTTTGATAATAAAATGAACAATAAGATGAAATGACAAAAGGTAAATGTTTTAATTTCAACGAAATTACAAAATTAACAAATAATAATATTAGGTGTCTGCATTGTTAGCAATGGAAGTTGGGTAGGAATGTAAATGGGAATGGGAATGTGAATGGAAGGGTATCGTGTTAACTCCCCCTTTCTTAAGTATCTGCGTCTCGTAGATTAGATTTTGAGAGAAATTTGTTATAGTGAATTAATATGGGAGTTTGAGTCAACTACGGGGAAGTTTAATTTTAAAGGTTCAAATGAGGAAAGTTGAATTTGTTTCTTGTTTAATTGCAACTAGTGGACTTTGGTATTCGTAGATATTAACGATTGCTCCCACACAGAGGATGAAATTTAATCTGTAATAGAAGGTATGTTTTTAAGGTGCGATTTATGAATTCGTTTTCCGTTGGTTGTTGTTATTGTTACTTTATTATCTAATCCTACAGTTTCTTTATGGTAAACTGGTTTATCTTTACTTTTTATTTGTTTGTCTCTTTTAAAGACAGTTTCACCATGTTTATAGTTTTCTGGTGGTGACCTTTTTTTGTTATGCCTATTAAGTTGTTTTTTTTTGGTTACGAATGATTTGGTATTTTAGATCAGTATTAACTATATTTTTAAAATCAAGTAGGTTCTGGTAATTAATTCTTTGTGACCGTCTGAAAAAAATATCAGCAGGTTTTCTCTTGGTTACCGAAAGAATTGAGTTATTGTATCTATCTGTAGCTATGTTAACAATTTCCTTAATAGTTAAGTCTGGAAATTCTTGTTGGAGACATCTTATTATTTCAATAATAGTTGAGTGCACTCTTTCTATTGTTCCGTTAACTTCGCTTTTTTGTGGAGGGGCTAGGTAAACGTTAATGCCTTCAATATAATTTAGAAATATTGGATATGCTTTCATTGTCTGTTACTAAGATCTTAGGAGCAGTGAAGAAATTAATCAATTTTATTATCCTATTCCGGATGTGTAAAGCGGATTTGTTTTTGATATGGAAAAATTTCGTAAATTTGGAGAATTTATCTACACAAGTTATGAATTTTTCTTTTTTAAATTCTATGATGTCCATGTGTAGAATTTCGGTTGGATACGATGTAATAGGGGTAGGCTGAAGATGAGGTTTAGGGGGGTGACGATCGTATTTGTTCAAGCGAGAAACGTTACAGGAATTAACGAAATTTTTATTTAATTTAGTCATTTGAGGGAAGTAATATTTTTAAAGAATTTGGTTTTTATTTTCGATATAATTTCTATAAGCTCGTTTATGTTCTTCTTGTATTATCATCATCATCATCATCGGCTCGACAACCGGGGTCCGGTCCTGGCCTCTTTCAACAAGTCTCTCCACCTATCCCGGTCTCGAGCCAACGCCATCCAGTTGCGCACCCCAAGGCTTTGGGCGTCCTGGTCTACGCCATCTCTCCAGCGCAAGCATGGTCTACCACGCTGCCGTCTACCATAGAATGTACCGCAAAAGACTTTCCGAGCAGGTTCCTCTTCGCTCATACGAGCTAGGTGCCCTCCCCACCGGAGTCTACCGAGCTTAATTTTTGTCACTATGTCTGCTTCAAGGTAGATTGCGTACAACTCATGATTGTACCGTCTCCGAAATCGTCCTTCCTCACATATGGGGCCAACAATTCTCCGTAAGACTTTTCTCTCGAACGCGGCCTAAGAGGTCACAGTGCCTTTTGGTAAGCACCCAAGTCTCGGATCCATACATGAGTACTGGCAGGACCATGGTCCTGTACAGCAGCAGTTTTGAAGTTATGGTTAGATTTCTGGATTTGAATAGCTTTGACAGACTGTAGTAGGCTCTGTTGGATTTGAGAAGCCGCCCGCGTATTTCTTCTTCTATGTTGTTATCGGCTGCTACTGTCGACCCAAGGTATTTAAAGGATTGCACCACTTCAAATTCGTGCTCCGCTACCTTGATTGTTTGACCAACTGTTCTTCTCGCATTCGACGCCACCATGTACTTTGTTTTACCTTCACTAATGTGCAGCCCCAGATTTTGTGCCGCCTGCTTGATCTGGATGAAGGAATCGTGTACAGCTTGTTCGGTTCTTCCGATGATGTCGATGTCGTCTGCGTAAGCCAGTATCTGGCTGGACATGTTGACGATGGTCCCTCTTGTTGCCGTGCCAGAGTCACGGATTGCTTTCTCCAACGCCAGGTTGAAGAGGAGGCAGGCCAAACCATCCCCTTGTCGGAGTTCATTAAAGATGTTGATTGGTGTGGATAGCAATCCAGCTATTTTAACTTGGCTTGTTACGTTGGTCATGGTCAACCTACATAGTCGTGTCAATTTATTTGGGACATTATATTAAGCTGCACTCTTATGACGAAGAAACTCTTACAAAATTCTTAAAGGAAAAAATAAATCCTAATATACTTAATGGTATCAAAATTCCAGAAAAATTCATTCCACTTTTACAAGAAATTTATAAAGCCTCATTTAGCCAATTTAAAATAAGAATTACACAAAGAATAGTCACAGATATAAATAAGGAAAAAAATAAATTTAACATAATACAAGAAGAAAGAATATGACTTATATTACAGCTGTCATACAAAACACCATGTGCTCGGGGTAGGCTTCCTAGTCAGCGAAAAAATGAAGTCTACCATCATCGGCTTTAACGCTATAAGCGAAAGGCTATGCACCCTTCGCGTGCGAGGCAAATTTACAAACATCAGCCTCATTAACGTTCACGGACCTACGGAGGAGTCCTCAGACGAAGAAAAAGAGACTTACTACGAACAAGTCGAGAGGGCCCTCAATGCCTGCCCAAGGTATGACGTCAAAATCATCCTTGGGGATTTGAACGCAAAAATAGGTCGGGAGCCGGTATTCAGGCATTACGCAGGCACCCATAGTTTGCATGAGAACACTAATGACAATGGACTTCGAGTCTTAGAATTGGCAGCATCGAAAAACATGGTCGTTGCGAGTACCAGGTTCCCGCGTAAAGATATCTACAAAGCCACCTGGGTATCACCTGATGAAGTCACTCGTAACCAAATAGACCACGTGTTGATAGATCGTCGCCACTACTCGAACTTGATGACGGTACGAACGTGCCGAGGTGCCAATATCGACTCGGATCACTATCTTGTTGGTATGGTTTTCCGAGGGCGGATTGCCTTGCGGAGACGCATTGCATCCGCCGATCAGGTTCGAATCAACACGGCTGCCCTACGCAACGAAAACACCAGTAACACCTTTGGTAATGCGTTAGGACTCGCCCTAGAATCACTTGATTTAGATGGAGCCAGTATGCTGGGCGTAAATGAGAAGTGGACACGCCTTAAGAACACTGTCATTAGTACTGCCAACTCCATCTTAGGCAGCAGTCGTAGAAATCGGAACGACTGGTTTGATGATGAATGCAAGCTAGCGACTGAACGTAAGAATGTTGCGTACCGAGCAATGCAACAATCTCATAGAACGCGGGCACGCGAAGTGGAATATAAAGAGCTCAGAAGAATAGAAAAACGGCTTCACAGACAGAAAAAATCAGCCTGGGAGAAGAACCTAATCTGTGAAATAGAGAGCAGCCGAGAGCGAGGTCCGCACCAGGCGCGGAAGTTCTACCAATACGTCCGAAACATGACGCAGTACACACCACGCTGCACATACTGCAAGGACGGAGAGGGAAATCTGATCACCGATCCACAAAGCATACTGGAGCGATGGGAAGTGTACTTTAATGAATTGCTAAATGGTCAGCTCACAGCAGAAGTGGAGGCTCCACTACTTCAAGATGGACACCCTATGCTACCGCCACCAAGCATAGAAGACGTTGAGAAGGCTATAGGACGGCTCAAGAAAAACAAAGCCCCGGGAGCCGATGGCATACCAGCCAAATTATTCCACCACGGCGGGCCAGCCTTACGTCAAGCAATTCATGATATCATAGTGCACGTATGGGAGCATGAAGAAATGCCAGAAGACTGGCGAAAAGGTATCATATGCCCCATACATAAGAAGGGAGATGTCACAACGTGCAGCAATTATAGAGGTATCACGTTGTTGAGTACCGCCTATAAGATACTCTCCTCTATCCTACAAGACCGGATAACCCCATACGCTTAAACCATCATCGGACACTATCAGTGTGGTTTCATTCCAGGCAAATCAACAACTGATCAGATTTTTACCCTTAGGCAGGAGTTATGGTTTATTCTTTTGGAAATTAAAAAATGTGTTTCCTTTTTGAATAAACAATTTTATATATGAAAACTATTTACAAAAATTAAAATTAAATATCAATCAAATCTGAATTTTAACAAAAATATTAAATTAACAAGTAAATAATTAATAATAGATAATACAATAAACAAAGTAATGCATTAATTAAACTATCCATAAGATATTTGAATGAGGTGTATAATCAATTAAATGTTGTGGGAGTTATGCATCCATAACTTCTCCCCCCCAAGATTCAGGTGATTGTGAAGTGAAATCAGATGGACTTCACATCAACTGATACAGTTAAAATTTTGTATGTTTCTTACAGTAAATTTGAAATATTTGTATCGAAAAATTGAATATCCAAATGCTCACAAAACAATTAATTTAAAAAAATTAAATTCTTCATAAAAATATTATTATTTTAACTTACAGTCATATGTCTTTGGAGTGAACATTTGTACCATTTAAATAAAGTATTTTTTTTTATTGATGAAAAGCAGTTACTTAACAATTTTTTATATTTATATATATTTTAATTATTTTTACTATTGCAAATACATCTTGAAGAATAACTTGGAAAAGTTCTCAGTTGTAGTGTTTGTTTTTAGCAATCATTACAAGATTCTATTTTAAATTTGCGCTGCCTTTTAAGTTTGTTTTTATGAGATTTTCTGTTCTTAGTTGTTAAAACTATTATTTTTTTATTATGTTTCGCTTTTAACTTTTTAGTTCTAGGTGCCAATTTATTTCGTCTGTTATTGAACTCGAAAATTGTTTCATTTTCATGTATAAAAGGAGGTTCATTCCTATTCTTGTTAATATTTTTCAATGTATTTGTGTTGTGTTTTTCTATTTTATTTTTTATTTGTTCATACAACTTATTCTGGAAGGCTTTTAATTTGTTAAGATAATCATGTTCTGAAGTGTATTTAAGAGTTTTCTTAAAGTTGGGAGTTCTGCCTGTAAGCAATTCAATTGGTGTTAAATTTGTTACAGAATGAATACTATTATTGTAACAGGTTAATGCTTCATTTAATATATCTTTACAAATTTGTTTTTTATTTCTGTCATAAATTATTCTATAAATTTCGGTTAGAGTAGAATGAAATCTCTCTACTATCGAATTGCCTGTAGAATTTTGAGGCGTTGTTATATGTAGTTTTATTTCGTATTGATCACAAAATTCTTTAAACAAACTTGATCCAAATTCCGATCCTGAATCACAAACAATTTTCTTTGGTGTTCCATGATGAGCGAAAAATTCTCTCAATGCTTGGATGATGTTAAGACTATTGCGAGCGTTCAAGATGAAAGCTGATGCAAATTTGGAGAATTTGTCAATTATAGTAAGAATTTGTTGGTTGTGCACAGCATATACATCAATATGTAGAATTTCTATGGGATGGGATGGTGTTTCTGTTGTTTCAAATTTAATTTTTGGTGGATGTCTTTCGTATTTTAAGAGTTGACAAGTTTCGCAATTGTTAAGTATTTTTGTAATTTTTTGTTTCATGTTTGGAAAATAGTATGTTCGTTTCAGATGTTGGTGTGTTTCATGTATTCCTCTGTGATTACTTTTTGTGTGATATTCATTTATAATTTGATCTTGTTTGTCTGTATCAGTTAAATCAATCAGCTTTTCTTTGCATCGGATTAATTTAAAGAGTTTATTATTTGCGAATAATTTTGAATATATTTTTTGAATTGTTTTGAATGTATCGTCGTCAGAATAAATTGCTGTGAGTTTTTTAGGAACAAGACAGTCTTTAAGAATTTTCACAATGTCATTTTCATCCAAATTGTATTGTTGGAAAGTCTTGCGACGCTTGTTTTTAAATAGAATACTGTATGTCATTGCAGGTTTATTATTGTTATTACAGTTTTCTTTGATAAGAAGAATTTGATCACTAAATTCGTTTAGAGGACGTTCAGAGATGGGTATACCATCATTTAAGTTTTCTAAAGCAGAGTGAACAGTTTCTAAGTCATCAACATTATTATTCAGAGATTCGTTAACATTAATTTCTATTCTGCTTAATGCATCAGCATTCGTATTTGCTTTGCCTTTTTTGTATTTAATTTCATAGTCAAATTCTTCTAATCGGAGTCTCCATCGGATAAGTTTTGAGTTTGAGTCTTTAAGGGAAAATAGCCATGTCAGAGGTTTGTGGTCTGTTACAATATTAAATTTACGTCCATAAAGATAAGGTCGAAAGTGTTTAGTCGCCCAAACAACAGCCAATAATTCTTTCTCTACGGTACTGTATTTTGTTTCTGAGTCTGAGAGTGTACGTGAAGCATACGAAATTGGTTTGTCATTTCCTATAGAACCTTGGCTTAATATTGCACCCAGTGCAAAATTGCTAGCATCAGTTGTTAGATTGAAGGTTTTTGAAAAATCTGGGTATTGAAGTAGTGGGCCATTACTTAGTATATCTTTGCAATGTTCAAAACATTTGATATAATTATCGTCCAGTATTATTTTTCTTCTTTTTTTTAAACAAACAGTGTTATTTTAGCGAAATCTTGAATGAACTTTCTATAATATCCCAACAATCCAAGAAATGATTTGATTTGTTTTTGGGTTCGAGGTAGGGGATATTCTTTAATAGACCGAAGTTTTTCAGGGTTAGGTTTAACACCTTCAGAAGTCACTATGTGTCCAAGAAAGCTTACTTCTTTATGCAAAAACTCTGATTTATTAAGTTGAACTTTTAAATTAGCGTTTCGTAATTTTGAAAAAACTTTGGTAATATTTTCTAAGTGTTCTTGCAGTGAAGATGAAAACACGATGATGTCATCCATAAATACTAAGCACACTGTTCCTTGTAATTCACCTAAAATTCCATCCATTACTCTTTGAAAAGTAGACGGAGCATTTTTTAGGCCGAATGGCATTCTTATAAATTCATAGTGGCCGTTTTCAACTGTAAATGCTGTTTTTGAAATGTCTCGTGAATGGATTTCAATTTGATGAAATCCAGATGCTAAGTCTAATGTAGAAAAATACATACATCTACCTAATTTATCTAAAATGTCTGTAATGTTTTGAATTGGATAACGATCTCCAACTGTCTTCTCGTTTAATTTCCTATAATCTACAACTAAACGCCATTTTTGAACTTTTGTTGCATCTCTTTTTTTTGGAACTATCCAAATGGGACTATTGTATGGAGAAAAACTAGGTCTTATGATTTGTTGATTTAATAATTCTTGTATTTGTTTTTTAATTTCCATTTTGTGAATTTCTGGGTACCTATATGATTTTGTATAGACCGGTATGTCGTCGTTTGTAATTATTCTATGTTTTATTTGATTAGTAAAAGACAATTTATCACCTTCTTTGGAGAAAATATCATCAAACTTTCTGCAAAGTTTGAAAAGTGCTTTCTTTTCTTCACAATTCAAGTGGTCTGTCCTTAGAAAATTTGTTATATCATTACATGCAACTTGTTCCGTTTCGTCTGTTGTGTATTTTATGTTAAAATTATTTGTTTCGTTGAAGCTGTTAAATGTTTCAACTTTAAGTGGTTGTTCTAAAAATAGAATTTGCTCCTGATCAGACAAATTTATTATTTCGAAAAAACAGTGCCAATTTTTGGAATTATAAATGCCTTCTGGAATTTTTAAATTTTTATTAATAATTGTAGTTTTTAAATATATATCACCATTTTCAATATCTACTGGAAGTTTAAGAATTGATTTTGAATTTGGAAAAATTGTGAAAACATTAGACATATAATTTGGTTTGAAAAGAAGGGGTAATTTTGTATTGTTAGTTTCAAAAAGTTTATCTTTGATATTAACATTAGATTTCAAAAGTTTCATAATTTCTAATCCTATTAAGCCATCAAAATATGAATGAAATTTAAAGACTAGAAATTTTAATTGCTCATTTGTATTTAGCTCTTTAAATGCGGGTAGTGTTACTTGTTGATCTAATTCGTGTTTATTAAAAATAGTTGTAATCGTTATTGGTTCTATTTTTTCATGAAAGTCAGGGTTGGTAAGTCCGGGATTAATAAAGCTAACTGATGAACCAGTATCAATTAAAAATTTCAACGATATACCAGAAGGAGATAATATATTTATGTATAGCAATGAACTTGTACTATGTCTTTTAAGGTATCCAATTTGTCCGAGGCAATTTACCGAAAAATTTCCATCATCAATTTCGTTATATCCGTCATAATAGGTATCATAATCTGGTTCTGGATTTTCAGTTTTTGGTAAAAATTGTTCTAGATTTGAATAATTAAATAATTCTGGATTTAATTTATTTGTGTTGTCTGAATTTAAATTGTGCATTTTTCCAATATAATTTTTACTAGTGTTGTTGGTTGTTGAGTTTCTGAAATTCGATTGTTGAGTGTTTCGTGTGTATCCAGTAGATACTTCCATTGGAGTAACAGTTGATTTGAGAATGTTTTGATTAATGTAAGAATTGTGTTGTGGTTTATGGTTAAAAGGTAATCTGTTGTTGTTGGGTGTGAAAAGAGTTTGATTTTGAGGTGCATTATATTGCTTTTGATTTGAAAAATTTCTAGAAATAGATGGATGCATATTTTCATGACGAGAAACAAAATTTGGATTTTTAACAAATGAGTCCTTAGGACGAACAAAAGTATTTAAGTTTGTGTTTGAATTTTGAAATTTGTTCGGAAGAAGTGTTCTATAGTTTTGATAAAAGGTTGGAATTGAATGTTTCATATAAAAAGAATTTTGTTCTTTAATGCAATAACTAAAAGCTTCTGCAAGAGATATTGGTTTCATTGCTCTTACTGTAGATCCAAGCGGTTCTTTGAGACCAATAAGAAAGGTGTTAAGACACATTTCGGAATATAGGTTAGTTTTTGCATTCAAGACGTTCGAGTCTTTTTCATGAATGTGAATATGATTATTTAAAGTTGATAAAATTTCAATAATTTCAGAGTAAAATACTTCAATTGAATCATTATACTGTTTTAAGTTATGTAAATCGCGTATAAGAGAAGTTTCATTTCTCTTATCAGAATAATGTAAGATAAGGTTTGTTTTTATTTGAAGCCAATCCAATGGAGTTCCAAACATATTTAAAACTTCATTGGCTTGACCAATGATTTTATTTCTAATGGCTCTCAAGATAATACCAGCATAAGGTGTTTTATCTATGGTAGTCATCACTTTTAAAATTTCTTCAACATTGTTTATAAAATCATGCAATAATCTATGATTACCATCAAAATGTGGCAAATCTTTAATTGCATCAGGAATTTTTAATGAATTAATGACTAAATTAATATTGGCATAATTTAATGTTCCTGCTGTGGTAGTTTGGTTAGTATTTTCGGTTCGAAAATTTGAACAGAAATTTGTGTTTGCTTCAGTATTGAAGCCAGTTAAACTTATACCAGGTAGTTCTTCAATTAAGTTATTAAATGTGACGGTATTCATTTTAAAATTCTTATTGTTAACTAAATCTTCTTCAACAATTTCTAATTTAATATTAAAGTAAGGTTTGTTTTTCTTAACTTTTTTTACTTTTGGCATATGATTGTAAATTTAATAATAATTTGAGAATAAGGGCAAAGAGTAATTTTGTAATATTCAATTTGACGATGTATATTTTCGGTTTTTTTTTTTTATTTGTACTCTTGAGTATAGCCTTTCATACTTCGGATTGGGAGTTGAGTTCTTGAGCTAAAGAATTGAAATTCTCCAACAATGTTGTGCTCTGCTCCTTGTTGGTAATTTCTTCACTGCCACCAATGTTCTTTTGATGTGAGGTTCACGTTTATATAATAAGTTTTAAGATTTTTATTTTGTTGTTGTTGATATAGTTTAAAGCAATATTCCTTTGCAATTTCAAGTCGAAATTTCCTTTTTTTTTTTTTTTTTTTTTTTTTTATGCAATTTTACTTTTTGCAACTTATGGTTAGTCAATATCCTCTGGATCTTCCTATTTAATTGATATTTTTGTTATATTTTTATTCTTGATTATTTATAACATATGTTTTTATTTTTGATTTTTATAAATTTAAATCTATTAGTTATTGTGCCCTCCGAATCAATACCAACAATATTGACTGCGCCAGTTATGGTTTATTCTTTTGGAAATTAAAAAATGTGTTTCCTTTTTGAATAAACAATTTTATATATGAAAACTATTTACAAAAATTAAAATTAAATATCAATCAAATCTGAATTTTAACAAAAATATTAAATTAACAAGTAAATAATTAATAATAGATAATACAATAAACAAAGTAATGCATTAATTAAACTATCCATAAGATATTTGAATGAGGTGTATAATCAATTAAATGTTGTGGGAGTTATGTATCCATAGCTCAGGCGATGGAAAAATGTCTAGAATTTAACATCCCAACATACCATCTGTTTATAGACTTTAAAGCCGCCTATGATAGCATAGCCAGGGTAGAACTTTACAAAGCCATGAGAGAATTCGGCATCCCAAATAAATTGACACGACTATGTAGGTTGACCATGACCAACGTAACAAGCCAAGTTAAAATAGCTGGATTGCTATCCACACCAATCAACATCTTTAATGAACTCCGACAAGGGGATGGTTTGGCCTGCCTCCTCTTCAACCTGGCGTTGGAGAAAGCAATCCGTGACTCTGGCACGGCAACAAGAGGGACCATCGTCAACATGTCCAGCCAGATACTGGCTTACGCAGACGACATCGACATCATCGGAAGAACCGAACAAGCTGTACACGATTCCTTCATCCAGATCGAGCAGGCGGCACAAAATTTGGGGCTGCACATTAGTGAAGGTAAAACAAAGTACATGGTGGCGTCGAATGCGAGAAGAACAGTTGGTCAAACAATCAAGGTAGCGGAGCACGAATTTGAAGTGGTGCAATCCTTTAAATACCTTGGGTCGACAGTAGCAGCCGATAACAACATAGAAGAAGAAATACGCGGGCGGCTTCTCAAATCCAACAGAGCCTACTACAGTCTGTCAAAGCTATTCAAATCCAAGCTATTCAGTACAGCAGTTTTGAAGTTATGGTTAGATTTCTGGATTTGAATAGCTTTGACAGACTGTAGTAGGCTCTGTTGGATTTGAGAAGCCGCCCGCGTATTTCTTCTTCTATGTTGTTATCAACTGTCGACTGTCAACCCAAGGTATTTAAAGGATTGCACCACTTCAAATTCGTGCTCCGCTACCTTGATTGTTTGACCAACTGTTCTTCTCGCATTCGACGCCACCATGTACTTTGTTTTACCTTCACTAATGTGCAGCCCCAAATTTTGTGCCGCCTGCTCGATCTGGATGAAGGAATCGTGTACAGCTTGTTCGGTTCTTCCGATGATGTCGATGTCGTCTGCGTAAGCCAGTATCTGGCTGGACAAGTTGACGATGGTCCCTCTTGTTGCCGTGCCAGAGTCACGGATTGCTTTCTCCAACGCCAGGTTGAAGAGGAGGCAGGCCAAACCATCCCCTTGTCGGAGTTCATTAAAGATGTTGATTGGTGTGGATAGCAATCCAGCTATTTTAACTTGGCTTGTTACGTTGGTCATGGTCAACCTACATAGTCGTGTCAATTTATTTGGGATGCCGAATTCTCTCATGGCTTTGTAAAGTTCTACCCTGGCTATGCTATCATAGGCGGCTTTAAAGTCTATAAACAGATGGTATGTTGGGATGTTAAATTCTAGACATTTTTCCATCGCCTGAGCAATGGATACATAACTCCCACAACATTTAATTGATTATACACCTCATTCAAATATCTTATGGATAGTTTAATTAATGCATTACTTTGTTTATTGTATTATCTATTATTAATTATTTACTTGTTAATTTAATATTTTTGTTAAAATTCAGATTTGATTGATATTTAATTTTAATTTTTGTAAATAGTTTTCATATATAAAATTGTTTATTCAAAAAGGAAACACATTTTTTAATTTCCAAAAGAATAAACCATAACTGGCGCAGTCAATATTGTTGGTATTGATTCGGAGGGCACAATAACTAATAGATTTAAATTTATAAAAATTAAAAATAAAAACATATGTTATAAATAATCAAGAATAAAAATATAACAAAAATATCAATTAAATAGGAAGATCCAGAGGATATTGACTAACCATAAGTTGCAAAAAGTAAAATTGCATAAAAAAAAAAAAAAAAAAAACAAAAAAGGAAATTTCGACTTGAAATTGCAAAGGAATATTGCTTTAAACTATATCAACAACAACAAAATAAAAATCTTAAAACTTATTATATAAACGTGAACCTCACATCAAAAGAACATTGGTGGCAGTGAAGAAATTACCAACAAGGAGCAGAGCACAACATTGTTGGAGAATTTCAATTCTTTAGCTCAAGAACTCAACTCCCAATCCGAAGTATGAAAGGCTATACTCAAGAGTACAAATAAAAAAAAAAAACCGAAAATATACATCGTCAAATTGAATATTACAAAATTACTCTTTGCCCTTATTCTCAAATTATTATTAAATTTACAATCATATGCCAAAAGTAGAAAAAGTTAAGAAAAACAAACCTTACTTTTATATTAAATTAGAAATTGTTGAAGAAGATTTAGTTAACAATAAGAATTTTAAAATGAATACCGTCACATTTAATAACTTAATTGAAGAACTACCTGGTATAAGTTTAACTGGCTTCAATACTGAAGCAAACACAAATTTCTGTTCAAATTTTCGAACCGAAAATACTAACCAAACTACCACAGCAGGAACATTAAATTATGCCAATATTAATTTAGTCATTAATTCATTAAAAATTCCTGATGCAATTAAAGATTTGCCACATTTTGATGGTAATCATAGATTATTGCATGATTTTATAAACAATGTTGAAGAAATTTTAAAAGTGATGACTACCATAGATAAAACACCTTATGCTGGTATTATCTTGAGAGCCATTATAAATAAAATCATTGGTCAAGCCAATGAAGTTTTAAATATGTTTGGAACTCCATTGGATTGGCTTCAAATAAAAACAAACCTTATCTTACATTATTCTGATAAGAGAAATGAAACTTCTCTTATACGCGATTTACATAACTTAAAACAGTATAATGATTCAATTGAAGTATTTTACTCTGAAATTATTGAAATTTTATCAACTTTAAATAATCATATTCACATTCATGAAAAAGACTCGAACGTCTTGAATGCAAAAACTAACCTATATTCCGAAATGTGTCTTAACACCTTTCTTATTGGTCTCAAAGAACCGCTTGGATCTACAGTAAGAGCAATGAAACCAATATCTCATGCAGAAGCTTTTAGTTATTGCATTAAAGAACAAAATTCTTTTTATATGAAACATTCAATTCCAACCTTTTATCAAAACTATAGAACACTTCTTCCGAACAAATTTCAAAATTCAAACACAAACTTAAATACTTTTGTTCGTCCTAAGGACTCATTTGTTAAAAATCCAAATTTTGTTTCTCGTCATGAAAATATGCATCCATCTATTTCTAGAAATTTTTCAAATCAAAAGCAATATAATGCACCTCAAAATCAAACTCTTTTCACACCCAACAACAACAGATTACCTTTTAACCATAAACCACAACACAATTCTTACATTAATCAAAACATTCTCAAATCAACTGTTACTCCAATGGAAGTATCTACTGGATACACACGAAACACTCAACAATCGAATTTCAGAAACTCAACAACCAACAACACTAGTAAAAATTATATTGGAAAAATGCACAATTTAAATTCAGACAACACAAATAAATTAAATCCAGAATTATTTAATTATTCAAATCTAGAACAATTTTTACCAAAAACTGAAAATCCAGAACCAGATTATGATACCTATTATGACGGATATAACGAAATTGATGATGGAAATTTTTCGGTAAATTGCCTCGGACAAATTGGATACCTTAAAAGACATAGTACAACTTCATTGCCATACATAAATATATTATCTCCTTCTGGTATATCGTTGAAATTTTTAATTGATACTGGTTCATCAGTTAGCTTTATTAATCCCGGACTTACCAACCCTGACTTTCATGAAAAAATAGAACCAATAACGATTACAACTATTTTTAATAAACACGAATTAGATCAACAAGTAACACTACCCGCATTTAAAGAGCTAAATACAAATGAGCAATTAAAATTTCTAGTCTTTAAATTTCATTCATATTTTGATGGCTTAATAGGATTAGAAATTATGAAACTTTTGAAATCTAATGTTAATATCAAAGATAAACTTTTTGAAACTAACAATACAAAATTACCCCTTCTTTTCAAACCAAATTATATGTCTAATGTTTTCACAATTTTTCCAAATTCAAAATCAATTCTTAAACTTCCAGTAGATATTGAAAATGGTGATATATATTTAAAAACTACAATTATTAATAAAAATTTAAAAATTCCAGAAGGCATTTATAATTCCAAAAATTGGCACTGTTTTTTCGAAATAATAAATTTGTCTGATCAGGAGCAAATTCTATTTTTAGAACAACCACTTAAAGTTGAAACATTTAACAGCTTCAACGAAACAAATAATTTTAACATAAAATACACAACAGACGAAACGGAACAAGTTGCATGTAATGATATAACAAATTTTCTAAGGACAGACCATTTGAATTGTGAAGAAAAGAAAGCACTTTTCAAACTTTGCAGAAAGTTTGATGATATTTTCTTCAAAGAAGGTGATAAATTGTCTTTTACTAATCAAATAAAACATAGAATAATTACAAACGACGACATACCGGTCTATACAAAATCATATAGGTACCCAGAAATTCACAAAATGGAAATTAAAAAACAAATACAAGAATTATTAAATCAACAAATCATAAGACCTAGTTTTTCTCCATACAATAGTCCCATTTGGATAGTTCCAAAAAAAAGAGATGCAACAAAAGTTCAAAAATGGCGTTTAGTTGTAGATTATAGGAAATTAAACGAGAAGACAGTTGGAGATCGTTATCCAATTCCAAACATTACAGACATTTTAGATAAATTAGGTAGATGTACGTAGTTTTCTACATTAGACTTAGCATCTGGATTTCATCAAATTGAAATCCATTCACGAGACATTTCAAAAACAGCATTTACAGTTGAAAACGGCCACTATGAATTTATAAGAATGCCATTCGGCCTAAAAAATGCTCCGTCTACTTTTCAAAGAGTAATGGATGGAATTTTAGGTGAATTACAAGGAACAGTGTGCTTAGTATTTATGGATGACATCATCGTGTTTTCATCTTCACTGCAAGAACACTTAGAAAATATTACCAAAGTTTTTTCAAAATTACGAAACGCTAATTTAAAAGTTCAACTTAATAAATCAGAGTTTTTGCATAAAGAAGTAAGCTTTCTTGGACACATAGTGACTTCTGAAGGTGTTAAACCTAACCCTGAAAAACTTCGGTCTATTAAAGAATATCCCCTACCTCGAACCCAAAAACAAATCAAATCATTTCTTGGATTGTTGGGATATTATAGAAAGTTCATTCAAGATTTCGCTAAAATAACACTGTTTGTTTAAAAAAAAGAAGAAAAATAATACTGGAAGATAATTATATCAAATGTTTTGAACATTGCAAAGATATACTAAGTAATGACCCACTACTTCAATACCCAGATTTTTCAAAAACCTTCAATCTAACAACTGATGCTAGCAATTTTGCACTGGGTGCAATATTAAGCCAAGGTTCTATAGGAAATGACAAACCAATTTCGTATGCTTCACGTACACTCTCAGACTCAGAAACAAAATACAGTACCGTAGAGAAAGAATTATTGGCTGTTGTTTGGGCGACTAAACACTTTCGACCTTATCTTTATGGACGTAAATTTAATATTGTAACAGACCACAAACCTCTGACATGGCTATTTTCCCTTAAAGACTCAAACTCAAAACTTATCCGATGGAGACTCCGATTAGAAGAATTTGACTATGAAATTAAATACAAAAAAGGCAAAGCAAATACGAATGCTGATGCATTAAGCAGAATAGAAATTAATGTTAACGAATCTCTGAATAATAATGTTGATGACTTAGAAACTGTTCACTCTGCTTTAGAAAACTTAAATGATGGTATACCCATCTCTGAACGTCCTCTAAACGAATTTAGTGATCAAATTCTTCTTATCAAAGAAAACTGTAATAACAATAATAAACCTGCAATGACATACAGTATTCTATTTAAAAACAAGCGTCGCAAGACTTTCCAACAATACAATTTGGATGAAAATGACATTGTGAAAATTCTTAAAGACTGTCTTGTTCCTAAAAAACTCACAGCAATTTATTCTGACGACGATACATTCAAAACAATTCAAAAAATATATTCAAAATTATTCGCAAATAATAAACTCTTTAAATTAATCCGATGCAAAGAAAAGCTGATTGATTTAACTGATACAGACAAACAAGATCAAATTATAAATGAATATCACACAAAAAGTAATCACAGAGGAATACATGAAACACACCAACATCTGAAACGAACATACTATTTTCCAAACATGAAACAAAAAATTACAAAAATACTTAACAATTGTGAAACTTGTCAACTCTTAAAATACGAAAGACATCCACCAAAAATTAAATTTGAAACAACAGAAACACCATCCCATCCCATAGAAATTCTACATATTGATGTATATGCTGTGCACAACCAACAAATTCTTACTATAATTGACAAATTCTCCAAATTTGCATCAGCTTTCATCTTGAACGCTCGCAATAGTCTTAACATCATCCAAGCATTGAGAGAATTTTTCGCTCATCATGGAACACCAAAGAAAATTGTTTGTGATTCAGGATCGGAATTTGGATCAAGTTTGTTTAAAGAATTTTGTGGTCAATACGAAATAAAACTACATATAACAACGCCTCAAAATTCTACAGGCAATTCGATAGTAGAGAGATTTCATTCTACTCTAACCGAAATTTATAGAATAATTTATGACAGAAATAAAAAACAAATTTGTAAAGATATATTAAATGAAGCATTAACCTGTTACAATAATAGTATTCATTCTGTAACAAATTTAACACCAATTGAATTGCTTACAGGCAGAACCCCCAACTTTAAGAAAACTCTTAAATACACTTCAGAACATGATTATCTTAACAAATTAAAAGCCTTCCAGAATAAGTTGTATGAACAAATAAAAAATAAAATAGAAAAACACAACACAAATACATTGAAAAATATTAACAAGAATAGGAATGAACCTCCTTTTATACATGAAAATGAAACAATTTTCGAGTTCAATAACAGACGAAATAAATTGGCACCTAGAACTAAAAAGTTAAAAGCGAAACATAATAAAAAAATAATAGTTTTAACAACTAAGAACAGAAAATCTCATAAAAACAAACTTAAAAGGCAGCGCAAATTTAAAATAGAATCTTGTAATGATTGCTAAAAACAAACACTACAACTGAGAACTTTTCCAAGTTATTCTTCAAGATGTATTTGCAATAGTAAAAATAATTAAAATATATATAAATATAAAAAATTGTTAAGTAACTGCTTTTCATCAATAAAAAAAAAATACTTTATTTAAATGGTACAAATGTTCACTCCAAAGACATATGACTGTAAGTTAAAATAATAATATTTTTATGAAGAATTTAATTTTTTTAAATTAATTGTTTTGTGAGCATTTGGATATTCAATTTTTCGATACAAATATTTCAAATTTACTGTAAGAAACATACAAAATTTTAACTGTATCAGTTGATGTGAAGTCCATCTGATTTCACTTCACAATCACCTGAATCTTGGGGGGGGGGAGAAGTTATGGATGCATAACTCCCACAACATTTAATTGATTATACACCTCATTCAAATATCTTATGGATAGTTTAATTAATGCATTACTTTGTTTATTGTATTATCTATTATTAATTATTTACTTGTTAATTTAATATTTTTGTTAAAATTCAGATTTGATTGATATTTAATTTTAATTTTTGTAAATAGTTTTCATATATAAAATTGTTTATTCAAAAAGGAAACACATTTTTTAATTTCCAAAAGAATAAACCATAACTCCTGCCTAAGGGTAAAAATCTGATCAGTTGTTGATTTGCCTGGAATGAAACCACACTGATAGTGTCCGATGATGGTTTTAGCGTATGGGGTTATCCGGTCTTGTAGGATAGAGGAGAGTATCTTATAGGCGGTACTCAACAACGTGATAACTCTATAATTGCTGCACGTTGTGACATCTCCCTTCTTATGTATGGGGCATATGATACCTTTTCGCCAGTCTTCTGGCATTTCTTCATGCTCCCATACGTGCACTATGATATCATGAATTGCTTGACGTAAGGCTGGCCCGCCGTGGTGGAATAATTTGGCTGGTATGCCATCGGCTCCCGGGGCTTTGTTTTTCTTGAGCCGTCCTATAGCCTTCTCAACGTCTTCTATGCTTGGTGGCGGTAGCATAGGGTGTTCATCTTGAAGTAGTGGAGCCTCCACTTCTGCTGTGAGCTGACCATTTAGCAATTCATTAAAGTACACTTCCCATCGCTCCAGTATGCTTTGTGGATCGGTGATCAGATTTCCCTCTCCGTCCTTGCAGTATGTGCAGCGTGGTGTGTACTGCGTCATGTTTCGGACGGATTGGTAGAACTTCCGCGCCTGGTGCGGACCTCGCTCTCGGCTGCTCTCTATTTCACAGATTAGGTTCTTCTCCCAGGCTGATTTTTTCTGTCTGTGAAGCCGTTTTTCTATTCTTCTGAGCTCTTTATATTCCACTTCGCGTGCCCGCGTTCTATGAGATTGTTGCATTGATCGGTACGCAACATTCTTACGTTCAGTCGCTAGCTTGCATTCATCATCAAACCAGTCGTTCCGATTTCTACGACTGCTGCCTAAGATGGAGTTGGCAGTACTAATGACAGTGTTCTTAAGGCGTGTCCACTTCTCATTTACGCCCAGCATACTGGTTCCATCTAAATCAAGTGATTCTAGGGCGAGTCCTAACGCATTACCAAAGGTGTTACTGGTGTTTTCGTTGCGTAGGGCAGCCGTGTTGATTCGAACCTGATCGGCGGATGCAATGCGTCTCCGCAAGGCAATCCGCCCTCGGAAAACCATACCAACAAGATAGTGATCCGAGTCGATATTGGCACCTCGGCACGTTCGTACCGTCATCAAGTTCGAGTAGTGGCGACGATCTATCAACACGTGGTCTATTTGGTTACGAGTGACTTCATCAGGTGATACCCAGGTGGCTTTGTAGATATCTTTACGCGGGAACCTGGTACTCGCAACGACCATGTTTTTCGATGCTGCCAATTCTAAGACTCGAAGTCCATTGTCATTAGTGTTCTCAAGCAAACTATGGGTGCCTGCGTAATGCCTGAATACCGGCTCCCGACCTATTTTTGCGTTCAAATCCCCAAGGATGATTTTGACGTCATACCTTGGGCAGGCATTGAGGGCCCTCTCGACTTGTTCGTAGTAAGTCTCTTTTTCTTCGTCTGAGGACTCCTCCGTAGGTCCGTGAACGTTAATGAGGCTGATGTTTGTAAATTTGCCTCGCACGCGAAGGGTGCATAGCCTTTCGCTTATAGCGTTAAAGCCGATGATGGTAGACTTCATTTTTTCGCTGACTAGGAAGCCTACCCCGAGCACATGGTGTTTTGTATGACAGCTGTAATATAAGTCATATTCTTTCTTCTTGTATTATGTTAAATTTATTTTTTTCCTTATTTATATCTGTGACTATTCTTTGTGTAATTCTTATTTTAAATTGGCTAAATGAGGCTTTATAAATTTCTTATAAAAGTGGAATGAATTTTTCTGGAATTTTGATACCATTAAGTATATTAGGATTTATTTTTTCCTTTAAGAATTTTGTAAGAGTTTCTTCGTCATAAGAGTGCAGCTTAATATAATGTCTTTGATATTTTGGGTGAGGTTCTTCGTAGCATGTCATTTCATTGTCTTCGGAAAAGATAAGTTGGTTTCTAAAAACGTTAATAGGTGCTTCGCAGTGCGGTATAAGATCACTGCTATCTTCTTCAGCGCTGTGTTGAGTTCCAGAGGATGAAGTTATAATATTAAGCACGGGGAGTCGTGACAGTGCGTCCAGGCTTATAGACAAGAATACTGCCATACTCCTCTATTCTTGCCTTCCATCTTTTTTGTTTTGCGTTAGTATTGCGATTACTCAGCGCGAACGTTAGTGGCTGATGGTCTGTAATGATTTTTATGTTTTTGGCTCCGTAAAGATATGTTCTTAGTTTATCGAGGGACCATATTATCGCTAGCATCTCCTTTTCAATAGTTGAGTACCCCTCTTCTGTATCGTTTAGAGATATAGATATAAATGTAATGGGTCTTTCTTTCCCGATTTCGCCTTGCGAGAGGACGGCTCCGATGGCGTAGTTGGAGGCATCGGTTGTAAGAATAAAAGGTTTCTCAAAATTGGGGAATATAAGAATATCCGAGGATATAAGCATGTCCTTTAGGCATTTAAATGCGTTTGACGCTTGATCATCAAGATGGATTTCGACTTTTTTCGACTGATTCGCTTTAATTTGGGCATTTTCGCCTCTTGTTATATTGGTTAATGGTTTTGCTAATTTAGCATAATCTTTAATAAACTTTCTATAGTAGGACGCGAGACCTAAAAAGCTCTTTAGCTCTTTAAGATTTTTTGGGGGTGGAATCTTTTGGATTGCTGCTATTTTTTCAGGACTCTTAGATTTGCCTTATCAAGATACGATAAAACTTGCTCAAGATTGTTCAAATGATCAGATATACTCTTTCCGCAGACGATTACATCGTCTATATAGACATAGCATATTTTGCCTATAAGAGGTTTAAGAACGTCGTTAATCATGCGTTGAAATATAGCGGGTGTGTTTTTTAACCCGAATGGCAGACGAGTAAACTCATATTTGCCATTTGCCGTTGAAAATGCAGTCTTTGCTATGTCGCTTTCTTTCATCTTAATCTGGTGAAAGCCAGACGTAAGATCAAGGGTCGTGAAGTATTTACTTTCCCCTAAACTTGCAAGAGTATTTGTTATGTCCGGAATCGGATAAGCATCTGCAATTGTTATTGCATTCAGTCGTTTGAAGTCAATAACAAGCCTATATTGCCTTTCGCCTGCAGAGTTGGGTTTCTTTGGAACAATCCAAAGTGGAGAATTGAAAGGACTTTTAGATGGTCTTATAACACCATCAGAAAGCATTTTGCTGATTTGAGCTTCGACTTCTGCTCTTAGGTTAGCGGGGTAAGGGTATGATTTTGTGTATATAGGTTCGGATGAAGTAGTTCGTATTTCAGCACGAACGCTGGTATCTATTGTACCACTGTCTGAGATTGGTCCGAAAAGTTTTTCATATTTGCATAAAAGGTTTTGAATATAATTTTCAGGGTTTATATCAGTTTGGATATTATTTACTTCTTTTGATTGTTTTCCTTTGAGATTAATTTTAATGTTTGGGGCTAAAATAAGCATATTGTTTTTTCTGTCTATTACAGCCTCTAATTGTTTGAGGGTATCATCACCAATAATCCTGTCAAATGATTTGAGTCCTGGAAGGACAAAAAAGTCAAAAGAGGTACTATTGCCGATAGGTTTAAAAAATTGGGCACTAATTTTACGATTTATTTGTAGTTGTCCGGTAGCGGACTGTATTTTGAATGGAGAAGTGGCTGCTTTACAATTGTAAGCAATTCTTTCAGATACAAAGTTCTTGTTAGCTCCAGTATCTATCAAGAATTTTAATACTTCACCATCTCTAGTAACATACTCTAGGTATGGTACGCTAGAGAGGCTTCCGTTGTAAAATTTAGCTCTGCTAAATCGTCATTATTGCCATCGTCATCCCAAGTTTCTTGGTATGCTTTGAAATATTCCTCATTCAATGGGTCCTCTTCGTCTTCATCTATAGTGTCTTGATCTGCGATAACGTTTGTTGCAAAGAGACGTTGTTGCTTCCTCGGAAGATTATCAGATCCATTAAATCTTTTTGGCATTATATTATCTTCAGGTCGGTTCATATAGTGGATTTGACGACTTTGAATAGATTTGTCCACGTCCATAGGCTGTGGGGGGTTTGGATTAGTTGGTCTAGGAGGGGGTGAGCTGTTCCATGTTGGTCTTGGAGGGGGTGAGCTATTCCATATTGGTTTTGTATAATGCTGGTTGTTATTCATTTGGTTTATTGGAGCAGTAATATTGTTGTTAAAAAAAAAATGGGATTGACGTTTGCCGATCTGTCAAATAGCTGTGCAAATTAAAGAGCTGCTAAAAAAGTGTCCGAAAACCCAATATACAAATATTTAGATAATTTTAAAAGTTGGTTCAACTGAAGTGTAAAAGTTGCTATTAAACACCGAAATAAAAAGCTGAGTAAGTTGTAGGAATTAAGACACAAAATCGAAAATCTAAGTTTTACCACCAAATATAACCTAACTTAATGAATTAAAACAAACGAGGAATTCTTGAAACCTCGTCTGAGATAAATTATACCGAAAAACGCCATTCCAGCTATAATTTGACTAAAATGACAGCAGATACGATCTCTGGCATGACTATGGATACGTTTAAGCAAATACTTGATGAAAAAAACAAGGAACTAGTCAAAGAACTTGCGTCAAAGGCTGACCTGCAGTTGCTTGTCAATGAAATAGCTAGCATTAAGTTGCAGCATGAGCAGATAAATCACAAATTTAAAGCTCTTGAAGCGCGAAACAGGCAATTAGAACTGCAACTGGACAAAATTTCGCAAAAAAACACCGAAACATATCTTATCGTACACATGCCTGATGAAAAAAACATCGACATGAACGAAAAAGCGAAATCTATTTGCACTGAACTTCTTGGAACAGAAAACACAAACGATGTTTATACGGCATACAGCATTCCCAGTCGAGACCCACGTTCTAAATCAGTGATTGTCAAAATGCGGTGTCGGGAATCCGTCTGGGCAGTACTCCGCAACAGTTCGAAACTTAAAGCTACAAACATTCGTATCACGAAAGACCTGTCATACAACATGCGCAGAAGAAGAGCAAAGCTGGCAGCGATCTGAAAAATACTTTGCGAAGCAAACCCACGAAAGAAAATTCTGTTGAGAGACGATAGGCTTCTTGTTAAAAACCACAGTTTCACATGGGACACTTCTGAAGGACTTAAATGTGGCCATGAAAATGCAATAAGTTTTTAAGTAGAATACTAGATACTTTCCCTACAGGTTAGGTTAGGTTAGGTTAAGGTGGCTGTCAGGAAAACTACTGACACACCTAGGCCAATAATAGGCCCATTGTGATACCACATAAAAAAAGTAAAGGAAGTTCCTTTAATTAAACCAGTTGGAGCTTTTAATAAACCGATGGAGACTGTGAATGTCAGTCTTAGTGAAGTCGCTTATATCTTCAAAGAAATATTCACCTAAGTGAATTTTGCGTCGTTGGGATAGAGCGGGGCATGAACAGAGAAGGTGTTGGATTGCTTCCTCCTCCTCCTCGTCCATGCAACTTCTGCAGAAATCGTTAGAGAAGACCCCTAGTCTTCTGGCGTGTATACCTATCATGCAGTGTCCAGTGATGACACCTATTGTGGAGCTAATATGCAGTCTGCTTAGAGACAACAAGCACTTAGATCGCTTCGGATCTAGTACTGGCCAGATCTGTTTGGTCTTTATACAAGTAGAGATATTGGTCCATCTGTTGTTTGTCATCGTAATAGCATACTGTTTTAGCATAAGTTTACATGTAGCGATAGGTATTCCAATATTCACCTTGTTAGGTAAAGTTGGACTTACGGTTCCTTTTCTGGCTAGTTCGTCGGCTATGCAGTTACCTGGAATGTCTCTGTGTCCCGGCACCCAGAAAAGGTGAATGTTGAACTGTTCTGCCATCTCTAAGAGAGACGAACGACAGTTTCGGGCAGTTACAGAGTTTGTGGCAGCTGAACCGAGCGACTTGAGGGCTGCTTGACTATCTGAGAAGATACGAATATTCAACGTGGATATCACGTTTTCTTTGAGCCAGGATAGTACCTCATTGATAGCCAGGATTTCCGCTTGGAACACGCTACAATAATCAGGAAGACGGAAGCAGAGATTTAGATTAAGTCTTTCTGAATACACTCCGCCACCCACCCCATTTTCGGTTTTTGAACCATCCGTATAGAAATGAATTGCTTCATCATTCAAGAATTCATCGTCATCCCAGGTAGATCTTGGTGGGATGGTGATTTGGAAGTTTTTGCCAAAAACCAGCTGTGGGGTGGTGTAGTCGGAGTGTGTTGGGAATGATTTGAATGTATTCAAAATGTTAGTGTGGCCGAACGTATTGTTAGACCATTGGGATATAGATTTGAGACGAATGGCTGTACTCGCGGCCACTTGTTTGCTGTATATATCGAATGGTGTTAGATTAAGCAACATGTCCAAGGCAGCGGAAGGTGTCGAGCGGAGTGCTCCGCTGATACACATGCACGCTGATCGTTGTACCTTGCTGATTTTGTCCAGATATGTTGCTTTGTCCAAAGCAGTCCACCAAACTGCTACCCCGTAAGTGATAATCGGTCTCACGACCGCTGGGTATAGCCAATGGGTAATGTGTGGGGATAGGCCCCATTTGTTCCCAATTGCTTTTTTGCAAGAGAAAAGTGCCACAGTGGCTTTTCTTACTCTTTCTTGTATATTAGGCTTCCAGCTTAACTTTTTGTCTAAGATTAGGCCGAAATATTTGGCTTGGTCTGAGAAGTTCAGTGGAATACCATTAATTGTTGGAGGGTCTACCTTTGGAATTTTGTATTTTCTAGTGAAGAGGACAAGTTCGGTTTTGTGGGGGTTTACACCTAGTCCACATTTGTCTGTCCATTTGAGTAGCTTGTTGAGAGCGGTTTGCATTAAGTCTACATTGATTTGGAGATGCTTCCCTGATACGGCAATGGCAACGTCATCAGCGTATGCAATCACTTTGAACCCTTCTTCTTCCAGGTTAACTAATAGTTCGTTAACTACGATGTTCCATAGAAGTGGGGATAAGACTCCTCCCTGTGGTGTGCCTCTGCTGACAGATCTTCTGTCAGAAAAATCTCCTAGTGTTGAGTTAATAATTCTGCTGCTCAACATCAGATTTATCAACTCTCCTATTGAGCTATCAACTTTCAAGCTATTCAGCGCGGTTGTGATTGCAAGATTGCTGACGTTATTGAAAGCGCCTTCGATATCAAGGAATGCGGCCAGAGTGTACTCTTTATGGTGAAGGGAATATTCGATGTTGCTTACCAAGGTATGCAGGGCAGTGTCCACCGATTTCCCTTTACAATAAGCGTGTTGTGCCGTAGATAGAAGATTAGGCTCTAAGGTGTAACGCAAGTGGATATCAATCAATCGTTCTAAAGTTTTAAGAAGGAATGATGATAGACTGATTGGCCTTAGGTCTTTGGGGTTCACATGGGAGCATTTTCCCGCTTTGGGTATGAATATCACTTTGGCTTCTCTCCATAGAGAAGGTATGTGTGCTAAGTACATACACCCGTTCAGAATTGACTCTAGGACAGGGATGATAATGTCAGAGGCCATTTGTAGTTCTGCTGGTATAATGCCGTCAGGTCCAGCAGATTTATATGGATCGAAGCTGTCGATAGCCCATTTAAGCTTCTCTCTTGTGATTAGACCTAGGCTATTTATAGTATTGTTGTTTTCTCCCGTTGGGTCGAGACAACTTATATTTTTTGAGCTACCTGGGAAGTGTGTATCTAGTAGCAAGTTGAGCGATTCCTCGCAAGAATTTGTCCAGGTACCATTTGTATTTTTAAGGGCACTGGGCATTATGGGGTTTGTTGAGAGGATTCTTCTCAGTCTTGACGCTTCTGAGGAGACTTCTATTTTGTCACAGAAGTTTCTCCAGGATGACCTTTTGTTTTTCCTCAAGTTGTTTTTATAGATTTTAAGGGATTCTTTGTAAGAGTCCCAGTCGGATGATTCTTTGGTATATTTAGCTCTATTAAAAAGTTTTCTACAGTTTTTTCTGAGCGGTTCTAGCTCAGAACTCCACCAATGAGGTTTCTTTTTGCCTTTTATTTGAATAAGGGGACAAGATTCTTTCATTGATGTGTTGAGGGCTACGGTGAGATCATTGACTTGGTTGTCGAGATCGGTTTTATTTAATGTAATCCTTAGAAGATCGGGTTTAATCAACCTCTTGAGAGTATCCCTATATTTCAGCCAGTTAGTTTTCCGATGATTTCGGAAAACTTTCTGAACTTTAGTTTCATCAATTAGATTGAATTGAATGTACCTGTGATCGGAGAAAGAGTGCTCTTCAGATACTTTCCAATCCGAAATCCTTTGATGAATCGAGTCGGAGACAAGTGTAATGTCTAATACTTCTTGTCGGTTACTGGTTATAAAAGTTGGCTCGTTACCGATATTACTTACAATAAGGTTAGTACTGAGAATAAAATCAAAAAGAGACTCACCTCTGTCATTTATGTCACTACTGCCCCAGACTGTGTGATGGGCGTTAGCATCGCAACAAATAATGAGGCAGATCTTTTGCCTTTCTGCATCAGCGATTAGTCTCTTTAGCTTGTCGCCAGTTAGAGGGCCAAGGTAGTCGTGGCCGAGGTATGCGGACGCGAGCCAGTACATACCTTTGCTGGTCTGAAGCCTGACTGCGGTTACGTCTCGATCGCTGTAATCAGGGAGTAAATATACATTAGTGTTACTTCTTACCAATATGCATGATCTGGAGTCACCTTTGTCCGATGCATACAGCAAGTAGTACCCAGGAGTCCTGAGTCCCTGAACTGTGAATTTATGAATCCAGGGTTCCTGGATCAGGACTACATCTTCCCCTTTTTGGTGTAGGCGGAGAAGAAGAGAGGCCGAGGCCTGTTTTGAGTGCTGGAGGTTAATCTGAAGTAATTGCAGCATTTTCGCTACGATTCTTCAGATCAGCCCCCACCACGGTTTGGTCGAGATCATCTTCGGATTCTGACTCAGAAGGTGACCGTAGGAGATCATCCTCACTGAGCAGATCCCCGGGCTCCGATGATTCCGTCTCCATGTCGGAGAGACAGTCGACGGTGTGGATGTCAGTTTTTGCAGAGCATGCCCCAGAGTTGGAAGAGCTCGAGTTGTCTACCTCCATTTCTGAAGGGTCGACAACCCGAGTGGTTTCCTCCCCTGAGGACATGTCCTGCATTTTAAGAGGGTGTTCCTCGTCTTTTTTATAGACTTTCAAGATAGCTTTATTCCATCCAAACCTAATTTCACCTTTAGTCGACACCAGGGGAGCCAGCGATTCCTTATTGATAACCACAATGGCAGATCTATAAGGTCCCACTGGGTCCTCCAGCTTCGTGACATTCCAGTCATGGGTAGGAAGGGATGGGTTACAGTACTTGAGCATCTTCAAGACAGTGTCCTTGCAGGTAAGTTCAGCTGGGATTCTCATGCGAGCTCTTGGTCTGCAGGGAATTTCTTCCCTAGCCACAACTTCGAGCTTAGCACCAGGCCATAGCCCCTCTAACCTGCTGACAGCAAGCTTATATAGATCGTATGATCTCTGGTCATCAAAGGCGATGAGTTTGGCGCGGCCTTGGTGCCACCCTGCGTCACTAACACCTACAGGATTCCCAGGATTCTCCATAACTAGAGTCCAATAGGAAAGCTGTAGTTTGCCATTGACTGTCGTCCATTGGTCACCAGACATCATACCATCCACATTGCTTCTGTCAATGACAGCAGCTATGATCTTGTCCTTTAGTACGTCACTAAAGGACAGATCTTTTCTGGTATAGGAGGTGTTTTGTACCTTCGCTTTCTTGGGTTCCGGAAAGGTTCCCTCGGTAGACCTTTGTCGCTTCGACGTTGAGTCGTCGCTGGTCATCGTTTTGGTGAGTGTACTCCTAGCCCAAGCGAGTTTGCCGGTTTGCTTCGAGTCTAGATCAGTAGTTGGAATGTCACCAAGTACTTTCACTATTCTCTCTGCAGCCCGACGTTCGCTTCTCGGTACGGTTTTATTTCTCTCCCTGATGGAAGAGGATCTGGATGTACCGGGTCTACCATCAGCGAGGGATTCCTCCATCGTGCTCGGACGAGGTCTGGTCTGGCTAGGAGGGATACCGTGAGTCACGGTTATGTCACTGTCCCGATCAGCCTCCCCCGTGCCCGTGAGAGGTTTTCTATTTTGAGGAGTAGGAGTAGAGTCAAGCGTCATGGCTTTACCCCCACGTTGATTTGTGTTTGTATTGTCTTTCGTGCCCGCCGGGTATTGATCACGGTCGGTGTCAGCAAGAGTGGCCGTCGCAGACTTGATACCACTAACCGTGGGCAATCCTACCGTGCACGAAAGATGTGTAATAATAGTGACGGGCTGAATGGCTCCCCCACTAGTATTAGCGTCTAGACCGTGAGTCGCTCCACAGTTCTTGGGCGTTCCAGGAACTGTGGTCGGCTCAACAGTCCTCCCGCGCTTCGTTTTTTTGAAAACATGGTCATTTTCACTTTTCTTTTTATTTTTGTGTGTCGCTGGCGACTTCTCCTCATTTGAGGCCAAGCCCTCGCCGGCAGTCACGACATCTGCCGACTTTTGAACGTATATCCCCGTTCGATTTTTTTCTTTTAGCTTACTTTTTTCCATGTTCATATACAAGTTTTCTAACATTTAGGTTTTTTGTTGAGTTATGTTGGTTGTGAGGCTCTGCAGCTGGATTGCTGGAGAACCCCACGTAAGCACCCCCACCACGACAAGGTCTAACTCACAGGGGTGTACTTCCCTACAGGTATTGAGAAATTAATGAATGAATTACTCCACCAAAACAATGTGTACGAAATGTCAAGAGAAAGTCAAAATCAAACGTCACTTACTCAGCGTTCAGGCCCTTCAATATCATGGCAAACACCAACCGCTGTACCCTTAAGTCTTGAACATCGTTCACGCGCAGAATCTAATTGAGATTACACGTCTATTCGAAAAAACCAGAAATAAACAAATTATTATATTTAAATCTTAGAATAATAAGTTATAATGTCTCTGGACTAAAAAATAAGTTAGAATTTGATGAATTTTTTAATTATATTTATGAATTTGATGTCATTATATTATTTGAAACCCATGTACTAAATAAGGAAGAAAAAATGTTTAAAGATATATTTGCTAATTACGAAGTAAAATGGATATGTGCAGTAAAAACAAGTATATTTGGAAGAGGTAGTGGAGGTGAACTTTTTGCGTATCGAAAAAACATAAAAGCTGTAGATATTGGTTTGCAGGAAATCGGAGGATCTTCTATTATCAAACTGGAGAAAAACAATAACGTTTTATACATAATACGAAAATTAGCGAGTGAAGAAGTAAGAAGTGTCTAAGGAAGTTCAAAGAATTTGTGTCTAGAATTTGGAAACTAAGCCCGGATTTAGTCTAAAAACTTGATAAGTTATTTAATTAAATTGATGATATTCGGTAGAGAAGTGAATTTGGTGTTGTTTAGAACTCATAAGCTTTAAAATTAAGATTTAAAAATTCAAAAATTTATGAAGATTTAACAAAGGAACACGGATTCTATTATATACTTCGTTGGAGTCGTCAAAGTTTTCACCAGCCGGAAGAGAGAGAGTCCCGCTGTTCCATGTTGAATACGCCACTGGTGAGTTCAGCCACTCTCAATTTAACTTTTATTTTGTCTTTGACATTGTACAAAAAATTTAAATTTAGTCAGTATTACTTACAACAATTTGTCGAATTAACAAAACAATAATTAAAAGTTTTATAAGATAGAAAACAAAACAAAATATATTTAACAAACAAAGATTAACACGAGCAAGACAAATCAAAACAATTCACAAATCACTTCTCATTTTTGACACAAACTTGACATCTCACAACTTGACACGAGCGTTCAGGTTATTAGAAAATATCAAAAGTTTTCTTACACGAAAGCATTAGAAAACGATAAGCAAACAAAACTTAACGCCTGCTTTAACCACATCATTTAAAATACAAGAAAAATGGGCAATGTAAATGAACAAAATTTAGACTATTCTTGGAGTAATACAAAACTTAAGAATTGATCTAACATCACAAATTCAGGAAGAAACAAATAAATTGCAATCTAAACTAGACAAAATATCAGACAAACAACATGAAACAGAAAAGAAACAAGGTTCACTTGAGGGAAAAATCAGACACATAGAAAGAACTCTAAAACATAAACGAAATAGACTTTGTAAAAAGAATAGGAAAGAAAGGAGAAAATCCAAGACCACTACTAGTTGGTTTTACAACGCAAATAAAAAAGACGCAATTATGAAGAACAAATAAAATTTAAAAGACTACAAAGAGTGAATTATTTATGTTAAAGATGACCGAATAAAAGAGGACATTAACAAGGAAAAGCAAAATCTTGGAAGACAACAACAAACTGACTGTAGAAACATAGCTGGTCCTTCAAATTCTCATAAAAGGTCGTTTAAAAATATCCTGCCACAAACGGAATTTCGACGTGAAGAGCCACAGCTTAACAGCAAAAAACAAAAAAGATTTAAAACTAAAAAAACAGACTACACACCTCCGAAAAACCGAATTGACCAATTCTTCAAAACAACCCAAAACGAACAAACCATTCTACAACAACACCAACAACAACAACAACAGCAACAGCAACAGCAACAACAACAACAACAACAACAACAACAAAATGCCTATAAGTAGCAACAATTGAATCACAATCCGACAAGAAAATACAATAACAAAAAAATTAAAAACAAAACAGAAATTACTCCTTTCTCAAGCCGGCTAGCCACCGTGAGAAATGTAGGCTCAAACCCCCCAAATCAATCTCCGAAACCACTGGCAAATAAAATACCATCAGATCAAAACAATACCCTTAACATTTGTACATTTAACGTAAGAACTTTAATGACAGAAGAACGACAAGAAGAATTAAAACTTGCAATAAAAAACATAAACTGGGATGTAATAGGACTGTGCGAAACTAGATTGTTTGGACAGAAAATAATTGAATCTGAAAACGACATATTCTGTTACATTGGACAAACTAAAGGACTTTATGGAGTTGGGTTTCTTATAAAACAACATTTGAAAAAACATATTTTTGACATCAAACTATTTAACGAGAGAATTTGCTCAATTAGTCTTACAAAATACAAAAATGACCATAATCCAAGTTTATGCACCAACAACGAAAGCACCTGACGAAGAAATCGAATACTTTTACGAGAATTTAGAGAATGCCTTCAAAGAAACAAAGACCGAGATTATGTATGTAATAGGCGATTTTAATGCAAAACTCGGGACAATGGAAGATGGAGAACAGCAGCTTTTTGGGCCTTTTGGATATGGACGAAGAAACAAGCGTGGGAATAGGCTTATGACGTTGATGCAAGAAATTAACCTAGTTTTTGGAAACTCCTTTTTTAAGAAAAAAGACAAAAATAAATGGACATGGATAACACCTGATGGACAACACAAAAATGAATATGACCTCGCTCTGACAAATAAAATAACCACAGTGACAGATGTATCTGTAATAAATAACTTAAAATTTGAAAGTGACCATAGATTTGTGAGAATGAAAATTAAAATTGACCACAGCACATTAAGAAGAAATCATCAAAAACTATTCTTTCCCAATTCCATACCTTCTTTATCCATCACAGCTTACAATGAATCTTTGACAAGAAAAATAGAAGAAGCCACAAACTTAATCAACTTTGATGACGATGTCCAGAACATATACAACCAGTTAGAGCATATTACAAAAACTACAGCGAAAAACGAATTGATGAAACCGAAATCCAAACAAACTGACAAACTATCACTTGAGACCAAAGCACTTATCAGCCAAAGAGAAATCTTGAGACAAAAGATAAACCCGACAGGAAATGACAAAGAAGAACTAAGAAACATCAGAAAAACTATAAAGAATAAAACAAAAGACGATATTCAAAAGTATAACGAAACAAAAATCAAAGAGATTCTTACGAACACAAAATCGATCAAAAAAACAAAAAACTTCATAAGTAGTGAAAAAGAATGGATAGTTTCACTAAAACAAAAAAATAATAATATGACAAAAAGAAAAGATATTAACGAAACAGCAACAAATTTCTTTGAATCATTGTTCAAATCAACGAATGACATAGCTTTTGACGCAAATTCGGACATTTCATCTGACAGCTCTGAAAATGACACTTTATTTCTCCTCAACGAAACTGACGTATCATCAGCTATAGACAGTTTAAAAGCCGAAAAAAGTGCAGGTTGTGACGAAATTGAAGCCGAAATGCTAAAATATGGCAAAGACTCTCTGACACCAATCCTAACCAAAATCTTTAACTCAATTTTGACTTCACAACGGATACCCAGACAATGGAAACAAAGTACAATAATACGGCTACATAAGAAAGGAGACAAGGATAACATAAATAGTTATAGACCGATAAGCCTGATTTCTACAATATACAAGCTTTTTTCGAAGACAATATATAATAGAACTAAAGAAGCACTTAATGACAAGCAACCAAGAGAGCAAGCAGGATTTAGAGAAGGTTTCTCAACTACTGACCATCTTCAGACAATAAACCAGCTCATCGAAAAACATAACGAATTCCAAAAACCACTTTACCTTTGTTTTATTGACTTCACAAAAGCTTTTGACACCGTGGAACACAGCAGTATATGGACCGCACTAAGTAATCAAAACATTCATCCTACCCTTATCAAAACATTGAGAAATATATACAAAAATAACACCGCCAAGGTAAAAACTGACAAGATTGGAAGGGAATTCCATCTTAACAGAGGGGTAAGACAATGTGATCCTATGTCGCCGCCATTATTTTCCGCTATTATGGAGGACATCTTCAAAAGACTGCAATGGAAAAACAGGTACGGCATTCACGTCTGGGGAGACTACTTAAATAATTTGAGATTCGCAGACGACGTTGTTCTACTGTCGAACTCACCTACACAGATACAGACAATGTTGAATCAACTCTCAGCTACCTGCAAAAAAGATGGACTATGTTTAAACTTGACAAAAACAAATATATTGACCAATCACATAAAAGATGATATATTCCTGGAAAATGAAAAAATAGACTATGTAGAGGACTACGTGTACTTGGGACAAACTAAATCGTTTGAAAAACAAGAAGATAAAGAAATAAATAGACGAATAACTAATGGATGGAAACAGTTTTGGAGCTTGAACGAAATATTGAAATCGAACTTAAGCAGTGACACAAGAAAATACGTAATCGACTCGACAATTTTATCTGTTTCGACGTACGGGCTACAGACCCTAGGACTAACCTCAAATCATCTAGAAAAACTACGAATATGCCAAACAAAAATGGAAAGAAATCTCCTAAATATACGACAAATACAAAGAATAAACAACGAAGAAATAAGAAGAAGAACAAACATAGTTGACGTAATACAACGAACAAAACAATTAAAATGGAGCTGGACAGGACATATATCTAGAACAGAAGACCAAAGATGGACAAAAATCACAACTAAATGGACTTTATTTGACGAGAGCAGACCAAGAGGGCGACCAAAAAAGAGATGGGTGGACGACCTGAACCAATTCAACAACAATTGGTATAATAATGCCAAAAACAGGACTATATGGACAACAATGGGGGAGGCTTACGCCGGATAAAACGGAAGTGACAAAAATTGAAAAATGTATAAATAATTGAAATAAACAATATATTAAAAATTAAATATCATAAGATAAATGAACCTAAAAACTAAGAATAATTGTTAAGATATGTAAGCCACTGTATGTTATCTACTTTTTAATTACTTAAAAAAAAAAAAAGCTATGTGTAAACTTTTAAGAATTGGAGAATAAAAGCTTCAAATAATAATAATAATAACATAATACCAACATATTTGGATTGCAGTCACTGGGAATCTGACTTCGATAAGCTAAGTGACTTGCTTAATAATCTTGACTCATTAGACTTAATGATCATAGGTGATTTCAATGGAAGGATTGAACTATCACAAAATAACTTTGCGAGCGGCTACTCTCAGGCAACTATTTATCCGGGACGAAAATCAAAAGATGAAATATGTGATAGAAAAGGTGCTAAGATTATTGAGCTGGCTGATGCTTTTGACTGTCGAGTTTTAAATGGAAGTTGCGGTGGTGATCCTAATGGGGAGTTTACTTTTTTACGAGGAACGGCATGTTTAGTGATTGACTATTGCTTCATTGCTGGCAACTGGAATTCACTGATCCAAAATTTAAAAATAGGTTTTGTTTACCTCATACCGATCTTACCACTGATGGTTGATCGATACAAAGAGAGAGAACTCGTTTAATTTGTACTAAAACTTATTCTGCTTTATTGATTGAATCTTACTGCTATTTATACTACAATTTATGCTTAGGTTCATATAACTTCATTACAGATATTGCTTAACGATATTTTGAAACATTATAACATATTGCTTACTAATAATATATGTATTGCTTTTGGTTGACCTATAAACGACAAAAAAAGCGGAAGGCAAATCAAAACATAAATAATAAACAAAATTAAAACTATTGATGACACTGCGCTTTAATGTAACACAATATTATAGTCAAGGTATTTTGTTGTGACTCAGCATACTGAGACTGCTATGATTGCCGTGGGACTTTGGTGTTGGGTTTTGTTGGTGTTCCTGTTGATACTTTCAACATTTTCCCCCCTGTCTTCTAGACAGAAGTTCTTGGTGCTGGTGTAGGAACTTGGTATAGCTTATGAGTTTTCTGACGTCTTTTTATGGCAGCAATAATCAGCAATATAATGAGTATTGTAGAGCTCGAATAGTATGATGTGTATTATTGTGGTTACTTGATTTGGAGATTTCTGTTGCTTTTAGTTGTTGTATGGAGTGTTCTAAATTTCTCACTTGCTCATCTGGATATTGTAATATACTTAATGCACTGGTATATTGATTTGATGGTTCCTTGGTAAATTTGTGTATAGTGGTGCTTAAGTTGAGTTGTGGAGTAAAAGATGTATTCAGACTTTTTGTATATGACTCGTGAGCAGTGATTACCATAGTGTCCAATTTAAGTTGACATCCCGCTTCTAAGGTAAGTATTCCGTCATTTATCAGAGTGTACTACCTTGCACTTGTCTTCTATTTCCTTGTTGTGGTTTAATAAATTAATCTCACATTGGGATGTATTAGATTGGAGATTGTATAGCGGATGATGTTTTGGACAGTAATGTAACTCTTCTTCTACTGAAGTGCATTTGTCGAATTCGCTTTCTTGCATTGGATAATAATTTTCTCGTGCTAGATTAGTTAATATATATTTGGATGATGGCGCAATGAAGGTAAATTGATCTTGAAATGGTGTTGGAACGGGTATTATTCTAAACACTTGGTATATCTCTGAGTCTAGTATTGGTATTTTGCACTCAAAGATGATATAGATTTTAGTTATTCTCCCGTGAACATTCATTAATTTATATATTTGAAGTATTTGATCTGGACGTTCACTTGCAGGTAGTGTCATTGTTGCAGGTATGTGCTGCCGGATATCAGTCAGATGTTTTCTAAGTTGTTGAGGAGTTATTATCAAATGATGGGTTGTTCCGTGTTGCGTGTTTAATACCGCATCTAACAGTGAATCTTGTATGTTTTTGACGTTGCTGACATACATGTGTGTAGTTAGTCCTAGAATAGTTAACAGTTGAGTTTGATGAACGTTGTCTATTGTATTCTGCATTTCTGTAGTTATGTTACTAACTCTTTCCTGTAGTAATTTGAATTGATTTGTGGTTTGTAGACCTGTTATTTTTAGGATATTAAGTGTGGTTTCTACAATTGAATTTTGATTTCGTAGAAGTCTTCTAGTGTATTCGTCATCTTGGTTCACCTTGGCAATCGATTCGTCTGGAGAGGTGGCGTTTGCTATTATGTCATCGTGAGTTAGCATGATGTCTCTCCAATACTGCTCTAGTGTATTAAGATATTGTTCGCATGCTAGATTTGAGAGTGATTCAGATAACCCTTCCTTCAGCTTATTAACGGCCGTACAAACATGGCTATTTTATTTTCCTGCCGTATGTAGCGTTGCTGTTGCTGAGAAGTCAGGTCTTTATTTGCAGTTATGTCTTTGTTAGCATCTTCATTGTTTATTCTTTGGTGTTCATTTTCGATTAGTTTGAGCATTTCTTCGTAAATGCTGTTGATTTCTTCAAAATAATTATTTTCTTTGTATTTCTCGTTTTCGTCTTCGTATGTTTCGTCAATCACTGTTTCGCTCATAACGAATTTTTCCCATTGTTCCTTCAATGCCTGACGTTGCTTTGTCAGGTACTCTCGGGTAATTCCTATCTTTGAAGTTTTCTTGAAATTCTTTAGGAGATTTCTGATCACCTCTCCTGTTTGTTTTTGTTTTTGTATTAGTTTTTCCATTTTCCTGGATATTCGACTGCGTATTTAGCTTTCTTGGATTTTAATTGCTTCTGTTTGAGGGTATGGTGTTGTGTTGTTGATATTTGGTTTTCTTCTTGGCCTTCTTGGGTTGACTTGCTGATGATTGACTGTGCTTGGATTTGCTTAGTATCCTTGAATTTGTTTGTTTGGTTGATATTTCTTCTTGGCCTTCTTGGGTTGACTTGCTGATGATTGACTGCTTGGATTTGCTTAGTATCCTTGAATTTACTTGTTTGGTTGAGCCCCCAAAATGTTTACCTCATACCGATCTTACCACTGGTGGGGGATCGATACAAAGAGAGGGAACTCGTTTAATTTGTACTAAAACTTATTCTGCTTTATTGATTGAATCTTACTGCTATTTATACTACAATTTATGCTTAGGTTCATATAACTTCATTACAGATATTGCTTAGCGATATTTTGAAACATTATAACATATTGCTTACTAATAATATATGTATTGCTTTTGGTTGACATATAAACGACAAAAAAAGCGGAAGGCAAATCAAAACATAAATAATAAACAAAATTAAAACTATTGATGACACTGCGCTTTAATGTAACACAATATTATAGTCAAGGTATTTTGTTGTGACTCAGCATACTGAGACTGCTATGATTGCCGTGGGACTTTGGTGTTGGGTTTTGTTGGTGTTCCTGTTGATACTTTCAACAGGTTTAAAAACACTATCTGATCATATGCCAATGGAAGTTATGATTAAAGTACCGAGTGAAGACAACGTAGGAAATGAAAATTTGCTTAACTTATTACCTAAATTTTTTTTGGAGTGAAAGAAACAGTGAAATGTATCGTATTAACTTAAATTCGCAACTGGAAATACTAAACGGTGTAAATATGCCCTTAGACGTTGAAGTTCTAACGACTATTACAAAGAAATCTGCGCCATCAAAACCAAAGCCAGCAAGCACGAGCAGGAGGAAGAAGCAAGATTGGTTTGATAACGATTGCATAAGATCTAGACACAAATCGTTTGCATATCTTAAACTACTGAGGTCACATAACTCAGATATATATAAAAACATGTATGCAAAAGCAAACAAAGAATACAAAAAGCTATGCCTTCAACAAAAAAAATTCAGTAAATAGTATTTACAAGCATTTCCAAACACTTTAAAACAATCTATTAAATTTATCAGTGATACTGTATTAAAATACGAAAATGATCTATATTTTGCTACAAAATTGTATTTTTTTGTAGAAAAATGTAGATCATTTTCTCTTACTGAAATAACAGATAGATGGATTCAAAATATGTAATTACGAAAACGGAAAAAACGAAAACAAAATAATTGAAATTGGAAACAATTACTTAGCCCTTTTAAACACTAAATCAAACTTGTAACAGCTTATTGAACTTAACAATCGAGGGGAGTTATTCAATAAAACTTGAGAATTGTAAAATTTATATAAATAATAAAACATTCCATAAAAAAGAATATTCAAGGGAATTAGTTATCCCAAATTTAAATAAAAACTTAACTTAAGAAGAAACTAAAGAAATAACAGTACAAAAATTATATTATGAACACATAAAAAATACTGAAAAAATTATAGAAATACATTCAAAACACAAACAAATTGTTTATTCTTCATACTCCGTATTAATAATCATTGTAATAACTATGTCAACCATAGTTTTTATCAAATGTAAAACAAAAAACAGTAAAGCAATAACAATGTAAATCTTCCAGCGGTTTCATTTAAATCCCCAGAAGATTCTCAGGATTTCATTTCTAATAATTACACACATTCAACAATGTCATCCCTACCCTTAGGCAGGCGATGGAAAAATGTCTAGAATTTAACATCCCAACATACCATCTGTTTATAGACTTTAAAGCCGCCTATTATAGCATAGCCAGGGTAGAACTTTACAAAGCCATGAGAGAATTCGGCATCCCAAATAAATTGACACGACTATGTAGGTTGACCATGACCAACGTAACAAGCCAAGTTAAAATAGCCGGATTGCTATCCAGACCAATCAACATCTTTAATGGACTCCGACAAGGGGACAAGGCAGCGGACTGTTAGGTAGGTAGTCGTAGTTAGGTACTTTCCTACCTATTTCGATACTGATTTATCTTTTTACTATAAATTGTAACTAAAAATGGGTAAAGGTACCTATAACCATTTAATCAACTAGGTACCTATGTGTACCTACCATCTACCATCCATCTACTAAACACAAAGATTTCCATAATAATTTTTATTTTCATCAGCCACAAGAAATGCAACAAAAAAAACAATAAAATAAAAAAAATCCCCTCAAGGACGAACGTGGCAAACGAAAAAACTGGACTTGTTACCTGGGCTATGCGTTTGTGCACAAAAAATGAATTATTGTGCTTATGCACATACATATATGATCACACAAAAAGAAAAATACAAAATCACAACCTCCTACAAATTTCACTGTGACACCGCCTCGTCTACCAATTCTTTCAAGAAATTCAAAAATCTAAAAATGATCAGCTTTATCAAATCAAAAACAACAAAGAATACAAAAACAAATAACAAAATTAAAAAAAATTCTTCTAAAGACGATTGCGGCAAACGAACAAAAGAAAATTAACCTGTGTGTGCACACATTCATTAAAAAAAATTAATACCTATCCTTGAACAGGTTTCCGAGCTATCGTCCTTGTAAGGACGTTTATTTTAGAAACCACTCGATTTATATGGTAACCTACCTACCCACCTAACAGTTCCTTTTAGAAGAATTCCTTAAAAAAAACATACAACACAATCTTCCTACCTAGTTCAAAAGTCTTCATCGTTAAGAAAATAAAAAAAAAAAAACAAAAAACTACAAAATAAAGAAAATCTTTAAAATATCGGCAGACGAAAGCATGCAAACATAACAGAAAATAAAAAAAAAAACAATAACCATCGTGATCGCCACAGTAGCCGAAAGCAGGGTGCGCTTCATAACAACAACAGAACCAAAAGCAAAACAAAAAAAAAAAAAACAAATAGAAGAAGAAGGACAAACGAGAAATAGATTTTTTTTCCCCTCGCTCTCGCAACATTTCGCAACTAGAAACTAGCAACATGTTGTGGTACATGTGCGCCAAAAGTTTGTATCGGATGCGACATCTTTGTATTATATTATCTTTGATTATATTATCTTTGATGCGATGCGACATCTTTGTAAAGGGTTTTCCAAAAAGAGGTGTTATTTTGATATTCAAAGAAAAATGGCATTTTTGGAGATAAATGATCGGATGTTTATTTCATTATAAAGGGGAAGGTATGCCGTTAATAATGGAACACAACATCAGCCGAATGGCCGCCAAGACCACGCTTACGGGACCATATCCTTTTCATGAAATTTTCCATAACCAAATCGCAAAGTGGCTGCCCTATGTCCTCGATAGCCTCACGAATTTCATCTTTGAGGTCTTGAATCGACGCTGGGCTGTTGGCGTAGACCTTATCTTTCACGTGGCCCCAAAGGAAGAAGTCGCAAGGTGTTAAATCACAAGATCTCGGTGGCCAATTGTGATCACCTCTTCGAGAGATAACACGGTCCGGAAACTTTTCCCGTAAAAGATCGATGGTTTCATTGCTTGTGTGGCACGTAGCGCCGTCTTGTTGAAAGTAAACGTTGTCCAGATCAATACCATCCAATTCAGGCCATAAAAAATCATTAATCATCTCTTGATAGCGCAATCCATTGACCGTAACTGTTGCTCCAGCCTCATTTTCGAAAAAGTAAGGTCCAATGACCCCGCGGGACCATAAACCGCACCAAACAGTCACGCGTTGAGGATGGAGAGGCTTTTCAACAATAACTCTTGGGTTTTCCGAGCCCCAGATGCGACAGTTTTGCTTGTTGACGTAGCCTCCGAGGTGGAAATGGGCCTCATCAGTCAAGATGATTTTTCGATGAAATTCCGGTTCATTTTCATGCATTTCAAGGACCCAATCAGCAAAGACACGACGTTGTTGATGATCAGCCGGCTTGAGTTCTTTAACTTTATAAGCCTTAAGACCCAAGTCTTTATGCAAAATACGGTGTAATGACGTTTGTGGAATGCCTAATTCCAAAGAACGACGAGGAATGGACAAACCTGGGTTTTCTTCAACACTTTGGGCTACAACAGCAATATTCTCAGTTGTTCTTGAGCGACGTGCACGGGTTTTATTCTTCACATCACTAACTTGTCCCAACAGCTCGAATTTATCCACCAATTTCTGTATTGCGGTCCGACAAGGTGCTTCACGACGACCCAAAAATGTTTTAATTTTACGAACCGTCTCTGCCAAATTTTCACCATTTTTATAGTGAATTTTAATAATTTCAATGCGTTGTTGAAGCGTGTATCGTTCCATTTTAATAGCGTAGTTTCTACTTGTCAAATGTCAAAAAATGACAGCTTCAAAAGTGACAGCTACCGAAATAGCGGGCTATTCAAAATAACACCTCTTATTGGACCCTTTACATGGTGGCGTCGAGAAGAACAGTTTGTCAAACAATCAAGGTAGCGGAGCACGAATTTGAAGTGGTGCAATCCTTTAAATACCTTGGCTCAACAGTAGCAGCCGATAACACCATAGAAGAAGAAATACGCGGGCGGCTTCTCAAATCCAACAGAGCTTACTACAGTCTGTCAAAGCTATTCAAATCCAGAAATCTAACCATAACTTCAAAACTGCTACTGTACAGGACCATGGTCCTGCCAGTACTCATGTATGGATCCGAGACTTGGGTGCTTAGCAAAAGGCACTGTGACCTCTTAGCCGCGTTCGAGAGAAAAGTCTTAGGGAGAATTGTTGGCCCCATATGTGAGGAAGGACGATTCCGGAGACGGTGCAATCATGAGTTGTACGCAATCTACCTTGAAGCAGACATAGTGACAAAAATTAAGCTCGGTAGACTCCGGTGGGCAGGGCACCTAGCTCGTATGAGCGAAGAGGAACCTGCTCGGAAAGTCTTTTGTGGTACATTCTATGGTAGACGGCAGCGTGGTAGACCATGCTTGCGCTGGAGAGATGGCGTAGACCAGGACGCCCGAAGCCTTGGGGTGCGCAACTGGATGGCGTCGGCTCGAGACCGGGATAGGTGGAGAGACTTGTTGAAAGAGGCCAGGACCGGACCCCGGTTGTCGAGCCGATGATGATGATGAACAATGTCATCACGACCATAGTTGTATCTTTGAAACCAATGAATTACGTGTGAAACATACTTAAATAATGTAATTTTCATACACTAAACTTTTTATTTATATATTTTTTTTAAATATTAATAATAATATTGTATGTATCATTGAATTCATTTTACTATAAATAGAAAACACAAAATAACAATAATAATAAATAATAATTAAAAGGGTCTCATTTCAACCCTTAGAAGACTCTTCGAGGGGAGGTGTTATATCAAACCACCGACAACCCTTACAAGAGATAGCTACCTTAGATGAATACAAAGACAAACACATAACCATCCAGCAATATATGTACATTGAAACGATCGGTGATTGGTTATTGATCTATTCAATCTGTTCTGTGAATAGTATAAATATAGAAGGCAACAAGCCATAGGAGGTTATTATCACGAGAACTACAGCACGTATTGCTGATAAGTAAAATAAACACATTTTAAACTAAAACTAAAATCGTGTTCTTTATTTTTACATTCGTTACCTCAATTAAAATTTATACATATAACAATTTGATGAACAAGAGATAAAAATTTGCCTTAAAGTTTTTTTTTTTACGCTGAACTTATAAATGATTTTCGTGTATTGGTAAAAATACAGTTTTATATAAAATACTTGCAGAATTTATTCAGCTATGCTACGAGGCAATGTATGTGAACCCCCGACTGCTGAAGGATGTTCAAAAGACACCACTGTCATTGCAAGCAGAGGAAATTTGAGGAAAAGCCAAATCTCCAGTGATGGAAGTTCTAGCAATGGAGCTGCAGGTGGAGATGATGGATGTTTATATCCAGACAATGTTATTATGGATGATGGGGTATCTTTTCAAGTGAGGGTATGTCTTGATTAAATTTAAAAAAATAAGAAAACCGTTTTTCACATTCATTTTGTTGTATTTCAGTATACCGGTTGTCTGGAAGTGAAGACCTCGATGAAGTCATTGGATTTTCAAACTCGAACACAAGTTGCGAGGTAACAAAAATAAAATTTTTATACTTGTTACTCAATTGTATGCTTACAGAGAAAGTATAAATCGAGTATGCGAAGCAGCAGGGCTTAAATGTACCGGAAAAAGACGAGTAGATAAAAAAATTTGTCAGTACATTTCGGACAGACCTTGTTTGCAAAATGCCGGTACCAATGTTATTATTAATGTGAGCAGCAAGGCACTGAATTTGGTAAACACTGACACTGGTGATATAATTGTTAATCATAATATGCCAAGAATCTCATTTGCATCGGGTGGAGACTCCGTAAGTTAAATTTTTTACCCTTGCATACTGATTTCTCTGAATTTTTTTTCTTCAAAATTTTATTGTTATTTTTTGCTATACAAATTAAATGTAGGATTCAATATGACTTAACTAAGTTTTAGATAAAAACGATTCGGAATGGATCTTGGCCAGCTAGCCCGATCACAAGCGAGCTTCCTATAGTAACGCACACAAAATAGGTTTAAGTCGTCAACCCTAAACTTTGACCTTGTTGCTGAGTATTCAAGGCCAGTTATCAGGGCTTCAAAGCCAGATAAGGTAGCAGACAGAAAAGGTGGACTATATCTACTCCGTTTTGCCTAGCTTATCGCAACTTAGAACGTAATATGGGTGCGCTGTCGGAGAGGCCCTTTAGGATCCTAGCTGTGAATGTAAATTCACTGATTAGGATCGAACGCAGAGCTAATCTATTCCAGTCGTTGAAAGACCTATGTCCAGATGTGTTGATGGCTAGCGAAACCAACCAGAAGCATTAACTGACAAACAATAAATACAATATCGTAAGAAGAGACCGGCCGCACTCCACTCAAGGGGGAGGCGTCACAATCTTCGTTCGATAAGGCATTAGTTATTAAGTAATATACAATAGTGAAGTGCGGAAATTTCGGTCGCTCGAAGCTTGCATTATATGTATCCCTCTCTGTTCGACTTAATAAATGTCGAAGGTCCAACTTAGTAAATGTTGGTATAGTAAATGAAAACAATGATATTCAACTTTTGTATACAATAACAATTATTTTTATTTCACTAATTTCAAGTGCACTAGCTTAAAGCGATTCGGGCGATGGTTGGTTTTTAAGTGCCGACTGACCACCAGGCTTGCTAAAGGCAGCTACAAAATGGTCAGTGAACATAATTCATACACAGTGCTTGAATTTAAAATAGATTCAATCTAAACAACGACTGTTCAAAGTTCTACATAAGTTAAGGAAGATTCTCCTAAATATTTTAATAACAATATTTTTGCCACTTTAACAGCAGCCTCCCAAAGGCCTTCAAAATGAGGCGAGCGTGGTGGAATGTATTTCCAGTTGATTCCCATTTTCAGGCAATTTGAATTGATTAATGATTCAAATGAATCAAAAAATCTTTAATTGATTTCTTGCCCCTACAAAATTTGTGGCATTGTCACAGAATATAGTGTGGCATAAACCCCGTCTTCCAACAAGTTAATAAATGATTCAGTGGTAATGTTGCTTACCATTACAATATGAACAGCTTTTGTAGAAAAGCAAGATAAGATTTTGTTTGAAGTTTTTCCGCGAACATTATAATGTGTTCGTATTGGTCCACAAAAGTCTACTCCTGAATAATGGAATGGTCGAGAAGGAACGATTCTTTAGGTAGATTACCCATTAATTGATCGATGGATATGGATTTGGAACGGAAACATTGGATATATTTAGAGAGCACCTTCCGTGTTCCTCTTCCAACATTCAAAATCCAAAACTGTTGTCTAGACATAGATAAAAGTGTTCTATGGAAAGCATGTAAATGATTTTTATGCAAATGATATAAGAGCAATGTCTTCCACCCACTATATCAAAATTGTTGTTTTATCAAAATATGGACTCAAAGATAATATTTTAGAGTTATTGTGAAGTGGTTTCTCTGCCCGAAGAGCCTTATATTCTTCGGGGAAAACACTTATTTAAACACTCCTCCACAGAAGAATGGTTTGTATGTTTCTATCTGGAATTGGATTTATATGACCCTGACGCTCATATCCATCCTTGAAATCTACATAACTTGCTTTTAAGTCTGTATTCTTCTCAAGTTTTCTTTCTAAGGAATAAAAAGCCTTTTTGCAATTTACATTGAACTACCTCATGATAAACAGAAAACAAGGTATGCTCATTAGAATTTTGGCGGGTTTTCAGTGACGTCATAGTCATCTTTCTCATGGGCAGTTCGATTTGGAGAAATTTTTTTTTTAATTGCACAAAAAGCAAGATAAGATTTTGTTTGAAGTTTTTCCGCGAACATTATAATGTGTTCGTATTGGTCCACAAAAGTCTACTCCTGAATAATGGAATGGTCGAGAAGGAACGATTCTTTAGGTAGATTACCCATTAATTGATCGATGGATATGGATTTGGCACGGAAACATTGGATATATTTAGAGAGCACCTTCCGTGTTCCTCTTCCAACATTCAAAATCCAAAACTGTTGTCTAGACATAGATAAAAGTGTTCTATGGAAAGCATGTAAATGATTTTTATGCAAATGATATAAGAGCAATGTCTTCCACCCACTATATCAAAATTGTTGTTTTATCAAAATATGGACTCAAAGATAATATTTTAGAGTTATTGTGAAGTGGTTTCTCTGCCCGAAGAGCCTTATATTCTTCGGGGAAAACACTTATTTAAACACTCCTCCACAGAAGAATTGTTTGTATGTTTCTATCTGGAATTGGATTTATATGACCCTGACGCTCATATCCATCCTTGAAATCTACATAACTTGCTTTTAAGTCTGTATTCTTCTCAAGTTTTCTTTCTAAGGAATAAAAAGCCTTTTTGCAATTTACATTGAACTACCTCATGATAAACAGAAAACAAGGTATGCTCATTAGAATTTTGGCGGGTTTTCAGTGACGTCATAGTCATCTTTCTCATGGGCAGTTCGATTTGGAGAAATTTTTTTTTTAATTGAAAACAACAACAATGATACTAAAAAAAAACTCGGAGGTCAGCATCGTCATCAGTTTTCCAAAATGGCGACATGGCGTTCATAATACGCATACCTTGTGTAACGGAATACAAATACACTTTAACCCTTCCATCCTGTAGGTACAGATCCTACACCTTGGATGGAAGAGTGTCCAGTCGGTGAGGACCAGGCCAGCCATGCATTTAGGCTTAAGCTCGTCGGATGTGGGATAGTTTTTTTTGGCCCGCCTGACTGGACTATCGTATAATAATCATGAATGTTACTTAACTAAAGAAATACTAAATAAAAACAACAAGTAACCAAAAATTAAGAAAAAAAAAGTAAAACAAACTAGAACAGAAAAAGAAGTCACGGACTAACTAGACAAAGATGTAAAAATCAATGTACGTTGCATACAAAAAAAAAGAAGTTAAATATGTATAAAGATGGACAGAGAATTTCTGGACTGGATCGTCTAATTGTTCTTTCGATACACGGATACCGTTAGTGTTAACGGCAACCTTGAGCAAATCTTCCCATTGTCAATCTCAGACGAGATGACAACTTGGCTGACGCGATTTATGTTCGTAACTGAAAGATTTGTCTTTTTAAAAAATAATTGATAAACTTTATTAATGGTTCGAGGTTACAATTCAACTAAACTAACTGATTCTTTTGATGGAATGAAGCTATGTCAAACTTCAATGGAGTGTATTTGCCAATGTCAGCAAAATATCGTTTCTTGGAAACGTATTAAGGCCAGACAACGGGCAAATGAACTCGATTGTTTGTTGTCATCATTTTATTTATTTTTTTGTTATCCACGTTTGTGGGAATTTCCGTTGGGTTTGCTGAGCTTGACATAACCTCTCCCTCCTTTACTTTAAAACTCTCCTGAGTTATATACATTGTACGTTTCAAATTATAAATATTACAATGTATATATTTAGCAGTACATGATTTTTATGATAGAATTTTAATTCATTTATATTTTCAATATTATCTATTTGATTCAGTATTAAATCGTCAAAATTAAGTTTTTCTATTGTATGATTTAGATTTGATTCATAGGGAATAATGAACCTTTGCTCAAATATTTCCTTTCTGTTATTGAATGTAGTATTTTGAATATTTAATTTACAATTGTTAAAATTCAATAAAAAGTTTCCATTTAAATTTGTAATTCTTTCATCACAAGTACTGGTTAGAGTTATATTTTCTACATTTTTTAATAATAGTAAATCATTTTCTATTTCAATAATTTTCATTTGGGAATTCTTAGTTTTGGTACAAATATTATTATATATACATAAATTAGATTTCTTCAAATTTTTAAAATCAACGTTTCTTTCGTATATGAATGTTGTTCCATTAATTTTTACAATTTCTTCATCATTTATTATTAATTCTTCATAATACATATTTGTTAATGATGTTACTAAGTATTTTCTTGTTTCTATTATTTCATTTGGAATTTTAATTACAAAAACAATTTTTTCTTCTCCATATAAAGCGGTTCCCATTTTTATATTCTTAAGTTTTTCAAAAGTAATATCATATTTAATTATTTCTTCTTTACTTAAAATATTATTTCCCATTATACCTGTTCTACTGGAAGCTATGTTATTTTGGATATGTTCAACATTGTCTTTTATAATTCCGATTTTTAATAATGATTCTAAGTACATTATTTTGTTGTTAAATTTAACTATTTCCTTTTTTATATTATTAAACTGATATAATATTTTAAATCTATCCTTTTCAATCATTTCTTTTAGTGTCAAAAAGGTTTGGTTAAAACTATCATTAATGAACATTTGTCTATTACTTTGGGTTATTAGGTTATGATTATTTTCATCGATGACTTTCAAGTGTTCTTCAATGTTTTTCCTGTCATCGTCATCCATAGTACCGTATAACCATTTAAAACCTGTACCTACAATGTTGATAAGTCCTCTTTTGTTTCTATGTGGAATAATAGTGTATATTTTATATTTTAGTGAATCTAATTCGTTTATTAAAATGTCCTTTCCATTTTCAACTTGTATATTCGAAATATTTTCTTCTAAACATGAAATGATTTTAAGAATCTCTGTTGGGTTTATGATGTGTAAAATAACATCATATCTATTAACTATATTAACGTTACCTACAATTATCTCCGTAAATCCACTTTGTGTATCAATTTTTTCTATCGTCAATGTTGCGTTAGTTGTCATCAATAGGAATATTAGTAGTATCCATTTTATCTGAAAATTTATTGGGTCTTTTTATATTTGAAGGATGTATATTTTCAAGCTTAAGTTTTCTATATCTTGGTTCTTGTTTATGTCTGAGGGCTTTGTAATTTTTAACAAACCCTTCTTCTCTTTCTTCATTATATTCTTCTCTATTCCTATTAAGTTTATCTATAGCTTTGTATTTCATATTTTGCATATTTAATATAACTTTTTCTTTATCTACTCTTCCTTCTAAGACATCTATTGGTTTGAATTTGATTGCTGAGTGTATTGACTTATTGTACCATTCTACACATTTATATATTTTTTCTTTTGTTGTTAGATCTGACTTTTCTGTAGTGAGTACTCGCATTTTTTCGTGTATCACAATTGTTTATATACTTTTGTATCAGTTCTTTTAAGTTTCTGAAATATATAAAATTCTTAATACCTGCATAATTTTCGTTTATACCTGCATGACCTGTTTCATATTTGTGATACTTTGCTATTTGTTTATAAGCATCATCTTCATTCTTCATATTTTGCGCATGATACGTACATTTGATAAATTTTATTTGGTCTCCATTAAATAATTCAATAAGTTTTAATTGAACTAAGTTATATTCGTGTTCTGTTAGTTCTGAATAGATACCTATTTTACCTTTTCTCTTAATAAACCTCCTAAATATGTCTACTAGTCTTTCTTCTATAATGTCTTCAGAGTTTATATATATAATTCTTTTATTATTAAGAATTTCTATCTCTTTAGTTTTATTGTTTGTTAGAATAATTTGTGTATAGAATCTATTAACTACTGTGTCTAGTATTGGGAAATGGTCATTCTGTTCTTCTTCTTGCGAATGGATTGTATTATTATCTACACTCATATTGTCGATTTCAAAATTTAAATTTTTATCGGGTGTAACTTCTCCCTCCTTTTGTGTGAGCGTCTCGATCACATTAATTTCTCCTGTTTCATTATTAATCCGACTGAGAAAGTCTGCGGCTTTATTTTCTTTTCCCTTTATATAATCTATATTAATATTATATTCTCCTAGTTGTAATAACCATCTCTGAAGTCGTTGATTTATATCTTTACCCTTATGTTTTGTTTGCAACCATTTGAGTGGTTGATGATCTGTCATTAAATCAAAAGGTCTACCATAGATATAAGGTCTAAAGTAGTTTACAGACCAAACTATTGCTAGCAAATCCTTTTCGGTAGCAGAATAATTTCTCTCATGCTCATTTAATGTACGGCTTGCATAGCAAATTGGATGTCCGTCTTGAGTTAATACTGACCCAATTGCAAAGTTACTTGCATCGGTTGTGAGTGGAATTTTTTTGTTAAAGTCTGGATATTTTAAAACTGGTGAATCCGTGAGGATTGTTTTTAGTTTTTCAAACGCACTTATATAATTTGAATCGTTCAGATTTATTCTTGTGTTCTTTTTGAGATATTTGGTCATTGGTTGGGCAATTTTAGCGTAATCCTTAATAAATTTTCTGAAGTAACCAGTAATACCTAAAAACGATTTAATCTGTTTTGTGGTTTCTGGTAATAGAAGTTTTTGAATGGCTTCTATTTTATTCATATTTGGTTTTACCCCTTCGGTTGTTAAGGCATGTCCTAAATAGTCTGTCTCTCTTGAAAAGAATTTGCACTTGTCTATTTGGATTTTAAGGTTATGCTGCCTAAGTTTATCTAACACTTTTTGGACGCTTATAATATGTTCTTTGAGTGAAGAACTGAAAATTAAGATATCGTCTAAATAAACGACACATATCTGGTTAATGTATTCTCTTAGTACCGAATTAATTAGTCTTTGAAACGTTGCAGGGGCGTTTTTGAGTCCAAAGGGCATTCTCGTGAACTTTTAATGCCCAAGAGGAGTAGAAAAAGCTGTTTTCTTCCTATCCTCTTCCCTAACTAAGACTTGGTGGAAACCCTTGGCTAAATCCAGAGTTGTAAAATATTGAGACCGTCCCAGCTTGTCTAATATAGTGTCTATATTAGGAATTGTTAACTTGTCGTCAATTGTTGCTTCATTCAGCTTTCGGTAATCTATCACTATTCTCCATTTTTTCTGTCCGGAGTTATCCATTTTTTTAGGGACGACCCACAAAGGACTGTTGTAAGGAGAATTGCTTTCTTTAATTATTCCCTGTATAAGCATTTCCTTTATTTGTTTACTAATTTCTTGTTCATGTATCTGAGGGTATCTATATATTTTCGCATAAATTGGTCTATCTGTTGTAGTGATAATCTCATGTTGAACTTCATGAGTACTACTGAGGTGTTGACCTTCATGATAGAATAAATCTTTATTTTTCTTAAGAAGTTTTTCTAGTGTTTCTCGTTCTTCTACATTTAAATGACTGCCCAAAAGACTCTGTGGTACACTCTGGTCTTCTGCAGTTCCTTCTAAAATATGTACTTCATCATATGTATATGGACATGCATTAATAAATTTAATTTGATTTCCATGTATTTCTATATATTCATTCTCTAAGTCAATTTTAGCTTGCAAAGGTCTTAACAAATTTTGTCCTATAAGTCCGTCAAATTGTTTGTCTCTAAACGATGTGAGTTTCCAACTCATTCGAGCTTTTTCTTCGAATTCTTGGGGAAATTCTGTTATTATTTCCGTATCTATAGAAGTTTTTCCGTTAAGTGTATTAAAAACTATGCTTTCTTTTAAAGGAATTCGTTCATAAGTTAGTAATTTTGTTTTGTCAAGAAGTGTTGTAGTAGAGCCTGTATCAATCAAACATTTTATTTTCTGTTTCCCTATAGTCAATTCTACTATCGGTAAATCCGATCTTGAGGCTGTGAGTGAAAATTTACTGCTTCATCTCTTTCAACGTGATCACATTCCATTGGTGTTGGACTAGTTTGTTGTCCTCGATTGGCATTGTTGTTATTATAATTATTACTATTGTTATTGAAAGTGTGCCTATATTGTCCTGAATTATTCCTATTTTGATTCCTATATTGACCTGAGTTATTTCTGTTTTGATTCCTATACTGACCCGAATTATTATTGCGATTTCCATAGTGTTGTTGATTATTATCGTTTCTATTTCTAACTTGATCGTTTTGGTTATTATTTTGATCCGAATTATTATTGCGATTTCCATAATGTTGTTGATTATTATTGTTTCTATTTCTACCTTGATTGTTTTGGTTATTATTTTGATGACGGTTTGAATTAGTATTTTTATGGTGCGTATTTTGTTTATTAAACCTATTCTGAATAAGCCCTGTTTCTTCTAAGGTATAAAAGGCGTCTCTCAAATTATCTATTTGCCTGCTTATAACGACACTAGCTAAATTTGGTTCTAACCCATTAATAAATGTTTTTAAAATCATTGCTTCATTCGCTATAGGCGAAAACTCATATGGTTTAACAATATCAAATTCATACTTCGTATTTAACTTATCTAATAAATTTTTTAAATTCTCAAAATATTCGCTTACGTTATAATTCTTTAAACTTAGCGCCTGATGGTGAAGGTTGTAATACGTCTCTCTAACTCCGAAGTTCCTGATGAGTTCTGCTTTAATGCTCTCCCAATCTGTGTTCGTTCCCAATGTTCGTATAGCCTGTAGTGCATCTCCTTGTATTTTATTCATGACATTTCGTTGTAAGATATATTGTTCCAGAGGAGTTCCCAGAAAGTGCGGTAGGAAAATCTCAACTTCTCTTATGAATGACGCTAATGCGTAATCCGATTTTCCCCAAAATTCTTTTATTTTGGAACTTTCCTTTATTAGTTCTCCTATCGTAATGGTTACTGCTGATGCGGCATTTGGTGGCTGTTGTTGTTGGTGAGTTGAATCATCGCTGCCATTCGTTCCGTTTTCAATACCCATTTTTAATTGATCTTTGGATCTTGTTTATTTATTTTCTTTTCAAACGTTTATAGTTCTGATTTGAGATCACAGTGATATTTTTAGTATAACACTTTTTAACTATTTGTATATTTATTGAAAACAAAGACTTTTTTTTTCTTTCACTTTTTATTTATGATTTAAATCACTTTTGAATTCCAATCTTCGGATTAGAATCCTACCGACTGCGCCATTTATGTTCGTAACTGAAAGATTTGTCTTTTTAAAAAATAATTGATAAACTTTATTAATGGTTCGAGGTTACAATTCAACTAAACTAACTGATTCTTTTGATGGAATGAAGCTATGTCAAACTTCAATGGAGTGTATTTGCCAATGTCAGCAAAATATCGTTTCTTGAAAACGTATTAAGGCCAGACAACGGGCAAATGAACTCGATTGTTTGTTGTCATCATTTTATTTATTTTATTGTTATCCACGTTTGTGGGAATTTCCGTTGGGTTTGCTGAGCTTGACATAACCCTTGCGCTCACCAATATGCGAAAGGTCTGCGACCTCACCTGCGAAAGCTCACCTTCTTGATTGCCATCAGTCACCCCTCTGAAATGAATTAATCAAATCCAATAGTCCAAAGAACTACAGAATAAGAACTCATTATATATATTTTCAAACTCATAATTCTTATAACTTATTGACAAAAAGAAAATGTATTTAATAACTAAGTGTATAAAAGTTAAGTCGTCGCCGGCCCAACCACAGTATTTGTATCTGCTGTCCTCGTCGTCGTCGTCGTAGTCATCCTCATCGTCATCGTCACTATCAACTTATGCTGACACAACTACTTCTATTAACGAAGTAGCTCCCATCGTTGTCAGCTACGATTCATGCGACGGGAAGTATGAAAATGTGATATCTTGCACACGCTGGAATTTAAGGTAGAGCGTATGTTAGTCTTGAAAGAGTACTCAGAAATAAAAGATAATTATTAATAACAAAAACTCTGTTAGCTGAATCAACCAATATTTTAATCAATTAAAAGAAGCTGAATCAAATAATATGTAAGCAAGTGTTATTGTAAGTTATGGATTAATAGAATTCATGGGAGATACTAACAAAAATCTCCAGGAAGCTCTAGAAAGATAAGGTTATTTAAGAATACATGGCCGTATACAACATATAAAAAAAGAAACAATGAACGCGGAACAATTAAAAATCGTAATCGAGTCTGCGGTTAGTGGTGCTCTGGTGGCACAAAAAGAAGAGTTTGAAAGGAAATTAATACAGTGTTTAAAAGTAAACAATATTCAAAATGAATATAGAAGTTATAGAAGTTTTTAAAGATATTGAAATAAGACAGGGCGTAAAATGTGAAGAAACGTTAGATATAGTTAAATCGTTGCCGGAATTTGAGGGAAAACAGGAAACATACGTCTCTTGGCGTCAAGCGGTTCACTCCGTGATGAAAAGCGATTAGGAAATATTCCGAAGGATAAAAAACAATTAAAAGAAAAGACTATTTACTTCGAGATTGTAGAACAGAATAACAGAAAATTCTCTAGTTTATTTTATAATAAATTTGAAGTTTACAAAGAAGATGTGATTTCCACAAGCAGAGTGTTTTTGAACAAAGTGAATAATTAGAATTAAAATACAATTCATTCTTTAAAAATAACACTTTCCCAGAATGAATAAAAAATAGTAAAATTTTAATTAGATAAACCCAAGCGTTTAGCATCTTCTGTATGCTTGATTGATGGCAGAGCTTTTGTAAAGATGTCGGCTAACATTTCTTGAGTTGAAATATAGTTTAAGTTAATACTTCCATCTTGAATTTTTTCACGAACAAATTTTGTTTTTGTTTCCACATGCTTGGTTCGAGCAGAATATTGGTTGTTCTTTGCAAGTTGAATAGCGCTTTTGTTATCACAAAAAATATTCATTTCCTTGGAGCAATTTGGAAACAATTCACCCTCTAATCGTTTTAACCATACTGATTCTTGTATTGCAGCAACCATAGCCATAAATTCCGACTCAGTTGTTGAAAGTGCGACTGTTGCTTGCCGCTTTGAAGACCAGGAAATTGCAGCTCCTTGCATCATAAAGACGTAACCTGTTGTTGACTTACGCTGGTCGACGTCACTTGCCCAGTCGGCATCACAAAATCCTTGAATTTGGGTAGATTGTTTATGGTAGGTTAGATTTTTGTTGATTGTGCCTTTTAAGTATCGAAAGACACGCTTTATAGCTGTCCAGTGCGCTTTCCCTGGATTGGTGCTGTACCTGCTTAACAAATTGACATCATAACTTATGTCTGGCCTAGTTGTTTGAGCGGCGAAAAGCAAGGATCCAACAGCTTCCATGTATGGCACTTTAGACATCAATTGCTTTTCTTCTTCTGAAGTTGGACACATTTTCAAGGATATCTTCTGATTCAAATCCAATGGTGTAGATACCGGATTGCAGTCGAACATTTCAAACCGTTTTAATATTTCGGAAATATATTGGGCTTGATCAATTGAAATGGTTCTATCTCGCCTATTTCGAATGATGCGTATTCCTAAAACTGACGATGCCTCCCCCAGGTCCTTCATTTTAAAGTTGGTCATTAAACTGTTCTTTAAAAACATTTCTTGGCTTTTATCGTTAGAGAAAATCAGAACATCATCTACGTAGACTGCGACAAAGGTCATGTTGTCGTTGGTAACTGTGTAATATATGCATTGATCAGCATCGGAACATCGGAACGTTTTAGACCAGCTTTCAGTAAAACATCGTTCAACTTTTCGTTCCACACACGACTCGACTGCTTTAATCCATACAGAGACTTATTCAGCTTACACACCTTTTTAGACCCATCACTAAAATTTTTCGGCTGTTCCATGAAAATGTCTTCCTTTATTTCCCCATTCAGAAACGCCGTTACAGCATCCATCTGACGAATGTTGAGATCGAACTTCGAAGCTAGCGCAATCAAAAATCGAATCGACGAGTATTTAGCTACCGGGGAAAAAGTTTCTTGATAGTCGATGCCTTGTTTTTGAGAGCAGCCTTTGACTACCAAACGAGCCTTGTGCCTTAAAATTTTACCATCCACATCTCGCTTCGTTTTGAATATCCATTTGTATTTGATAGGGTGTTTACCTTTCGGTAGATCTACCAAAGTCCACGTTTTGTTGAATTGCAGAGATTCAAATTCGGCATCCATTGCTTCTTGCCACATAGGTCTGTCAGGATGCGACAAAGCATCTTCAAGAGTTTCAGGATCATTATTTTCAAACTTAGCATTGAAATTTGTTTCATACTTTGGATTTGGCTTTCGGACACGTGTGGATTTACGCACAATTACAGCATCTTTTTCACCACCGGTGTCTGTTGGATCTACCGTCTTATTTTGGTCATCTAATGAACTGGTGTTGCCTTCGTCTGTTTCATAAGAACTGCTTTCTGTTTCAGCAATTGGACTTTCAGGTAACGAGACAGGATTCAAATCTTCATTTCCAATATCCAATTCTTGTTCAGGTTCAGTTGGTATTTCAAAAAATGAAACATCAGGGCTGGATGAATTGATTTGACTGCCGTCAATTAACTTTTTACTTCGTAAATTCTCAAAAAAAACAACATCGCGACTCACAATTACCTTTTGTGTTTCCATATTGTACAAACGATAAGCCTTTGATTCAGTACTGTATCCAAACAATACGCATTCAGTAGATTTCGAATCAAGTTTCTTACGTTTTTCACCTGGAATGTGCACCATCGCCTTGCATCCGAACACTCGCAACATTTTCAAATCCGGTTTCACATTTGACCATAATTCTTCTGGAGTTTTTTCTTTTTCACCTCTGCAAGGAATCCTATTCAAAAGATATGCTGCCGTTGATGCTGCTTCAGCCCAAAAACGTTTGGCAAGATTAGCATCAAGCAACATGCAACGCACTTTTTCTATAATGGTGCGATTGATTCTTTCAGCAACTCCATTTTGTTGCGGGGTGTACGGGGCCGATTTTTGGTGTTTAATGCCACATCCAGATAAATATCGTTGAAATTTTGAATTGCAGTACTCTGTGCCGTTATCACTGCGAAAAGTTTTAATTTTTCTTCCACATTGGTTTTCGACTAGAGCCTTGAATGTTAAAAACGTCTCAAAAAAATCAGACTTTTGCTTCAGTGGATACAGAAATAATTTTCGGCTGAAATCATCTACGAACGTGACAAAGTATCTGCTTCCTGAACAGGATTTCACTGGCATCGGTCCGCAAACATTGGAATGGATCAATTCAAGAAGAGCTTTCGCACGGGTACCAGTAGACTTAAAGGGTTCTCTTGTTTGCTTTCCCTTAATACATACAACACACTTTTCGCCCATCTTTTTATCAAACGATACACCACGAACCGCTGTCTTCAATTTCATCAAATTGTCTTCACAGATGTGTGCCATCCGACGATGCCATAGATTGGTTTCATTCTGAGCATGAAATGCGACGGGATTATTCAAAAGTGATCTGGGTGCAATGCAGTTTAACCGGTACATACTGTTTACCAACGATGCCGACGCTATCATCTCATGACGTTCGTTGAAAATTTTGCAGCATTCTTTTTCAAATCGTACTGTTTTGCCATTTCTGACTAATTGGCTCACAGAAATTAAATTTGCGCATAAATTTGGAACGTATTGAACATCATACAAAGTGGCACTCGTTTTCTTTTTACCATCAACAAGAGTCAAGCTAACATCACCTAAGCATTCGACCGCCAATTTCGCATTATTAGCTACACCAATCTCTCTGTGCTCTGATGGTCTTTCATTCTTCAATAATGACTTGCACATCGTCATGTGTGCCGATGCTCCTGAATCCACGTACCATGCATCTTCTGAGACATCCTTTTTTGCTAAAAAAGATGAAAACATAGCAATTTCATTAGACTTGTTACCTAATTTCTTCTTATTTTGGCACTGCCTTGCAAAGTGACCAATTTCACCACAGCTGTGACATCTGAACTTCGGTTGTGACTTGTTTTTCTTGAACTTCGGCTTGACGAACATGGCACTTTCAGTTGATTTCGCATCATATTTAACTTGTTGTAGTAAAAGCGTATTCACAGCATCACTAGTTAAAACCTTTGATGAATTTTCAACAGCCATAACTAATGCTTTGAAATCTTCTGGCAACCCTGCCAACATCAACGAGGCCACAATTTCGTCATCTATCTTCAGGCCTGCCTTCCTTACTTTGATTGACGTCATCACCATCTTGTTGACGTAGTCCTCCATTGATTCACACTCGTTCAGCTTTAATTGCACAAGTTGTTTCAGCAAATCCACCTTTCTACAGAGACCAGTATCTTCAAACGCATTCGTAAGGCTATCCCATGCACTTTTAGCCGAAGAAGAGTCCGCTATGTATGAATAATTCTGTGATTCTAGCAACAAAATTAATTCCGACTTCGCCTTCAGATCGGTGGCTTTTTGTGCAGGAGTCGCGAAACAATCCCATAGTCTCTTAATTACCAAATATGATTTGGCGGCAATTTTCCATACATCGAAATTTTCTCGTCCCTTCAGCTTTTCCAGAGCAACAACATTTGAAGCCATATTCTTTTTTTTTTAAATAATTTTTATTTTAAAATGATGAAATAAAATCTGCGAGACCTGGGCCCATAACCTGATGGAAAGCGATTAGGAAATATTATGACGAAATGGGAAAAAAGCTTACCCTCCTTACAAACAAAACCAATACGTCATAAGACAGTGCATTAGCCATTGCATTCAACGAAAAATATAGACGCCCTGCGAGTGTTTATATTCGGTCTGAGTAAACCATTGAGTGACGGTTTATTTTCGGCTCGTCCAGCTGACTTGCCTAAGGCACTTGCATTAGCTCAAGAAATCGAGTCCAATAATGAAAGGTATTTATTTGCGACAAATTTTGCACGTAGTTCTGGCGAAAAATTTCAAAAAATTGAGGTAAGGCGCTCACAGAATAAATCACAAAAAATAAATTACTACTATGACAGTCAAGCTAATAACTTTAGAAAGAACTCAAGATAGGAACAATCAATTGCTTTCAAATAATAATAATAATAACCAAGATAAAATTAGTTGTGAGCCTGTGGAGGAAATGGACGTGGACGAGTCTCAGACAGCCTACAAACTTTCAACAAAATAAAAATAATTTCAATTCATATAACAAAAGCCAAGAACTTTGAATAAAAAGACCAAATAGTGTTCAAAGACAATCTGGGCAAGGACGTCAGAGGTTAAACCACATCTCGCAGTATAATCCTTCTCATAGAGAAGAGTTTGATTATCAGTCCTTCGCAGAGTCACAATCAAATGAATTTGAAAGTGAAATACCAAATACTGACTATGTACATTTTTTAGAGGACGATCCCTCCTTCCATTCATTACACTATATTAGGCCGCTACGGCAAATAAGAAATGTAGTTCCAATCGACACTCCTTTCCTAGTTAAGTCAATAGATGGATTCAATAGTGTTGAATCCAAATGTTTTTTTGAAATTTTACGGGATAATTGGCTTCGATCTGCTAACGCAAATAAATGCCACAGTTTGTCTAAAAGAAAGCTCAATCATTTTCGACTCTGTATCTGAAAAAAATAGTTTTTATAGTTGTCAGAATGTGAACCTTCCAAGCGTAGAGGATATAGACGTCCCAGCATCTATAGAAAACGATTTTAGAAATGTGATTCGTAATAGAATTAAAATATTTGTAGATCCAAACGAGTCCTTACCTTATAACACAAATATAATTGCCACAATTCGTACTGAATGTGAAGACCCGATTTATTCCAAATTTTACCCTTATCCTATGGGTGTAACAGATTTAGTTAATAATAGAAATTAAAGACCTCCTACGGAATTGCATAATTAGACCATCAAGGTCACCCTACAACAATCATATTTGGGTAGTTGATAAAAAGGGCACTGATGAATTGGGCAATAAAAAGAAACGTTTAGTAATAGACTTTCTAGAGTCCAGAGAACGATAGATGGTAAGTTCTCCATCCCAAATGTCACAACGATTCTCTCGAATTTAGGTAAAGCGTCTAGATCTAAAATCAGGGTTTCATCAAATCGAACTAGGTGAACGAGATCGGGAACAGCATTTTCTGTTAATGGAGGGAAATATGAATTTTGTTGCCTCCCGTTTGGTTTAAAAAATGACCCCAGCATGTTTCAAAGGGCCATAGATGGTGTTCTACGGGAACATATCGGAAAAAATTGCTATGTTTATGTAGATGACGTAATTGTTTTTGCTGAAACTGAAGAAGAACATGTTGAAGATATTAATATGGTGTTATAAAAATTATACGATGCAAATATGAAGGTTTTGATGTGAAAAATGAAATTTTTTTTAAAGCAAATGTGGTATACATAGGTTTTATGGTGTCTAGAGATGGTATAAAAACATGTCTTACAAAAGTGGAAGCAATAAAAAAATTTCACTCAACCTTCTACACTTTTTAGACTTAGATCTTTTCTGGGTCTAGCAAGTTATTATAGATGTTTCATAAAAGACTTTTCATCAATAGCTAGAGAACTGACTGATATATTGAAGGGTCAAAATGGTAAAATAAGTGCCAATCAATCGAAGAAAATTAAGAAAAAGATAAATTAAGAATAAAATGACAAACAATTTGATGCATTTAATAAATTTAAAGATATTTTGGCGTCAGAAGACGTAACATTATTATACCCAGACTTCACGAAGCCGTTCGATCTAACAACGGACGCTTTATCGTATGGTCTTGGAGCTGTTTTATCTCAAAACGGGAAACCGATAACAATGATCTCAAAAACCCTCAGAGGTAAAAAGGTAGGCTTTGCAACAAATGCAAGAGAGCTTTTGGCCATAGTCTGGTCATTAAAAAGTCTCCGTAACTATCTTTATGGAGTAATAGTCCAATCAAATTATCCAAAAAAATCGAAAATATCTACAAAAATTCGGGAGGTGATTTTTTTTGTTTTATATTAAAGAGTACCTCTTGGGGATTCTCAAACCACATTTTTCCAATAAAAAAACCCTCTGCGTCGTCCGCCATTTTGAAAAAGGTCTTGAAAAGCGTTTAATCAATTTTCTCAACCGCTATTAGTCGTAGAGTAGTTTTGTTTGTTTATTTTTGTAGGTTAACATATTCTCTTTAATTTTTGTGTTAAATTTTTTTTTGATAACTTCTTCCTATAAAAAGTTAATGTCGAAAAACCAGCAAATTTTCGGTTTAAGGAATGGTTTTTCAAGTTTATCTCAACCAGTGTCCATCCGAACGAAAAATTACTTATAATACTTTTTATAGATTATTTAATTTCCTACATTTCCGTATATTTAGATTTTATGTAAGTCAAAAAACTTAGATAGAGCATAGAGATAGAGCACAACAAAGTTTTTAATATTTTTTCGATTTTTTTTTTGGGACAAAAAAAATATTATTTGATTTTATTTGGGGTATTTTTTTAAATTATTCGACGATCGGACAAGTTTGGAATTATGTCAGATATGGCTATAGAACAGTGTCTAATGCGCTCAATGAAGGTTAAGGGAGGTTTGACTCAAGGTGGAAGAATAAATGATGCAGCACAGCGAAAATGGACTCTAGGAGGTATCTACACACAGGACGTTTGTGAGGAAGTTGAAGCATTTTGTGGAGTTATCAGGGGAACAAGCGAGCAGCATGTTGATTCTAGAAAAGCTCGGGTATCCCGTGATAACTCTGATGCAGAAAAAGTTACAAGCTGGTTCAAATCTCATAATTTCCAAAAATGGATCATATTATGTCAATTAGTACGGGAATTATAGGATCTGAGAACATTAATTGTCATCTTGCTTATGAAATCGGTCTAGAGCTGTCAAGAAAAATGACAGCAATTACATATGACTCGCTTTCTTTCAAACGAAAAGACGCAGTTCTGTCCTTGGCTACAATGAAAAGAGGCCTAAAAGTAAATGCTGTGACAGTAGCTATAGATCCAATGCTTTTATTTCAAAGAATTTCACTGGCAAAAAGTTCTGATGAGGACCTAAAAAATTTTCTGGCTTACGAACAACTTTCTCCGTTTCCTCTTTTTTTGTTTACTGAAGAAGGGTTGAGAAAAGGGACAAAATCTTCGTTTTACAAATCTTTCACGCCAATTTCAGTTGGTCCTGACTTGAAAAACAGATGTCTTGATGTGGTAGATGGTGGATTTTTGTTGTTGTTTGTTTGGGACACTAATTCTACATTCGAAAATATATGCCAAAAGTATGTTAATTATGTGCGTTACAATTTTTCCAACAATTTGGTGATCGTTTTCGATGGTTATTCTAAAAATCCACAGCTTGCAGGTACAAAGGAATCGGAACGCTTGAGGAGAGCTTTTAAAAAACAGAGCGCAGAAGTAGTTTTTTGTGAAACCACGACGGTAAGCACTAGCCAAGAAAAATTTCTTACCAACGGGAAAAACAAAGCGCGCTTTATTACTATGTTATCAAAATTTTTAAAACTCTCAAATGTTACCGTGGAACATGCTTCTGAGGATGCGGATACATTGATCGTTACAACAGCAATAGAAAAGGCACCTTAATACGACTCCATTACAATCATAGGAGAAGACATCGATCTGCTCGTTCTTCTCACAGACTTAGGAAAGAATACCTCCAATGTATTCTTCCGTAAACCTGCAAAAGGACGATCTAAGGAAGCACTGTACTCGCCAGCTAGCTTCAACTATCCAAGTTTAACCGAACATATTTTGTTCCTTCACGCATTTACGGGCTGTGATACAACTTCCGCTATATAAAACATTGGCAAATCAAAATTAATTGTTATTCTTGAAAGGAATGAGAACCTAAGGAACCTCATTTATTTATTTAAAACAAAAAATGTTGATAAAAATGTTTTAGGCCATACTGGAGATAGAATTTTTATTGCATTATTCAAAGGTAACGACGATGAGCCATTAGATTCATTGAGGTACAATCACTATGTGAAAACTTCAAAAAAAAAACAAGCTTAATTTATCTTCGTTACCTCCTAGCGCAGCGGCTGCTCGACAGCATACGTATCGGACTTACCATCAAATACAAACATGGCTCGACATTTGCCTTGATCCACTCGAATGGGGTTGGCAACGAAGTCTGAGGGGACTTGAGCCAGTTACAACCACTCAGGATCCAGCTCCTCAAAAAATTATGCAAACAATATCCTGCAAATGCAAGGTTAAATGCGGTTCAGCTTGCGGGTGTCGAAAGTCGGGCTTAAATTGCTCGATTATATGCTTTAACTGCAATGGGAAGACGTGCGATAATGTTCCTTCCATAACATACTGGAAGATGAGGACACTTGCGAAGACTTTACATCACAAGAAAGCATTGAAAATACTAATAGTAGCGATCCAAAAGTGAGCGGCAAACAATCCACCGATAGCAACCAGATTTTTGATGTTCAAACGGCTAGTCCAAAACAAAAAAAAAAGAAGAACTACCTGATTTTTAAAAACCCTGCCCACAACGAACTTTTAACATGTTCATGCCAAGGCCAAGAATATTTGACTAGTGGATTATACCTCCTAGGGATACCACGTTAAAAAAAATGCGCTCAGAACTCTACCTCAGTGGTGGTGTGGAAATGAGTTTAATAGTCAGAATGTGTATTTTAATTTTTCTATCCAATACAGAATAATTTTGGTCTAAAGTAAGCACACCATTTCCTCATTAACAAAGTATTTAGTTTATATTCGAAACTTTGTTGTGCTCTATCTTGAAAGTTTTTTGACTTACATAAAATCTAAATATACGGAAATGTAGGAAATTAAATAATCTATAAAAAGTATTATAAGTAATTTTTCGTTCGGATGGACACTGGTTGAGATAAACTTGAAAAACCATTCCTTAAACCGAAAATTTGCTGGTTTTTCGACATTAACTTTTTATAGGAAGAAGTTATCAAAAAAAAATTTAACACAAAAATTAAAGAAAATATGTTAGCCTACAAAAATAAACAAACAAAACTACTCTACGACTAATAGCCGTTGAGAAAATTGATTAAACGCTTTTCAAGACCTTTTTCAAAATGGCGGACGACGCAGAGGGTTTTTTTATTGGAAAAATGTGGTTTGAGAATCCCCAAGAGGTACTCTTTAATATAAAACAAAAAAAATCACCTCCCGAATTTTTGTAGATATGTTTTGGTAATTTGATTGCACTATAAGGAGTTTAAATATCTTTACAGACCATCAACCTCTTTCATTTTCAGTTTCAGACAAAAACACAAATGCAAAAATTAAGCGCTGAAAAGCTTTTGTAGACGAGCATAATGCTCATATATTTTACAAACCAGGAAAATGGAATTATATCGTTGACGCACTGTCACGACAAAATATTCATGCATTGAATATTGAGACTTCTTCTAATGCTGCCACAATGCATAGTGAAGTATCTCTTACTTATACAATCGATACAACAGACAAGCCTTTAAATTGCTTCAGAAATCAAATAGTTATAGAGGAAGCCCCAAGCGCTTCAACTCGTACATTTATAATATTTGGTAAGAAAACTAGACATTTCATTAATTTTTCAGAAAGAAATACTTTGATTGACAATTTAAAAAACGTAATTAAAACGTAATTTATTGTGACTTGCCAGTCTTAGCTTTTATTCAAAACAATTTAGTGGAGTTATTTCCATCAACTAAGTTTTGGCATACATACTAATAAATTTGTATTAGATATATTTGACCCCAATGAGCAAAAAGAAATTATAATTACGGAACACAATCGGGCACATAGAGCAGCTCAAGAAAACGTTAAGCAAATTCTATGTGATTTTTTTTTTCCAAAAATGACAGAGCAGGCAAATGAGGTTGTGGCAAACTGTAAAATATGCTCAAAGTCGAAGTACGATCGGCATCCAAAAAAACAATTGATTGGTGAGACACGTTGACATATTCTCCACGGATAAAAAGTATTTTTTAACTTGCATTGACAGTTTTATAAATTTACGGTTGTGATGCCAATACCATCACGCACAAAAATAGACGTAAAAGTTCCAATACTGGAGATAATGAACATCTTCCCCTATACAAAACAAATCTTTTGTGACAATGAGGCTTCTTTAAAATCAGTTTAAGTCAATTTTGCTCAATCATTTTAATTTTGACATAGTAAATGCTCCACCTTTGCACAGTACATCCAACGGTCAGGTAGAAAGGTCTGACAGCACTCTACTAGAAATTGCAAGATGTCTTAAACTTGACAGAACAGTCGAAGATACAGTCGAATTAATACTAAGCAACAGTAGAATACAATAGGACCGTCCGTTCTGTTACGAACCAAAGACCAATTGATGTAATACACTCGTCCCCGACAGATTTTAGAGAAAAAATAAGAAATAAAGTTCAGAAGGCCCAAGTAATTTAGATGCAAAGGGAAAACAAAACAAGGCAGAACAGAATTTTCAGTGTATTAGAAAAGGTATTAGTGAAAACAAACAGAAGATTAGGTAATAAGTTAACTCCATTATACGTTGAAGAGATTTAGGAACAACGGTTCTAATTAAAGGGAGGGTGGTCCATAAGGACAATCTTGGATAGAAAACAACTTATTTAATATTTGTACACTTAAAAATCGATTTTATTAAAGATACTGACATATTTCAGGATTATTCTGTTATTATTGATAACGACTGTGACAGCGAAATTAAGAGACTATTCCAATTCGAATTATATACCAATAGCTGACGGGGATGTGATTCTTTGGAAGTTCTACCGCTACTTAAGCCACACAAACGTCCTACAAACAAATAATAAATGAGTCGAAGAACATGACTGATCTTTTCCCAGTCACATGCTCAAAATTCTGGAAATAGATATAAGACATTTAGAAACACTTTTCGAAAGTATAAGCATTCATCACAGAAATGCTAGGAGCCTTAATTTCTTGGGAACTGGACTAAAAATTGTGGCCGGTACCACTGATTTTGACGACTTTGAAGAGATTAAATTCAAGCAGGCCCAGCAAATTGACTCTAATATCAGACAGGCAATTATTAACACAAAGTCCCAGGAACATTTTAATAGGTTAACAGACACAGTAAATAGTATTTTGGCAAACACTAAAAAGCAACAGATTGACACTGGCCATCTCTACGAGATCTTGTTAGCAAGAAATAGAATTCTTATTTCTGAAATTCAAAATTTAATGCTTTCAATAACACTTGCTAAATTAAAAATTATAAACCCAATAATCTTGGAAGATGATATAATATCAATAATTAACGAACATTTTACAAATGTAAGCGTAACAGAACTAATGGAAGTATCTAGTGTTAAGATTTTACGAAATGATAATGTATTACATTTTATTATTAAGAACCCTAAACTAAGATAGCCTGTAAGAAAGTAATTATCTACCCTGTTGCTTACAACGGCAATATTTTATTCTTCAATGGAGATGATGTTGTAGCGGAATGTGAAAGACAAGTCTGTTGAGGACTGCAACGTAGCAACAACTTTAAGGTTTTGCAAGGAATTACCGAGCGCTCAACAATTACACTCTGGAGGATTAGCTCATTGCAACACAACCAGACAATCGAGAATCCATGTTGGTTATTGATGATGGCATAGTTATAATAAACAACAGAAATGCCAGGGAAGCCAATGATTTTGAGACAGACATCAACGGGACGTATTTGCTGACTTTTGATGATGCGGTGTGGATCAATGGATCCTAGTTTATCAATCGAAATAACATCCAAAAAAAAAACGACCCGGTAGTGTAACATCTACACTTCTCAATATCACCGGTCATAAAGAAGTATTGAGTCTACCATTCCTTCATAGAATGAACATGGACAATTAACGTTACATTGATGAAATAGAGACAAAACTGACGACCCCATTCTAACTATTTATGTATTAAATAAACGGGTAGTACTTTTGTCAATACTCATTAATAATATTATGAAGTAATTTACGCTGAAAAAAGAAAAGTCGTGGAAAATTGATAGATAGGTAGGTACTGTGCTTAAATTTCTTTTTTTTATTATTTCACAGAACGAAACAAATAACAGCTTTCTTGAACAAAAAATACTATAACAAAGGTGTTTTACATAACTGAAACATGATAAATAAAATACTAACTAATACTTAAAAAAACTAATCAAGAGATTTACATAAAGTGGCTTTCGAAACATCGGGATACAATTTTCGGCACTTACTGATTGCTTGGAGGACATATTGCTTTTGTTCCTCATCTTTTGTTAAAAGGTTAATGAAATCTGTTATTAATTTAACTCCTCTTTCGGCCAGGTCATTTACAACCTTAAGCGACTGCACTAATCTTAAGCCTTCCTTATAATGTGGGTTTTCAGGCCAAAGATTTGGAGGATCTTTAAGAAAATCAACATTTATTTTTAAAGGTTAAAATAGTACAATGTTTCTTTGTTAATAATGTTTCTTAACCCAGGTGTCACAAATTGTTCAAGTTGATTTTATTTGAGCTTTGGATTTATAATTCGGTTGTTCTTTGCCTCGTTGCTTTGCCAAAGTATTTCGGCCATTTCTGATTTCTCATCGTCAGATAAAGTTGGGTCAAAGAACGCCAGACCTACCAACTCCGAACTCAAATACCATAAATGGCTTGAGAATTTTGCAAGAGCTTTCTCAGAAATATTTCTGTCTATCTTGTGGTACTTAATGCAACTACGCAGAAGATCATGATCTTGTTTATGGGCCAGACAAGCCCGTGGGGCATTAAACCAAGCTTTGCAATAAATTTGTACAATGAAATGGCAGTTATCACCGAGAACATTTTGTTCCTCATTACCCATTTTAAACTGGCTTCAGAAAATAAATATTTTTAAACTATAAATAGCTTTGGCCATCCACCTAGCATGATGAGTAGAGCCTGGTGTTCTAAATCTAACTACGTTTCCATCTAGCACTCCAACAAACACTTCAACCAACTGAAGAAATTCGTTGTAGTCATCTCTAGGATGACATTCGTTCAGTTTTGCCTTCATCATCAACATCAGGGGTTAATTGTTTATTAATATTCTTATCACAGAAACGGGGATCCTGTGGTTAAACCCAACTTGCAGTCAAAAATACCTCTCAGCAAAACTTCAAGAACGTAGTGAAGGCAGGTAAGGTAAAGTAACTCCTTATCCAACATTTGCTGTTAGATTTTGCAAGCTCCTTTCAGCCTTCCTTTTCGGATGTCCGCAGTGTATTTATCCCTAAAGTTTTTTCTTCTTGAATGTAAGGCTGATTTTGAAACTACAAATTCAATTGGATTCTGCTCTAGTGCTTCTGTTGTAGATATTATTATGCGAGAAGCATTTCTGTCAGATACCTTACATCGATCTAATACCATGGATAGCTTCATTGTTAAAAGCTCCTTCACCCCACGACTATACCTCATTCCTTTACTACCCGACGGTCCAGAAACTTGTGTAGTTTCCTGAGATGTAGAAAAGTCTATTACTTCCCAATGCGCAGATTGCTAATTATTTTCTTCCTCTTGAGCTTCCTCTTCCTCCTGTGCTTCTTCCTCATTAGTTAGTATCTTTTAAAATCAGAGCAAGAGTAACAAAAAATCAAATACCTAATAATGATTTAAAGCTTACCGATGTCAAAAGAGGGGGGCTCGAAAAAACTTGGGGGGGGGGCTCTAGAACGTAAAAATTCAGTAAACCATGTAAATTATGATGAAATTACCTAGATAATATCATGATTTTGGAAGCTGGGGGGGGGAGGGGGGCTTGAGTCCTCTGAGGCCCCCCTTAAATACTCTATCAAAAAGAACTTCCATTTTTGAGGCAAATTCTTTAATTTTGTTTTTTGTACTTTCAAGCGTTTTGTTTTTATTTCGTTGGTGATTTCTCCACCCATTGTAAAGCTTCTCTAGTTTTGTAATTGCATCTTTTTCATATTTTGAAACATATATCATATTTAACAATACTACCTTTAAATTAATATATAAATAGTAATAATAAAATCAGTTGTTAAGGAGCTAGAACTAATTTTCTACCCAAAATAGCGAAAAAACGTAGATATTTGAAACTTTGAGTGAGTATCGGCACCATTTAGCGTTATCCAATCGAGCTGAAATTTTGGCTACCTAAAAATCTGCAAAGTCTGATCATTTTATGGGGTTCCCCCGACCAAATTTCGAAAATCGATTTTTGCGGTCACTCTATTGCACACGCTGGAAGATAGAAACATTTCGCAGGGTAGAATAGAATTTAAGGTAGAGCGTAAGTTAGTCTTAAAAGAGTATTCAGTAATATGAGATAATTACTAATAACAAACCCTTGTTATCTTTACTTATTTACATATATATGTACATATATTTATAAACCCAATTTCATTTATAATTTACTAAGTTATATTATAAGAACTGTATCTTACTCTAATCAACAAAGAAAAACTATATTAAATCTATCGACGAACATCAATAAAAAAAAAATTAAAAGGAAAACATCTGATTCGCTTATTAGAAAAGGAACAAAATTAAAATTCACGACCAAAGGTCAACAACTTCGGGTTTTTTATATTTCAGATAGAACACAATGATGTTCAAACATAAAAACTAGGTCACATACCTTTTTCTCTGTATCCATACACCTGTGCGCACACATAGTAGTGGATCCAGTTGACCTGTGAACAAAAAATTATAAACAAATCGATAGTAGTCAATCATCAACCAAAACGATCAGAGCAGGAGTAGCTCAAGGATCAAAGCTGGGACCATATCTCTTCAACATTTACACGTCTGACCAACCTCTACCAACTAATACAACAAACCTGCTTTATGCCGATGACTCACTGACATCATTGTATATAAAACCTATAGTAATATCAAAACACACGATTTAATAATTTAGCTCCCGTTGGTAAGGGGGCGCTGCCATAGCAATTTTCACTCGGAAGAGTAAAATGAAGGAATAAAAATGTGTGTGTTAGAACAGAAAAATATATTTAGCACAGTAATAGGAGTAAGGGAAAGATCCGAAAACGGATGTTTGCATTTTGACAGACCAGAACTAAGGCGGGAGAAATTACAAAAACAAAATAGTTGTTTGTTTTGTAATACGATTTTTTTGTTTGATGTTAGTGAGGTACACAAATAAACACACATACATGAAGGTTTTTTGTGTACTGCCGAATCAGATATTTTTATTTTGAAAACTTGAATAGATTTTTGTTTTGGAACTTTTCTGTAAAATGTGTAATTAAAGGATTGTTGCCAGTTTTATATTTTGATTTTTTCAGTAGTTTTTATATCTACCTAGTTATTAAGTATAATTAGAAATAAACTAACTAAATAACTACTAAAATCACCCCTTACTAGGTAAGGGGTGATTTTATTAAGAAAATATATACTATGTAATAAGTACCTACTGTTTTTGTTTTTAATATGCAATGCAGGCACATATTATGTATTTATCAATTTTTATTTAAAACACAAAAAATTATTAAAACAAATGATTCATCATAAAATATCCAAAACCTACGAAAATTCTGAATTTGTTGAAAGAATTTTTAAATTTGGCAACCTAATAGACTTCCTTTTTCTCTCATGATAACCACTTTGGTAAATTTATGAAACGTTTTCTACTAAAAGAGTTTGATAGATGTTCAATAGCCAACAATATTTATGAATTGAATTAAAACAATCTGCTTCTCGTGCACCCGCTGCAATTTAATTTTATTGATTATTTTGAATGAACATCATTTTTTCGAGTTTTTTTTCGATTTACAAGGTCTTTATTCTTACTGACTAATTTTTAACCTATAAAAATTTTCAAAAATGCGTCAAAAACCTTAGATTTTGGATTTTAAAACAATTGGCGTATTTTTCCGCACATAAATGGACCTAGTAAGAAAAAAAAAAATTTAACTTTTGCAGTTTTGCAAAAAGTGGCCAGTTAAGCCTTTATTCTCTTTAAAAGTAAATACTGTTTAATAAAATTAACAACAAAAAAGATTACTCACAATAGTATTTCATAATATAAAATTATTTATATTACTTATTAATTTATACTTATGGGCAACCATTGATTCGGTTTTATTTTTTCGTATACCCATATTCTGAAAAAAATTACTCATATCACCAAACATATTCATTGTGTATATTCATATATAAAATATTATAATTATAATTCTTCCATTTCTTAATATCAATCTACCCATCTTTCTCTATCCACAGAGCTAAATAGTCACGTTGTAAAAAAATAAAAGAAAAAAACACATATCAAAAATCAAACTGGCAGTTGTCTTCCAACTCCCATGGATTTTGTATAGTTTGTTCTCTTTTTACTATTATTACTTATTCCTCCATTACCTGAATATTCATATCAAAAATCAAACCAGAAGTTCTCTTCCAACTCCCATGGATTTTGTATAGTTTGTTCTCTTTTTACTATTATTACTTATTCCTCCATTACCTGAATATTCTCTTCCGCCACCCCATAAACACAAAAATAAAATTATTATTATTATTATTATTTATTGACATAAAATTACAAATTATATGTTAATATTTAAAGAGCACTAGCAACAAAAGCTTTCCACTTATTTATGAACACAGAGGCAAGTAAAAAAAAATTACAAATACTACTCGATTTGTAGCAATACAAAAAAATGTATGAATGAAGGATAAGATATATGCAAGTATATGTAGGTATGAAAGAAAATTAAATACATATATGAAAAATGTACTATGAACTATGAAAAACGAACGAGTTAAAAAAAATGTTTAAAATTGATAAAAACAAATGCAAAATGAATGAATATTGCTTGCACTGGATTGATAGTTTGTTCTTGATAAGGATTTGTGGATTCTTGACCACGCAGGTACAGGTATCTTAGACAAAAAGCAGGATATTTTTTTGACCACTTGTAGATGGTAAGCAAAGGTAGGAAGGGTATTTTATTGGTAAGTATTTTTTTTTATCAGTTAGAAGTGAGCAGGAGTAGGTAAGTAATTTTAATTTGGTTTTCTTTTGCTTTTTTTTTTTTTGTCGAGGTTGAATCACAATAGGTACAGGATGCACTTGTACGTTTAGATTTTAGTGCTATTACATGAGGAGTATGTATGCAAATAAATGCATATAATTTTATTCGGTTACTTCTTTTATATGGACTTGGTATAGGGATTCTTTTTTTTTTATTTAAGGATGTGATATTCAGAATTGGCCACATAATTTTCACAAAGAAATCTTTTTCTTATAGGGATTGCACATCCATATTCAATTAAATATTACACAAGCAAACACAGCATAACGATTTTAATAAATCCGAGAAACAGCAACAGAAAAAAATGTAATTTAAATTTACAATATTGTTGGTTCAAGTATTTTTGATAGGCAATAAATAGTTTTTAACATAAAAGTGCACATTTATAGATTTTAGAGAGAAAAATTAAAAAAAAATTATTTCAGTACATATTAAAATCTGCTACTTGAGTTTTATATTTTTTATTTTATATGCATCTGCTTTTCAATCGATAAGAACAAAAGTAAGCAAAATATGGGCACCTAAATGTCTACCCACTTTCCATGATCTTCCAAATAGAGAAAAAGAAAGAAACAAACAAAAAAAAATCGCACCCAAATCCGAAAAGATCCTCTCATATATGCCCGACTTACATATAATAAAAAAAACTGGACCTATACATTTATGTATAACTAAATATCAACCCACCCTCGATAGTTTAAAAAAAAAAGTAACAAAACTCAAAATAAATTTATCAACCTGCTTTAAAATAACCACCCAGACCATTCACTCTTAAAACTTGTTTTTCTTCTTTTTTCCATATCCCTAGTCATCTCTTCACTCTGCTTGTGTGACGCAAAAATAATCCATGCTCACACAACAAAACGATCTTTTTTTTTATTGCTATTTTCAAATTCAACTTGCATCTCGCAAATACCCTCTCTTTCCCACTCATGGTACGAACATTTTTGAATGTTGCCAAGGATTTTTCTCATTCTCTGTAGCTATTATAATTTTGCATGTACCTATTTTATTTTGATAGTTGAATAATATTTCACAATTTTGTTTTTAAGAAAGTGTCGCATTTAAAATGGATTCTTATTAAATTATTATTTTTACAACTACAAGTTGTCAGTTTCAATAAGGCAGGTAATAGAAAAAAAAACAACTCATATTCAGTTCCAAAGAGATGTAGTGTTTTTTTTCTTCAAATATTATCTCGCTCTCTTCCATTTAATATATTCGTCTATAAAAATCAACCCTCTCTTTTCTACTCATTTATCATAGAAGTTGCTAAACATGTTGCTAAAAGTGGACCTGTGCTCAAAATCGTTGTTGAAATTTTCGGGCACAGAAATTTGTTCTACGTGCGACATCTTTACTAGTTATATCATCTTCGGTTTGATAGTGTTAACAGAGAATTTATTTGAATTGCCTTACGAAGGAGAGGCATTCCAGATAAGTTAATCGATGAAAATGTCACGTTTTACAAGGAGGAAGGTTGTCGGATGAATTCGAAGTCCAATGTGGAGTCAGACAGGGTTGCATACTGTCGCCAATACGTTTCCTGTTAGTGATAAGTGATGTGCTGCGTGCAGCCCTGTTAAACGGAAATGGTGGAATTCAATCTGGTCTGACATCCCAACTAAAACATCTGGACTACGCGGGCGACGTATGCTTACTCTCTCATAGGATCATGGATCTCCATCAAATGACAAGGATGGAGGGAGAAGCAGAAATCGTGGGGCTGAAAATTAACACGTCATCATCATCATCATCGGCTCGACAACCGGGGTCCGGTCCTGGCCTCTTTCAACAAGTCTCTCCACCTATCCCGGTCTCGAGCCGACGCCATGCAGTTGCGCACCCCAAGGCTTCGGGCGTCCTGGTCTACGCCATCTCTCCAGCGCAAGCATGGTCTACCACGCTGCCGTCTACCATAGAATGTACCGCAAAAGACTTTCCGAGCAGGTTCCTCTTCGCTCATACGAGCTAGGTGCCCTGCCCACCGGAGTCTACCGAGCTTAATTTTTGTCACTATGTCTGCTTCAAGGTAGATTGCGTACAACTCATGATTGTACCGTCTCCGGAATCGTCCTTCCTCACATATGGGGCCAACAATTCTCCGTAAGACTTTTCTCTCGAACGCGGCTAAGAGGTCACAGTGTCTTTTGCTAAGCACCCAAGTCTCGGATCCATACATGAGTACTGGCAGGACCATGGTCCTGTACAGCAGCATTTTTGAAGTTATGGTAAGATTTCTGGATTTGAATAGCTTTGACAGACTGTAGTAGGCTCTGTTGGATTTGAGAAGCCGCCCGCGTATTTCTTCTTCTATGTTGTTATCGGCTGCTACTGTTGACCCAAGGTATTTAAAGGATTGCACCACTTCAAATTCGTGCTCCGCTACCTTGATTGTTTGACCAACTGTTCTTCTCGCATTCGACGCCACCATGTACTTTGTTTTACCTTCACTAATGTGCAGCCCCAGATTTTGTGCCGCCTGCTCGATCTGGATGAAGGAATCGTGTACAGCTTGTTCGGTTCTTCCGATGATGTCGATGTCGTCTGCGTAAGCCAGTATCTGGCTGGACCTGTTGACGATGGTTTCTCTTGTTGCCGTGCCAGAGTCACGGATTGCTTTCTCCAACGCCAGGTTGAAGAGGAGGCAGGCCAAACCACCCCTTGTCGGAGTCCATTAAAGATGTTGATTGGTCTGGATAGCAATCCGGCTATTTTAACTTGGCTTGTTACGTTGGTCATGGTCAACCTACATAGCCGTGTCAATTTATTTGGGATGCCGAATTCTCTCATGGCTTTGTAAAGTTCTACCCTGTCTATGCTATCATAGGCGGCTTTAAAGTCTATAAACAGATGGTATGTTGGGATGTTAAATTCTATACATTTTTCCATCGCCTGCCTAAGGGTAAAAATCTGATCAGTTGTTGATTTGCCTGGAATGAAACCACACTGATAGTTTCCGATGATGGTTTTAGCGTATGGGGATATCCGGTCTTGTAGGATAGAGGAGAGTATCTTATAGGCGGTACCTACTCAACAACGTGATACCTCTATAATTGCTGCACGTTGTGACATCTCCCTTCTTATGTATGGGGCATATAATACCTTTTCGCCAGTCTTCTGGCATTTCTTCATGCTCCCATACGTGCACTATGATATCATGAATTGCTTGACGTTAGGCTGGCCCGCCGTGGTGGAATAATTCGGCTGGTATGCCATCGGCTCCCGGGGCTTTGTTTTTCTTGAGCCGTCCTATAGCCTTCTCAACGTCTTCTATGCTTGGTGGCGGTAGCATAGGATGTTCATCTTGAAGTAGTGGAGCCTCCACTTCTGCTGTGAGCTGACCATTTAGCAATTCATTAAAGTACACTTCCCATCGCTCCAATATGCTTTGTGGATCGGTGATCAGATTTCCCTCTCCGTCCTTGCAGTATGTGCAGCGTGGTGTGTACTGCGTCATGTTTCGGACGGATTGGTAGAACTTCCGCGCCTGGTGCGGACATCGCTCTCGGCTGTTCTCTATTTCACAGATTAGGTTCTTCTCCCAGGCTGATTTTTTCTGTCTGTGAAGCCGTTTTTCTATTCTTCTGAGCTCTTTATATTCCTGCGTGCCCGCGTTCTATAAGATTGTTGCATTGCTCGGTACGCAACATTCTTACGTTCAGTCGCTAGCTTGCATTCATCATCAAACCAGTCGTTCCGATTTCTACGACTGCTGCCTAAGATGGAGTTGGCAGTACTAATGACAGTATTCTTAAGGCGTGTCCACTTCTCATTTACGCCCAGCATACTGGCTCCAGGACTTACTCTCCCTAAATCAAGTGATTCTAGGGCGAGTCCTAACGCATTACCAAAGGTGTTACTGGTGTTTTCGTTGCGTAGGGCAGCCGTGTTGATTCGAACCTGATCGGCGGATGCAATGCGTCTCCGCAACGCAATCAGCCCTCGGAAAACCATACCAACAAAATAGTGATCCGAGTCGATATTGGCACCTCGGCACGTTCGTACCGTCATCAAGTTCGAGTAGTGGCGACGGTCTATCAACACGTGGTCTATTTGGTTACGAGTGACTTTATCAGGGGATACCCAGGTGGCTTTGTGGATATCTTTACGCGGGAACCTGGTACTCGGAACGACCATGTTATTCGATGCTACCAATTCTAAGACTCGAAGTCCGTTGTCATTAGTGTTCTCATGCAAACTATGGGTGCCTGCGTAATGCCTGAATACCGGCTCCCGACCTATTTTTGCGTTCAAATCCCCAAGGATGATTTTGACGTCATACCTTGGGTAGGCATTGAGGGCCCTCTCGACTTGTTCGTAGTAAGTCTCTTTTTCTTCGGCTGAGGACTCCTCCGTAGGTCCGTGAACGTTAATGAGGCTGATGTTTGTAAATTTGCCTCGCACGCGAAGGGTGCATAGCCTTTCGCTTATAGCGTTAAAGCCGATGATGGTAGACTTCATTTTCTCGCTGCCTGCCCCGAGCACATGGTGTTTTGTATGACAGCTGTAATATAAGTCATATTCTTTCTTCTGTAAAACACCATTCCCTGTCCATCTTATTTCTTGAAGCGCTGTTATGTCAGCTTTATATTTTGACAGGACATCGGCTAGCTGCTGAGCAGCTCGAGCTCTATAGAGCGATCGTACGTTCCACAAGAAAATTCGTAAATCGTTTTGCCGTTTTCGTTGCGTGGGTTGTCGTCGTGAAATCCGTCCGTTTCCGAGGCTTGTTGTCGGTCTCGTAATTCTTTTAGTTTTACGGGACAGGGAATTAACCTGTCGCCAACCTGTGGAAACAGCCTGATCATATTAGCCAAACCTTTTTAAAAGGCTTCTTTCTAGCGGCCGCCGTGGAGAGGCTATGATCACACTTCCACCAGTACCGAATAGTTACGGCACGTGCATGTTTTCGTATGCTACATGTTATTCCCCCAATTCGTCTGATGGCTGACCGCCGAAAATTAATACGGCAAAAACAAAAGTGATCAGCCTCGGAAGTAACTCATCCGTTCAAGTCAATATTTCTGGACAGCCAGTGGAAAATCTTAACAACTGTCACAAACAAGCTACAACCGTTCGTGAATAGGTGTCTACGAAACATCTTAAGGATTTTTTGGCCCAACCATATTTCTAATGAAGAACTTCATAGAACGGGTCAAGAATCCATTGACAGTACTATTCGCAGACGTAAGTGGCAGTGGATTGGTCATACGCTTCGAAAAGACAACGATTACATTGCTGGCCAAGCGATGCAATGGAACCCACTCACACAGGCAGGTAGAGCGACCCTCGGCCGAGAAGCATATGGCGCAGGACAGTCGAAAGAGAATCTGCAGGAGTAGTGGAGGCCCTATGCCCCTTAAGGGGACCACAGCGGACTCATCAAGGTCTGAGGACCTAAGTAAGTAAGTATTAATTTGTATTGGGACAAGAAAATACGCGCCATTAAGTCTAGCGACCCGAGTATGTTCCCGCAAATTAACAAGATTCTCAGAAAAAATTACCAAAACGACCTTCCGTGTCTTAAGCTTTAAAGAACGACAGAGAACAGAGACGTACTTCTGATCGCCCGCATAGATCCAGATGAGGCCGTCTTGGAGGAAGACCTCTTTATAATCGAAGATCCGCAAGAGAAAGTGGAGGTGGTGGGTGCTGCTTTCCAGCAAGTGTACAAGGTGAATACAAGCATTCGCCCAAATCATGACCTTCACTACTTCTATCTTCGTAATGACATTACGCAATGGCGATCAGAGAACCTTGGTTTTACCGGGTTTAATGAAGATCACTTGGCAACCGCCATCATCGCCGAGCCAAATGGGGATAATGAGTATCAGCAAAGTATTTGAAAAGATTACCAATAGGGCTGTGTCCAAGTGGGCGGATGACAACAATATCATACCAGATAATCAGTTCGGATTTAAGGTGGAATATGACAAAATTCATGCCGCGTCTAAGCTCTTTTCTGATGTCCAATGGAACAAATCCAAAAAACAATGCACTGGTGCTTGTCTGGTTGACTTGGAGAAAGCTTTCGACAACGTATGGTTAGGGGGTCTCTATCTTAAGCTTACCAGACTGGGCATAAGTAAACCACTATTGTATATTCTTTATGACATGCTTAATGGCAGAACGTTTGTTGTCAAAAGTGGCAATGTAACTTCTACCGCAACTTTTGATATTAAAAATGGTCTTCAGCCGGGACCGGTGAACTCGCCGATTTTATTCAGCATTTACACCAGCGATCTAATAGGTAGTCTAACTAATGATCTAATTGCGTACAGATCAGGTCGAAAAGTTGAGATCATGAGAATTCTTCTGCAACGTGACTTCGACGAGATTCAGCGATATTGTGATGACTGGAAGTTGAAAATCAACGTTCAGAAACGTTTGACAAGGGCCTCAAGGGATACGAGAAAGAACTGGCGCAAGCTGGTGATCATAGGACCCTATGGACAGCCATTGACGAGTAAAAGTGTAGTAAAGTACCTTGGCATCTTGATGGATCAGTATTTGTATTTCAATAAACATATAAATGCTGCTCCAGCCAGGGCTAGGGGAGCTTTTGCCCTGACAAAACGTTTGTTTTATAGCAGCATTTGACAGCAGGGTGAAATTGATTTGCTAAACGGCCCTCATCAGGCCGATGAATGTCTTTGGGTGCCAAGTATGGTTCAACGTTGCCCCATCTCAAATAGAAAAGATTATGGTGATTGAAAGGCAGTGTCTTAGACGCTGCCTTGGATTACCTAGAACACAAGAGTGGCCAACATAAACAGAATTGATAATTTTTTGGTAAAGCTGATTCGGGGTCACATTGCAAGAGCGATGTTATCAGCCAACAGCCTGATCTTCGGGGCTTACTAACCTAACGACGAATACTTCGAGAGTGTTCGTTTGAGTGGCTTTATTCCGCCCGAGGCATTCCTTTATCTTGATAGTCGGGGGCTCGTACAGGGCAGATTGGCAGTACCGCTAATCTACCACGTCGTGCGAAGAACCGTAGATAGGTGTCTCTTGTATGACCGGGACGTCATCGCACAAGGCGGAGGCGAGCGCCTTCAGTTCAGTAGGACTGTGTCCGAACGGGACCGTAGGGATAGGGTGAAACAGAAGAACCAGTTTTGGTGGCTGAATGAAGTTAAAATAAACAAGATATGATAGATGCTTTGTTACGTCATGGCCGACTTACATAGTTTTAGCAGTTGTTTAATTGATTAATTGAGTTTATTAATTATAAATTAACTATAATTATTTAAACATCTTTGATTTATAAAACATTACAATTAAATATAATAAACATTTTGATTGATTTTAAAAATTAGTAAAAATTTGTTGTTATATAAATTGTAACAAGTTTTGTAAACTGATGATAATTAGATTCTACTTTAATCTTTTGAGGAGTTTTATTAAAAAGGGAAGGTGACATACAGCGATTGAGGTGCGAGATTTTTGTGGTGCGATTTGCAAGGAAAAACGATTTAAAGGGCGAGGTTGGGTGAGGATTGTTGAGGGCCGGCTGGATTGGTGAATTCATCAGGGAGACTTATCAAAATCCAGGTATTTCCGTGTTTTTTTTTTTTTTTGTATTTTAATCGGGTTGAATTTCACAAGAAGAAAACTGTAAACAATTAATATTGTATTAAAGCACTCAAGAGAGAGGAAAAACAGAATTCTTTTAATTAAATTATATTTAAAGACAATAATTTTAACATAGCTCGAGCACGAAGTAATAAACTATCAAAACAAACACCTGTCAAGTGTCACCAAGTTTATAAACCTTCTTTACAACATTTTGCAAAAGGCCATCTGGTGGTAAATAGAACTCTAATAAAAAACCAGTGACGGCAATAAAGTACTATTTTGTAAACAATCCTCCAAAATGGCAATCACTCAAGATGTTTTAAAATCTCTCTTAATGGAACAAAAAGAGGAGATATTTAAAAATATAAATGATGCTACAGAAAGAGTAATAAAGAACACAGATGAAAAAAGGTTGAAAAGCTAGAGAAAATTGTTGAAACACAAGGAGACATAATAGAAAAACAAGAAGCTACTTTTGTTATACAAGAAAAACGAATTTCTCAACTTGAGCTTGAACTAAGACGGAATAATATCATTATTATCAAAGAAGAGGAGAATGAACGATCTTCTGATGAACTTCTTCCAATGATCATTAATATGTTGAATAATAGCAGTGAACAATTTCAACTTACAGGTAATGATATTGATAGTTGCTTTCGTTTAGGAAGGAAAGCTGAAGGAAAACTACGACCAATACGCTTGGTCTTTAAAAGCTATGAGCTAAAACAAAAAGTACTCGTAGCAAAAAAACCTCAGGCTACGTTCTCGATCTCAGAGGATCTACCAAAATCTCTCGTCGAAGCAAGAAAGCCGCTTGTGCCAACATTGTTAGAAATGGAAAAGCAAGGAAAAAAGGCATTTTTCAAATTAGATGAACTGATAGTAGACGGAAAAATCTTGGTAGAAAATTTTGATTCCGAACCAGAAAACCCGAGAAAAAGAATTCGTTCAACAGAAAACTCACCATCACAACAGCAAAAAAGTAAAGTTAACAATAAGCTTATCACAAAAACAACTATTATTGGGTCAACTGACATAAACCCAAGAAAACAACAGTCAAACCCAATAAGAAAGTATTTGACCCAACAAAGTACAAACGACTTCTTTCAAAAAAATCAAAACTCCCAGCAAGCTGTTGATCCTAGCTGTAGCAAATCGAAAAATCCACAATAGCAATTCCTACCTAACAACAAAACATCTCATACAATTATGAAACAAACAGCACCCACGAAAAGAAACAACAATAAAAAACTTACACACATTTCAAAACACAAGTCCTCCCCAACCCGGTTGATCACCGTGGGGAGCGTCATATCGAATTAGAAAACGCGTTAAGCAAAATCAAATGGGATATTATTGGTCTTTCTGAAACCAGGATTTTTGGCCAAAAACTCTCGGAAAAAGAAAATGGTGACCTATTGGGATATATGAGAGAAACGAAGGGACTCTATGGAGTTGGATTCCTCATGAAATCGAAATGGAAAAACTACATCGAAAAAATAGTTTTTTACAATGAAAGAATAGCAGCAGTACAAATAAAAATTTCAAACTCAAAATTCTCACTCAATCATCCAGGTCTATGCACCAACTGAATCTGCACCAATTGAAACAATAGAAACATTCTATCAAAATTTAGATAAAGCCTACCACGACTTCAGTGCTGAGTTTATGTGCGTAATGGGTGATTTTAATGCTAAAGTTGGTCTTAAGAACGACAACGAAGATTTGATAATCGGAAACTATGGATACGGAGTGAGAAACGAAAGAGGCGAAAGGCTTGTGACATGGCTATGGCAACATGGGCTGTGTGTTGGAAACAGTCTTTTTGAAAGCACAACAATAGAAAGTGGACTTGGAAACATCCAAGTGGGCTCTACAAAAATGAATATGACTTTATAATAGTCAACAAAAAATCAATCCTATCTGATGTTTCAGTTTTGAATAACTTTGAATTCGACAGTGACCACAGACTGGTAAGAGGAACGTTTCAAATAAATCATAAAACTAAGAGATATCACAAAAAACCATCAAAAACAGAAATACCACAAGTCCTAGATAAAGACAGTACACGAAAATATATCGAGGAATTAGAGAGCAGATGCTGTTGGGATTCCCTAAGTAAACGCAATCTTCAAGATACATATACTGAAATAGTGAACGGAATTCTTAAAGCAGCGGAAAACAATATTTTAAAAAGTTCAAATCGGAAAACTGATAAACTTACACCAGCAACAAAGAACCTCATAGCAAATAGAGAAGCACTACGACATAAAGCCTACCTTACAAATATAGAAAAAATCGAACTTAGAAATCTAATGTTAAAAGGCAACAAAGAAGGATATTTCTGAATACAACAACAGAGCTATAAAACAAATTATAGAAGAAACAAAATCATTAAAAAAAGCTCAAAAAGAGATATCTAAAGGCAAAGAATGGATTCTTAAGCTTTCGCAAAACAAGACAAAAAACCAAAGCAAAACAGATATAAAGAACGCCGCCACTGATTTTTACGAACACCTTTACAAGTCAACACTAAATTCAGAGGAATCACACACAGATTTACCTTTCGCTAAAGGAGAAGATGAAGAAGTACCGCCATTTTTAGCATCAGAGATTGAACTTTCAATTAAAGAGTTACCCAATGGAAAATCAAGTGGACAAGATGGAATAAAAGGCGAAATGCTGAAAATTGGGAAGAGTAAACTTGTTCGTAGTCTCACTAATTTATTTAATTGGATATTACGAACCGAAGACATCCCAAAGCAGTGGAAAGAGTCCAGTATAATACTGTTGCATAAAAAAGGAGATAAGACAAATATTAATAACTACAGACCCATAAGTCTTATATCTGTTATATACAAAGTATTTGCAAAGTGCTTATTTAGAAGGATTCGCAAAAGTCTAGATGAACAACAACCACGTGAACAGGCTGGTTTTCGTCAAGGTTTTAGCACAACAGACCATCTTCAAACGATAAACCAAATAATCGAAAAATCGAATGAATATCAGCTTGACCTTTAATTAGCATTCATTGATTTTACAAAAGCATTCGATACAGTTGAACACATAATAATCTGGAATTCATTAAAAGAGCAGGGCGTCAACTCAAAACTTATAAGAGTTATAAGAAATATATACACGGGCGCGGGCAACGTCGAGAGTTTCCCTAGAAAGTAAAGGTCGACAATTTCAACTCAGTAGAGGAGTAAGGCAAGGTGATCCACTATCACCGGCATTCTTTTGCGCGGTTCTTGGAAGAATGAATTGGGAATCTTTTGGCATAAAAATAGATGGCGAGTTCCTCAATAATCTAAGATTTGCGGACGATATTGTTCTGTTGGCAACATCTAGTCAGGACTTAAGAAAAATGCTACTTGCAATGCTATCTGCAAGTTCATTGCAAAACAGCCGGACTTGAAATGAACATTGAAAAAACAAAACTTATGGGCAAAGACGAGGAAACAGAAATTATTTTGGATGGTGAAAAAATTGAATATGTGGATAGTTACATCTATTTAGGTCAAACGATATCCATTAAAGATAAAGAAGATAAATAAATAAATAGAAGAATAACAAATAGTTGGAAACAATTCTGGAATCATAAAAACATGTTTGATTCAAATCTTACGAACACCTGCAGAAATTCTCTTTTTGATGGATCAATCCTACCAGTTTTAACTTATGGATCGCAAACATTGAGCCTATCGGCTAAGTCAATACAAAAACTGAGAACTACACAAAGGGCTATGGAGAGATCTATACTTAAAGTATCAAAAATATAGAGAATAAGAAACGAGACCTTGCGGAACATGACAAACTTCATAGACGTTGTTCAGAAAGCTAAACAACAAAAATGGAATTGGGCTGGCCATGTAGCACGGATGAGTGACAATCGTTGGACGGTCAGAAGCACTCAGTGGATACCCAGAGACGGAATACGCAGGGCAGGAAGACAGGTTAAACGCTGGAGAGATGACATCAATCGACAAACCAACAATTGGGAGAGAACGGCCAAAAACAAACAAACATGGAAAACCTTGGGGGAGGCTTATGTCCATATGTAATTATTACCTCTACTTATTAATAATAATAAAAAAAAAAAAATTGAAGGTTAAATTTTAAGTTTTAAAAGTTTTATATTGTAAATTATGTAATTTAAATGAGTAAGCCATATTATATTTAAAATTGGATTAATAAAGCTTATAATAATAATAATAATAATACAGCCCTATTCTGAATGAAAACTTCCGGGGAAATGTTTTTGGGAGAAGAGCTCACAATCGAAAAGTTGCAACCAATTTCGTTCTTTTTTCACTTTTACGTTATTCTGAACACAAGGGGAACAAATAACAAGCGAAAACATAATGAAATTCCGGGAATATTTCGATTTGGAGCCCTTCTCCCGAAAACATTTCCCCGGGAATTTTTGTTTAGAATAGGGCTGATAATTAAAAAGTTGAACTCCTTGATACATTATCGATTTTTGAGTGCTGCTTCTAAGCTAATGGAATCATTACAATTAAGTGTCATAAACTTGGTTTTAGAGGTTTAAGCTTATTCATGCATAGCCACATACAGATATTTTTTAGGTCATCCGATATTTTTTCTTTAACGTCCGTAAAGTTTTGAAAATCTATGTTTTGTTATGGTGGCACAAAAAAAAATAGAAACAAAATAAAAACCCTTGCTGTGGCTGTTCTAGTTGTTAACTAGTTTTAAGTAGTTATAATTAGTTTTAAGTAGTTTTAATTAGTTTTAAGTTTTATATAAAAAAATATAAAAATGATATGGATTATGGATATGGTTTTTTTTAAATTATTTCTTGGTGAAAAATAAAACTATGAAATATTTAGTATAAAAATAGTTTTAAGGCCGAAAGGCATTAGAATTAAGATACTGGATTGATTTAGAGCGCTTGTATAGGGCCAGTAAGTTAAATATACATTATTGATCAGAAGGCTAGTTTTATGAATTTTTTTCTAGCTTTAAGATAGTTTTCAGATTGAATTGAAGAAAAATTAATGGAAAAAAAGTCGTTGTACACTTGTGCGCAGCACCTGAGATGGGGTCTTCCACGTTTTCTATCGGGTTGTTAAATCCTTGGATTATGTCAATATCTCTAAACCAAGCAAGGAGTTGCAGTTAAAAAACTATGCCTCTTATATTTACTTCTTGGTAGATTCAATGTTACAGAGGTTGCATGAAAGCCCATAGGGCTGTCTTAAATCTTTCTCATCAAAAGCTTAGGTCGACTTTGACAGAGATTCCTACATCTTTTATCATTCCAAGCAGAAGGGTTGAAAAGTTTAAACCCAAATTTGCACCACCAGAAATCTCTTTTTACGAAAGTTATGCACGATTTTTTTTTTGTTTTTTGCTAATATTTGAGTTTCATATGCCATAGCACAAAGAAATAAAAATCAAATAGTTAAGGATAATATTTTCTTTCAATAAAGTGCATTTTCTTTCAGTTTAAATATATCCGTACAGAAATGCAGCTAGTTAAAGTCAGTTCTTTGTTTTAAAATTACACTTTTTCGTAAATTATATCAACAAAACCTAATATTGCGGTATACATTGTTTTTACTACTTTACAAGCTCTATTGATTCCCCAAAATGTGAAAAAAATAGCTCTTCATGGCTGTTACAATTCCAAGCTTGAACATATGCATTTCGTATCGAAAACACCAGCAAAATTTAGTTTTTCTTTTATCTCGGCTACAACATGCTGCATTGGCAAAAATACAAATTGTTTGTTTTCTATAAAATGTAGGTTCTTAAAATTATCTTCTATAATTTAAGTGCATTTAATGGTCGTTTAAATTAAATTATTTTTGAAGCCTTTAATTTTAATATTCCTAACCAATTAAAAAAAAAATTTCTCTTACAACCAAGGACAGCCGAGTAGTTAATTTATCAACAAAGTTTGAAATGCGAAACGAATTCCATGAGTTCCATTCAACAATGAAAACAAAACATATTGAATGCACTGTGAAACAGAAATGAAGTAATACATCATGATATGATAATACATGGTAAACAGAAAACAAGGTATGCTCATTAGATTTTTGACAGTTTTTCTGTGACGTCATAATCATCTTTCTCATAGAAGTTCTCCCGAACGTCAGTCATGGATTGGGAGAAAACTATTTTTTTCATTGAAAACAATAACAATTCAACTGAAATCAACAGCATTGTGAGCACCGTAGATGACTACTACGTCATTTTTAAATACACATTTATAACTTCAATGATGAAAATCGATTTCAATGAACAGATGGTTTTTATTTTTGAATTTTCAACACAATCGTTTCACTGATGTGTTAGATTCTCTTTCTGTTTTTACCTGTCAGTTTTGCTTTCAATGATCAACTCTAACCTCAAATGCCTTCTAATTTGAATGAGTTTTTGAATTGTTCACTAAAATAATCTTTCAATGATTGCTATAACTGACTTGTCGTTTCAATGACGAATTTTAATAGATATAACTGGCCCCTTAAATTGAAAAATCTTGTAGAGTTGTTACACTTTGGAATTTATAGTACCTTACATACATACACAGATCACTTAATTTGAATATTATTATATTACAATTGCATTTTATTTTTATTTATAGGATACCCTTGATTTCTTGGCTTATATTGCTAAAAACGAGGATGACTGGCGTGCTTGTTATGTTTTGGAATGTGGGGGAGGTCAAAGTGAAGACTTGATTGTAACCATAGGCAAAGCCTTCATGCTTAGATATAATGCTCTAAATAAAAAATCGTAAGTTAAAAAAACAAAATCAGGTTTCACTAATAAATATTCTTCAAAAGTAGCCCCTTCTCGAATAAGAACTACAACCTAGGTAAGGAAAATGACAAAGAATACTACAATGATCTACCAAACAAATTACCACCGGATTTAATATGTGAAAACAATTTAACTCACAAAGTTACACAATTAAACATAAAAAAGCCTCGTAATCGTCTTAGTAGCAATCTTATTGATCTCAATAGTCCACCGCCAGATCAAAATGTAAAAATAAATCTTACAAGCTCTGTAACTTTAAAAGAAAGACAATCAGCACCGGTAGTTCGAGATGTATTTGACATACGTAAGTAAAATAAATTTCTTTTCAATTAATAATGCTACTATTCTTTGTTTTTTTTAAGAACCATTTTCATTATCTGACGAAGTTCAACGTTCACAACTTATGACAGAGTCTTGGTTTCACGCTGGAATAAGTCGACCAACTTCTGAAAGTCTCCTTTGTTATGATGGCGATTTTTTGGTAAGAGAATCACAGGGAAAACTTGGACAGTATGTTTTAACTGGCTTAGAAGGCACGACACCGAAACACTTACTACTTATCGACCCCGAAGGCATAGTACGCACTAAGGATCGAATATTTGACAGTATAAGCCATTTAATAAATTATCACTGGACTAACACTTTGCCAATAATATCGGAAGAGACTGAATTGGTTTTGAGAAATCCTGTTTTTAGAAACTTCATTGTAAAAGAAGATTAAATTTTGATATTTATTTCTTGTCTCATAGTAGAGCAGCGTTGTTTTATTGAAAGCAACAACAATGGGAGATTTTTTGTTTTACATATTAGCACTGGAAAAATTGTCTAATGCAGGTTGAACAACTAACAAGTCCCATTAAGAATAAAATGGAATTCTATTTAACCGATTAAATACATGATCAACAGAAAACAAGGTATGCTCATTACATTTTTGGCAGGTTTTATGTGACGTCATAGTCATCTTTCTCATGGGCAGTTCCCCCGAACTTCAGTTATGGATTTAGAGAAAACATTTTTTTTAATTGAAAACAACAACAATAAAAACTGAAAAAAGAGATGACTGAGATGACTACTACGTCATCAGTTTTCCAAAATGGCGACATGGCGTTCATAATAAGAATACCTTGTTTTCTGTTTATCATGGATTAAATACATCTGTCAGTATTTTTAGTTCAATTTTCATACAAAACTATTAAATTAAATCAAGTTAAACACAAGGTACGATTTGATTAATTTATAATTATTGGGAAATATTTCATCCAACTTTAAACGAATTGCATGGCTTGGGTTCGATATCCCGTTTTTCAGAATTCTGTTTTTTTTAAATCCCGCCTTCAAAATCCCGTTTTTTTAATATCCCGCTTTTAAAATACTGTTATTTACTATCACGATTTTTAAATTATCGTTTTTATAATCTTGTTTTGATTCCAAAAGCGGGAATAAATATATTTTACGAATCAATGCACAGGGTACCATAATGTTTCTGGAAATTGTATAGAATGCAAGAAGAAAAAATCAAACAATTATTTGATCAAGTATTTTTTATTGATTTTGTAATGTACGTAACAAATAAAGAACATAAAACATAACAAAATTGTGGTTTCAAAAAAAAAACATTTTTTTCCAATTAATAAGCGAATATACTATAGTATACTATTAAATATTATTAAAGATTAATATTGTGAGCTATAGGGCGCAAAAAATTATTGATACAAAAATGTTCAGCTAAATCACAATACAACTTTATTGTTCAGCCTAGCTATTCACAGTGGGAAACTGCTAGCGCTAGGTAATATTAAGATGTCAAATATTGAGTAACGTTTATTAAAATCCGAGACGGGATAAATGGGTTTTTAAAAAGCGGACTTTCGAGAGACGGGATTAAAGAAAAAAAACAGAACTTTAGAAACTTTAAACTTTTTTTTCGGAATTTTAGAAAACGGAATTTTGAAAATCAGGATTAAGATTAAGATTTATTGTTTTACTTCAATTTTACAATATTATAACTTAAATTCTAGATGAGTAGTTCATATATAAAAAATTAAATGATTCATTAATACATACATACATTCATTTTGTGTTTAGCTTATGAGCATTAATTTTATATTTAATATAGTTAAGCTTTTATATTATGAATTGAATTATTTTAATATTTTACAATGAGTTATATACGTTGGAATAATGAGAAAAACTGGAAAATAACACTTTGTGGCACTCAGTTTCAGTTTCTCTCTCTCCCCGTGAAGTTGGCTTTTTTTTTGTGCTTCTTCTACTCCTATTTTTGTTTTTTCTTTTTTTTCATTTAATTTTTGTCCAAACAACTATTAATTTAATTTTCCCTCTTTTTAAATGTAAATTCTGTATTTTGTTAGTGTACTCCATTTTAATTCTTTTAATCTAATTATGAATTAGTGAAAAAAAAATAATAAATAAATAATAATTAACCACAAAAAAAATAAAAGTTAATATACAAAGAATAAATAAAATCTGATATATGTACATACATATATGTGTCCATAGTGCCTTTGTATCACGTACATGTTGTGTGCTTCCCCGTAATGCTAAATTTCATACTCTTTTATTTTTGTTCTCTTGGTGTATTGTTGTTGGTAGCTTTTTACAGTGTCTAACCTAATACAATCCATCACTCTCTTTTCTTTTTTAGTACCTACTAAATATTTGTACTTCTCTTTTTTTCATTATTGCTTTAACAATTTAAATTTGTTTATTTTTCTGTTTAATAATTTTGTGTATGATTTTGCTTCTGGGGTAAGTGATAGTTAAAATAAAATTAATTATAATTAATCATCTTTTTAATAAATAATATTTTAAACTCAATTTCATTACAATTTTCTTTTTTTTTTGTGTTATTTGTGTTTTTGTGTGATCTTGCTTTTGCTCTTTGATACATACATACACAGGGGTATAGACAATTTTAGGGTTACCACCTGCCATTTTTTTTCTTTTAAATATTTATTTATTTATTTCTTTTTTTTTTTTTTTGGTACTTACAATATGGATTTAATAAAATGTTTTTTTTGTAATTCAATAATTACTGAAGCTTCAGAAAGACTCACAAGAATGCAAACGATCGCTCTGAAAAAATTTTCACTCTTGTGTAACCACTGCAAAACTTCAAACATTTCTTTGCAACTGCAAAATTTAAATACTAATCTCACTAGTGTCACAAATAATGTAGACGAGGTAAAGTTGATAGTGGATAATAATTCCGAAAGATTCTTTAGTCTTGAAAATAAAGTTGGATTGCTTTATGATCATTTTATTGATCTGGCTGGTAATTTCGAAAATATCGAAAATGTTATAGATTCAAACACTAGAGCTGTATCCCTCAACACTCTTAGCAGTGATAAAAACAACTCCAAAGTTGTGAAATCATTGAATAACTTAGACAATACCCTTAATGAGGTATTAGACAGTAAAATAAATAAAATTAATTCGGAAATTGAAAAAAATTCGCGACTTTTGACAAAAATCAATGAAAATTTGATTTTAATTAGTAATAATATTAAAAATTGCAATACATTTTATAATTCAAGCAATACTAAAATTTCTGAATCTGTTTTCAAACTTTCAAAGGATTTTGAGAATTTGACTACAACAAATAGACAAAATTTTGATGAATGCAACAATCATTTTGCAACTTTGGAGCAAGAGTTAAAAAGTATAAAAGGTAGTTTTAATAGATTTATTAATACTGAGATTTCTTATTCTACAATTCCCAGTAACAACAAAACATCGGTTAATGCTTTTGAAAACCCTACCCCATCGTCTATTCAACAAGAACTCCAAATTCTCAGTCATAGCAGCAATAATCTTTCAATTAATGATGTTAATTCACCCAATAATAACATTGAAAACTTAATTCCATCCCAAAACTCAACTGGTATCTCCCCTCCCTCAGCTTCTTCTAATTCTACTCCAGCTAGCACACTTCAACCTAGAGTGGTGCCTTGCCCAAAGCATATATTTATTTCAAAGTTTGACATTTCAACATCTCACAATGATATTCTTAATCACATTATATCTGTCCTTATTCAAAATAACATCTCCAATGATCAAAACTTAGTGAAATGCAAAAACATTACAAGATCTAGTGGAAGAGTGGCATCTTTTAAAATCTCAGTCCCTGAACCAATGTTTCATTTGTTGATGTCCCCAACATCATGGCCTGCTAATACTTTTATTCAAGAATTTGTAAACAGAAATGCACAAGTGCCAAACAACCGTTTAAATGCTTCAAAAAACTGATGTGCTTGTCCCTTTATTATCAAAATGTAAGGGGACTTCGCTCCAAAGCTCCTGATGTATTCTTAAAATCACAAGAACTTCCTTTTGATGTTTTTGCCTTAAGCGAAACTAATTTAACTAATAATTTTAATAGCAGTGAATTTTTTTCATCAGATTATAATGTTTACCGTAAAGATGGTCTTTTAGAAACTGGGAATAGGTTTGGAAGAGGGGTTCTAATTGCAGTACACTCTAGTTTCGATAGTTCTTTGATTGACATTCCTAATACCGAAAACATCGAAGTGATTTGTGTAAAAATTAATCTCAAGCCAATAAATATTTATGTTGTGTGCTGTTATTTGCGACCTTGCAGCCCTATCGAAACCTATCAAAATCTCATTAACTCAATTGACTTTTTGGGTGATACCATGGATGTTCACGATGGCTTATTGGTCCTAGGTTATTTTAATCTTCCTAATCTGTCGTGGTCAAGATCAGATGAAGACTCATATTTTGTTGCTCTTAACGCAACAACTGAAAAAGAAACTTTATTTACTGATAATATGTCTGATTGTGGTTTACTTCAGATTAGTGATATTAAAAACAACCTGAACAGACAACTCGATCTTATCTTCTCCAATGATGCCAATAACTGTATCGTAGAGGAAAGTAGCCTTATTCTCTCCACAATCGACCTCTATCACCCACCATTATGCTTAAGTTTCGCCTATGAACATTGTGACTCGGAAGAAGAGTCTGAAAAACAATACCGTTTCAATTTCCGGAGGGCTAACTTTACCAAATTGAATGAGCTTCTTAGCAACATAAATTTTGATCTTTTATTTAATAACATTAACGATAGTATTGATAATTTAACCACTAATTTTTACGCAGTCATTTTCGAATATTTTTACCAGTCAGTACCGTATACTCAACAAAAAAATATGTCATCATCACCTCCATGGTACTCAAGGGAGCTTCGTACACTCCGCAATTCACGAAACGCTCTATGGAAGAAATATTTAAGATCCAGATCTGATACAGATTTTTCCCTTTATATGGATGTTAGCAATGATTTTTCGGCCCTTTCAAAACATCTCTACGATGAATATATCAATCAAATGCAATTTGATATAATTTCAAATCCTAAACGATTTTGGCAATTCATTAATCTAAAAAGAAATTCTAATGGTTATCCTAATACCTTAAACTATTTACATCACTCATCTAGTGATTCTAAAATTATAACTAATTTGTTTGCCAATTTTTTCAGTCTTGCTTTCTCCGATAGCAACTTTGTACTTGATAGGAACTACTTCGTCTACATGAACAACTGTAACCAAACATCATTGGTTTCAATTAACATTAATATTGAAGACGTGATACAAAAGATAAATAAACTTAAAGATGATTTTTCATCGGGCCCAGATGGTTTGCCCGCGATTATATTAAAAAAATGTGTAGCCAATTTAGCCTTACCTATTACTACTCTGTTCCAAAAATCCCTATCTCAAGGGTTTTTTCCAACAATGTGGAAGGATTCATTTATCATCCCTATTCACAAAAAGGGCTGCAAAGGAGATATAGCTAACTATAGGCCCATCGCCAAATTATCGTGCATCCCTAAACTTTTCGAAAGTATTATCTTCGACACTATGTACTTTCATTGTAAATCTTTGTTTTCAGCCAGGCAACACGGTTTTCTAAAAGAAAAATCTACGACCACCAATTTAACCGAATTTGTTTCGTATACTTTGAATTCATTAGAAAATAAGAATGAAGTTGATGTTATTGCTACGGACTTTAGTAAGGCCTTCTACAGAATTTCACATAAAATTATATCGTTCAAACTTAAAGCCCTTGGATTTTCCACTGGTTTCATTCAATGGATGGAATCATACCTACGCGATCGTAAATATCAAGTCCTATTCAGATCTTCAATTTCAGACCCATTCATTGCAAAGTCGGGCGTTCCACAAGGAAGTCATTTAGGCCCTATCATTTTTATTTTGACAATCAATGACGTAGAATCAGTTATTCAGCACTCCAAAATTTTAACTTACGCGGATGATATGAAAATGTTAATAAAAATTGTAATATTTTTGATTGCACTAACAGCAAGATCACACAAAAAAACCTCCTATATGGTATTTTATAGCTCTCTTGGACCTTAATATTAGTAAATAGTAAAAGAGAAACTGAAACTGGACTTTTTTTTAACTGATTTAACAAGTGCTTAAGCATGCTTTTTCATTTAATTTTTGTTTTTTTCTACACTTTTTTTTAATTTTTTTTTTTTCTTATTTAATACTTCACTTTAATTTTTTTCTATATAGTGGAATGCTTTCGCATGCTCCTATATAGATATTTACTTTTTACATTTTGTAACTGCTTGTAATAAGCAGCCCCGCTCTTATCTCGTGTTTTTCTTTTCTTCAAAAAAAACTCTAATTTAAGTGCCGATATGACTAGCCACCGCAAGTGCCATCATACTCGGTGTAAATGGACCCCAGCGCGTGCGGTATCTGGAGGGGAAAGAGGGGTGGGATAATTTAATTTATAAAAACCAGTAGTGTATTTACATTATTTATAATAATTAAACGAAATTAGAAATGAGCCGCATAGTAAAAAGAGTAAAAGAAGAAAAGAAAAACGAAAGTAAAAGTTCAGATATTAATAAGTATGCAACTTTTTTTTTTAAGTACAAAATTTCAAAATGAAAACTGCGAAAGGACATGAGACTTGTAAGTAAGAAAAAGTGAGAAAGCAATAAAGAAACAAAGCTGGGTTTCAATTAAGATATAACTTGAAGTAGAGTTTCCACCTCAGATCTTGAAAGTAACCAGGTTTTAATTTTTTTAGAAATATGTAACCCTGTGTGACCAAACTCTTTAATTCCAATGGTAACTTGTTAAAAATAAAGGGTGCAATGTAAATAAGGAAACGTCTAGTGTGCTCTTTATTAACCCTTGGGACAAAAGCGCAAGGTTATTTCTTAAGGGATATGCTTCGTTTCTTCTATAATTTATGTTTCCACTTCTAGTGAAGAAAATTTTAAGCACTTTATGTATAAAGAGTAGTAAGTATTAAAAACAAAAATAATATTTTTCCTTAAAATAAAAGTATACTTTTTCATCGAATCAACCTGTTGAAAATACGCTTTCAGATAGTTTATAACTTTAAATTATTTCTACTTTAAACTAAGATTTTGTTTTTAGTAAATTTACTTAATATGCTTGTTTTATTTCTTAAGGAAATATTTATTGAAGAGGACACTTTTAAAAGGTTATGGGCCCAGCATCGTGGCAAACAGAATAACAATCAATTCAAACAATTTTAAGAGAAAAATCTTCAAATTAAATAATGGATCTTAAAGCAAATCTTTCTTTGCTGAATGGAGGAAACTATATTTTCTGGAAGACGAAGATTGAAGCCGTCGTCATAAGAGATGAGCTTTGGGATGTAAGCAAACGAAAACCTGCAAAAGTCGATGATGAATGGATCAAGAAAAATAACAAAGCGAAAGCTTATTTAACGCTGAGCATCGAGGATGGTCAACTTATGCATATTGCCCATCTAGAAGATGCATTTAACATTTGGGAAGTTTTCTCTAAGAAATACGAGAGGGCAACTTTCGGAAGTCGCCTGTATTTGAGAAGAAAACTATATACAATTCGCTATGCTGGTGGTACGATGAGTGATCATATAGATGCAGTTTTAAAAGTTGTTGGATTGCTGAGAGCTTCTGGGAAACCTTTGGAAGCAGATGAAGTTGTTGCTGTTTTGTTGGTGAGTCTACCAGAATCTTATGCTGTTCTATTTACTGCACTCGAAGGTCGAGATGAATCGGACTTATCAATTGAATATGTCACTGGTAAAATGTTGGACGAATACCAAAGACATTTTGAAAATAATGATCAAAATGCAGACGAAGTTGCCATGTGGTCTAACCAACGAAGAAATCCGAAGCATACAAAACAGAAGAAGACGGATGTCAATGAAGGAAGAACAGACTTTTACTGCAACAAATTGGGACACGTAAAGACAGACTGCTACAAATACAAGGCAACTATGCAAAAAGGAAAGCATGCCAAGTCATCTGTAGCATCAACATCGCACGATAGCATCAGCAATAAAGATTTTCTCTCGTTTGAAGTTTGTGCTGAAGTCAGAGTTGAGTTTGGTGGTTGGTACATCGACTCCGGAGCTACAATTCATATGACCAACGACAAAAAGTTTTTTGATTCGATCCGTTATGACAACACAAAAATATATCTTGCCAATGGTTCATCAGTGCTGTCTTCAGGAATCGGATGTGGCTGGTTGAATTGCTTAATACCTAATGGTGAAATTCAGAAGATATTTCTAACAGAAGTTTTATTCGTTCCTGAGCTGGACGGAGGTTTGCACTCGGTGCAAAGAATAGCAAATCAAGGTCATAGAGTTGTTTTTGAAGAAAGTGTTTGTCAAATCTGCAATGGATCCAAAGTGATTGCTGGAGCCATCATTTGAACGGTCCTGTAAAGCTGACAATTCATTGTGTATACATCAATGGCACCGTTTCGACTTGGCCATAGAGATCCAGTAGCTATTGAGAGGCTTGTTAAAGAAGATCTTGCAACTGGTATTAATCTGAAGAAGTGCTCTGAGAAAATCATTTGTGAGCATTGTATTAAAGGCAAGCTGGCACAGTCTAAGTTCCCAGTGAGACAAAATAGGGAAAAGCAACCTTTACGATTAATTCATTCCGATCTGTGTGGTCCTATTAGGACATCAACTCCAAGAGGTAATCGATACTTTTTAGCACTAATTGATCATCTTTCTAACTACACAGTGGTACATTTGCTGAAATCGAAAGATGAAGTAGCTAGTGCTATAAAAGGCTATATAGCAGCTATGTTAAACAAGTTTAATAGAAAACCTGTCATTCTGCGATCCGACAATGGAAAAGAATATGTGTCTAAAGACTTGGAACAATTCTTAAAGAAAGAAGGCATCTACCATCAGTACACGGTTCCATATACACCACAACAAAACGGTAGAAGAACGCAAAAACCGAAATCTAACCGAAGCAGCGAAGTGTATGCTACTCGATGCCAATCTTACAAATCGATTTTGGGGAGAAGCCGTGTTAACAGCAGCCTATTTGCAGAATAGGTTACCCAGTAACAGTCTTGAAAAGACTCCAGTTGAGTTTTTTACTATGGAAAAACCTGACCTCAGCCACATTAGAGTGTTTGGTTCCAAATCATTTACCTTAGTTCCAAGCAGAAGAGGAAGAAGTGGGATGACAAAGCTGAAGAAGGTGTTCTTGTTGGATACGATCTCAACTCAAAAGGTTATCGTATACTTGATCCATCATCCAATAGAGTTTGGATATCAAGATCTTTAAGAATTATTGAAAATGAATCCAACAATCCAAAGCTACACACAAATATCCAAAAACCAAGAACTAAACTCAACTATGAAAAGGAAGTGAAAGAAAATTCTGAATACGTTTCAATAAGACTGGAAACGGAAGAAAACATACCGTTTAATAAGCCACTTGAAGAGGAAGTATTTCAAGAATGTGAACCCCTCGTTGAAGAACAGTCAGTAACCCAAGTTGGTGAAGACATTGAAGATCAGACTAATAATTAATCAAGAAGTTCGGAGGTCACAGAGGTCAAATAAAGGAATTCCGCCTGTACTTCTGTCGTACAAGAATGTGAGCGCTGGTTGATGTTTCGAAAGAACCAGAGTCCTGGGAAGAAGTATTGCGTCTACCACTTGTTGAAAAACGCAAATGGTGTGAAGCTGCGCAAGAAGAATGAATGATCTTCAAGTTTGGACCCTAACAGATTTGCCACCAGGAAGAAGAACTGTGAGCTGTTAATGGGTATTTAAAGCCAAACCTAATTGAGACGGAAGCGTAAGTACTTATAAAGCACGTCTTGTAGCAAGAGGATTTTCTCAAAAATATGGTGAAGATTATGATGAGACCTTTGCACCAGTGGTTAAACACGAAACAATTAGAACTCTTCTTGTGGTTGCGCATTTGAGACGTTTGCATGTGCGGCATTTTGATGTGAAAAATGCTTATTTCAATGCAAAATTGAGTGAAGTTATTTTCATTGGCCAACCCCCAGAGTTCAAGATTTTAGGTCATGAAGAAAAGGTGCTAAGACTTAATAAAAGCATCTAAGGTTTGAAACAATCAGCACGAGAATGGAACAAAAGAGCAACAGAGATCTTACATGAAATGGGATTGAAGGCATCAACAACTGATTCATGTTTATTTTCAAGAAAAGAGAGCAATGGTCAAACAACATTCATGTTAATATATGTCGATGATATTCTGGTGGCTGGATTTTCTGAAGAACTAATAGATACCATTTATAAATAACTCCAAAAGTATGTAAAGATGAAAGACTTGGGAGAAGCAAAGCATTACCTCGGTATAGAGATCAAGCGTGAAAAAGATGGCTCGTTTAAACTTAGCCAAAAGTCCAAGATTCAACAACTTATAAAAACTTACAACCTTGAAGAATAAAAGCCAATTTTAACACCAATTGAAACGGGATTTTTGAGTCCAATTGAAGAAACAAGTCCAAAGTTACCAAATAACATATATATAACAATAATAACTTATATCGTCAAGCCATTAGCTCATTACTATATATTGCAACCGTTTCAAGACCAGATGTATCCTTAGCTGTAAATCTGTGATTGCAAAGCTGTAAAAAGAGTCATGCGATACCTTGCAACTACTCTTAAGAAATCGGTATGGCTCCAATCGAATTAAGAAAGTACATTGGTGTGTTATGTGAATGCTGACTGGGCTGGTGATTCAAGAGATAGAAAATCAACTAGTGGGTATGTATTCCCATTCGCAGGAAGTAGCATAGCTTGGTCAAGCCGGTCAAGAACTAATTTGGTTGCAGTATTAAAATACTGTCCGTCGAATGAAATGAGAGCTGACATTTTGGCAAAACCACTTTCAAAAGGCGTTTTCCTAAAATTTTCAATTTTCTTAGGAATTCGAACAGATGACCAGTCGAAACCATCTGTAGCGAGAGGGGGTGTTGAAAATACGCTTCCAGATAGTTTATAATTTTAAATTATTTCTACTTTGAACTAAGATTTTGTTTCTAGTAAATTTACTTAATATGTTTGTTGTGAAAATTAAATTAAAATTTATTAAATCATTATTGTTCTTACGAAGAAGTTCTTGTTTTATTTCTTAACCCATTTACTACCAAGTTCGTTCAAAACTCAAAACTCAAATTTTTTTAACAAAACTTTATTGAATATGACCATTTCCAAAAAAAAATAATTTTAATTATTAAAAAAAAAGTCACTAATATGTTTATTGAGCTGTACAATGGAAAGATATGGGTTCTAATTTTTTTTATAAAATTTTTGGAAGCAGACTTTTTCAATGCTCGAAGTTACTTCACAAAGGATAAAGCTAACAAATCCATTCATCTCATCTGGTATTATGGCACCTAAAAGGCTTATCAATTCTTTTGGAAAATTGGGAAAAACAATGCTTGTTGATAAGTCCACGTATTTTCTCGAAATGCGCCCACTCCGTGTCAAAACGATTTTTATGGTTTTTGTCAGCTCAGCTGATTTGAATCTTGAAATTTAATAAAAGTTTGCAAATGCAACCCTTAAAAGTATTTTGTAGATGCACAAGAATAACATTCCCAAAAAATTTAAAATTAAATCAAAAATCTGTTAAAAATTACATAACTCGGCGCCAACAAGTTGCAGCGCCTTACCAAAACCAAACAAAAATTAGTGCGCCCCTGAACCTGAAATTCTTAATTTGTCATGTTAATATCTAAAATGTGATTGGTTGATTCGATGAAAAAGTATACTTTTATTTTGAAGAAAAATATTATTTTGGTTGTTAATACTCATAAGAAACAATTTTAAATGGTTCTAAGATATTTAATTTATTTTTTTTTTTTTTTTACACTTCAGATTATTTGATGTAGTAAGCTTAGAGCAAGCTATTATCTACAATCAAAGGCTCATCATAAGTGCATGTGTTAGTAGTTAGTAAAATAAAATAATACAACCTTACACATGCACAATATATAAATAAAAACATACATAAACAAATAAATTATTTTAAACAAGGAATAACAGTCACGATAGTGGAGCACTGATCCGAAACAATCTTTTTAATCCACTTTTACTCGTATTAAAATCAATATTTGAATGGTTTAAATTAAAAAGTTTGTTCATACGATTAAGAGGTTCATGCATACCATAGTTTGTTCTATGGAAGTCAACATGTAGTAGTTCAAATCTTCGTAGCAGGTGAGATCCTCCCGGATAATTAATGCCAATGCAGGCTAATAGATCAGGGGCGTCAATTTGACCATTAATAAGTTGATGAAGGAATACCAAATCATTATTAACACGCCTTTGAAATAAAGTTTCCATCTGAAGAAGTTGGATTCGATGTTCATATGGAGGCAAGTTATAAGGGTCAGTCCAGGGAAGGCCCTTCAGAGCAAAGCGTATAAAGTTATGTTGTACTGATTCGATACGGCTTATATGAGCTTGATAAAAGGGAGTCCATACTTGTGAAGCATATTCAACATGGGGTCGCACGTAGCAATTGTACAAAGAAAGAGTAACATATGGATCGTTAAATTCCTTTGCCCAGCGTTTTATAAAACCAAGCATTGAGCTCGCTTTATTTACTATGAGATTAATGTGTTCCGTGAATTCTAAATTTGAACAGAATTGGACACCTAGGTCCTTGAAACTAAATACTCTACAAAGCTTGTGTTGCGAGATGCAGTAGTCAAAAGCATTCGCAAAACGCTTCCTAGAGAATGTAATTGTCTGGCATTTTACTGGGTTGAGAGAGAGACCGTTTTTCATACACCAAACACTAAAATTGTCAATATCAGACTGAAGAAGAATGCGGTCGTGATTAGAATTTACTGTCTTGAAAATCTTCATGTCATCAGCAAAAATTAGAATATCACTTGATTTTATGCAAGATACAACATCATTTATTGCTAGAATGATTAGAAGTGGGCCCAAATGACTTCCCTGAGGGACACCTGAATGTGAAATAAAAGGATCAGAAAGACTATTTCTAAATTTGACTTGATAAGATCTATTTTCCAGGTATGATTTCACCCAAGCAATAAAGATAGGTGGAAAACCAAAAGCTTTAAGTTTAAAGATAATTATTTTATGACTTAATTGATCAAATGCCTTAGAAAAGTCAGTATATATGCAGTCAACTTCATTTCCCTTTTCTAATGCATTTGAGCAATTGTGCAAGAACATAAGAAGATTAGTTACCGTTGATCTATTTTTCACAAAACCGTGCTGTTGTTCAACAATCAGACTTTTACTAAAAAAAGCAAAACTCTCGCAAACTACTTGTTCAAAAAGTTTTGGAATGCAAGATAGTTTTGAAATAGGCCTATAATTCTTTATATCTGTTTTGTCCCCTTTCTTGAAGACTGGAGCGAGAAATGATTTTTTCCAAATCAAGGGAATTTTTCCTGATTTGATAGAAAGTTGAAACAAAAAAGTAAGGGCTGAACTAGTGAATTTCTACAGTTTTTTAATAAAATTGGAGGAATACCATCTGGGCCAGCTGAGCAATCATCATTTAATGATGAAAGAAGATCCAAGACAGTGCTCTGAAGAACAGGGATATTATTACAACTCGTTTGTGAATACGAGTGTAGATTTTTAAAAAAGAATTCATCAACATCAACATTCTCACTAACAAATGAATTTCGAAAATTTGTCTCGAACGCGTTGCAAATATCGAGAGTATTTTGCAATTGAATGTTTTCATAAGTTAAATTTGCCGGATAACCATCTGAGTTCTTTTAAGAGTTTACGAGTTTCCAAAATGATTTAGGGTCGTTTTTTAAGGAACACCCATTTTCAACCAAGTAGTTGGCGTAAAGAGTTTTTGAAAGAGTTTTAAATTCTTCAAATAGTGTAAAATACAGAGTGTGGTCAACTGGTGAAAGAGTTTTTAAATAACTTCTCCATGCCTTATTTCTTTTATTTCTAAGTATTTTCAGTTCTTTCGTATACCAAGAGTGGCTGAAATTCGTATTATTTGATTTTTTCATTAAAAGAGTGTTGGAAAGGCAATTATTCAAGATACTATAAAAACTAGTAACTGCTTCGTCAATATTAGAAGATGAAATTATGTCAGTAATGCCATATCTACATAAGTTTTCAGACAGCATCTGGAAATTTGCTTTTCTGAAGTCAAAAGTATATGAGCAATCAAAGGCATTACTGTTATCGGTAATATGACTACTCCAGTCAAAGTAAATGTCCAAAGGTGGATGGTAATTATCTACATTAGTGATTCCAGTTCTAGACTCTAGAACAAGAGTACTAATAGCGTCAGACGAAAATACCAAATCGAGAATTCGATTTTTAGAGTTTTTAATACAGCTTATTTGCTGTAAGTCAGTATAAGAGATTTCATCTAGAAAGGCAAGTTCCGTTTGCGAAGAGGTCAAAGAAGCTTCTTGGTATGTTTCATCTTCAGAAGGAAACCAGTCGATTTGGGGCAAGTTGAAGTCACCTAGAAGTAATATGTTGCTGTTGGAGCAAGACAGGTCAAGTACGAAGTCTAAAACAATGGAAAGTTCAGCATAAGTAGATGCCGTACTTTTTGGAGGAATATATGCGTTTAAAATATAAACAAATTTGTTTTCTACAGATAGTTTAACGCAAATTACGTCAATGGAGAGCTTAAAGGGGAATGCGATAGAAGAAGAAACAAATTTATTTCGAACCGCTACTAAGACACCTCCTCCCAGTTGTTTTGTATTACCAACATGGCGATCTTTTCTATAAACCAAGAACTCTTGACAAAAAAGTACAGAAGAATCAACCAGTAATAACAGAAACATGAAACTGCTGCCAAAACTTAAGTGCAAAAATGCCCATTCGGATCGATACAAAAGCAGGCTAGACAGTCTTTTTCTAACAATGAGATTAATTCAATCCGTAACACAGGCATTTTGGTCTCGTGTATATCCCAGGCAGCACAACCATTTCAATCTGTTCAAAATCAGAAATGGAAAGAACCATGGTTTGACAACGAATGTGAAGCTGCAAGGAAAAAATCTTTTGGATATTTAAAGCTGCTAAGAGCAGCTAAAACTATGTACCTAGAGGCTAATAAAACTTTCAAATTCATTTGCAAGGACAAAAAAAGCAAATACCCTCTTGAGTTAAGGCTTGCCCAAACCAAAGTGCCACAGTGCGACACGACAGTGCGTCACGACAACGCCAAAATTTATTTACACAGCGTCATATGAGAGCACCCATACCAAATGCGATTAAGCGCAAAACGTTTTTCATATAAAAATCGTGTCGCACATGTCGTGACGCACTGACGCACTTTGGTTTGGGCAAGCCTTTAATGCGCAAATTATCGAAAGTAAATGACAGCCGCTCGTTTTGGAAAATAGCTCGCTCCCTGAATGGTATACCCTTCACTCAAAATATAAAAATTGATATAAATATCTTAGCTTAGCATTTTGAAAACTTATTGAGTAAACGGATAACCTCCAACCATGATGCTTTACGCTTCGCCACATTGGGAAAATGAAAGTCTTGACCATGCATTCGCCGTACAAGAAGTCTTGGATGTAATACATCGATGCAACACCAACAAAGCTCCAGGTGAGGACCGTGTGCCGTATGAGTTTTTCAAAAATGCAACGATAAACTTCATTGAAAAACTTACCGATGCATATAACTACATATTTGATATAGGAGAAGTGCCAGAAAGTTTTCCCAAAAATATTATACTACCCCTATTAAAGATCATAATAACGACCCAAACAATTATCGGGGCATATCTTTTCTGAACTCCATAATGAAAATATTTACTGGAGTCATACTAGACAGGCTCACAGCATGGGTAAAAAATATAAAATATATATAAAAAATAAAAGTAATTTATATAAAAGATTTTAAAAAAAAGGAATTAAAGAGCGGAGCTCTTGATTCCTGTGTCTTTATTATTTGAGTATTACTTTAGAACTAAAATAAAATCTGTGCTATCGCAGATAATCAGAATTCAATACAATACATTATCTTATATTTTCAGCATATTATTCATTTTCGCTTTATCATAAACAATAGCCGGAAAGGGCATCAATTATTATTATTTGATGACATTGCGGCATTCTTGTGTAGGAGTTGAAATACTTGAATTAAAAAATGCATTTATTTCTTTGTAATGTGGTTATAACTTATATAATATAAAAATAATAATCTGCTGAGTGAGTTTCAAGACGGCTTCAGGAAAGATTATTCGACAGTTGACAACATCATTTCACTAACATGTATCGGTAGATCGTATCTGGATAAGGAAAAGAAATTATATGCTTTCTTTATTGACTTCAAAACAGCTTTCGATTCAGTCAATAGGGATGCTGTATGATAAAAGAATAAATGCAAAACACGACTTGTCGTTTTGAAAGTTGAATATATAATAATTTTATTTCTAACGTAAATCTAGCTTCACAATTTAACAATTTAATAATTTCGATGAGCTTCTGTGTGACACACGCAGATATAATACTACGTTCCCGTGGGAAAGCCAAAATCGACGAAATACGAAAGATCGTATTTCGTCTGGTGAACCTTTAAAATCAATCGTTCACACAGAAGCTCTCGTTACAGAAAAACGAAATATTTGCAAATTAAGTAAATTACGTACAAACGTATATAAGTTTGTACATACACCCCTCCTTGAAGGCTCCTAACCTTCAAAATGCTGTGGCTTCAAAGCGAGGAACTATTCTTCTTTGTCTTGGAATAGGCCTCTCCTGACGTCGTCGATAGTAAACGATTATCATCCCAATAATAATAATCAGCAGCAGGTAGCTCAAACCATAATGATGGTAATCATGGCTGTTTAAGTGGGGGTCTTCTGAAGATGATATGTCTTTCTTCATGTCTTCTATTTTCTGTGAAAGATTTTTAATTTCATTAAATTCAATTGGGCTTACCTTCAATGGAGGGACAAGGTCTTTGGCAATGCTACGGGTTCTGATCCAGTCAGCGATTTTTGCACTTGGGACGAATGATTTTGCTTTCGTAGTCTGGTAGTTTGAGCGTCCGTTTATGATGGTGGTTCCAACCTTTAGTGTACACATATCGTTGAAATCAATCACACCATTGCCTACTAAATCTATACTGCTAGTGACTCCGTTGCAAATGAGAAGGCCAGTGGCATTGGTAGTCAAAGAAAATAGCCAACTGCTGCTTTGTTTTAATGCGTGCCATTTATTTTGGAATGGTGTTTCATTTAAAATACAATCATCCAACGCACTATCTTCCTGATTTAGGAGAGCCATATCACAAACCTCCAAATTGTGTTGATGAATGTTCGTTGGCACAATTTGAGTACAAAGATGATTTCTCTGAGCTATAAGCTTGCAGGACGAGAACTCGAATTCCGTTAAACCAAAACATTTGTCTCTGGCTAACGTAACCGCAAGATATGGTTTTGTTACATCAACTAAGAGACTCATGTTCTTGTGTCTTATAGGCAATGGAATAAAATTGAACACTTGAAATTCCTGATCTTCGGTTAAGGGAATTAAAATTTCGAAGATGATTGAATCATGAAGAGTTCGTCCCTTGACCGTTATTATTTTGAACATATTGTAATGTTTTTTGGGTTCTAAATAAAACTTATTTTCACTTTTTACTACACACTTTTATTTACTTGCAAAATAACAAACACTTTTATCTATTACAAACTGTTTCACTATTACTCTTTACAATTTACAAGAATTAACACTTCCAAATTACACTTTCACAATCACTTATCTTTATCACTGTCCCGATCTCCTTCTCCGACCTCGTATTTATACTCCTCTCATTTCTTCTCGAAGGATCCAGAGATCTCCAGTTTCGTTAAGTAAAAGAGACAAATACACACAGACAGATAGAGACAGTTATAGACAGATTTTGTTCCGTTCCATTTCGTTCCGTTCGAAGTTCGAAAGTTTGACGTTCGGATAAAAGCGTTCAGAGCTGTAGTTATTAATCATAACCAAAGCTCACATGTGTCTTTTCGCCTGGGTGTGTTCGCTCCAACATTCGCAACATTGCCCCCTTCTTAAGATTGATCGTCCCAAGCAATTTCATCTCTTCCTTCACCTTTATAGCGATGTAACCGGTCACTGTGAATCACTTTTAGTTTCCCTCGCAGTCCTCTCTGTATTCGGTAAACCACATCATTTATTCTTGTTACCACGGTATAAGGGCCTTCCCAGTTTTGTTGCAGTTTTGTTGATAGTCCCTTTTGACGATGAGGATTAAAGAGCCATACAAGATCTCCTTCGTGAAATCCAGTTGATATTGCTTGAGCGTCATACCGGGTTTTCATCCGTTCAGACGACATCCTAATATTTGCCCGTGTCCACTGGTGGATGTCAATTAGCCTCTCCTTTAGGTTGTCCACGTAATCTTCAGTTGTTTGTGGTTCATGTGTTGGGCATCCAAATTTCAACTCACTCGGTAGCCGCATTGTGGTCCCAAACAAGATTTCTGATGGAGTATGTCCCGTAGTACTATGCACCGCACTTCTATACGCCATCAAGAATAGTGGTATGTGTCGATCCCAGTCTCGTTGGTAGTTACCCACGACTTTGGAAAGGTGTTCCTTTAGAGTTCTGTGTAAACGTTCAACCATCCCATCAGATTGTGGATGAAGTGGTGTTGTCCTTGTCTTTTTAATGCCAAAGAGTGAGCTAACCTCCTGGAAGATGTTGGACTCAAAGTTTCGTCCTTGGTCAGAATGGAGTTCCAGGGGTACACCGAACCTGCTCACCCAGTTAAAGACGATCTGATCCACAACTGTTTTGGCTTCCTGGTTTGGGATGGCAAACGCCTCCGGCCACTTGCTAAAGTAATCCATCACCACTAGAATGTATCGGTTCCCACTGTTGGTTTCGGGAAAAGGTCCTGCAACGTCTCCCGCAATCCTCTCGAAAGGTGCTCCCACGTTGTACTGATGCATTTTGCTGTGGACCTTTCTGCCGGGTTGCATCGCATTTTCGGCACCATTTTTCAACGTCATCTTTAGCATGTAGCCAATAAAGCCGCTGTCTTATCTTTTCCAGTGTTTTATTGACTCCCAAATGGCCTCCAGAGGCTCCGTCGTGCATCTCGCGAAGAACATCGTTGACTTTTAAGCGAGGAGCAACTATTTGCATCACATAGGATTTCCCATCCATAGACTCCCATTTACGTAACAGAATGCCCTCTTTCATATGAAGGGACGTCCATTGTGCCCAATATGCCTTGAGAGCCGGACTTCTGTCAGAGAGGTCACTCCACTCCGGTTTCTCGTCATGTTCCTTCCAAGCCAGAATTGGTTTGATGTCTGGGTCTTCTTGCTGGGCGTTCCTCAGTTCTTCTCTGCTCCAACCAATGGTGGGATCAGCTCTAACTCGCTGGACGGCAACAACCTCTTTCTCTTCTTGGCGCGAACAGTGCCTGCAGTCAGCTTTACACGGTCACCGTGTAAGGGCGTCTGCGTTTGAGTGAAGCCTTCCCTTCCGGTGCTGAATTTCGTAGTCATACGTCTGTAGCCTCTCTATCCATCTTGCAACTTGGCCTTCTGGATTTTTATAATTCAAGAGCCAGTTCAGCGCACCATGGTCTGTGCGCAGCAGGAACTTCTGTCCATAGATGTACTTATGGAAATGCTTGGTTGTCAATATTAAAGCGAGAAGTGCGAGAGCACCTTGCTGTAGTAGGCTACAACCTTCTCTTCGCCATTATGGATTTGCGACAGTACTGCACCAATTCCGACATTACTTGCATCAGCATCTATGATGAAAAACTTCACTGGTGTGGGATAGGTCAGCACCCTGGCATTGTAAAGTCGCTGCTTGAGTTCCTGGAAGCTTTTCTCACACTCACCTGACCACTTGAACTGCGGTAATATGTGGCTAAACCAAGGAAGCTGCGGACTTGATGTTTGTCCTGAGGTGTTGGCCAATTCTTCACGGTGTCAACCTTCTCCGGATCAGTCATTACTCCTTGGGATGAGATGATATGCCCCAGCTATTTCACTTCGCTCTTGAAAAGCGCACATTTGTCGGGATTCAATTTGAGATTAGCCTCTTGTCTCTGGAAGACAGATTTTAGATTTTCACAGTGCTGGTCAAAGGTCTTTCCGTAAACGATTACGTCATCCAAGTATACAAGGCAGGATTTCCATGTAAGCCCTTGTAACACGCACTCCATCAAACGCTCAAATGTTGCCGGAGCGTCCTGCTCACTTTAAATTGCCAAAGACCATTTCCCGTTGAGAACGCCGTCTTCTCTCTATCTTCGGGATGGATTTCAACTTGCCAGTAGCCACTTTTCAAATCCAACGTGGAGAACCATTGAGCTCCTTCCATGGCATCTAAAGTATCGCTGATTCTGGGCAAAGGGTAGCTGTCTTTCTTGGTCACATCGTTGAGCCTGCGGTATGTTGGAGAATGTACTCTACGTTCAATATATACTACATACTGTACTTTGATCTTTGATCTATACATTTCTCTTTATTAAAAATATCAGATCTTGTTTGTAAAATGTTTCATTCAAAAATAATTCTTCACAAATAAATAACGATATTAAAAAGCGTATATTTCATTTTCAATGGGACTGCAGAACTAAATATAAAATTCAACAGATTATGAGACCTAATTATCCATTGAAATAAATAAAGAATTTTAAAGAAATTTTTTTTAAAGATAATATTTAAAAATAAATTATGGCCGAAGCAACGAAATTCATTAAACTTAACAACACGAATTATGCAACATGGAAGTTCAGAATGGAATTATTACTTCGTAAGGAAAGGCTATGGAAGAAGACGATCATAGAAGATAAGCCAGCGCAAATTATTAATGAAGGGGCGGTAACAAACCAGAAAGAGATTGATGAATGGGAAATTCAAGATGATAAGGCCAGAGGAACCATAGGATTATCTATCGATGACGATCAACTGGCCCATATTCGCAATCATAAAACAGCAAAATCAACATGGAACGCTTTAAGGACCTATCATGAAGAAAATTCGTTTTCAAACAAGGAATTTTTAATGAGATCAATTTGTTCTTTGAGACTGGGAGAAGGATGTGATGCAAGGGCACACATAAGCAAAATGCAAGATTTTTTCACCAAGTTAAGTGATCTTGGTGAAGAAGTTCTTTCGGATACATGGAGTGCTGCGATGCTAATGAGTAGCTTACCACCAAGTTATGACGCTTTGGTTACTTCTATTGAATCTTGAAAACAAGAAGAAATTACATTTGCCTTAGTTCAACAACGTGTTATTGCTGAGTACGAACGACGATTCTCTTCAAATGGACATTCAACAGATGCTATTTTAAAAACAGTTTCCAACGTTGTTTGCTATTTTTGCAAGAAACAAGGCCATTTAAAGAACTACTGTATCAAGTATAAAGAATGGTTATCGAAACAAGATCCAAACAAGAACAATTCAAGATTTACTTATAAAGTGAACACTGTGGAAGAATGTCAAGAAATAAAAACCAAGCCTAGCGATGACAGCAACCATTTTCTTTTTTGTTTTGGTCAAGAACAAGGAGAAAGGTCAGGATGGATCATTGATTCTGGGGCAACTCGACACGTTGCTAATCATGAAAGTTTTTTTACCAACATTGATAAAAACTACAAGAGCTCAGTTACACTAGCGAATGGTGACTCAACAGAAGTTCATGGAATTGGCACAGGTATGTTAATTTGTATTAATGAAAAAGGAAATGTACATCAAGAAAGAGCAACTGAAGTTCTTTTTGCACCTGATCTGACTACCAATCTACTATCGGTCAAACACTTGGCAAAAGAAGGCATGCGTGTTGAGTTTGATAACAAAATTTGTGAAATCAAACTCGAAGGTAAGATCATTGGTGTTGCAGATTTGGTAGGTTCTTTATATTTCTTGAGAAAGAATAGAGTTTGTACTGTCCTTGAACATAATGACAACTGCATTCATCAATTGCATCGAAGAATGGGTCATAGGGATCCAAATGCGATTCGAAAAATGTTTAAGAAGGAATTGATCAAGGGTTTGCACATTGTTGACTGTGGTATTAAAGAAGAGTGTGACATTTGCATGAAAGGGAAGATGACTAGATTGCCATTTCTAAAGAAATCTTTTTCTAAGTCGACCTCACGATTGGACTTGATTCACACAGACGTATGCGGTCCTATGCAAACTCCTACTCATGCTGGAAAGCGATATATCGTGACATTTATAGACGATTATTCAGCTTTCACTATAATTCGTTTAGTAAAGAATAAAGATGAAGTTGAAGATACCATAAGGCAATTTGTAGAGTTCTGCAAAACTAAATTTTCTCAAAGACCAAAAGTATTCAGGTCTGATCGAGGTGGTGAATACACTAGTGCAAGTCTCTCAAAATTTTTGAAAACTGAAGGAATACAGCAACAACTCACGGCAGCCTATAGTCCTCAACAAAATGGTAAAGCTGAAAGAAAGAACAGGACTTTAGTTGAAATGGGACGTTGTATGTTGATAGATGCAGAACTACCTTACAGTTTTTGGGGTGAAGCAATATCGACCGCAAATTTCATTCAAAACAGAGTAATTACAAGAACATCGGATGTGACACCTTTTGAACTATGGAACGGATCTAAACCAGAAATTGAACAATTTCAAGTATTTGGCTCAAAATGTTTTGTCCATGTACCTGATTTGAAACGAAGAAAGCTCGACAACAAAGGAATTGAAGCTATATTCTTAGGATATGATGAAAATTCTAAGGCATACAGATGCTTTGACAAGAATGCTCAAAAGGTCATCATAAGCCGAGATGTACGCTTCTGCTCAAATTTTAATATGAAAAATGAAGTTGCTGTTAACCTTTCAAAACGAAAGATAGAAAAGAATTTAAGACAAGATAATAATCCAAAGCAAGAAAAGAATTCAAAACATGAAATTAATCAAGATCCAGAAAATGAATATTCACTTCAGGAGGAGATAGTGGACGAAAGTTATTACAGAAGAAGTGAATCTAAGGAACTTCGAACACCTTTGGTTGATCGACTTGAAGTACGTAACTCAGGTGTTTGAATTGAATAATTACAGAAGAAGTGAATCTAAGGAAGTTCAAACACCTGAGTTACGTATTTCAAGTCGATCAACCAAAGGTGTTCCTCCTAAGCGTCTATGTGAAGAAATCAACGCCACAAAGAAATTGTCGAACCTACTAACTACATTGAAGCAATTGAATCTAATGAAAAGCAACAGTAAATGTCTGCAATGCAAGGAGAAATCAACTCACATGAAGAAAATGGCACTTGCGACTTCGTTGATCTTCCACCCGGGAAAAAGGCGATTGGTGGAAAGTGGATATTCAAACTTAAGACTGGACTTGATGGTAAAATACAAAGATATAAAGCAAGATATGTTGCTCAAGGCTTTTCACAGAAATACGGTACTGACTATGATGAAGTTTTTGCACCAGTTGTAATGCAAACAACATTTAGAACTTTATTATCAGTTGCAGCAAAAAGAAAAATGATCGTACACCATCTTGATGCAAAGACTGCATTTCTTAACGGAAAGCTTGAAGAAACCATTTATATGAAACCACCTCCAGGCTATGAAAACGGTTCTAAGGTATATTTGTTAAAAAGAAGCATATATGGTTTAAAACAAGCTGCTAGATCCTGGAATTATACATTACGTAAGACTCTTGAAGATAACAAATTTCAGCAAAGTTATAACGACTCATGTCTGTATTTGAAGAACATTGATGAACATCTTTGTTACCTGATTGTTTATGTTGATGACATAATTGTTGCATGTATTTCGAACAACCAAATGAATAAAATTGAAGAAATGCTACAAATGAATTTCAAGATACAAAATTTAGGACCAATCAAGCAATATCTGGGAATAGAAGTCACAAAAGACAAGAATGGTAACTTCTTACTTTGCCAGTCAACTTATATAGAGAAAATATCATCAGACTTTGGATTGACAAATGCGAAACCGGCTAATACACCAATAGATGCAAACTATCTCAAGATCGAAGCATCTGATAGATTTGAAGACAACACCCAGTATAGACATTTGATTGGACGATTACTATACATATCAATTAATACCAGACCAGACATATCCGCAAGTATTTGCATTTTGGCACAGAAAGTTTCATGTCCAACAGCTCAAGATTGGAATCAACTAAAGCGAGTTGTCAGATACTTATATACCACAAGAAAAATGATGTTAATGGTTAGTAAAAAAAAAACTGATCGAAAATCAAATAACGGACGAATATTTTTCTTGAATGGAGGGACTATAAGTTGGTCATGCAACAAGCAAACTTTAGTTGCATCTTCGACATGCGAAGCAGAGTTTATTTCTATATCCGAAGCTGCAAAAGAAGTAAAGTGGATCCGTCAATTACTAGAAGAAATGGAATAACCAATTCAATATCCGAGCATTATCTATGAAGACAATCAAAGTTGTATCGAATTAGTACGAGATCATAAATTTTCTTATCGTTCTAAACATATTGATACTAAATATAAAACTATACGAGATTTGGTAAGAAGAGGAATTATTGAATGTCGATATTGTTCAACAGAAGAAATGGTCACTGATCTTTTGACAAAACCACTGTCAGAAATAAAACATAATTATCTAAGAAATAAATGTAATATTTATTGAACGAGGAGGAGTGTTGGAGAATGTACTCTACGTTCAATATATACTACATACTGTACTTTGATCTATACATTTCTCTTTATTAAAAATATCAGATCTTGTTTGTAAAATGTTTCATTCAAAAATAATTTTTTCACAAATAAATAACAATATTAAAAAGCGTATATTTCATTTTCAATGGGACTGCAGAACTAAATATAAAATTCAACACGGTAGTCAACACAAAATCGAGTGCTTCCGTCTTTCTTCTTCACAAGAACCACTGGTGACGCCCAAGGACTTTTGGATAATTTTCTATCAAACCATCTTGCTTCATATTCGTTATCATTTCCTCAACCTCTCCTTGTTTGGCCAGTGGAAGACGTCTTGCTGGTTGACGAATTGGTCTTGCGTCTCCTGTATCGACTCGGTGTTGGACGAGTTGTGTTCGACCATATTGCACGTTTGGTGAAGAGAATATGTCAGCATACTCCTGAAAAAGATTACCAGCAATCCTGAGTTGATGTTCACTTAAGTTAGATGACTCGAGAATATTGGCCCTTACGGGGATCAGTTTCTCAGACTTAACAGTGATTTTCGTTATTGCCGACACAGATTCGTATTGCCCGACAATTTCACCCTTCTTCAATTTGACTTCCTTCGGTTTGATGTTAAGAATTCGTACAGGGACCATGTTATTAACTGGTACCACAAGTGTGTCTTCCCAACGATGATGTTTTGGGAAGATTGTTTAGAGTCTGGTTCCACCATGAGGTATCGATGGCTTCCAAAGGCGCCCTTCAATTTTGTCCAAATAAATACCTCTGAAGAAGGAGGCAAGGTCACGTCTTCTTTGATAACAGTCCTGACAGCGGATGCATTTTCATTGCCATAAACCATTGGAATCTCCACATTTTGGTATTTCAGAACTTGGTTACCTATATCCAGTATCACACCATGGATTTTCATAAAGTCGATTCCAACGATGCACTCGTCACATATATCTGCTACCAGAAATAGATGTGAAAACTCCAGTTCTGCCAATCGGATCTTAAGACGGACTTCTCCGTACACCCTTGCTGCTTCTCCAGTTGCAGTCTTAAGAAGGTAGCTAATGGTGTTGTGTAGCCATGTCATTTTCACAAAGTCTCTGCGCACAATGCAGGCTGTGGCACCGGTGTCGATTGTAGGGACATGTTTGTTGCCGTTTATTAATGCCTCCACTGTCAAGCTTTTGTTGTCTCGTTTGGTTTGGGAGACCTGGATGGTGGTTCTGGGGCCATCGATACCAGAAACCAGCTTCTGCCCCTCGAAGTTGGTTCTTACTAGTTTCCCGACTGGGAAACAGATCGAGAAGTAACGTTGCTATTATTGTTACTCTGTTCTGAGGAAGCCTTCCTGCTTCCACAATGTTGACATGCAGATCTTTTTGGGGGTAATCTACACTGACGCTGAAGATGTCCGGTCTTATTGCAGTTCCAGCATAGTGCAGGTCCGTCTCGGTGGTTTCTTCGGAAATCAACTCTCTGGCACGAGCCACAGGAAATCAACCTCTCTTACCCTATGAACTCTTGAGAAGCTTGTTCTGCTGCTTCCATTGTCAAAGCGAATGCTAATGCTTCTGAAAGCGTTTGTTTTCCAGCCGTTCGGATTGATCTCTGGAGGTTGATGTCCAATACAGCACGAACGAATGCTTCAGTTGCGAACTGATTGATTATTTCCTCTCCTGCAGTTGGATATGCCAGATGAGCGAGCCGTTCGATGTCTGCTTGGAGTTGCTGCAAAGTTTCTCCTCTTTTCTGGACGCGAGTATTAAGTTGGACTCGGAAGACTTCTTGCATGTGACTATCTCCAAAACGCTTGTCGATTGCCTGAACAAGAGCATTGAAATAACCATTTTTATCAGCTGGTATAGTTTGTAACAGCTCTGCAGCAGGCCCTCTGTGACAAGTAGGTAGGTACTCTACGCGTAGGGAGTATAACAGTTGGAAAGCTGAACATTGATTTCAAAATAATTAATAAAATAACGAGAGACGAATAGCAAAGCATAGTCTTAGAGTTGCGACACATCCGTTGGCTAGTTTGAACCGGTTCAGATTTGAATCTAAGAGCAGGTGTGGTGTGAGTTTTTTAGAGAGTTCAAACTAACGATAAGTAAAAAAGCGCGATGTTATATAGGATGACCCAAAATTTAACTTACAAGAAAACAAAAAAAAAAGAAGAAAAGAAATAATAAAAAAAACAAATATATGTTTAACTCTGGTAAAAATGTAACAGAAAAAAAAGGTATTAAAGTAAAAGTTATAAAATGGTAAATAAAAAACAAAAAAAAAAGAAATGGGGAAAAGTGGATTTGAAACTGGGAGTGCGGCAAACGGTTGGACCTGCGGTGGCCCTACAGGACCACTAGAGTGGCAGACAATCGACAAGCTAAGTACAATTCCCAACTAAATTTAACTTCCATAAGGTTAAGATTTTGATTTTCTTGAAGTCATCACTGCTTAAGTGCTTGCATTGAGCTTGTGAACCGAAATTAAATATTCAACAAGCTATATGGATTCTTTTAAGTCTATCAGAGGAATAAACTGAAGCCTAATACAGGCTACAATGTGTTAAACTTCAATATTATTTCGATTAGGCTTCCTAATATTCGTTTGAAGAAGCACAGGAAGTCATAGCTAAGGAAAGACTTTCATTGAGAAGCTCCTTCTTAAAGATGTGCATGACCTGTTTCTAAAACCTTAAACCACTATGCAATTGTGTTTAATAAAATTCAAAATAAAAGTTAAATCTTGAAAAGATACCTGCAAACATTTTCATTAAATCAAAAAACGGAATGTACAATTTTATATCCGATCACATTTAATTCTAATTTCCGAAAACATTTCTCAAGAGTAATATAATTTTGAGTTATAAAATATTGGATTATATAACTTGCAAGTCATATCCAACAGAAATGTAGCTGATGTCAAAAGAGTTCGTTGGTTGATACCGCAGACTGCAGTACACAAGCCTGATACAAGCGTAGTTTTTCATTAAGTGAATCTCACCACAAACATGAAGCATTGTTTTCCATAATTTGCTTGAGCGGAAATAAGTCAAACTAGTCAGTTGGCTATGGCCTTCATACACAAGGCAAACGCAAGCCCACCTTTGTACATTTTCCTCCCTCCTTTTCGCTGCCATCTTAGTTGCTTCGTAGTGGAAGTTGAAGCTTCGTACTGTGAGTTGTGGAAGGAAGTGTTGGTCTCCCATCATAAGTTATTGCTTTGCAAGGGAGGGTTCTGTTTCATGTGACAAGTTGTTAATTTATCTGATACTTCGCATGGATAGCGTAAACCATCCTGTGAGACATTTTTTCCAATAAGAATATAAGAATGAGGTGACCGCATGTACTGTTTTTTTGGTTCATCGGTAAGTAATTACTGGAGTTAAAAAAATGCAAATGTCTGTCGGTTTTCTTTATTTGTCTATTATGTATTGTTACTCTAAAGGCAAACCTGTTGGTTCAGCTTCAAAAAGTTCAATGCTAAAACGAAGTCAACTAAATTATTCTTACAAAAATACAAAATGAATAAGTTTTGCATTTTTCTAACATAGTAAACCATTTCTCACATCTAATTTTTATTTTGAAGGGACTCTAAACTTTTGATTTAAACTCTTGAAATACACCATTAAATTTATTTAGATGTATGTATGAATATAATTGGAAATGTTTTTTTTTTTAAGGATGATTTCTTTTATTAAAATGATTATAATATTTATACGTAAACACGATTCATATTTCTCCCTTTTTAACTAACTTACTGGCAACCGATTTTAAAAATGTTGGTCTTATTTGAAAGGTACAGTCAGCCCTCCTCCTAAAATTCGGTTTTTATGATTCTGCGGTAAAATTTTTACCTTTATAAAATAAAGCTAAAAAATCTTTGAAAAAAAAGACAAATGGTCAGCTCATTTTTAAACTACTTCGGGAAGCCTGAACGAAACTCATGGGAAGCTATTTCTAGTTTCAACTAGTTCCCATTTGTTGGCAGCCTGTTATATGGCACAATGGCACGATGGATAAGGTATCGGCCTCAGTTGATCGTTTACTGTGCAAGAGTGAGGACGTACCTATCGGCTTTCACAGTGATTTAAATCGTGATCGGAGTTTTTACTAGTTAGAAGTTTGCCACTTGATATTTCAAGTAGTCGGTGGTCCAGGTGGTAGTGGCGTCGGCAAGCAGTGTGGAGGGTCGTGGGTTCGAACCTCAGCCAGACCCAAACATTTTATTTGCATTTTTGCATAATAAGGAAGTGCAAGATTTTATTGATTGGGAAGACCGATTGATGGAAGAAGGTGTCATAGCGGGGACATCGCAAGGTGCCCCGACAGCGGTACCAGATATTACTGCAAATCAGCCAAGGGCAACAACAGCCGATATGGGCAAAAATCAGAAGAGGAGGAAGATACGTTACCAGCCAAATCTTGTGAAGCGCCGCTCCACAATAACTTCAGCCCAGCTGCCTGCTGAAGTTAAGGAGACGGCGCGGACAGCTACGTCAACGGCAGCAACAACACAACAAAAACAAAAGCCCAACACCTCAGCAGACGATGAGGAGATATCATATATGTCCGAGGAGGGTGAAGGGCACTATACGAGTGACAGCAATAAGTTTGCGGACCTCGCATCAGAGGCGTCATCCGAAGAAGATGAAATTGAGGAGGAGCAAACTCTCCAAACCAAAATATCCCAATTTGAAGAGCAGATGCAGCGCCTCAAGGCAGAAGTAACACTCCTTCTACTACTTCTGAAGCAAAAGCAGAAGGCGCGCCGAGCTAAGGAGAAAAAAGAGCTCGAGGAAAAAACGGTGCTACAACAGCAGAAGCAGCAACAAAAACAGCAAGCCCAGCAGACAATACCAAAGCGGGTGCAACAACAACAAGCTCCAGCACAAGTGCCGCAGCAAAAACAACAACTATTGACGGCAGAAGTGCAAAACGAGCAAAAACAACAAACAGAACAGCCACAGCAGCAGGAGCAGGAGCAACAACAACAACTTCCACAGCAGCAAATGAAGCAGCAACAGAATCGGACGCAACATCAGCAGGCCCAGGAGCAGCAGCAGCGTGGGACACACAATAAGGGAGAGTGCAAACTCGGAAAAGAAAGGGTCGAAGATAAGAAAAAACTTAAATGTGCCGTATGCGGAAGCGACGGGCACCCCGCTAACTATCGGGGCTGTCCGAAGTTTCAGCAAATGAAGCAACAAAAAATAGCGAAGCAGACTGTCGAAGTAAAACGTCCATCAGGGCGTGCTCCTACAGCAACTATCGTCAACCCCCAAATTTCCTACGCCCAAATGGCGTCAGGAATGGGAAGTACGAGAAAGGTAGCCAAACAGGCCCCCGTGCCTAAGGCATCCGCGGCAGAGGCGGATGTTTTGACCTTGTTGCTGAGCATTCAAGGCCAGTTAACAGGGCTTCAAATCCAGATAAGGGAGCAGACAGAAAGGGTGGACCATATCTACTCTCTTCTGGGGCGCTGTAATCTGCGCGATGTCGGAGAGGCCCTTTAGGATCCTTGCTGTGAATGTAAATTCACTGATTAGGATCGAACGTAGAGCTAATCTATTCCAGTTGTTGAAAGACCTATGTCCTGATGTGCTGATGGCTAGCGAAACCAAGCTAAACCAGAAGCATAAACTGACAAACAATAATTACAATATCGTAAGAACAGACCGGCCTGACTCCACTCAAGGGGGAGGCGTCGCAATCTTCGTTCGAAAGGGAATTAGTTATAAAGTAATATACAACAGTGAAGTGCGAAAATTTCGGTCGCTTGAGGCTTGCATTATATGCATCCCTCTCCAACAAGGGAAGCGGGTGTATTTAGTGTCGGCCTACGCGGCAGAAGCACCTCAGTCAACCGACTTTACGTCAGAGCTCGAGAAACTTTTCCAGGTCCTACGACTGAACTTGGATGAAAACTACTTCGTTATGGCTGGTGATTTGAACGCCAAACACCAAGATTGGGGAAATCAAATACAAAATTCCCGAGGTAGCCATCTTTATAATTGGATGGGTCAGTACAATATTGAATATAGGATCGATCTGCTGGCTACAGATAGGCCATCGTTTCCAAGAAGCGGTTCCTATCTGGATTTATTGCTAATCGACTCAAGACTGACAATAACAGACACTGTAGGTACACACACAAGAAACTGCTTACGGACGATCGAGTACGACAGCGACCACTGCGGACTAGCTGCCGTAATACAGCTTCCGAACGACCTTATGGAGTTGGAGGAGTATGTCCCAGTGCACTCTTACAATTACAGTAAGATGCGCTGGCCACGCTTCACCAACGCCCTATCAACTGAACTTCGTTCGAACATTATAACCCCACCAAATGACCGGAATCTTTCCAATACTGAGGTCATCAGAATTCTTCTGCAGCGTGACTTCGACAAAATTCAGCGATATTGTGATGACTGGAAGTTGAAAATCAACTTTCAGAAATCAAAAACAATTCTGTTTAGGACCCCTTTGGCTAGGGCCTCAAGGGATACGAGAAAGAACTGGCGCAAGCTGGTGATCGTAGGGCCATATGGACAGCAACTGACGAGTAAAAGTGTAGTAAAGTACCTTGGCATCTGGATGGATCAGTATTTGTATTTCGATAGACATATAAATGCTGCTTTAGCCAGGGCTAGAGGAGCTTTTGGCCTGACGAAACGGTTGTTTTATAGCAGCCGGCTTGACAGCAGGGTGGAGGTGATTTGCTACATGGCCCTTATCAGTCCAATGATTGTCTATGGGTGCCCGGTATTCAACGTTGCCCCATCTCAAATGGAAAAGATTAGGGTGTTTGAGAGGCAATGTCTTAGACGCTGCCTTGGATTGCACAGAACACCAGAGTCGGAGTACACACATTATTATTCCAACCAGGTTCTATACAACGGGGCCAACATAAACAGAATTGATAATTTTTTGGTAAAGCTGATTCGGGGTCACATTGCAAGAACGATGTCATCAGCCAACAGCTTGATCTTCGGGCTTACTACCCTAACGACGAATACTTCGAGAGTGTGCGTTTGAGCGGCCTTACCCCGCCCGAGGCTTTTCTCTATTTTGATAGCCGGGGGCTCGTACAGGATAGATTGGCGGTACCGCTAATCTACCACGTCGGGCGAAGAACCGTGGATAGGCGGCTACTGTATGACAGAGACGTCATCGCACAAGGCGGAGCCGAGCGTCTTCGGTTCAGTAGGACTGTGTCCGATCGGGACCGAAGAGATAGGGTAAAACAGGAGAACCAGTTTTGGTGGTTGAATGTTAATTTGAATAAGAATAATGATACTTGACTTCGTTACGTCTTGGTCGACTTACATAGTTTTAAGTGTAGTTTTAAGTAGGGACAGTTATGGTGGCACAAAAAAAAAATACAAACAAAAATAAGTAGGCTAGTTTTTATGAATTTTTGTCTAGCTTTAAGATAGTTATAAGTTGAAGAAAAATAAAAATGAATTACACAAAAAAAAAAAAAGGTATCGGCCTCTAAATCAGGTTCAACTCCCCGATTTTCATCAGCAAGTAAGTGTTTTTTCTCTTAAATTTAATAATTGTATCAATAATTTCACAACAAAATCCTTTACTTGGACGATTAGCAGAAGAAAATAATACAATAAAAATAAGTTTGAAAATAAATTTATTTTTTTTGTTTGTGTTTGGGTGATACTTCGACAAGACTTTTATAAGGCCTAGTACGAGTATTGTGATGTTTGCCCAGGAGCTTCCTTATGCAAATATTAACCTGCATTAGGAACTTGCAAATAGCTTTTCTGAAGAAGTTATGAAAATATATAGAAAAAAAAAAAAGTGATAGCGTGACGCCACGTTTCAAAGTTGAAGATTGTAGTGGCACTATTTGAGTGATATCACCCAGTGGTGTACACAGTACTAGAGAATTTTTGCGCTCTGACAAAAATTTCCACCCCGGGAATGGTTTCGTAAACTAGAAACTTACCACCACCACAAAAGATTTCCGCACCACCACGTACCATCAGCCAGACCATCAACCAACGACCCGAGAACTTATTAGCTCACAACCTCAAAAAGTTAAAAAGATTGGCACTACGAGTCACCGTACGAGAAAGGCCACGACCACTCACGAGCAGAACCGTACGACCACTCACGAGCAGAACCCACTTCCATAATACCATACAATAGCAGCACACGAAAAACCAGTCAACAGCACCCTACAACCTACAACAGCATCCCGAGTTAACGTCTTCAAATCATCTGTCATACACACCATATACAACATTCAAGGATATCCAACAGGTCACAACAGAAATCTACGACCACCACATCACCTACCTATACATAACTCCGAAATAACATACATCGAACTGCAGCATACGACATCATCCATCCATCCACCAACTTTAAGCAATACTATACGACCACACATACCTACCACTATCCCAGCATCCTTACCCAACGCACCAAACCCCAGCATCCTAACAACAAAGTGCTATCATCCAAATTATTATTTAAAACAAAAGCTAAGTACTACGATTTCTGATAAAAAATTTTAGTATATTAAAGTTTAATTTCTAAATTCTAAAATTATAAATTCTAAAATTATGTAACTAAAACTTACAAACTACCATTTAAAATCTTACAATCTATCGTTAAAAATACTACAAACTATCAGTAAAACTTAAATAACTAAATTAAAAATTAAAACTTAAAATCACTAATCAAACCAAAAACAACAACCGTAGTAAACATTGAATTTTTTTTAAAGCAATTTTATTTCGATATAAATTTTTTCAAATTTAAATCTTATCTCCAATAGGAATCAAAACAAAGCATTAAAATTTAACCAATTATACCTACCATCGAAGCGGTGCACCACCTCGACGGCGAACATATATCCCATATAAAAAAAAAGTACACCAAGGTTACAAATAATAAAGCTCATACACAGTATGATCGAAAAAGCTCGGTAAGTCATTTTTTTTTATATTTGATTTATTTTGAACTGAAATTGAAATTGAAATTGCTTTTAATCACATACGTGAACCATTTTATATAATTCGAAATCGAAAACAAAACAGCTACTGTGTACTACGGTAGACACAAAACCAAAATTGTATTGTATACTCTCAGGAGTTAATCGTGTTAACAATTTAGTGATTTTGTTTTTTTTTTTTTAATTTGAAACCGGATGTGTAGTTAGCCTAAAAATAGGCTACAACAAAAGAAAAATTATATTGAATCGTTCTTTTGAATAGGAATTGAATACATTACATACATTCATACCGATAGTTTTTTATTGGTTTTGATTGAAATTATTTTTGAGATATTTTTTTTTTGGAAACGAATAACGATAACTATAATTAAAACCTTAAATGTATTACTTATAAAAAAAGACAGAAAAACAAATTGAAATTTTTTGCTTTTCATAAATATTTTTTTTGCTTTGAAATTATTTATGCACCATCATATATTTTTCTTGACGATTTTATGAATTTGCATTTCTTGATATTATCTTTGAATAAAATGATTTATATTTATAACGTTTAACGAAACGAAGGATTTGTAATTTGTGGTTCACAATGGGAAGTGGAATCAATTTTTTTGGAATTTTTAGGAACGTTTAAAATGGATTGTTAAAAACTTCTTGAAAAGTGAATATGGCGATGTTATAGGAACACCAAATAAGTTTGATGGCGTAGATAAGGATAAGAGATAATGGTAAACCCGTAAACACAATTTACCAGATGTCTCAGTTAGGGAGTTATCGCACTGAAATTCATCGTGGCAGCAGTAACCAAGGATGTTTCGCATTAGCGAATCATGGGAGGGTTCGGCCATTGTTGGACTAATAATACCTAGTCTATTGCTTTCTAGGGTTGCCAATTTTCAATTTTTCTTGCTCATCCTAAATTTTTCAAAACTTAAATAGTCATTCGTTTTCTTGTAAAGAGAACCGAATTTCGGTTTCAAAAGATTTATTTTTGAACCAAATTAAATATCTAATATAATTTCCATTTTTTATTTTATTGTATTAACGGAATGATTAAACGTGACAAACGTTTATAGTTACCCATACCAATCCGACGAGCAAAGCCTTGGCCTTCAGCTAGCATGCCGAGCCGATGTAACTATGGACACCCTTCGCTTCAGCTGCCTGAATCGGCCCTTAGTTGCCTCTAGGCTAAGGGTCGTGATGGTGTTATGTGGAGTGAAGGTTTGCGAGGAGCTTTTGGGTAGAGACAATCCCATATGTGCTTATAGAGATAATTTGATGACTAGAGAGTTTTGGCACCGCTTTTAAAGGTTTATGGAAGTTGATTCTACTCCAAGTTTCTTGCATAACCACACAGGTTTCGTTACAGGTGGCGCCCAACGTGGGGCCTAATTCGTCCTTTTTTTTTAAGAAAAAGGAATATGCCAAAGAAAATTAAAATTTTGAACTTGAGTTGAAAATTTTTTTTATAAATTTTTTTGTTGTTTCGTTCCAAGATGAAAGAGTAGTTACAACATTTGTCGTCCAGTGGATGCTGGATTTATTCCCTGTTCAGTCTGTTGCGTTCAGCACAAGTTATTATTAGTAATTCTTTTGAAAAAAAAAATATAATAAAATCCTATTTAATTCTCGATTGAATCCAAATTTTGAAGTTTAAAGTTGATTTTTGTTTTCGTTCAATTTTGAGTTGATTTAGTTTCAAGAGGTGTACAGAGTTACTCGGCCCATAAGCTAAGTCTTTGTATTTGGCTTACGGTTGCGAGAACAATAGAACTACCTTTAATCGAACACGTAACGTAAACACCTAAAGTTTAACTTGAATCCATTTTTCTTTTTCGGCGGTGAATTGTTTTTGTTTTGAGATTTTTGGAAGGAGTGAGAGAAGGAGAGAAAAAGCATCCTGGAGGAGGAGAAAGGTGCAAATTATCTGCGTCATCACCCTTTCAATAAGGGGTTATAACACGTCATATTCACCCTTTTATTCCCTTAATTTCTATGATACATACAACCTTAATTATTGTGGATTTTTTTCACATTTAGATATTTGCGAATAGTTATTATTTCGATTTATTTTGATCATTTGAACTTCGTTCGTTCAGCTCAACAAGCTGCTACGCACAACCTGAATTTTAATCCGGATGAAGAAAATCCACATGAGGAAAACAGTAACACAGATCAAGAACAGATATAAATAGATGAAGATGAATTCATGACGAGTTACATTGAAGAAGTTTTAACAGCAGCGATAGGGCTTAACCGCGCGAGAGACTTAGAATTTTTGAGGACCGAGGCAGAAAAAAGTAGACGGAGTTTGCACTTTGAAGTCGCAAACATTGTTAGACAGACCCTTGCGGCTGTAACGCCGTCAACTACGCCACAAAGGCAGACAGGTAGGAGAGAGCCTTCAGTAAATCCACGTCAGCCTAGTGAAGCTTTACCTGCACGCCCTCAAGCTCGTTCAACAACTCATCCTACCACCCTAAATAACTCTACAAATGCAGATGACTTTTTGAGGCAAATTAATAATTTAACTCTGAGTGATACTCTAGATAGTAATTATAATACCTTTCCCGAAGGTAGTGGTACCGCGAATAGCAAATTTCACCACTTTCACAAGTGGGGACTTAAATTCGACAATAGTCAAATGACTGTTGACGACTTTCTGTTTAGACTCGAACGCCTGAAGATGAGTTACAAGACTACTTGGGAAGAAGTGGTACTTAATTTTCACCACTTTGTAAAAGGTTCTGTAGAAACGTGGTATTGGGGGTATGTGAAAGCACACCCGAACGAAAGTTGGTTGGCACTTCGCTCGGCATTGTTGGAACAGTACCGTAGTCTAGAGACAGACTCGGAACTGTTCCGAAAATTGTTCGATAGACACCAAGGGTCAGCAGAGTCTTTCGATGACTTTTATGCTGCAATCCAAGAGCTGAATAATCAGTTGAGAATTCCCAAACAGCCGCATGAGATAATCGAGTTGCTAAAACTCAACGTAAAGAAAAGGATGGGTGAACTCTTAATAACCTTTCACACGAACAGTCTACCAGAAATGGTATACGTATGTCGTAATATAGAAAAGTACCTTAACGATCACGAAAGCTCGCAAAAAAAAACATCCTAGAAAAGAATACGAAATTCACTACATCTACTCGTAAGATTTTTTCTGAGTTAACTCCTGAAAACAGTAGAGAATCCAATATAGATATCCAAAACCATTACCTTGAATCGCTAAAGTTCAAGAGAGACAATCGAAATCTCACATGCTGGAATTGCAAAGAAAAAGGTCACTCCTTCTTTGAATGCCCAGATCCGCAGCGAAAACTGTTCTGTTTCAAATGTGACCTAAATAATGTCACCTCCCCTCAATGCCCTAAATGTTCGGGAAACGACTCGAAGAACAGTTCAATGACCCGGGGGAACTGTTCACAGCGCCCAAATCCGGAATCGTAAACCCAGAACCAACCAACCACATTAAATTAGCTACACCTGATGGCAAACATTTTTCGGAAGTAAAAATACTCCAACGCATACAAAACCCCAGTCTTGAAAATACACCGGCAGTAGGTAGCGTAGACATTCCACCCAAATGTGCACCCAAAACTTTTCACGAACGTGTACAGAATTATTACAAAGTAAGACAAAGAATTTTTGGGACACTAAGTCCAAATAGTAATGTTTCAGATAAGGTGTTGAAGTTGCAGGAGAAGTTTAAGGAGAGAAGGAAACTTTATATCTAAATCTATCTTATGCAATTCAGATGACCCTCGTCCGTACGTCACAGTTAAAGTCTTAGATAAACAAATGCAAGGGTTGCTCGATAGTGGCGCAAGCATTAGTTGTTTGGGCGTGGGTGGGATGCAATTCGTAAGGGCAGATCGGGTGTTAGAACAGCAGATGGCGTGAGACAAGATATAGTCGGGAAAATTTTGACAAAAATCACCTGCAAGGGAGAAAGCAAAGAACTTGTCTTGTACATCGTGCCATCTCTGCAGAGGTCTATAATACTAGGTGTTGACTTTTGGAGGGAATTCGGAATCGCTCCACATATTATCTCCGAATTGACTCTCGATGTGGACCAACAGGAGAAAGATATAAATGCTCATGAATTATCTTACGTACAATCGCTGCCATTACGGAAATCCATAAGTAAGTTTCCTTTCTTTGCGGTACTAGGCTTGGGAAAAACTTCACTGGTGGAACATAAAATTGACACAGGAGACGAGGAACCGATAAAACAACGGCATTATCCTGTTTCTCCAGCGGTTCAAAAACTACTATATGAGGAGTTGGACCGCATGCTCGACCTTATTGTAATAGAAGAAAGCTCAAGTGCCTGGAGCTCACCGGTAGTCTTGGTGAGAAAACCGGGGAATAACCGGCTTTGTTCAGATTACCGAAAAGTTAACACCAAGACAAAAGGGTATGCGTATCCAATGGCTCATATAGAGGGTTTGCTATCGCGTCTACAAGATACACGTTATATCTCTAGCGTGGATCTTAAGGACGCGTTTTGGCAGATACCGTTGGAGGAAGCGTCAAGAGAGAAGACGGCTTTTTCAGTTCCAGGTCGACCATTGATGCAGTTTACTGTTATGCCCTTTGGTCTCAAAAATGCAGCACAAACAATGTGTCAAGTAATAGACAAGGTGGTGCCAGTGGCTCTGCGGAAAAAAATATTTCCGTATGTCGATGATTTATTGGTAACATCGAGTACCTTCGAGGAGCACATCGAGCTATAGGATATTCTAGCGGCAAGACTTAGGGAAGCAGGTCTGACTATTAATGTACAAAAGTCGAAGTTCTGCTTCAAAGAACTGAAGTTTCTAGGTTTTGTTGTAGGAGATGGTGGTCTGAAGACTGATCAGGGTAAGGTGTCAGGTATTGTCGATTTTCCCATTCCAAAAACTGTGGGGCAGGTTAGGAGCTTCCTAGGTTTAGCGGGATGGTACCGTCGCTTTGTAAAAGATTTTTCAACCCTGGCTAGTACCATAACCGAAACGTTGAAAAAAGGAAAAAAAATTGAATTCGGAGAAGACGCGGTAGAAGCTTTCTACAAGCTAAAAGATATGTTGACCACAGCCCCTGTACTAATAAATCCAAACTTTGATAAAGAATTCGTAATCTTGTGTGATGCTTCAAACTCAGGGATTGGGTGTGTTTTGTGCCAACTAGATGAGGAAGGTATTGAAAGGCCGATTTACTATCATTCCCAAAAACTCAATAAAACGCAGCGCAACTATAGCGTGACAGAAAGAGAGTGCCTGGCAGCTGTAGTTGGTGTAAGGAAGTTTCGACCCTATGTGGAAGGACAGCCCTTCAGGATCATTACCGATCACGCGAGTTTAAAGTGGCTGATGAGCCAAAAAGACTTGAGTGGTCGTCTGGCTAGATGGAGCCTTAAGCTACAGGGCTTCGAGTTCACCATCGAACATCGAAAAGGTTCGCAGAACGTGGTCCCCGGTGCCCTATCAAGGATATACGAGGTAGATTTTTTGAACATTGATGAATCGGTGGTGATAGAACCCACTGACGTGTTGCATATAGATCTTGCAGATCCCGGCTTTCAATCTTAGGAATACTGCAAGCTTATTGCAACCGTCGAAAATCAAAAAGATCAGCTACCTGACCTTCAAGTCTCGAACAATTTCGTGTACAAGAAGGTCAATCATTGCACAGGGAATCCTCTTCAGGATGACCTCATATGGAAGCTGTGGGTTCCTGAAATCCTTACGGAACGCTTGATAAACCTTGCTCACCAGCCACCTCGCGCCTCGCATGGTGGAATCTCGAAAACTTTGCATCGACTACGAAACCAGTTTTATTGGCCCGGAATGGCAGTACAGGTCATACATTTTATTGGCAAATGCGATACTTGTAAAATGACAAAAACCTCAAATAGTACCATGAGACCACCTATGGGAAAAGCTTTTGAAGTCGAAAGACCATTTCAGTTTCTATTTATAGATTTTCTGGGACCATATCCTCGGTCGAAGGTAGGCAACACACATATTTTTATTGCGCTGGATCAACTTACGAAATTCGTTATGATAAAAGCAATCCGTAAAGCCACTAGTGATGTTGTGGTAAAATTTTTGCAGGAAGAGATCTTCTGCGTGTTGGGTGTGCCTGAGACAATCTTATCAGACAATGGAAAACAGTTTACGAGCAAGGAGTTCGAAAAGCTGATGTCCTCGTACGGTGTCAATCACATCAGAACAGCAGCGTACTCCCCTCAGGCAAATGCGAGCGAGCGGGTAAATCGTTCAATATTGGCAGCAGTTCGGTCATATATGATAAAAATTATTTTCGTTATAAAAATATTACAGAGTGCAATATTGTACTCACCCCGAACGTTTCGCAACAAATTACATTGTGCGTGGTCACCGGGAAACTGATGTTGAGATTTTATTATTGAAAAGCTTTAGACTGACTACGTAGGTTGTAGCGGTGAGTAGACAGTTCTATCTCTTGATGTTGTTGTTGTTGAAGAGTAAACTGTTGGGAACAAACCGTACTCACTACATCACAGGGTGTTCTAAATTTAAACTTGGAAGGCCCTAGGTTTTTAATCACTGGATCCCCAAGAACGCGCAAGTTTAAAACTGTCATCTCGATTGAAATTTTTGTGACGTTTTATTTCAATCGCCTCGCGAACTAATCTAGGGATGTAGTGAGTTTCGGGAGCTAGCAACTTTGCTTCTTCAAAGTGGATCCAATGATATTCGTCAGGATTGTCCAAAATGTGTTCACAAATTGCTGATTTTTCCCGTTGTTTTTTGCTTACAGCACTAATGTGTTCCTTTAGCCTAGTGGAAATGCTTCTTCTAGTTTGTCCAACATAAGCCGACCCACAACTGCAAGGGACCGCATAAACGCCGGGTGTTTGGAGAGGAAAGTTATCTTTAGGTGAAAGTGACTCGACATCAAAACTCACCATAACTTCATCATTATCAAGTTTTAAACTTTCAATGATTGACACAAAGTGTGCAGAATCCTTTATATGATGTTCTGTTGAACCAACAAGTGGTCCGAACACATCGACTAAGTGTTTTGCCAAAAGGTAGCACGGTGCATTTATTTGACTTACAATAGGTCGCATAGGATAGCCTTCTTTACGAATTTTTGGCAGTCCATATAATTTTTGTGGCTGCGTACAGGATGGTAATAAGCGTTGAGGTGGTAAAATCGCTTTATTTTCATTGATGAGCTTTGTTACTTTTCTTCCAAGTTTAAATTTGGAACACCCTGTGATGTAGTGAGTACGGTTTGTTCCCAACAGTTTACTCTTCAACAACAACAACATCAAGAGATAGAACTGTCTACTCACCGCTACAACCTACGTAGTCAGTATAAAGCTTTTCAATAATAAAATCTCAACATCAGTTTCCCGGTGACCACGCACAATGTAATTTGTTGCGAAACGTTCGGGGTGAGTACAATATTGCACTCTGTAATATTTTTATAACGCGGTATAATCCGAAAATAATTTTTATCATGTCTAATAAAAACCGCGAAAGCTTAAAAAGTTATACCGTAAGCCTGTACGGAGAGGCAATACATAAATGCTTTCGCCAGTTCGAAAACTTTCGGGTTAAACGCGCGCGTCTTCTCAGTGCTTTAGCCTTTCTTAAAAGATGTCGTGATTCGTGCTACCCACCTGTGTTAAACTAAAACCTATGCGACACATAAATGGTTCAAAGAAAGTTCTTTGGACGGCAAGTGAAATATTATTGATTAGATTAATTAGTTCCCATCGTAGTGAATTAAATGATATCTCGTTGAAGTTATACAACGTGCATCAACATCTTGCATGTGTCCTAAGTGAAGAAGATTTTAGTGTGTGTGACCGAATAACTTTTATGCAAGAAACAAACATCCATCAACTGTGCAACCAAAAACAACAACAAAAATTTGATAAACTTTTCAACGCACAAACAAAACAACAACAACAATCAGAGGTCAACACGATCGACGTCGCAAAAGCCGTTGTCAATGTATCATACATAGCCTTGAGTCCAGCAGGTATTAGCATTCTAAGGTTTAAACTTTGCTCCCACTCCCCGGCGTATACCTATCGAAAACATAATTGGAAGTGTAGAAGAATGCATTTCACGAAACAAATTCAATAGCATCGATGCCGAAGTAATTCGATGAGAAGAACAAGAGCACCAACAACAAGCAATGTAAGCAAAGACGAAATGCTTGCTTTGAATTTGTTACGAAGAGATGAGAGTATTTTCATTCTCCCTGCAGATAAGGGTAATGCAACTGTTGTTGTAAATAGAAGTGACTATTTCGCCAAGATGAATGATTTGGTTGGAGATGTAAACACCTATAGGCTTGTTGAATACGATCCCACAGCCCGTGTCCTAAGAAAAGTAACAAAGCTCATCAATAAAAATAAAGCGATTTTACCATCTCAACGCTTATTACCATCCTGTACGCAGCCACCAAAATTATATGGACTGCCAAAAATTCATAAAGAAGGCTATCCTATGCGACCTATTGTAAGTCAAATAAATGCATCGTGCTACCTTTTGGCAAAACACTTAGTCGATGTGTTCAGACCACTTGTTGGTTCAACAGAACATCATATAAAGGATTCTGCACACTTTGTGTCAATCATTGAAAGTTTAAAACTTGATAATGATGAAGTTATGGTGAGTTTTGATGTCGAGTCACTTTTTACCAATGTGCCAGTACAGGGTGTTCTAGCTGTAATCCGTGAGCGTATCTCAACTTCTGGCATCAACGACAATTTCATGCCGCTTTTGGAATTTTGTTTGTCTTTAGGGTATTTTTGTTTTAACAAGAACTTCTATTTGCAAGTAGATGGCGTTGCTATGGGCTTACCTTTAGCTCCGCTAGTCGCTGACTTTTGGATGGAGAGTTTTGAATCAAAGGCACTGAACAGTTTTGAAGGAAAACCCAAAATCTGGCTGAGATATGTGGATGACACGTTCTGTATTATTAAAAGTTCGTTAATTGAGAGTTTTTTAGAACATCTAAACTCACAACATCCAAAAATGAGATTTACAATGGAGAGAGAAAAAGATGAGTCCATTTCATTTTTGGATGTAAAAGTATTAAGGAAAGGGAACGGTACATTGGGACACACAGTGTATAGAAAAGAAACACATACAAACAGATATCTTCATGCTTCTTCCCACCACCACCCAGCGAATTTAAGATCAGTTGTATCGACACTGTTTCAGCGCGCCCACAGAATATGTGACAAAGACCACCTTAAGGCTGAGCTGAACCAAGTTGACAACGTTCTAAAAGCGAATGGTTACTCCAGGATCCAAAGAACATGGAAGCCAGCACAACCACGAGAAAGGGACGAAACCAACCCAGACAAGAAAGCTTTCTTGCCTTACGTCAAAGGTGTAACGGATAGAGTTGGGAAAGTGCTGAAACGCTATGGAGTTAAATCCATTTTCATACCACCAAAAAAGGTGAGAAGTTTTTTACAATCACCTAAAGATAACTTTCCTCTCCAAACACCCGGCGTTTATGCGGTCCCTTGCAGTTGTGGGTCGGCTTATGTTGGACAAACTAGAAGAAGCATTTCCACAAGGCTAAAGGAACACATTAGTGCTGTAAGCAAAAAACAACGGGAAAAATCAGCAATTTGTGAACACATTTTGGACAATCCTGACGAACATCATTGGATCCACTTTGAAGAAGCAAAGTTGCTAGCTCCCGAAACTCACTACATCCCTAGACTAGTTCGCGAGGCGATTGAAATAAAACGTCACAAAAATTTCAATCGAGATGACAGTTTTAAACTTGCGCGTTCTTGGGATCCAGTGATTAAAAACCTAGGGCCTTCCAAGTTTAAATTTAGAACACCCTGTGATGTAGTGAGTACGGTTTGTTCCCAACAGTTTACTCTTCAACAACAACAACATCAAGAGATAGAACTGTCTACTCACCGCTACAACCTACGTAGTCAGTTTAAAGCTTTTCAATAATAAAATCTCAACATCAGTTTCCCGGTGACCACGCACAATGTAATTTGTTGCGAAACGTTCGGGGTGAGTACAATATTGCACTCTGTAATATTTTTATAACGCGGTATAATCCGAAAATAATTTTTATCATGTCTAATAAAAACCGCGAAAGCTTAAAAAAAATAGTTAGTTCGGTCATATATTGACCAAGACCAACGAAATTGGGACGCCAATATCCCATACATTGCTTGCGCTCTCCGCACTGCTTTACATTCAGCGATAGGAATGTCATCGTACGAGGGACTGTTCGGGCAACCCATGGTTGAACATGGTTCAGAGTATAAATTGCTACGTAAACTGGGTTGCTTAAGCAATGCAGAAATAAATGTTACACCTAAAGCAGCAAAGATGAACCTTCTGCACACCCACATAAAAGAATTGCTATCTAACGCACACTCAAAATACGAAAGCGTATATAACACCCGCAGCAAAAACATTAAATTCATGGTTGGTGACATAGTCTACCGCAGGAACTTTATCTTGAGTGATGCGTCAAAGAAACTGAACGCCAAACTTTGTCCGAAATTTTTAAAAATGCGAATCCGAAAAGCAATACGTAACAACCTGTATGAACTTGAAGATCTGAAAGGTAATCGAGTAGGAGTGTATCATTGTAAAGACATAAAGAAGTAAAGTAGAAAGCATTTAGTAGCCCGGCTATCAGTCTGTGCACGAGACTCTTTTCGATTTTCGTTTTTCCTGTTCCTTCAGCCTCATTTTAATTCGGTAAAGTAAGCAGGTTTGTGACAAGTAGGTAGGTACTCTACGCGTAGGGAGTATAACAGTTGGAAAGCTGAACATTGATTTCAAAATAATTAATAAATTAACGAGAGACGAATAGCATAGCATAGTTTTAGGGTTGCGACACATCCGTTGGCCAGTTTGAACCGGTTCAGATTTGAATCTAAGAGCAGGTGTGGTGTGAGTTTTTTAGAGAGTTCAAACTAACGATAAGTAAAAAAGCGCGATGTTATATAGGATGACCCAAAATTTAACTTACAAGAAAACAAAAAAAAAAGAAGAAAAGAAATAATAAAAAAAAAAAATATATCGTCCCGTTTCTGTGTGAAACACGTATCTACAAAGCAAATTTTGTTTAGTTTTTTTAAGAAATTTTAGTTTTTTTCGGAATTGAATAATTGGATTGAATAAAAATAAAAAGAATTAACTGTAAAAAGTATTAATTGATATTATTTCACCATTTATACATTTTCATCTTCCTTACTCATAGTTTTCCAGCGATGTCTAATATTATTCAAAATCTTTAAAAAAATGTAGTTACGAGGTCCACGCAGAAACGGGACGATATATGTTTAACTCTGGTAAAAATGTAACAGAAAAAAAAGGTATTAGAGAAAAGTTATAAAATGGTAAATAAAAAAAAAAAAAAAGGAAATTGGGAAAAGTGGATTTGAACCTGGGAGTGCGGCGAGCGGTTGGACCTGCGGTGGACCTACAGGACCACTAGACCACGCTTAGAGTGGCAGACAATCGACAAGCTAAGTACAATTCCCAATTAAATTTAACTTCCATAAGGTTAAGATTTTGATTTTCTTGAAGTCATCACTGCTTAAGTGCTTGCATTGAGCTTGTGAACCGAAATTAAATATTCAACAAGCTATATGGCTTCTTTTAAGTCTATCAGAGGAATAAACTGAAGCCTAATACAGGCTACAATGTGTTAAACTTCAATATTATTTCAATTAGGCTTCCTAATATTCGTTTGAAGAAGCACATGAAGTCATAGCTAAGGAAAGACTTTCATTGAGAAGCTCCTTCTTAAAGATGTGCATGACCTGTTTCTAAAACCTTAAACCACTATGCAATTGTGTTTAATAAAATTCAAAATAAAAGTTAAATCTTGAAAAGATACCTGCAAACATTTCCATTAAATCAAAAAACGGAATGTACAATTTTAAATCCGATCACATTTAATTCTAATTTCCGAAAACATTTCTCAAGAGTAATATAATTTTGAGTTATAAAATATTGGATTATATAACTTGCAAGTCAAATCCAACAGAAATGTAGCTGATGTCAAAAGAGTTCGTTGGTTGATACCGCAGACTGCAGTACACAAGCCTGATACAAGCGTAGTTTTTCATTAAGTGAATCTCACCACAAACATGAAGCATTGTTTTCCATAATTTGCTTGAGCGGAAATAAGTCAAACTAGTCAGTTGGCTATGGCCTTCATACACTAGGCAAACGCAAGCCCACCTTTTCGCTGCCATCTTAGTTGCTTCGTAGTGCAAGTTGAAGCTTCGTACGGTGAGTTGTGGAAGGAAGTGTTGGTCTCCCATCATAAGTTATTGCTTTGCAAGGGAGGGTTCTGTTTCATGTGACAAGTTGTTAATTTATCTGATACTTCGCATGGATAGCGTAAACCATCCTGTGAGACATTTTTTCCAATAAGAATATGAAAATGAGGTGACCGCATGTACTGTTTTTTTGGTTCATCGGGAAGTAATTACTGGAGTTAAAAAATGCAAATGTCTGTCGGTTTTCTTTATTTGTCTATTATGTTTTGTTACTCTAAAGGCAAACCTGTTGGTTCAGCTTCAAAAAGTTCAATGCTAAAACGAAGTCAACTAAATTATTCTTACAAAAATACAAAATGAATATGTTTTGCATTTTTCTAACATAGTAAACCATTTCTCACATCTAATTTTTATTTTGAAGGGACTCTAAACTTTTGATTTAAACTCTTGAAATACACCATTAAATTTATTTAGATGTATGTATGAATATAATTGGAAATGTTTTTTTTTAAGGATGATTTCTTTTATTAAAATGATTATAATATTTATACGTAAACACGATTCATATTTCTAACTTTTTAACTAACTTACTGGCAACCGATTTTAAAAATGTTGGTCTTATTTGAAAGGTACAGTCAGCCCTCTTCCTAAAATTCGGTTTTTATGATTCTGCGGTAAAATTTTTACCTTTACAAAATAAAGCTAAAAAATCTTTGAAAAAAAAAGACAAATGGTCAGCTCATTTTAAAACTACTTCGGGAAGCCTGAACGAAACTCATGGGAAGCTATTTCTAGTTTCAACTAGTTCCCATTTGTTGGCAGCCTGTTATATGGCACAATGGCACGATGGATAAGGTATCGGCCTCAGTTGATCGTTTACTGTGCAAGAGTGAGGACGTACCTATCGGCTTTCACAGTGATTAAAATCGTGCTCGCAGTTTTTATTAGTTAGAAGTTTGCCACTTGATATTTCAAGTAGACGATGGTCCAGGTGGTAGTGGCGTCGGCAATCACAGTTGATCGTGTACTGTGCAAGAGTGAGGACGTACCTATCGGCTTTCACAGTGATTTAAATCGTGATCGGAGTTTTTACTAGTTAGAAGTTTGCCACTTGATATTTCAAGTAGTCGGTGGTCCAGGTGGTAGTGGCGTCGGCAAGCAGTGTGGAGGGTCGTGGGTTCGAACCTCAGCCGGACCCAAACATTTTATAGCATTTTTGCATAATAGAGAAGTGCAAGATTTTATTGATTGGGAAGACCAATTGATGGAAGCAGAGAAGTTAGCGGGTTCATCGAAAGGTGTCCCAGCAACGGAGCCAACGGCAAGTGAGCCAACGGCAGCAACAGCCGATCCCGCAACGGCAACAACAGCCGAGATGGGAAAAAATCAAAAGAGGAAGAAGATTCGTTACCAACCGAATCTTGTGAAGCGCCGCTCCACACTTACTTCAGCCCAGCTGCCTGCTGAAGTTAAGGAGACGGCGCGGACAGCTACGTCAGCGGCAGCAACAACACAGCAAAAACAAAAGCCCAACACCTCAGCAGACGATGAGGAGATATCCGAGGAGGGTGAAGGGCACTATACGAGTGACAGCAATAAGTTTGCGGACCTCGCATCAGAGGCGTCATCCGAAGAAGATGAAATTGAGGAGGAGCAAACTCTCCAAACCAAAATATCCCAATTTGAAGAGCAGATGCAGCGCCTCAAGGCAGAAGTAACACTCCTTCTACTACTTCTGAAGCAAAAGCAGAAGGCGCGCCGAGCTAAGGAGAAAAAAGAGCTCGAGGAAAAAACGGTGCTACAACAGCAGAAGCAGCAACAAAAACAGCAAGCCCAGCAGACAATACCAAAGCGGGTGCAACAACAACAAGCTCCAGCACAAGTGCCGCAGCAAAAACAACAACTATTGACGGCAGAAGTGCAAAACGAGCAAAAACAACAAACAGAACAGCCACAGCAGCAGGAGCAGGAGCAACAACAACAACTTCCACAGCAGCAAATGAAGCAGCAACAGAATCGGACGCAACATCAGCAGGCCCAGGAGCAGCAGCAGCGTGGGACACACAATAAGGGAGAGTGCAAACTCGGAAAAGAAAGGGTCGAAGATAAGAAAAAACTTAAATGTGCCGTATGCGGAAGCGACGGGCACCCCGCTAACTATCGGGGCTGTCCGAAGTTTCAGCAAATGAAGCAACAAAAAATAGCGAAGCAGACTGTCGAAGTAAAACGTCCATCAGGGCGTGCTCCTACAGCAACTATCGTCAACCCCCAAATTTCCTACGCCCAAATGGCGTCAGGAATGGGAAGTACGAGAAAGGTAGCCAAACAGGCCCCCGTGCCTAAGGCATCCGCGGCAGAGGCGGATGTTTTGACCTTGTTGCTGAGCATTCAAGGCCAGTTAACAGGGCTTTAAATCCAGATAAGGGAGCAGACAGAAAGGGTGGACCATATCTACTCTCTTCTGGGGCGCTGTAATCTGCGCGCTGTCGGAGAGGCCCTTTAGGATCCTTGCTGTGAATGTAAATTCACTGATTAGGATCGAACGTAGAGCTAATCTATTCCAGTTGTTGAAAGACCTATGTCCTGATGTGCTGATGGCTAGCGAAACCAAGCTAAACCAGAAGCATAAACTGACAAACAATAATTACAATATCGTAAGAACAGACCGGCCTGACTCCACTCAAGGGGGAGGCGTCGCAATCTTCGTTCGAAAGGGAATTAGTTATAAAGTAATATACAACAGTGAAGTGCGAAAATTTCGGTCGCTTGAGGCTTGCATTATATGCATCCCTCTCCAACAAGGGAAGCGGGTGTATTTAGTGTCGGCCTACGCGGCAGAAGCACCTCAGTCAACCGACTTTACGTCAGAGCTCGAGAAACTTTTCCAGGTCCTACGACTGAACTTGGATGAAAACTACTTCGTTATGGCTGGTGATTTGAACGCCAAACACCAAGATTGGGGAAATCAAATACAAAATTCCCGAGGTAGCCATCTTTATAATTGGATGGGTCAGTACAATATTGAATATAGGATCGATCTGCTGGCTACAGATAGGCCATCGTTTCCAAGAAGCGGTTCCTATCTGGATTTATTGCTAATCGACTCAAGACTGACAATAACAGACACTGTAGGTACACACACAAGAAACTGCTTACGGACGATCGAGTACGACAGCGACCACTGCGGACTAGCTGCCGTAATACAGCTTCCGAACGACCTTATGGAGTTGGAGGAGTATGTCCCAGTGCACTCTTACAATTACAGTAAGATGCGCTGGCCACGCTTCACCAACGCCCTATCAACTGAACTTCGTTCGAACATTATAACCCCACCAAATGACCGGAATCTTTCCAATACTGAGGTCATCAGAATTCTTCTGCAGCGTGACTTCGACAAAATTCAGCGATATTGTGATGACTGGAAGTTGAAAATCAACTTTCAGAAATCAAAAACAATTCTGTTAAGGACCCCTTTGGCTAGGGCCTCAAGGGATACGAGAAAGAACTGGCGCAAGCTGGTGATCGTAGGGCCATATGGACAGCAACTGACGAGTAAAAGTGTAGTAAAGTACCTTGGCATCTGGATGGATCAGTATTTGTATTTCGATAGACATATAAATGCTGCTTTAGCCAGGGCTAGAGGAGCTTTTGGCCTGACGAAACGGTTGTTTTATAGCAGCCGGCTTGACAGCAGGGTGGAGGTGATTTGCTACATGGCCCTTATCAGTCCAATGATTGTCTATGGGTGCCCGGTATGGTTCAACGTTGCCCCATCTCAAATGGAAAAGATTAGGGTGTTTGAGAGGCAATGTCTAAGACGCTGCCTTGGATTGCACAGAACACCAGAGTCGGAGTACACACACTATTATTCCAACCAGGTTCTATACAACGGGGCCAACATAAACAGAATTGATAATTTTTTGGTAAAGCTGATTCGGGGTCACATTGCAAGAGCGATGTCATCAGCCAACAGCTTGATCTTCGGGCTTACTACCCTAACGACGAATACTTCGAGAGTGTGCGTTTGAGCGGCTTTACCCCGCCCGAGGCATTTCTCTATTTTGATAGCCGGGGGCTCGTACAGGATAGATTGGCGGTACCGCTAATCTACCACGTCGGGCGAAGAACCGTGGATAGGCGGCTACTGTATGACAGAGACGTCATCGCACAAGGCGGAGCCGAGCGTCTTCGGTTCAGTAGGACTGTGTCCGATCGGGACCGAAGAGATAGGGTAAAACAGGAGAACCAGTTTTGGTGGTTGAATGTTAATTTGAATAAGAATAATGATAGTTGACTTCGTTACGTCTTGGCCGACTTACATAGTTTTAAGTGTAGTTTTAAGTAGGGACAGTTATGGTGGCACAAAAAAAAAAAAAAAAAATACAAACAAAAATATAAAAAAATACAAAAAAATACAAAAAAAAAAATGCTTGCTGTGGCTGTTCAACTCCCAGATTTTCATCAGCAAGTAAGTGTTTTTTCTCTTAAATTTAATAATTGTATCAATAATTTCACAATAAAATCCTTTACTTGGACGATTAGCAGAAGAAAATAATACAATAAAAATAAGTTTGAAAATAAATTTATTTTTTTTGTTTGTGTTTGGGTGATACTTCGACAAGACTTTTATAAGGCCTAGTACGAGTATTGTGATGTTTGCCCAGGAGCTTCCTTATGCAAATATTAACCTGCATTAGGAACTTGCAAATAGCTTTTCTGAAGAAGTTATGAAAATATATAGAAAAAAAAGTGATAGCGTGACGCCACGTTTCAAAGTTGAAGATTGTAGTGGCACTATTTGAGTGATATCACCCAGTGGCGTACACAGTACTCGAGAATTTTTGCGCTCTGACAAAAATTTCCACCCCGGGAATGGTTTCGTAAACTAGAAACTTACCACCACCACAAAAGATTTCCGCACCACCACGTACCATCAGCCAGACCATCAACCAACGACCCGAGAACTTATTAGCTCACAACCTCAAAAAGTTAAAAAGATTGGCACTACGAGTCACCGTACGAGAAAGGCCACGACCACTCACGAGCAGAACCCACTTCCATAATACCATACAATAGCAGCACACGAAAAACCAGTCAACAGCACCCTACAACCTACAACAGCATCCCGAGTTAACGTCTTCAAATCATCTGTCATACACACCATATACAACATTCAAGGATATCCAACAGGTCACAACAGAAATCTACGACCACCACATCACCTATACATAACTCCGAAATAACATACATCGAACTGCAGCATACGACATCATCCATCCATCCACCAACTTTAAGCAATACCATACGACCACACATACCTACCACTATCCCAGCATCCTTACCCAACGCACCAAACCCCAGCATCCTAACAACAAAGTGCTATCATCCAAATTATTATTTAAAACAAAAGCTAAGTACTACGATTTCTGATAAAAATTTTTAGTATATTAAAGTTTAATTTCTAAATTCTAAAATTATAAATTCTAAAATTATGTAACTAAAACTTACAAACTACCATTTAAAGTCTTACAATCTATCGTTAAAAATACTACAAACTATCAGTAAAACTTAAATAACTAAATTAAAAATTAAAACTTAAAATCACTAATCAAACCAAAAACAACAACCGTAGTAAACATTGAATTTTTTTTAAAGCAATTTTATTTCGATATAAATTTTTTCAAATTTAAATCTTATCTCCAATAGGAATCAAAACAAAGCATTAAAATTTAACCAACTATACCTAGCATCGAAGCGGTGCACCACCTCGACGGCGAACATATATCCCATATAAAAAAAAAGTACACCAAGGTTACAAATAATAAAGCTCATACACAGTATGATCGAAAAAGCTCGGTAAGTCATTTTTTTTTGATATTTGATTTATTTTGAACTGATTTAATATTCGAAATTGCTTTTAATCACATACGTGAACCATTTTATATAATTCGAAATCGAAAACAAAACAGCTACTGTGTACTACGGTAGACACAAAACCAAAATTGTATTGTATACTCTCAGGAGTTAATCGTGTTAACAATTTAGTGATTTTGTTTTTTTTTAATTAATGAATACATTACATACATTCATACCGATAGTTTTTTATTGGTTTTGATTAAAATTATTTTTGAGATATTTTTTTTTTGGAAACGAATAACGATAACTATAATTAAAACCTTAAATGTATTACTTATAAAAAAAGACAGAAAAACAAATTGAAATTTAAAAATTTTTTTGCTTTTCATAAATATTTTTGTTGCTTTGAAACTATTTATGCACCATCATATATTTTTCTTGACAATTTTATGAATTTGCATTTCTTGATAATATCTTTGAATAAAATGATTTATATTTATAACGGTTCACAATGGGAAGTGGAATCAATTTTTTTGGAATTTTAGGAACGTTTAAAATTAATTTTTAAAACCTTCTTCAAGGGTGAATATGGCGATGTTATAGGAACACCAAATAAGTTTCATCTGTCATCCGTCATCTGTCATCTGTCATCTGTCATCTGTCATCTGTCATCTGTCATCTGTCATCTGTCATCTGTCATCTGTCATCTGTCATCTGTCATCTGTCATCTGTCATCTGTCATCTGTCATCTGTCATCTGTCATCTGTCATCTGTCATCTGTCATCTGTCATCTGTCATCTGTCATCTGTCATCTGTCATCTGTCATCTGTCATCTGTCATCTGTCATCTGTCATCTGTCATCTGTCATCTGTCATCTGTCATCTGTCATCTGTCATCTGTCATCTGTCATCTGTCATCTGTCATCTGTCATCTGTCATCTGTCATCTGTCATCTGTCATCTGTCATCTGTCATCTGTCATCTGTCATCTGTCATATGTCATCTGTCATATGTCATCTGTCATCTGTCATCTGTCATCTGTCATCTGTCATCTGTCATCTGTCATCTGTCATCTATCATCTGTCATCTATCATCTGTCATCTGTCATCTGTCATCTGTCATCATCTGTCATCATCTGTCATCATCTGTCATCTGTCATCTGTCATCATCTGTCATCTGTCATCTGTCATCTGTCATCTGTCATCTGTCATCTGTCATCTGTCATCTGTCATCTGTCATCTGTCATCTGTCATCTGTCATCTGTCATCTGTCATCTGTCATCTATCATCTGTCATCATCTGTCATCATCTGTCATCATCTGTCATCATCTGTCATCTGTCATCATCTGTCATCTGTCATCTGTCATCTGTCATCTGTCATCTGTCATCTGTCATCTGTCATCTGTCATCTGTCATCTGTCATCTGTCATCTGTCATCTGTCATCTGTCATCTGTCATCTGTCATCTGTCATCTGTCATCTGTCATCTGTCATCTGTCATCTGTCATCTGTCATCTGTCATCTGTCATCTGTCATCTGTCATCTGTCATCTGTCATCTGTCATCTGTCATCTGTCATCTGTCATCTGTCATCTGTCATCTGTCATCTGTCATCTGTCATCTGTCATCTGTCATCTGTCATCTGTCATCTGTCATCTGTCATCTGTCATCTGTCATCTGTCATCTGTCATCTGTCATCTGTCATCTGTCATCTGTCATCTGTCATCTGTCATCTGTCATCTGTCATCTGTCATCTGTCATCTGTCATCTGTCATCTGTCATCTGTCATCTGTCATCTGTCATCTGTCATCTGTCATCTGTCATCTGTCATCTGTCATCTGTCATCTGTCATCTGTCATCTGTCATCTGTCATCTGTCATCTGTCATCTGTCATCTGTCATCTGTCATCTGTCATCTGTCATCTGTCATCTGTCATCTGTCATCTGTCATCATCTGTCATCTGTCATCTGTCATCTGTCATCTGTCATCATCTGTCATCTGTCATCTGTCATCTGTCATCTGTCATCTGTCATCTGTCATCTGTCATCTGTCATCTGTCATCATCTGTCATCTGTCATCTGTCATCATCTGTCATCTGTCATCTGTCATCTGTCATCTGTCATCAAAATTAGAAAAAAAAATATTAAAAATTTCTATTTGAAATCAAATGAGTAAATCATAAAATTACTATTTTTTGTTTTAAATAATCTTAAAAAAAAAAAAAAAAAAAAAAAAAAAATGTAAAATGTAACTTTTATTGAAAACTTGCTTTTAAATTTTTAACACAATCTTCTGCAGACAAGCCAAAAGGCTTCGCAGGAACTTATAAAATTTGTTAAGAAATTTTGAAGACATGAATAATAAAAAAAAAAAAAATCTGTCATCATCTTTCATCTGTCATCTGTCATCTGTCATCTATCATCTGTCATCTGTCATCTGTCATCTGTCATCTGTCATCTGTCATCTGTCATCTGTCATCTGTCATCTGTCATCTGTCATCTGTCATCTGTCATCTGTCATCTGTCATCTGTCATCTGTCATCTGTCATCTGTCATCTGTCATCTGTCATCTGTCATCTGTCATCTGTCATCTGTCATCTGTCATCTGTCATCTGTCATCTGTCATCTGTCATCTGTCATCTGTCATCTTGTTACGGTAAAATTTACCGTCACAAAAACCAACCTTCGCGAAGCTTCGGTTGTTTCCTTTCCTTTTTAATGTTCCGTTGTGGCTGCAAAATACTGGTGAGGTTGAGGGCAACCTTGGTACCATCAACCATTGGTGTACCTAGCCAGCATTTTGCAAAAGCAATACAAGCAGGTTTTCGAGTTTTGAATTCGAGTAATAGAGGTGGTCCCTAAAGATAACGGGTACTAGACTACTTGTGCCAGCGGATGAGCTGAGGAAGTAATGAGCCAGACTAGCTCTTACTTCAACTCTTACATGGACAACACAACAAATATTAATAACTTACCATCCTAACTTAAAGTAACGTAATTTAACTTTGCAAAATAATATAAATTAACATGTTATTGTATGTAAGCAAAATGGGCCTTTAACGCGTTTAATTATAACTTAAGTTTAAAAAAAAAGATTTATCGGAATGTAAATAGTAAAGTTAGTGTTTATGTGGGATATGCCTTCCTCCTTCTCATTTCGAAAAGAATAGTTTTGTATTTTATTCGCTCTTCGCATCATTCGCGAACAATTAGTGATAACTGGGAGAATGCCCAGCGAAGTCTTTTTCTCGGTTTTAATTCTTTTTAATTTTCTCGAAGAATGTAGTTTGAAAGGGGTCTGAACTTGACCATTAAGTTTCGGCAAGTTTTGGAAGGTCTCCAACAACTTGTTGAAACCGTGAATGAGAGAGTGAATGTAAAGTTTCGTTGAGAATCAATAACGGTTGCTTTCTTGAGGAGAAGCAATTCTTCCAGGAAGCCGTGATGCCGTGACCGATGATCACGAAAACGATTGGCTGGTTGTATGTGTGTGTGAGAGATTGGAATGGTCGAGGGAGGAATTTCTTTGTGATGTTGAAGCTGGAAGGTCACTCTTTGGAGAGACTTTCAAGCGACAGGTTGAGAAAAGGATTAGAGAAAATAGAAAAGAGGAGAAAGATCGAGAAAAAAGGAAGATTAAGGTAAAGACTTTGGAAGAAGAATTTTTGGTGAAAGGGAAAGGATTCGAGGAGCGAATACTTTTTTGAGGAAAAATTCGAGAGGAGATTTTGGAGGCAGGAAATATAAAGATACGTAGATTGATTTTTAAGTTTAACTAAATCGTTATTTAAGTTATATGTATATATATATATGTACGTTTTTGTATGTATATATATATACATATATAACATTTCCGATAATTCTTTGTGTGTTTAATTTCTAGTTGTATCCCTATTTACTGTGGGAAGCGGTATTTTTTTTTTTCATTATTTCATTTAACGTTAACGGCTGATTTGCGGTTTTTGTGTTCTTTTTTAATTTGAATTTTTCTGCTTAACGTTTCACCGTAAGCCATACATAACTTTTATTGTAACCAATTTCTTTGTTTTAAAAAATTTTGGGTTTTAATCCAGGGGTTCTGAATCCCACGGTTTCCCAAATAAAAAGTAATTTAAGACCCCTTCTGGGCATAAAAATAAACTGGTGTTTTATTTATTATCTTTTTGGTTATGTTTAAGATTTTCATCCCATCTAACTTCGAATAGTTTTGGAATTTTACTATTATAATTTTTCTAACAAAAATTCCTGGCGCCCATTCTTATTGCAAGTACCCCACTGTACTTGTAATAAAACATTTTGTTTTGATTAACTTTATCGATTCGACAATCAATAAAGTTTATCAAAACTCTAAATTCTTCCATCGAACCCAGCCCAGCTGAGCAGCCGTATTGGTAGCTTTCGTTAAAGAGCTACTTGTTGCACTTTTTTTTGTATTCTTTTTCGTTGTCTCATTCTTGTGATCGATCTGTCAAATTAAAATCATTCGTGTTTTTAATCTCGTGGCGCCGGTGCGCATTTATATTATTAAATTATGATTTGTTTATTGGAACTCCGATAGTTCCACCGCGATTTTAAAGTTCGATTAAAATATAATAATAAATCATTAAAATATAAATTCACCAACCCCATAATAACTACCAAACGGGAGAAAAAGTGCAACAAATTGGCGCCCAACGTGGGGGGCAAACCTAGTGGAAGAATTTGTGTTTGGTTTTCTTTGAAAACTGTGGTTGAAGTGTTTCTTTTGTTTTTTTATTCTTTTTGTGAACATTTAATTCCGTGATTTCTTTTTATTCAGGTGCAATTTTCGTGGTCGGTAAGATGCTGTATTGAAGGGAGTGTTGAGCTAGAAGAGAAAAGGTGAAGGGAGACGGGTACATAGTGCACCTGAAACACATATACCTGGTTCATTACTTACCCGCAAGTATTCTTTTGTTTTTTTACATAATTATAACTGTAACATTTCATTTAACTTCGTAATCATAATCCTATTTACATACATACATATTCATTTTAATTGCATTTATTTAAATTCGTTTACTTCCAATTCATTTTGTTTTTGCGTTATTTACATACATACGTATGAAGATAAGCAAAGTGGCAAACGGGGTATACATACCTGCAGATTTTTTTTTTTTCAATTGATTTCTCTTTGGAAACATACGAAGTATACATACATATTGATACATACATTTTTTTAATTCTTCTGGTAAACAACTTTCGTAGTGTTGTTAGACCGTGGGATTTTTGCTGGGAATTTAATTTTAGCAAAATCCTTTTTGCTTAAAGTGAATTTTGTTTTAACCTTTTTTTTTAAGTTACTTACTTTAGTATTTGGAATTTGTTTTTTTCGAAAATTTTGGAAATATTTTATTATTAATAAATGCTTTTGAGACAAATCGTTTTTGTTCAATCAAAAGACATTTGAAAATTATTTTGTTGGTTGCTGATAACAAAAGTTTTTGGAAATTTTACCAGAGTTACCACCGTGCAGATTTATCTTTTTGGTTTAGTTTTTTTTCATTAACTCGTAAATAAATATTTTCTTTTGCGTACTTTTGCGGCGAGTTTAAATTTAAATAAAATATAGTCTAGAGATACCAACGTATTAAAAAAAAAAACAATATTCTGGTTGACAGAATATGTATTAATTGCAATTTCTTTACAATTTTTTTTTATTTTTAAATTTTTGTTTCGGTTTTCTTTTATTTGGGTTCTGGTTCACAGAAGACCCAAACGCGAATTTTATTTTTTTTATTTAATTAATTAATTGGTTTACGTTTTGTAAAGAAAAGAGTTGCCAATTTACTTTTTTAATTTCTTTTAAATTTTTTTTTGCTTTTGCGAGTATTCTTTAAATTTAACAAAAATTCAAAATGAATATCGGGCGGTTAGCACAAGACGAACTGGCGTACGAGATGAAGGTCAGGGGTCTAAAAGTCGCGACGGTTGAAGAAATGCGAAAGACATTGCGCTCATCGAGATTACTCGTTAAGAGGAACTCGTTTACTTACGAGGAAGATCGCGACGCGGTTGAAGCGAAAATTGTAGAGATTAGGGACCTTCTAAAGGTACCTCCGAAGAATCCCAAGTCTTCGGAGTACATTAAGATTGTAACGAAGATTGAGTGGTGTATAGCTCGGTTAGCTAGAACACCGTGCGGGTCTGAAGAGCAAGAAGAAGCGATTAGCCCCTTCGAAACAGCGTTTTGTTTTTACTCGGTGATCTCACGGGGGATGAAGAGAATAGCGACAAGGATGAAGAGTCACCGGTAAAGAAGACTCCAGCTAGGATTGAAACCCAACTTAAGGTACCGGTAACAGTTGTTCATAATGAAATTGCGAGTCCTCGTCTGGATTAAGTTCCAGTTCAGGGCGAAAAAGTTTAGGGCCTGTTTTAGGGGCGGTAGCTGAACAAGGTCGAGTTGTTAGCAGTCCTAGAGTAGGGGGGGAGGTTGTTAGGGTTCTTGAACGTTTTTTTGTTCAACAAAAATGTCCTGAACGAGTTGGAAAGTGGGGGGTGACCCGTGGCAAAAACAGGCAAAAGGGCGGACGTCTGTTATGAAGGTCGTCTCAAGTTAAACAACAAAGTATTTGCCAGTCTCAAACAAGGCGGTCCATTCAAGTTTGGTTTGGGTCGCGGCAAAGTCAGCAAGGGTGTATTCTTGTATTGTTGGTGTAGCAGGCATGAAGGTTAGAGGAAAGAGACGCATCACTTGCCCAGCACATATGGCCTACGGTGCGCAAGGATCCCCACCAAACAGTACATTGGTGTTTGAAATTGAATTGAAAGCAGTGCAGTAAATAAACACAATCGAAGCGAGCGAAGAGGAGTATTTCTTAATTTTTGTTGAGCCTTTCTTTTTAGAAAAAAAAAAAATGTAAAATCGTTACTTTTTTCCTATATACCTTTTTATTGCTGTTACTACAACACAAAAACAAAACTTATTTAACAAATAGGTTTCTATTTTTCTCTTTTTTACATGTTATCTAGGTTTTTTTTTATTTAATTGAAGTTAAAACTTTTCGTTAATGTTTGTTTATCTACATCATCACACCCGACACTTATTCTTTTTATATTAACCGAAGTAAAGAAACTGATAGATTAATTATATTACCCGGCAATTACAGAATAAAGATTTTTTTAAAAATAATTTTCAATATTTACTCGACCGCAATACCATTTCTCATAACTTTCGATTCATCAAGAGAAGCACTGCTGTAAAGATTTTTGGTAAGGAATTTGTAAATAAGATACATCTATAATTTGTTGGATCATTTGCGTCTCCTTTTTTATGTATCGGAAATACCAGAGCTTCTTTGAAGAGGGCAGGTACCTGTGCCGTATTAAAAATGTGGTTGAAACTTTGGCATATTTTCCGAATAAATTAAATTGGTGCATTTTTGTAAAATTCCTGGCCTTCATCCATCATAAATTGTTATCTCAGGTATGTAGATTGTTTTATTGGAATATTGTGTATTTTTAAATTCCATAAGGTATATAGTTAGTTTAGTTTTAGTTTAAATGACTTCTTTATTTCTTAGAATAATAACAATTTGTAATATTAATTTCTTAAGCCTAATTGATATGACCAATATGGCCGTCTACCAGACTGACATTTTGAAATATTATTACATTTATTAAAATACAGAAAGTGTTAAATATTTTTTGTTTACTATTTTATAAAACTAAAAATCTTCTTCAAGAATAGCTTTTCTATAACGTAGTGCAGTAACAATATAGTTGTAGAGTCCATCCCGTCCTTGGTCGCCGTTGAGTATGTTGAGCATTTCTCCTTCTTCTATGCTGCGTTTGCTGAAGTATCAACCGAAATTCAATCAGCACTGGGCATATCGCAATAAAATGAAATGTATCTTCACGAGCTTTCATGTTACATAGACTACACAGCAAAGGCAGATCTGGTCGGTGTGGTACAAAATTTAGGTTGAGCAATTCGCCTCTCGCTTTAAAAATTATGTTTATTTTGTTTAGTGAGTTCCTATTTAGAAGGTACGAGTTCTGTTGAAGATTGTATATTAGACGACTATAGTAGCATCTAAACAGAGAAGACCTGGCTTCCGATGCATACCTCTCAAACAGTACGCTTCCGAACTGCTCCAGGATCTCATTAAACTTTATCCTTAGCCTTGACGGTTGCTCTCCTGAAGTTATATTAAAGTTAGTTCCACATGTTGTTGCAAGATTAGTCCATTCTTCGAACATTGTTCCTTTTTCTTTGATGGCCGCTTTTAAAACTTTCTTTGGTATCCGATTACCTTCCATTTCAATTACCTTTACAATATAGTTGAAGTGTATGGCTAGGGTGTCCATTACCAAAGGTGGTATACCTGATTCTAGGTAAATCATGTAATTTGGCGTATTTTTTGGTAATCGAAAGATTCTTTTTACAAAATACCTTAGGAATTTTTCCACAGATTCAAAGGAGGAATGCCCCCAAACTTGCGCCCCGTAAAATAGGATTGACAGTGCTGTGGAGCGGAACAACTTTTGTTTAGAACTGTGCTCAACGTACCTGTTCCTGATGCATCTTTCCCATAACGAGGAGATTGCTCGCTTGGCCTCCGCCAATTTTCCCTCCAGATGTTTTTTCATATTTAGGTTTGAGGTTAGCAAAACTCCAAGGTATTTGTACTCGCGCACAATATCAACTGTCTGGCCATTATACTTCCATTTTTCATTTCTTGAATAACTGCCACTTCCACCTCTGAAAATCATCATCTGCGATTTTTGCAGATTAACTTCAAGGTTCCATCGATTGCATTATACCCCCAGCCTATTTATCATGAGCTGCATGCCATCTATTGTTTCGGTGAACAGCACGATGTCATCTGCATACATAAGGGCTGGGACAGTCAATCCTTCAACAACGATTCCTCCTCTCACTTCATCAGTAATATCATTGATGAAAATTATAAATAGCAGGGCACTAAGTATACATCCTTGCTTAAGACCAGTTACTGTTGCAAACTCCTCGGATATTGACTCGCCGTCCCAAACGTAGGCTAAGTTGTTGGCGTACATCGCTCTTAGGACGCTTACAACTTTGCTCGACACTCCTGTCACACAGAGCTTGTAAAAAAGGGCTTCACGATCGACTGAGTCAAATGCTGCACGAAAGTCTATAAAGAACGCGTATAACTTCTTCTGTCTCCTTTTATAAAGATCAGCAATGTTCAACATAACTTTTCCTGAAACCAGCCTGGAATTCTGATAGAATTTTTTTGTTCTCTACCCACTTTGACAGTCTGTTGTGAATGAGTCCAGCAAAAAGTTTAACGCAGGTGTTAAGAAAAGAAATCCCTCTGTAGTTTGCTGGGTCCTCATAGCTACCTTTTTTGTGGAGCGGGAAGATAATTGATTTTTGGAAAGCTTCAGGGACTGACGCACTTTCAAAAATTCGGTTGAATTCCGCTGTTAAAAGACAGACAAATTTTCCGTGGCGTGTTTGAAGAATTCGAAGGGGATACGGTCATCCCCTGGGGCTTTGTTTAATTTTGAGTTTACAATAGCATCTTTCACCTCTTGGATCGAAAAAGGGACATCTAAGTAATCATCGAGGATTAAGGGAGCTGCATATTGTACCAATGGACCACTTGTTGTGTTATTGAGAAGACTGACGAAGTAGTCTCTAAGATTAGATGCACGTAAACCCCGAGCGATGAAATTTGTTTTTCTATTAAGGTGCTTAACAGCTTTCCAGAAATCCGAAGATGAGCGGGTGTTATTTATAATGGCTATATTTAAGTTTTCAAATGAAATTTTCTAAAAATCTCTAGGTTTTGGGTTCTTAAAAGGTTGAGGTATTTAAACGATAAGTTTCTTGCTTTTATGCATTCTGCATCAAACCATTTTTGTTTAAATAATGTTTTATTTTTGTAAGGATTGCTTTGCAGGTTTGATTTTTTAATAATTTCTAATTTATTAATTTCCCCTTTAGCGTCTCCTATACAACTTTCATTCAGAACATGACAGTTTAAATCATCTGCAAGCTCCAAGATTTTCGATCCCTTATTATCGCACAAAGCGTCTTTCGAGTTACGGTTCAGGTTGAATACCGGGAAATGTATACTGATGTAGTTATTTTGAGAGAGGCCAATTCTGGCATTGAAATCTCCAATAATCATTACGTTAGTCGAATCGATGTCTTGCAAGTTGTCACACAATTTTTCAAAATCTAATTGCCAGTGATTACAATTAAGGTAAACTGGAACTAAGTACATTTTTTCGCCACCAGCTTCAACATCCAGCACCCATGACCCTTCTGCTTTTTCAAATTTCAGATTTAAGCCAACCAGATTTCTGCGATAGCCAAAGAGTTCTCCCCCACTGCCACGACCAAAGATTGATGTTTTAACAGCATGATCCCATCTTAATTCATACTCAAAAAATAATTTCTTAAATCTATCTTCTTCTCCTTCTAACAAATGAGTTTCAAAAAGAACAAAAATATCAAAAGTCTTAATATAATTAAAAAAATTCACATACATAGTTTTGTTTTTTACTCCTGATACATTATAACTTCTAATTCTTATTTATTAATAAAAATACTAGCATTCTGGTAGACTGATAAATCTCATGCCTCGTGTGGACGAGCATCGCTTGTGCTTGCACCCAAATTATATTGTAACTGCTGTGGTGTCACCCTGTTATTTCTTCTGTCATCATTGTATATATATTCTTATAGTACTATCAAGACGAAAAACTATGGTAGCGCCGCCTGGGTTAACCGGAGCTGTGCTATTTTTTTGGAGTTTTTGTGAGAGCTTAGAACTGGGGTGGGGGAAGAGAATATTCGGGTAATGGAGGAATAAGTAATAATAGTAAAAAGAGAACAAACTATACAAAATCCATGGGAGTTGGAAGAGAATTGCAGGTTTGATTTTTGATATGAATATTTAGGTAATGGAGGAATAAGTAATAATAGTAAAAAGAGAACAAACTATACAAAATCCAAGGGAGTTGGAAGACAACTGCCAGTCTGATTTTTGATATGTGTTTTTCTGTGTCTATTTAGCTCTGTGGATAGGGAAAGATGGGTAGATAGATATAAAGAAATGGAAGAATTATAATTATAATATTTTATATATGAATATACACAATGAACATGTTTGGTTATATGAGTATTTTTTTTCAGAATATGGGTATACAAAAAAATAAAACCGAAGCCATGGTTGCCCATAAGTAAAAATTAATAAGTAGTATAAATAATTTTATATTATGAAATACTATTGTGAGTAATATTTTTTGTTGTTAATTTTATTAAATAGTATTTACTTTTAAAGAGAATAAAGGCTTAACTGGCCAGTTTTTGCAAAACTGCAAACGTAATATATTTTTTTTTCTTACTAGGTCCATTTTTGTGCCGAGAAATACGCCAATTGTTTTAAAATCCAAAATCTAAGGTTTTTGACGCATTTTTGAAAATTCGTAGAGGTTGAAAATTAGTCAGTAAGAATGAAGACCTTGTAAATAAAAAAAAACTCGAAAAAATGATGTTCATTCAAAATAATCAATAAAATTAAATTGCAGCGGGTACACCATAAGCAGATTGTTTTAATTAAATTTATAAATATTGTTGGCTATTGAAAATCTATCAAACTCTTTTAGGAAAAAACTTTCGATAAATTTACCAAAGTGGTAATCATGAGAGAAAAAAGAAGTCTATTAGGTTGCCAAATTTAAAAGTTCTTTCAACAAATTCAGAATTTTCCTTGGTTTTGGGTAGGTTTGAGTGATATGCGTTGTTGATGCCGTTGTAGTTCGGTCTTTACAATTTTTTTTACTTTATATTTTATGATGAATCATTTGTTTTAATAATTTTTTGTGTTTTAATAAAAATTGATAAATACATAATATGTACCTACATTGCATTTAAAAAAAAAACAAAAACAGCAGGTACTTATTACATAGTACATATATATTTTTCAGTAAAATCACCCCTTACAAAATACCTAGTTTATTTCTAATTATACCTAATAACTAGGTAGATATAAAAACTACTGAAAAAATCAAAATATAAAACTGGCAACAATCCTTTAATTACACATTTTACAGAAAAGTTCCAAAACAAGAATCTATTCAAGTTTTCAAAATATTTAAAAAAAAATTAAGACAAAAAGTGAACAAAAAGACTTCACTAAATGTCGCGTCTAATTTATGTGTTTGAACAAAAACGAAAATGCACTCAAATTATAGAAAATATTAAAACGAACAACGTGTAATTTTATTTTTGCCAACGCAACATGTTAGAGTCGAGATATTTGCCAAAAATTAAATTTTGCTTATGTTTTCGATAGGACATGCATGTGCTCAAGCTGGGGTACCTCGACTTTTATTAGTCGTGAAGAGTTTGTTTTTTCTTAAAATTGTGGGGAATGAATAGAACTAATAAATTAGTAAAAACAATGTATACCACAATATTAGATTTTGTTGATATAATTACGAAAAAGTGTAATTTTAAAACGAAGAACTGACTTTGACTAGCTGCATTTTTGTACGGATGTATTTGAACCAAAAGAAATTGCACTTTATTGAAAGAAAATATTATCATGATCCATTTGATTTTTAGTTTTTGGCTTCATGGCATACTGGAAGCGAAATATTAGCAAAAAACAAAAAAAAATGCATTTTTGTGTATAACTTTGGTAAGAAGAGATGTCAGGTGGTGCAAATTTGCAAATAGACTCCTATCGGCCCATGAAAAAATAACTGACAGTGCCTCTCCGCGCAAGGTCAAATTACCGATTAACTGATCTAATGTCGTTCTTATTGAATAGAATAGGGAATTCAACAAATGTTGATAAACGTTTGCAATTGCGTAACAGCCAAGCAAGGACAAATATGTATTGAGTAAAAACAAAAACGAGTATCTACAACAAACTGCACGTAAACTGGCAACATAGAGAAACCCAATTGAGGCAGTAACAAATTTTAAAAGGTTAAGGACACAAATGTGGAAACAACATTAATGGAATCATATTGAGATAGCACTTCAGGAAGTTGCTCATCCAAAATACAATGAACATGTCCATACAGTTTGATTCTACTTGCTGAATCACCTAAAAGTTTACAGTTGATGATAAATAAGTTAAACGAAAATTGCAATTTTGGGTACCTTATTATAAATCTGGATAAATAGAAAGTTATGATAGCAGGATGTACGAGAGGAAGATGTTCACAAAGAGAGAAATGGTGTTGGGGTCTAGTGAATCAAAAGCTACAAATAACTTGGAATAGATGTGACTCCAACCTACAATATTAAACAACATCTCGCATCAAATCTTGTCCCAACAAAAACTGCAAATAATATTGGGTGGACTCTACTATTCAGAGACATAGATTTTGAACATCAACTTCTTGCCTGGGTTGATTGTATTGACATAATCCAAGGATTTAACAACCATATAGAAAACGAAAGACCCCAGAGTGCACAAGTGTATAACTACTTCAAATGTGTGCTACTGCATGAAAATAGCTAGTGATCGGGCTAGCTGCCCAATACACACTCCGAAACGTTTTTATCTCAGAACCTTTACAGAACTTATTAAAGTAATTTTAAATCCTACATTTAATTTGTATAGCAACAAATGAAAATAAAATTCTTAAGAAAAAAAATCTGAGAAATCAAATGCGAGATGTAGAATTTAACTTACAGAGTTTCCAACCGATGCAAATGAGATTCTTGGCATATGATGATTAAAAATTATACCACCAGTTTCAGTGTTTACCAAATTCAGTACCGGCATTTTGCAAACGAGGTCTGTCCGAAATGTACTGACAAATTTTTGTATCTTTTCTTGTAATTGGTGGCACCATTCCAAGAAAACACTCAAATGAATGCACAGGTTTAGTACCAACAGACTAAAGGACCCATAGTTTGCCAACAAGTGAGGACTATCTTTCCCAAGGACTGAGAACAATAAGCAGCAGTGAACCTACCTCCATCGAAGACCAATGGTGTGCTGTGAAAAATGTGGTGAAAGTATAGTCGGTCGAGCACAAGAAAGAAATAGTTCTTGACTATCCGCAGAAACCTGGAAAAAGATCGACGAAAGAAAACAACTTAGAGCTCTCATCGCAGCTACTTAAGCAGCAGAAAGAAATGAGCTAGAGTCTACGTTACGTATGAAGACAAGAGAAGTTTACTGTAGCGTGAGACGTGACAAGCGTAACTACATCAACGCATTAGCTGAAGAAGCAGAAGAGGCCGCAAATCGGTGTGCCAGCAGAACTGTATACAAATCCCAAAAACAACACCTGGTGAAAGATGTATATGGTTCCCTGCTCCATTCGGATGAGGTGGAATAAACACTTCGCTTCTGCATTAAACCGTGTGTTGCGCATCCTATACCTGATGACACGTCCGAACCAACAAATGCCCGAATTCGCTCCACACCTCCCAGTAGAGAGTAGTATTCCTGCGAGTATTCCTGCAGAGCTCTTACAAGCAGCACCAACGACATCAACTCAGAGAGTTGAGCCTGGAACTCTGAGTGCTTCCCAAAGGAGTGGAAAAACGGAATGACCGTCAAGCTCCAAAAGAAAGCAGATTTGATGCAGTGTGAAAACTGGAAATGGAGTCTGACATCCCAACTAAAACATCTGGACTACGCGGACGACGTATGCTTACTCAAGGGAGGAGAAAGAAGCAGACATCGTGGGACTGAAAATTCACACGGCAAAAACACAAATGATCAGCCTCGGACGAAACTCATCCGTGCAAGACAATATTTCTGGACAACCGGTAGAGAAAGTAGAAGACTTCCAGTCGCCAAAGGCGGAACCGAACAAGACGTCGACAGTCGTATTAAAAAGGCAAAGGTGGCTTTCGGAATGCTGTCCAAAATGTGGACAAATAATGCTATAAGCTTAAAGACCAAGCTGAAAGAGTTCCAGAAACCGTACACAATGGCACGTAGGAGTAGTGAAGGCCTATGCCCTTAAGGGGATAACAACGGACTCATAAAGGTCTGAGGACCTAAACATGTATGCATGCAGTATTTGTATATTCAATTAAATATATATACCTTATGGAATTTAAAAATACACAATATTCCAATAAAAGAATGTAAATACCTGAGATAACAATTTATGATGGATGAAGGCCAGGAACAGATCGAGTTGCGACAGAATTTTACAAAAATGCACCAATTTAATTTATTCGGAAAATATGCCAGTTTCAACCACATTTTTAATACGGCCCAGGTACCTGCCCTCTTCAAAGAAGCTCTGGTATTTCCGATACATAAGAAAGGAGACGCAAATGATCCAACAAATTATAGATGTATCTTATTTACAAATTCCTTACCAAAAATCTTTACAGCAGTGCTTCTCTTGATGAATCGAAAGTTATGAGAAATGGTATTGCGGTCGAGTAAATATTGAAAATTATTTTTAAAAAAATCTTTATTCTGTAATTGCCGGGTAATATAATTAATCTATCAGTTTCTTTACTTCGGTTAATATAAAAAGAATAAGTGTCGGGTGTGATGATGTAGATAAACAAACATTAACGAAAAGTTTTAACTTCAATTAAATAAAAAAAAACCTAGATAACATGTAAAAAAGAGAAAAATAGAAACCTATTTGTTAAATAAGTTTTGTTTGTGTTGTAGTAACAGCAATAAAAAGGTATATAGGAAAAAAGTAACGATTTTACATTTTTTTTTTCTAAAAAGAAAGGCTCAACAAAAATTAAGAAATACTCCTCCTCGCTCGCTTCGATTGTGTTTATTTACTGTACTGCTTTCAATTCAACTTCAAACACCAATGTACTGTTTTGTGGGGATCCTTGCGCACCGTAGGCCATATGTGCTGGGCAAGTGATGCGTCTCTTTCCTCTAACCTTCATGCCTACTACACCAACAATACAACAATACACCCTTGCTGACTTTGCCGCGACCCAAACCAAACTTGAATGGACCGCCTTGTTTGAGACTGGCAAATACTTTGTTGTTTAACTTGAGACGACCTTCATAACAGACGTCCGCCCTTTTGCCTGTTTTTGCCACGGGTCACCACAAACCACCTCCCTTTTGCTTTTGGGCTCCTTGTTGTTGCCTTCTTTCTTGTCTTTTCTCTGCTTGCCCTCTTTCTTTTGTGGTTCGACGCCGTTTTGCTTGGGCTTCACTCGTCTTCACTTTCGACTTCTTCCTTATCATCGTCGTCGTCGTCCTCTTCTTCGTCATCATCGCATCTGGCTCACCATTGAAATCGTTGGACTCTACTATTCAGAGGCACTCCGAATTGTTTTTATCTCGAAACCATTCCAGAACTTATTTAAGTCATTTTAAATCCTACATTTTATTTGTTAGCAACAAATAAAAATAAATTTCAAGAAAAAAAAAATCTGAGAAATCAGTATGGAAGAGTATAAAATTTAACTTACCACAGTCTCCAACCGATGCAAATGAGATTCTTGGCATATTAGATTACAAATTATATACCAATTTCTGCGTTTAACAAATTCAGTGGCTTGGTGCTCACATTAAAAATTACATTGGTACCGACATTTTGCAAATAAGGTCTGTCCGAAATGTACTGAGAAATTTTTGTATCTTGTCTTGTAATTGGTGTTTAAACACGAGACCATGATAAACAGAAAACAAGGTATGCTTATTATGAGTGCCATGTCGCCATATTGGAAAACTGATGACGTAGTAGTCATCTCCGATGCTGACAATCGAGTTTTTTTCAGTTTCATTGTTGTTGTTTTCAATTAAAAAGAATGTTTTCTCAAAATCCATAACTGACGTTCGCGCGAACTGCCCATGTGAAAGATGACTATGACGTCACAGAAAACCTGCCAAAAATTTAATGAGCATACCTTGTTTTCTGTTTATCATGCACGAGACCATGATAAACAGAAAACAAGGTATGCTCATTAAATTTTTGGCAGGTTTTCTGTGACGTCATAGTCATCTTTCTCATGGGCAGTTCGCGCGAACGTCAGTTATGGATTTTGAGAAAACATTTTTTTTAATTGAAAACAACAACAATGAAACTGAAAACAACTCGATTGTCAGCATCGGAGATGACTACTACGTCATCAGTTTTCCAAAATGGCGACATGGCATTCATAATAAGCATACCTTGTTTTCTGTTTATCATGCACGAGACGACCTGTCCAACTTCCATATAGCATGATAAACAGAGAACAAGGTTACTCATTAGATGGGTATTACACGTCGCATGTTTAGTTGCGCATGTATGAAGTGCAAAAGAGAAAAAAGAATAAAATTGTATGAATTTTGTATATCCGGAAATGTAATACAGGTCTTAGGTCTTTGACATTTTTTCTGTGACGCCAGTCATCTTTCTCAGCCCGAACGTCCGATCAGTTTTGGATTTGGAGAAGGCATTTTTGTATTGAAAACAACAACAATGCAACAGAAATTTACTACAACAAAATGCCTTCTCCAAATCCAAAACAAGGTATACTCATTAGATTTTTGACAGCTTTTTTTGTGACTTCTCATAGGCAGTTCGTCCGAACGTCAGTTTTGGATTTGGAGAAGACATTTTTTAATTGAAAACAACAACAAATTTGTTAGGAACATTAAAGGCTTCCAAATTAATTTAATTTTAATCACTAATAGATGTGATATTTGATATTTAAAAAAAAAATAAGACAAAAAGTGAACAAAAAAAAAGACTTCACTAAATGTCGCTTATTATTTATGTGTTTGAACAAAAAGAAAATGCACTCAAATTATAGAAAATATTAAAACAAACAACGTGTAATTTTATTTTTGCCAACGCAACATGTTAGAGTCGAGATATTTGCCAAAAACTAAATTTTGCTTATGTTTTCGATAGGACATGCATGTGCTCAAGCTGGGGTACCTCGACTTTTATTAGTCGTGAAGAGTTTGTTTTTTCTTAAAATTGTGGGGAATGAATAGAACTAATAAATTAGTAAAAACAATGTATACCACAATATTAGATTTTGTTGATATAATTACGAAAAAGTGTAATTTTAAAACGAAGAACTGACATTGACTAGCTGCATTTCTGTACGGATGTATTTGAACCAAAAGAAATTGCACTTTATTGAAAGAAAATATTATCATGATCCATTTGATTTTTAGTTTTTGGCTTCATGGCATACTGGAAGCGAAATATTAGCAAAAAACAAAAAAAATGCATTTTTGTGTATAACTTTGGTAAGAAGAGATGTCAGGTGGTGCAAATTTGCAAATAGACTCCTATCGGCCCATGAAAAAATAACTGACAGTGCCTCTCCGCGCAAGGTCAAATTACCGATTAACTGATCTAATGTCGTTCTTATTGAATAGAATAGGGAATTCAACAAATGTTGATAAACGTTTGCAATTGCGTAACAGCCAAGCAAGGACAAATATGTATTGAGTAAAAACAAAAACGAGTATCTACAACAAACTGAACGTAAACTGGCAACATAGAGAAACCCAATTGAGGCAGTTACAAATTTTAAAAGGTTAAGGACACAAATGTGGAAACAACATTAATGGAATCATATTGAGATAGCACTTCAGGAAGTTGCTCATCCAAAATACAATGAACATGTCCATACAGTTTGATTCTACTTGCTGAATCACCTAAAAGTTTACAGTTGATGATAAATAAGTTAAACGAAAATTGCAATTTTGGGTACCTTATTATAAATCTGGATAAATAGAAAGTTATGATAGCAGGATGTACGAGAGGAAGATGTTCACAAAGAGAGAAATGGTGTTGGGGTCTAGTGAATCAAAAGCTACAAATAACTTGGAATAGATGTGACTCCAACCTACAATATTAAACAACATCTCGCATCAAATCTTGTCCCAACAAAAACTGCAAATAATATTGGGTGGACTCTACTATTCAGAGACATAGATTTTGAACATCAACTTCTTGCCTGGGTTGATTGTATTGACATAATCCAAGGATTTAACAACCATATAGAAAACGAAAGACCCCAGAGTGCACAAGTGTATAACGACTTCAAATGTGTGCTACTGTATGAAAATAGCTAGTGATCGGGCTAGCTGCCCAATACACACTCCGAAACGTTTTTATCTCAGAACCTTTACAGAACTTATTAAAGTAATTTTAAATCCTACATTTAATTTGTATAGCAACAAATGAAAATAAAATTCTTAAGAAAAAAAATCTGAGAAATCAAATGCGAGATGTAGAATTTAACTTACAGAGTTTCCAACCGATGCAAATGAGATTCTTGGCATATGATGATTAAAAATTATACCACCAGTTTCAGTGTTTACCAAATTCAGTACCGGCATTTTGCAAACGAGGTCTGTCCGAAATGTACTGACAAATTTTTGTAATTGGTGGCACCATTCCAAGAAAACACTCAAATGAATGCACAGGTTTAGTACCAACAGACTAAAGGACCCATAGTTTGCCAACAAGTGAGGACTATCTTTCCCAAGGACTGAGAACAATAAGCAGCAGTGAACCTACCTCCATCGAAGACCAATGGTGTGCTGTGAAAAATGTGGTGAAAGTATAGTCGGTCGAGCACAAGAAAGAAATAGTTCTTGACTATCCGCAGAAACCTGGAAAAAGATCGACGAAAGAAAACAACTTAGAGCTCTCATCGCAGCTACTTAAGCAGCAGAAAGAAATGAGCTAGAGTCTACGTTACGTATGAAGACAAGAGAAGTTTACTGTAGCGTGAGACGTGACAAGCGTAACTACATCAACGCATTAGCTGAAGAAGCAGAAGAGGCCGCAAATCGGTGTGCCAGCAGAACTGTATACAAATCCCAAAAACAACACCTGGTGAAAGATGTATATGGTTCCCTGCTCCATTCGGATGAGGTGGAATAAACACTTCGCTTCTGCATTAAACCGTGTGTTGCGCATCCTATACCTGATGACACGTCCGAACCAACAAATGCCCGAATTCGCTCCACACCTCCCAGTAGAGAGTAGAGATGGATTAAAACACTGAAAAACAATAAGGCGGTAGGACTGGACGGTATTCCTGCAGAGCTCTTACAAGCAGCACCAACGACATCAACTCAGAGAGTTGAGCCTGGAACTCTGAGTGCTTCCCAAAGGAGTGGAAAAACGGAATGACCGTCAAGCTCCAAAAGAAAGCAGATTTGATGCAGTGTGAAAACTGGAAATGGTGGAATTCAATGGAGTCTGACATCCTAACTAAAACATCTGGACTACGCGGACGACGTATGCTTACTCAAGGGAGGAGAAAGAAGCAGACATCGTGGGACTGAAAATTCACACGGCAAAAACACAAATGATCAGCCTCGGACGAAACTCATCCGTGCAAGACAATATTTCTGGACAACCGGTAGAGAAAGTAGAAGAATTCCAGTCGCCAAAGGCGGAACCGAACAAGACGTCGACAGTCGTATTAAAAAGGCAAAGGTGGCTTTCGGAATGCTGTCCAAAATGTGGACAAATAATGCTATAAGCTTAAAGACCAAGCTGAAAGAGTTCCAGAAACCGTACACAATGGCACGTAGGAGTAGTGAAGGCCTATGCCCTTAAGGGGATAACAACGGACTCATAAAGGTCTGAGGACCTAAACATGTATGCATGCAGTATTTGTATATTCAATTAAATATATATACCTTATGGAATTTAAAAATACACAATATTCCAATAAAAGAATGTAAATACCTGAGATAACATTATGATGGATGAAGGCCAGGAACAGATCGAGTTGCGACAGAATTTTACAAAAATGCACCAATTTAATTTATTCGGAAAATATGCCAGTTTCAACCACATTTTTAATACGGCACAGGTACCTGCCCTCTTCAAAGAAGCTCTGGTATTTCCGATACATAAGAAAGGAGACGCAAATGATCCAACAAATTATAGATGTATCTTATTTACAAATTCCTTACCAAAAATCTTTACAGCAGTGCTTCTCTTGATGAATCGAAAGTTATGAGAAATGGTATTGCGGTCGAGTAAATATTGAAAATTATTTTTAAAAAAATCTTTATTCTGTAATTGCCGGGTAATATAATTAATCTATCAGTTTCTTTACTTCGGTTAATATAAAAAGAATAAGTGTCGGGTGTGATGATGTAGATAAACAAACATTAACGAAAAGTTTTAACTTCAATTAAATAAAAAAAAACCTAGATAACATGTAAAAAAGAGAAAAATAGAAACCTATTTGTTAAATAAGTTTTGTTTGTGTTGTAGTAACAGCAATAAAAAGGTATATAGGAAAAAAGTAACGATTTTACATTTTTTTTTTTCTAAAAAGAAAGGCTCAACAAAAATTAAGAAATACTCCTCCTCGCTCGCTTCGATTGTGTTTATTTACTGCACTGCTTTCAATTCAACTTCAAACACCAATGTACTGTTTTGTGGGGATCCTTGCGCACCGTAGGCCATATGTGCTGGGCAAGTGATGCGTCTCTTTCCTCTAACCTTCATGCCTACTACACCAACAATACAACAATACACCCTTGCTGACTTTGCCGCGACCCAAACCAAACTTGAATGGACCGCCTTGTTTGAGACTGGCAAATACTTTGTTGTTTAACTTGAGACGACCTTCATAACAGACGTCCGCCCTTTTGCCTGTTTTTGCCACGGGTCACCACACACCACCTCCCTTTTGCTTTTGGGCTCCTTGTTGTTGCCTTCTTTCTTGTCTTTTCTCTGCTTGCCCTCTTTCTTTTGTGGTTCGACGCCGTTTTGCTTGGGCTTCACTCGTCTTCACTTTCGACTTCTTCCTTATCATCGTCGTCGTCGTCCTCTTCTTCGTCATCATCGCATCTGGCTCACCATTGAAATCGTTGGACTCTACTATTCAGAGGCACTCCGAATTGTTTTTATCTCGAAACCATTCCAGAACTTATTTAAGTCATTTTAAATCCTACATTTTATTTGTTAGCAACAAATAAAAATAAATTTCAAGAAAAAAAAAATCTGAGAAATCAGTATGGAAGAGTATAAAATTTAACTTACCACAGTCTCCAACCGATGCAAATGAGATTCTTGGCATATTAGATTACAAATTATATACCAATTTCTGCGTTTAACAAATTCAGTGGCTTGGTGCTCACATTAAAAATTACATTGGTACCGACATTTTGCAAATAAGGTCTGTCCGAAATGTACTGACAAATTTTTGTATCTTGTCTTGTAATTGGTGTTTAAACACGAGACCATGATAAACAGAAAACAAGGTATGCTTATTATGAGTGCCATGTCGCCATATTGGAAAACTGATGACGTAGTAGTCATCTCCGATGCTGACAATCGAGTTTTTTTCAGTTTCATTGTTGTTGTTTTCAATTAAAAAGAATGTTTTCTCAAAATCCATAACTGACGTTCGCGCGAACTGCCCATGTGAAAGATGACTATGACGTCACAGAAAACCTGCCAAAAATTTAATGAGCATACCTTGTTTTCTGTTTATCATGCACGAGACCATGATAAACAGAAAACAAGGTATGCTCATTAAATTTTTGGCAGGTTTTCTGTGACGTCATAGTCATCTTTCTCATGGGCAGTTCGCGCGAACGTCAGTTATGGATTTTGAGAAAACATTTTTTTTAATTGAAAACAACAACAATGAAACTGAAAACAACTCGATTGTCAGCATCGGAGATGACTACTACGTCATCAGTTTTCCAAAATGGCGACATGGCATTCATAATAAGCATACCTTGTTTTCTGTTTATCATGCACGAGACGACCTGTCCAACTTCCATATAGCATGATAAACAGAGAACAAGGTTACTCATTAGATGGGTATTACACGTCGCATGTTTAGTTGCGCATGTATGAAGTGCAAAAGAGAAAAAAGAATAAAATTGTATGAATTTTGTATATCCGGAAATGTAATACAGGTCTTAGGTCTTTGACATTTTTTCTGTGACGCCAGTCATCTTTCTCAGCCCGAACGTCCGATCAGTTTTGGATTTGGAGAAGGCATTTTTGTATTGAAAACAACAACAATGCAACAGAAATTTACTACAACAAAATGCCTTCTCCAAATCCAAAACAAGGTATACTCATTAGATTTTTGACAGCTTTTTTTGTGACTTCTCATAGGCAGTTCGTCCGAACGTCAGTTTTGGATTTGGAGAAGACATTTTTTAATTGAAAACAACAAAACAACAACAAATTTGTTAGGAACATTAAAGGCTTCCAAATTAATTTAATTTTAATCACTAATAGATGTAATATTTGATATTTAAAAAAAAATAAGACAAAAAGTGAACAAAAAAAAAGACTTCACTAAATGTCGCTTATTATTTATGTGTTTGAACAAAAAGAAAATGCACTCAAATTATAGAAAATATTAAAACAAACAACGTGTAATTTTATTTTTGCCAACGCAACATGTTAGAGTCGAGATATTTGCCAAAAACTAAATTTTGCTTATGTTTTCGATAGGACATGCATGTGCTCAAGCTGGGGTACCTCGACTTTTATTAGTCGTGAAGAGTTTGTTTTTTCTTAAAATTGTGGGGAATGAATAGAACTAATAAATTAGTAAAAACAATGTATACCACAATATTAGATTTTGTTGATATAATTACGAAAAAGTGTAATTTTAAAACGAAGAACTGACATTGACTAGCTGCATTTCTGTACGGATGTATTTGAACCAAAAGAAATGCACTTTATTGAAAGAAAATATTATCATGATCCATTTGATTTTTAGTTTTTGGCTTCATGGCATACTGGAAGCGAAATATTAGCAAAAAACAAAAAAAATGCATTTTTGTGTATAACTTTGGTAAGAAGAGATGTCAGGTGGTGCAAATTTGCAAATAGACTCCTATCGGCCCATGAAAAAATAACTGACAGTGCCTCTCCGCGCAAGGTCAAATTACCGATTAACTGATCTAATGTCGTTCTTATTGAATAGAATAGGGAATTCAACAAATGTTGATAAACGTTTGCAATTGCGTAACAGCCAAGCAAGGACAAATATGTATTGAGTAAAAACAAAAACGAGTATCTACAACAAACTGAACGTAAACTGGCAACATAGAGAAACCCAATTGAGGCAGTTACAAATTTTAAAAGGTTAAGGACACAAATGTGGAAACAACATTAATGGAAACATATTGAGATAGCACTTCAGGAAGTTGCTCATCCAAAATACAATGAACATGTCCATACAGTTTGATTCTACTTGCTGAATCACCTAAAAGTTTACAGTTGATGATAAATAAGTTAAACGAATATTGCAATTTTGGGTACCTTATTATAAATCTGGATAAATAGAAAGTTATGATAGCAGGATGTACGAGAGGAAGATGTTCACAAAGAGAGAAATGGTGTTGGGGTCTAGTGAATCAAAAGCTACAAATAACTTGGAATAGATGTGACTCCAACCTACAATATTAAACAACATCTCGCATCAAATCTTGTCCCAACAAAAACTGCAAATAATATTGGGTGGACTCTACTATTCAGAGACATAGATTTTGAACATCAACTTCTTGCCTGGGTTGATTGTATTGACATAATCCAAGGATTTAACAACCATATAGAAAACGAAAGACCCCAGAGTGCACAAGTGTATAACGACTTCAAATGTGTGCTACTGTATGAAAATAGCTAGTGATCGGGCTAGCTGCCCAATACACACTCCGAAACGTTTTTATCTCAGAACCTTTACAGAACTTATTAAAGTAATTTTAAATCCTACATTTAATTTGTATAGCAACAAATGAAAATAAAATTCTTAAGAAAAAAAATCTGAGAAATCAAATGCGAGATGTAGAATTTAACTTACAGAGTTTCCAACCGATGCAAATGAGATTCTTGGCATATGATGATTAAAAATTATACCACCAGTTTCAGTGTTTACCAAATTCAGTACCGGCATTTTGCAAACGAGGTCTGTCCGAAATGTACTGACAAATTTTTGTATCTTTTCTTGTAATTGGTGGCACCATTCCAAGAAAACACTCAAATGAATGCACAGGTTTAGTACCAACAGACTAAAGGACCCATAGTTTGCCAACAAGTGAGGACTATCTTTCCCAAGGACTGAGAACAATAAGCAGCAGTGAACCTACCTCCATCGAAGACCAATGGTGTGCTGTGAAAAATGTGGTGAAAGTATAGTCGGTCGAGCACAAGAAAGAAATAGTTCTTGACTATCCGCAGAAACCTGGAAAAAGATCGACGAAAGAAAACAACTTCGAGCTCTCATCGCAGCTACTTAAGCAGCAGAAAGAAATGAGCTAGAGTCTACGTTACGTATGAAGACAAGAGAAGTTTACTGTAGCGTGAGACGTGACAAGCGTAACTACATCAACGCATTAGCTGAAGAAGCAGAAGAGGCCGCAAATCGGTGTGCCAGCAGAACTGTATACAAATCCCAAAAACAACACCTGGTGAAAGATGTATATGGTTCCCTGCTCCATTCGGATGAGGTGGAATAGACACTTCGCTTCTGCATTAAACCGTGTGTTGCGCATCCTATACCTGATGACACGTCCGAACCAACAAATGCCCGAATTCGCTCCACACCTCCCAGTAGAGAGTAGAGATGGATTAAAACACTGAAAAACAATAAGGCGGTAGGACTGGACGGTATTCCTGCAGAGCTCTTACAAGCAGCACCAACGACATCAACTCAGAGAGTTGAGCCTGGAACTCTGAGTGCTTCCCAAAGGAGTGGAAAAACGGAATGACCGTCAAGCTCCAAAAGAAAGCAGATTTGATGCAGTGTGAAAACTGGAAATGGTGGAATTCAATGGAGTCTGACATCCCAACTAAAACATCTGGACTACGCGGACGACGTATGCTTACTCAAGGGAGGAGAAAGAAGCAGACATCGTGGGACTGAAAATTCACACGGCAAAAACACAAATGATCAGCCTCGGACGAAACTCATCCGTGCAAGACAATATTTCTGGACAACCGGTAGAGAAAGTAGAAGAATTCCAGTCGCCAAAGGCGGAACCGAACAAGACGTCGACAGTCGTATTAAAAAGGCAAAGGTGGCTTTCGGAATGCTGTCCAAAATGTGGACAAATAATGCTATAAGCTTAAAGACCAAGCTGAAAGAGTTCCAGAAACCGTACACAATGGCACGTAGGAGTAGTGAAGGCCTATGCCCTTAAGGGGATAACAACGGACTCATAAAGGTCTGAGGACCTAAACATGTATGCATGCAGTATTTGTATATTCAATTAAATATATATACCTTATGGAATTTAAAAATACACAATATTCCAATAAAAGAATGTAAATACCTGAGATAACAATTTATGATGGATGAAGGCCAGGAACAGATCGAGTTGCGACAGAATTTTACAAAAATGCACCAATTTAATTTATTCGGAAAATATGCCAGTTTCAACCACATTTTTAATACGGCACAGGTACCTGCCCTCTTCAAAGAAGCTCTGGTATTTCCGATACATAAGAAAGGAGACGCAAATGATCCAACAAATTATAGATGTATCTTATTTACAAATTCCTTACCAAAAATCTTTACAGCAGTGCTTCTCTTGATGAATCGAAAGTTATGAGAAATGGTATTGCGGTCGAGTAAATATTGAAAATTATTTTTAAAAAAATCTTTATTCTGTAATTGCCGGGTAATATAATTAATCTATCAGTTTCTTTACTTCGGTTAATATAAAAAGAATAAGTGTCGGGTGTGATGATGTAGATAAACAAACATTAACGAAAAGTTTTAACTTCAATTAAATAAAAAAAAACCTAGATAACATGTAAAAAAGAGAAAAATAGAAACCTATTTGTTAAATAAGTTTTGTTTGTGTTGTAGTAACAGCAATAAAAAGGTATATAGGAAAAAAGTAACGATTTTACATTTTTTTTTTTTCTAAAAAGAAAGGCTCAACAAAAATTAAGAAATACTCCTCCTCGCTCGCTTCGATTGTGTTTATTTACTGCACTGCTTTCAATTCAACTTCAAACACCAATGTACTGTTTTGTGGGGATCCTTGCGCACCGTAGGCCATATGTGCTGGGCAAGTGATGCGTCTCTTTCCTCTAACCTTCATGCCTACTACACCAACAATACAACAATACACCCTTGCTGACTTTGCCGCGACCCAAACCAAACTTGAATGGACCGCCTTGTTTGAGACTGGCAAATACTTTGTTGTTTAACTTGAGACGACCTTCATAACAGACGTCCGCCCTTTTGCCTGTTTTTGCCACGGGTCACCACACACCACCTCCCTTTTGCTTTTGGGCTCCTTGTTGTTGCCTTCTTTCTTGTCTTTTCTCTGCTTGCCCTCTTTCTTTTGTGGTTCGACGCCGTTTTGCTTGGGCTTCACTCGTCTTCACTTTCGACTTCTTCCTTATCATCGTCGTCGTCGTCCTCTTCTTCGTCATCATCGCATCTGGCTCACCATTGAAATCGTTGGACTCTACTATTCAGAGGCACTCCGAATTGTTTTTATCTCGAAACCATTCCAGAACTTATTTAAGTCATTTTAAATCCTACATTTTATTTGTTAGCAACAAATAAAAATAAATTTCAAGAAAAAAAAAATCTGAGAAATCAGTATGGAAGAGTATAAAATTTAACTTACCACAGTCTCCAACCGATGCAAATGAGATTCTTGGCATATTAGATTACAAATTATATACCAATTTCTGCGTTTAACAAATTCAGTGGCTTGGTGCTCACATTAAAAATTACATTGGTACCGGCATTTTGCAAATAAGGTCTGTCCGAAATGTACTGACAAATTTTTGTATCTTGTCTTGTAATTGGTGTTTAAACACGAGACGTGCCACCTGTCCAACTTCCATATAGCATGATAAACAGAGAACAAGGTTACTCATTAGATGGGTATTACACGTCGCATGTTTAGTTGCGCATGTATGAAGTGCAAAAGAGAAAAAAGAATAAAATTGTATGAATTTTGTATATCCGGAAATGTAATACAGGTCTTAGGTCTTTGACATTTTTTCTGTGACGCCAGTCATCTTTCTCAGCCCGAACGTCCGATCAGTTTTGGATTTGGAGAAGGCATTTTTGTATTGAAAACAACAACAATGCAACAGAAATTTACTACAACAAAATGCCTTCTCCAAATCCAAAACAAGGTATACTCATTAGATTTTTGACAGCTTTTTTTGTGACTTCTCATAGGCAGTTCGTCCGAACGTCAGTTTTGGATTTGGAGAAGACATTTTTTAATTGAAAACAACAAAACAACAACAAATTTGTTAGGAACATTAAAGGCTTCCAAATTAATTTAATTTTAATCACTAATAGATGTAATATTTGATATTTAAAAAAAAATAAGACAAAAAGTGAACAAAAAAAAAGACTTCACTAAATGTCGCTTATTATTTATGTGTTTGAACAAAAAGAAAATGCACTCAAATTATAGAAAATATTAAAACAAACAACGTGTAATTTTATTTTTGCCAACGCAACATGTTAGAGTCGAGATATTTGCCAAAAACTAAATTTTGCTTATGTTTTCGATAGGACATGCATGTGCTCAAGCTGGGGTACCTCGACTTTTATTAGTCGTGAAGAGTTTGTTTTTTCTTAAAATTGTGGGGAATGAATAGAACTAATAAATTAGTAAAAACAATGTATACCACAATATTAGATTTTGTTGATATAATTACGAAAAAGTGTAATTTTAAAACGAAGAACTGACATTGACTAGCTGCATTTCTGTACGGATGTATTTGAACCAAAAGAAATGCACTTTATTGAAAGAAAATATTATCATGATCCATTTGATTTTTAGTTTTTGGCTTCATGGCATACTGGAAGCGAAATATTAGCAAAAAACAAAAAAAATGCATTTTTGTGTATAACTTTGGTAAGAAGAGATGTCAGGTGGTGCAAATTTGCAAATAGACTCCTATCGGCCCATGAAAAAATAACTGACAGTGCCTCTCCGCGCAAGGTCAAATTACCGATTAACTGATCTAATGTCGTTCTTATTGAATAGAATAGGGAATTCAACAAATGTTGATAAACGTTTGCAATTGCGTAACAGCCAAGCAAGGACAAATATGTATTGAGTAAAAACAAAAACGAGTATCTACAACAAACTGAACGTAAACTGGCAACATAGAGAAACCCAATTGAGGCAGTTACAAATTTTAAAAGGTTAAGGACACAAATGTGGAAACAACATTAATGGAAACATATTGAGATAGCACTTCAGGAAGTTGCTCATCCAAAATACAATGAACATGTCCATACAGTTTGATTCTACTTGCTGAATCACCTAAAAGTTTACAGTTGATGATAAATAAGTTAAACGAATATTGCAATTTTGGGTACCTTATTATAAATCTGGATAAATAGAAAGTTATGATAGCAGGATGTACGAGAGGAAGATGTTCACAAAGAGAGAAATGGTGTTGGGGTCTAGTGAATCAAAAGCTACAAATAACTTGGAATAGATGTGACTCCAACCTACAATATTAAACAACATCTCGCATCAAATCTTGTCCCAACAAAAACTGCAAATAATATTGGGTGGACTCTACTATTCAGAGACATAGATTTTGAACATCAACTTCTTGCCTGGGTTGATTGTATTGACATAATCCAAGGATTTAACAACCATATAGAAAACGAAAGACCCCAGAGTGCACAAGTGTATAACGACTTCAAATGTGTGCTACTGTATGAAAATAGCTAGTGATCGGGCTAGCTGCCCAATACACACTCCGAAACGTTTTTATCTCAGAACCTTTACAGAACTTATTAAAGTAATTTTAAATCCTACATTTAATTTGTATAGCAACAAATGAAAATAAAATTCTTAAGAAAAAAAATCTGAGAAATCAAATGCGAGATGTAGAATTTAACTTACAGAGTTTCCAACCGATGCAAATGAGATTCTTGGCATATGATGATTAAAAATTATACCACCAGTTTCAGTGTTTACCAAATTCAGTACCGGCATTTTGCAAACGAGGTCTGTCCGAAATGTACTGACAAATTTTTGTATCTTTTCTTGTAATTGGTGGCACCATTCCAAGAAAACACTCAAATGAATGCACAGGTTTAGTACCAACAGACTAAAGGACCCATAGTTTGCCAACAAGTGAGGACTATCTTTCCCAAGGACTGAGAACAATAAGCAGCAGTGAACCTACCTCCATCGAAGACCAATGGTGTGCTGTGAAAAATGTGGTGAAAGTATAGTCGGTCGAGCACAAGAAAGAAATAGTTCTTGACTATCCGCAGAAACCTGGAAAAAGATCGACGAAAGAAAACAACTTAGAGCTCTCATCGCAGCTACTTAAGCAGCAGAAAGAAATGAGCTAGATTCTACGTTACGTATGAAGACAAGAGAAGTTTACTGTAGCGTGAGACGTGACAAGCGTAACTACATCAACGCATTAGCTGAAGAAGCAGAAGAGGCCGCAAATCGGTGTGCCAGCAGAACTGTATACAAATCCCAAAAACAACACCTGGTGAAAGATGTATATGGTTCCCTGCTCCATTCGGATGAGGTGGAATAAACACTTCGCTTCTGCATTAAACCGTGTGTTGCGCATCCTATACCTGATGACACGTCCGAACCAACAAATGCCCGAATTCGCTCCACACCTCCCAGTAGAGAGTAGAGATGGATTAAAACACTGAAAAACAATAAGGCGGTAGGACTGGACGGTATTCCTGCAGAGCTCTTACAAGCAGCACCAACGACATCAACTCAGAGAGTTGAGCCTGGAACTCTGAGTGCTTCCCAAAGGAGTGGAAAAACGGAATGACCGTCAAGCTCCAAAAGAAAGCAGATTTGATGCAGTGTGAAAACTGGAAATGGTGGAATTCAATGGAGTCTGACATCCTAACTAAAACATCTGGACTACGCGGACGACGTATGCTTACTCAAGGGAGGAGAAAGAAGCAGACATCGTGGGACTGAAAATTCACACGGCAAAAACACAAATGATCAGCCTCGGACGAAACTCATCCGTGCAAGACAATATTTCTGGACAACCGGTAGAGAAAGTAGAAGAATTCCAGTCGCCAAAGGCGGAACCGAACAAGACGTCGACAGTCGTATTAAAAAGGCAAAGGTGGCTTTCGGAATGCTGTCCAAAATGTGGACAAATAATGCTATAAGCTTAAAGACCAAGCTGAAAGAGTTCCAGAAACCGTACACAATGGCACGTAGGAGTAGTGAAGGCCTATGCCCTTAAGGGGATAACAACGGACTCATAAAGGTCTGAGGACCTAAACATGTATGCATGCAGTATTTGTATATTCAATTAAATATATATACCTTATGGAATTTAAAAATACACAATATTCCAATAAAAGAATGTAAATACCTGAGATAACAATTTATGATGGATGAAGGCCAGGAACAGATCGAGTTGCGACAGAATTTTACAAAAATGCACCAATTTAATTTATTCGGAAAATATGCCAGTTTCAACCACATTTTTAATACGGCACAGGTACCTGCCCTCTTCAAAGAAGCTCTGGTATTTCCGATACATAAGAAAGGAGACGCAAATGATCCAACAAATTATAGATGTATCTTATTTACAAATTCCTTACCAAAAATCTTTACAGCAGTGCTTCTCTTGATGAATCGAAAGTTATGAGAAATGGTATTGCGGTCGAGTAAATATTGAAAATTATTTTTAAAAAAATCTTTATTCTGTAATTGCCGGGTAATATAATTAATCTATCAGTTTCTTTACTTCGGTTAATATAAAAAGAATAAGTGTCGGGTGTGATGATGTAGATAAACAAACATTAACGAAAAGTTTTAACTTCAATTAAATAAAAAAAAACCTAGATAACATGTAAAAAAGAGAAAAATAGAAACCTATTTGTTAAATAAGTTTTGTTTGTGTTGTAGTAACAGCAATAAAAAGGTATATAGGAAAAAAGTAACGATTTTACATTTTTTTTTTTTCTAAAAAGAAAGGCTCAACAAAAATTAAGAAATACTCCTCCTCGCTCGCTTCGATTGTGTTTATTTACTGCACTGCTTTCAATTCAACTTCAAACACCAATGTACTGTTTTGTGGGGATCCTTGCGCACCGTAGGCCATATGTGCTGGGCAAGTGATGCGTCTCTTTCCTCTAACCTTCATGCCTACTACACCAACAATACAACAATACACCCTTGCTGACTTTGCCGCGACCCAAACCAAACTTGAATGGACCGCCTTGTTTGAGACTGGCAAATACTTTGTTGTTTAACTTGAGACGACCTTCATAACAGACGTCCGCCCTTTTGCCTGTTTTTGCCACGGGTCACCACACACCACCTCCCTTTTGCTTTTGGGCTCCTTGTTGTTGCCTTCTTTCTTGTCTTTTCTCTGCTTGCCCTCTTTCTTTTGTGGTTCGACGCCGTTTTGCTTGGGCTTCACTCGTCTTCACTTTCGACTTCTTCCTTATCATCGTCGTCGTCGTCCTCTTCTTCGTCATCATCGCATCTGGCTCACCATTGAAATCGTTGGACTCTACTATTCAGAGGCACTCCGAATTGTTTTTATCTCGAAACCATTCCAGAACTTATTTAAGTCATTTTAAATCCTACATTTTATTTGTTAGCAACAAATAAAAATAAATTTCAAGAAAAAAAAAATCTGAGAAATCAGTATGGAAGAGTATAAAATTTAACTTACCACAGTCTCCAACCGATGCAAATGAGATTCTTGGCATATTAGATTACAAATTATATACCAATTTCTGCGTTTAACAAATTCAGTGGCTTGGTGCTCACATTAAAAATTACATTGGTACCGGCATTTTGCAAATAAGGTCTGTCCGAAATGTACTGACAAATTTTTGTATCTTGTCTTGTAATTGGTGTTTAAACACGAGACGTGCCACCTGTCCAACTTCCATATAGCATGATAAACAGAGAACAAGGTTACTCATTAGATGGGTATTACACGTCGCATGTTTAGTTGCGCATGTATGAAGTGCAAAAGAGAAAAAAGAATAAAATTGTATGAATTTTGTATATCCGGAAATGTAATACAGGTCTTAGGTCTTTGACATTTTTTCTGTGACGCCAGTCATCTTTCTCAGCCCGAACGTCCGATCAGTTTTGGATTTGGAGAAGGCATTTTTGTATTGAAAACAACAACAATGCAACAGAAATTTACTACAACAAAATGCCTTCTCCAAATCCAAAACAAGGTATACTCATTAGATTTTTGACAGCTTTTTTTGTGACTTCTCATAGGCAGTTCGTCCGAACGTCAGTTTTGGATTTGGAGAAGACATTTTTTAATTGAAAACAACAAAACAACAACAAATTTGTTAGGAACATTAAAGGCTTCCAAATTAATTTAATTTTAATCACTAATAGATGTAATATTTGATATTTAAAAAAAAATAAGACAAAAAGTGAACAAAAAAAAAGACTTCACTAAATGTCGCTTATTATTTATGTGTTTGAACAAAAAGAAAATGCACTCAAATTATAGAAAATATTAAAACAAACAACGTGTAATTTTATTTTTGCCAACGCAACATGTTAGAGTCGAGATATTTGCCAAAAACTAAATTTTGCTTATGTTTTCGATAGGACATGCATGTGCTCAAGCTGGGGTACCTCGACTTTTATTAGTCGTGAAGAGTTTGTTTTTTCTTAAAATTGTGGGGAATGAATAGAACTAATAAATTAGTAAAAACAATGTATACCACAATATTAGATTTTGTTGATATAATTACGAAAAAGTGTAATTTTAAAACGAAGAACTGACATTGACTAGCTGCATTTCTGTACGGATGTATTTGAACCAAAAGAAATGCACTTTATTGAAAGAAAATATTATCATGATCCATTTGATTTTTAGTTTTTGGCTTCATGGCATACTGGAAGCGAAATATTAGCAAAAAACAAAAAAAATGCATTTTTGTGTATAACTTTGGTAAGAAGAGATGTCAGGTGGTGCAAATTTGCAAATAGACTCCTATCGGCCCATGAAAAAATAACTGACAGTGCCTCTCCGCGCAAGGTCAAATTACCGATTAACTGATCTAATGTCGTTCTTATTGAATAGAATAGGGAATTCAACAAATGTTGATAAACGTTTGCAATTGCGTAACAGCCAAGCAAGGACAAATATGTATTGAGTAAAAACAAAAACGAGTATCTACAACAAACTGAACGTAAACTGGCAACATAGAGAAACCCAATTGAGGCAGTTACAAATTTTAAAAGGTTAAGGACACAAATGTGGAAACAACATTAATGGAAACATATTGAGATAGCACTTCAGGAAGTTGCTCATCCAAAATACAATGAACATGTCCATACAGTTTGATTCTACTTGCTGAATCACCTAAAAGTTTACAGTTGATGATAAATAAGTTAAACGAATATTGCAATTTTGGGTACCTTATTATAAATCTGGATAAATAGAAAGTTATGATAGCAGGATGTACGAGAGGAAGATGTTCACAAAGAGAGAAATGGTGTTGGGGTCTAGTGAATCAAAAGCTACAAATAACTTGGAATAGATGTGACTCCAACCTACAATATTAAACAACATCTCGCATCAAATCTTGTCCCAACAAAAACTGCAAATAATATTGGGTGGACTCTACTATTCAGAGACATAGATTTTGAACATCAACTTCTTGCCTGGGTTGATTGTATTGACATAATCCAAGGATTTAACAACCATATAGAAAACGAAAGACCCCAGAGTGCACAAGTGTATAACGACTTCAAATGTGTGCTACTGTATGAAAATAGCTAGTGATCGGGCTAGCTGCCCAATACACACTCCGAAACGTTTTTATCTCAGAACCTTTACAGAACTTATTAAAGTAATTTTAAATCCTACATTTAATTTGTATAGCAACAAATGAAAATAAAATTCTTAAGAAAAAAAATCTGAGAAATCAAATGCGAGATGTAGAATTTAACTTACAGAGTTTCCAACCGATGCAAATGAGATTCTTGGCATATGATGATTAAAAATTATACCACCAGTTTCAGTGTTTACCAAATTCAGTACCGGCATTTTGCAAACGAGGTCTGTCCGAAATGTACTGACAAATTTTTGTATCTTTTCTTGTAATTGGTGGCACCATTCCAAGAAAACACTCAAATGAATGCACAGGTTTAGTACCAACAGACTAAAGGACCCATAGTTTGCCAACAAGTGAGGACTATCTTTCCCAAGGACTGAGAACAATAAGCAGCAGTGAACCTACCTCCATCGAAGACCAATGGTGTGCTGTGAAAAATGTGGTGAAAGTATAGTCGGTCGAGCACAAGAAAGAAATAGTTCTTGACTATCCGCAGAAACCTGGAAAAAGATCGACGAAAGAAAACAACTTAGAGCTCTCATCGCAGCTACTTAAGCAGCAGAAAGAAATGAGCTAGATTCTACGTTACGTATGAAGACAAGAGAAGTTTACTGTAGCGTGAGACGTGACAAGCGTAACTACATCAACGCATTAGCTGAAGAAGCAGAAGAGGCCGCAAATCGGTGTGCCAGCAGAACTGTATACAAATCCCAAAAACAACACCTGGTGAAAGATGTATATGGTTCCCTGCTCCATTCGGATGAGGTGGAATAAACACTTCGCTTCTGCATTAAACCGTGTGTTGCGCATCCTATACCTGATGACACGTCCGAACCAACAAATGCCCGAATTCGCTCCACACCTCCCAGTAGAGAGTAGAGATGGATTAAAACACTGAAAAACAATAAGGCGGTAGGACTGGACGGTATTCCTGCAGAGCTCTTACAAGCAGCACCAACGACATCAACTCAGACAGTTGAGCCTGGAACTCTGAGTGCTTCCCAAAGGAGTGGAAAAACGGAATGACCGTCAAGCTCCAAAAGAAAGCAGATTTGATGCAGTGTGAAAACTGGAAATGGTGGAATTCAATGGAGTCTGACATCCTAACTAAAACATCTGGACTACGCGGACGACGTATGCTTACTCAAGGGAGGAGAAAGAAGCAGACATCGTGGGACTGAAAATTCACACGGCAAAAACACAAATGATCAGCCTCGGACGAAACTCATCCGTGCAAGACAATATTTCTGGACAACCGGTAGAGAAAGTAGAAGAATTCCAGTCGCCAAAGGCGGAACCGAACAAGACGTCGACAGTCGTATTAAAAAGGCAAAGGTGGCTTTCGGAATGCTGTCCAAAATGTGGACAAATAATGCTATAAGCTTAAAGACCAAGCTGAAAGAGTTCCAGAAACCGTACACAATGGCACGTAGGAGTAGTGAAGGCCTATGCCCTTAAGGGGATAACAACGGACTCATAAAGGTCTGAGGACCTAAACATGTATGCATGCAGTATTTGTATATTCAATTAAATATATATACCTTATGGAATTTAAAAATACACAATATTCCAATAAAAGAATGTAAATACCTGAGATAACATTATGATGGATGAAGGCCAGGAACAGATCGAGTTGCGACAGAATTTTACAAAAATGCACCAATTTAATTTATTCGGAAAATATGCCAGTTTCAACCACATTTTTAATACGGCACAGGTACCTGCCCTCTTCAAAGAAGCTCTGGTATTTCCGATACATAAGAAAGGAGACGCAAATGATCCAACAAATTATAGATGTATCTTATTTACAAATTCCTTACCAAAAATCTTTACAGCAGTGATTCTCTTGATGAATCGAAAGTTATGAGAAATGGTATTGCGGTCGAGTAAATATTGAAAATTATTTTTAAAAAAATCTTTATTCTGTAATTGCCGGGTAATATAATTAATCTATCAGTTTCTTTACTTCGGTTAATATAAAAAGAATAAGTGTCGGGTGTGATGATGTAGATAAACAAACATTAACGAAAAGTTTTAACTTCAATTAAATAAAAAAAAACCTAGATAACATGTAAAAAAGAGAAAAATAGAAACCTATTTGTTAAATAAGTTTTGTTTGTGTTGTAGTAACAGCAATAAAAAGGTATATAGGAAAAAAGTAACGATTTTACATTTTTTTTTTTCTAAAAAGAAAGGCTCAACAAAAATTAAGAAATACTCCTCCTCGCTCGCTTCGATTGTGTTTATTTACTGCACTGCTTTCAATTCAACTTCAAACACCAATGTACTGTTTTGTGGGGATCCTTGCGCACCGTAGGCCATATGTGCTGGGCAAGTGATGCGTCTCTTTCCTCTAACCTTCATGCCTACTACACCAACAATACAACAATACACCCTTGCTGACTTTGCCGCGACCCAAACCAAACTTGAATGGACCGCCTTGTTTGAGACTGGCAAATACTTTGTTGTTTAACTTGAGACGACCTTCATAACAGACGTCCGCCCTTTTGCCTGTTTTTGCCACGGGTCACCACACACCACCTCCCTTTTGCTTTTGGGCTCCTTGTTGTTGCCTTCTTTCTTGTCTTTTCTCTGCTTGCCCTCTTTCTTTTGTGGTTCGACGCCGTTTTGCTTGGGCTTCACTCGTCTTCACTTTCGACTTCTTCCTTATCATCGTCGTCGTCGTCCTCTTCTTCGTCATCATCGCATCTGGCTCACCATTGAAATCGTTGGACTCTACTATTCAGAGGCACTCCGAATTGTTTTTATCTCGAAACCATTCCAGAACTTATTTAAGTCATTTTAAATCCTACATTTTATTTGTTAGCAACAAATAAAAATAAATTTCAAGAAAAAAAAAATCTGAGAAATCAGTATGGAAGAGTATAAAATTTAACTTACCACAGTCTCCAACCGATGCAAATGAGATTCTTGGCATATTAGATTACAAATTATATACCAATTTCTGCGTTTAACAAATTCAGTGGCTTGGTGCTCACATTAAAAATTACATTGGTACCGGCATTTTGCAAATAAGGTCTGTCCGAAATGTACTGACAAATTTTTGTATCTTGTCTTGTAATTGGTGTTTAAACACGAGACGTGCCACCTGTCCAACTTCCATATAGCATGATAAACAGAGAACAAGGTTACTCATTAGATGGGTATTACACGTCGCATGTTTAGTTGCGCATGTATGAAGTGCAAAAGAGAAAAAAGAATAAAATTGTATGAATTTTGTATATCCGGAAATGTAATACAGGTCTTAGGTCTTTGACATTTTTTCTGTGACGCCAGTCATCTTTCTCAGCCCGAACGTCCGATCAGTTTTGGATTTGGAGAAGGCATTTTTGTATTGAAAACAACAACAATGCAACAGAAATTTACTACAACAAAATGCCTTCTCCAAATCCAAAACAAGGTATACTCATTAGATTTTTGACAGCTTTTTTTGTGACTTCTCATAGGCAGTTCGTCCGAACGTCAGTTTTGGATTTGGAGAAGACATTTTTTAATTGAAAACAACAAAACAACAACAAATTTGTTAGGAACATTAAAGGCTTCCAAATTAATTTAATTTTAATCACTAATAGATGTAATATTTGATATTTAAAAAAAAATAAGACAAAAAGTGAACAAAAAAAAAGACTTCACTAAATGTCGCTTATTATTTATGTGTTTGAACAAAAAGAAAATGCACTCAAATTATAGAAAATATTAAAACAAACAACGTGTAATTTTATTTTTGCCAACGCAACATGTTAGAGTCGAGATATTTGCCAAAAACTAAATTTTGCTTATGTTTTCGATAGGACATGCATGTGCTCAAGCTGGGGTACCTCGACTTTTATTAGTCGTGAAGAGTTTGTTTTTTCTTAAAATTGTGGGGAATGAATAGAACTAATAAATTAGTAAAAACAATGTATACCACAATATTAGATTTTGTTGATATAATTACGAAAAAGTGTAATTTTAAAACGAAGAACTGACATTGACTAGCTGCATTTCTGTACGGATGTATTTGAACCAAAAGAAATGCACTTTATTGAAAGAAAATATTATCATGATCCATTTGATTTTTAGTTTTTGGCTTCATGGCATACTGGAAGCGAAATATTAGCAAAAAACAAAAAAAATGCATTTTTGTGTATAACTTTGGTAAGAAGAGATGTCAGGTGGTGCAAATTTGCAAATAGACTCCTATCGGCCCATGAAAAAATAACTGACAGTGCCTCTCCGCGCAAGGTCAAATTACCGATTAACTGATCTAATGTCGTTCTTATTGAATAGAATAGGGAATTCAACAAATGTTGATAAACGTTTGCAATTGCGTAACAGCCAAGCAAGGACAAATATGTATTGAGTAAAAACAAAAACGAGTATCTACAACAAACTGAACGTAAACTGGCAACATAGAGAAACCCAATTGAGGCAGTTACAAATTTTAAAAGGTTAAGGACACAAATGTGGAAACAACATTAATGGAAACATATTGAGATAGCACTTCAGGAAGTTGCTCATCCAAAATACAATGAACATGTCCATACAGTTTGATTCTACTTGCTGAATCACCTAAAAGTTTACAGTTGATGATAAATAAGTTAAACGAATATTGCAATTTTGGGTACCTTATTATAAATCTGGATAAATAGAAAGTTATGATAGCAGGATGTACGAGAGGAAGATGTTCACAAAGAGAGAAATGGTGTTGGGGTCTAGTGAATCAAAAGCTACAAATAACTTGGAATAGATGTGACTCCAACCTACAATATTAAACAACATCTCGCATCAAATCTTGTCCCAACAAAAACTGCAAATAATATTGGGTGGACTCTACTATTCAGAGACATAGATTTTGAACATCAACTTCTTGCCTGGGTTGATTGTATTGACATAATCCAAGGATTTAACAACCATATAGAAAACGAAAGACCCCAGAGTGCACAAGTGTATAACGACTTCAAATGTGTGCTACTGTATGAAAATAGCTAGTGATCGGGCTAGCTGCCCAATACACACTCCGAAACGTTTTTATCTCAGAACCTTTACAGAACTTATTAAAGTAATTTTAAATCCTACATTTAATTTGTATAGCAACAAATGAAAATAAAATTCTTAAGAAAAAAAATCTGAGAAATCAAATGCGAGATGTAGAATTTAACTTACAGAGTTTCCAACCGATGCAAATGAGATTCTTGGCATATGATGATTAAAAATTATACCACCAGTTTCAGTGTTTACCAAATTCAGTACCGGCATTTTGCAAACGAGGTCTGTCCGAAATGTACTGACAAATTTTTGTATCTTTTCTTGTAATTGGTGGCACCATTCCAAGAAAACACTCAAATGAATGCACAGGTTTAGTACCAACAGACTAAAGGACCCATAGTTTGCCAACAAGTGAGGACTATCTTTCCCAAGGACTGAGAACAATAAGCAGCAGTGAACCTACCTCCATCGAAGACCAATGGTGTGCTGTGAAAAATGTGGTGAAAGTATAGTCGGTCGAGCACAAGAAAGAAATAGTTCTTGACTATCCGCAGAAACCTGGAAAAAGATCGACGAAAGAAAACAACTTCGAGCTCTCATCGCAGCTACTTAAGCAGCAGAAAGAAATGAGCTAGAGTCTACGTTACGTATGAAGACAAGAGAAGTTTACTGTAGCGTGAGACGTGACAAGCGTAACTACATCAACGCATTAGCTGAAGAAGCAGAAGAGGCCGCAAATCGGTGTGCCAGCAGAACTGTATACAAATCCCAAAAACAACACCTGGTGAAAGATGTATATGGTTCCCTGCTCCATTCGGATGAGGTGGAATAAACACTTCGCTTCTGCATTAAACCGTGTGTTGCGCATCCTATACCTGATGACACGTCCGAACCAACAAATGCCCGAATTCGCTCCACACCTCCCAGTAGAGAGTAGAGATGGATTAAAACACTGAAAAACAATAAGGCGGTAGGACTGGACGGTATTCCTGCAGAGCTCTTACAAGCAGCACCAACGACATCAACTCAGAGAGTTGAGCCTGGAACTCTGAGTGCTTCCCAAAGGAGTGGAAAAACGGAATGACCGTCAAGCTCCAAAAGAAAGCAGATTTGATGCAGTGTGAAAACTGGAAATGGTGGAATTCAATGGAGTCTGACATCCCAACTAAAACATCTGGACTACGCGGACGACGTATGCTTACTCAAGGGAGGAGAAAGAAGCAGACATCGTGGGACTGAAAATTCACACGGCAAAAACACAAATGATCAGCCTCGGACGAAACTCATCCGTGCAAGACAATATTTCTGGACAACCGGTAGAGAAAGTAGAAGACTTCCAGTCGCCAAAGGCGGAACCGAACAAGACGTCGACAGTCGTATTAAAAAGGCAAAGGTGGCTTTTGGAATGCTGTCCAAAATGTGGACAAATAATGCTATAAGCTTAAAGACCAAGCTGAAAGAGTTCCAGAAACCGTACACAATGGCACGTAGGAGTAGTGAAGGCCTATGCCCTTAAGGGGATAACAACGGACTCATAAAGGTCTGAGGACCTAAACATGTATGCATGCAGTATTTGTATATTCAATTAAATATATATACCTTATGGAATTTAAAAATACACAATATTCCAATAAAAGAATGTAAATACCTGAGATAACAATTTATGATGGATGAAGGCCAGGAACAGATCGAGTTGCGACAGAATTTTACAAAAATGCACCAATTTAATTTATTCGGAAAATATGCCAGTTTCAACCACATTTTTAATACGGCACAGGTACCTGCCCTCTTCAAAGAAGCTCTGGTATTTCCGATACATAAGAAAGGAGACGCAAATGATCCAACAAATTATAGATGTATCTTATTTACAAATTCCTTACCAAAAATCTTTACAGCAGTGCTTCTCTTGATGAATCGAAAGTTATGAGAAATGGTATTGCGGTCGAGTAAATATTGAAAATTATTTTTAAAAAAATCTTTATTCTGTAATTGCCGGGTAATATAATTAATCTATCAGTTTCTTTACTTCGGTTAACATAAAAAGAATAAGTGTCGGGTGTGATGATGTAGATAAACAAACATTAACGAAAAGTTTTAACTTCAATTAAATAAAAAAAAACCTAGATAACATGTAAAAAAGAGAAAAATAGAAACCTATTTGTTAAATAAGTTTTGTTTGTGTTGTAGTAACAGCAATAAAAAGGTATATAGGAAAAAAGTAACGATTTTACATTTTTTTTTTTCTAAAAAGAAAGGCTCAACAAAAATTAAGAAATACTCCTCCTCGCTCGCTTCGATTGTGTTTATTTACTGCACTGCTTTCAATTCAACTTCAAACACCAATGTACTGTTTTGTGGGGATCCTTGCGCACCGTAGGCCATATGTGCTGGGCAAGTGATGCGTCTCTTTCCTCTAACCTTCATGCCTACTACACCAACAATACAACAATACACCCTTGCTGACTTTGCCGCGACCCAAACCAAACTTGAATGGACCGCCTTGTTTGAGACTGGCAAATACTTTGTTGTTTAACTTGAGACGACCTTCATAACAGACGTCCGCCCTTTTGCCTGTTTTTGCCACGGGTCACCACACACCACCTCCCTTTTGCTTTTGGGCTCCTTGTTGTTGCCTTCTTTCTTGTCTTTTCTCTGCTTGCCCTCTTTCTTTTGTGGTTCGACGCCGTTTTGCTTGGGCTTCACTCGTCTTCACTTTCGACTTCTTCCTTATCATCGTCGTCGTCGTCCTCTTCTTCGTCATCATCGCATCTGGCTCACCATTGAAATCGTTGGACTCTACTATTCAGAGGCACTCCGAATTGTTTTTATCTCGAAACCATTCCAGAACTTATTTAAGTCATTTTAAATCCTACATTTTATTTGTTAGCAACAAATAAAAATAAATTTCAAGAAAAAAAAAATCTGAGAAATCAGTATGGAAGAGTATAAAATTTAACTTACCACAGTCTCCAACCGATGCAAATGAGATTCTTGGCATATTAGATTACAAATTATATACCAATTTCTGCGTTTAACAAATTCAGTGGCTTGGTGCTCACATTAAAAATTACATTGGTACCGGCATTTTGCAAATAAGGTCTGTCCGAAATGTACTGACAAATTTTTGTATCTTGTCTTGTAATTGGTGTTTAAACACGAGACGTGCCACCTGTCCAACTTCCATATAGCATGATAAACAGAGAACAAGGTTACTCATTAGATGGGTATTACACGTCGCATGTTTAGTTGCGCATGTATGAAGTGCAAAAGAGAAAAAAGAATAAAATTGTATGAATTTTGTATATCCGGAAATGTAATACAGGTCTTAGGTCTTTGACATTTTTTCTGTGACGCCAGTCATCTTTCTCAGCCCGAACGTCCGATCAGTTTTGGATTTGGAGAAGGCATTTTTGTATTGAAAACAACAATAATGCAACAGAAATTTACTACAACAAAATGCCTTCTCCAAATCCAAAACAAGGTATACTCATTAGATTTTTGACAGCTTTTTTTGTGACTTCTCATAGGCAGTTCGTCCGAACGTCAGTTTTGGATTTGGAGAAGACATTTTTTAATTGAAAACAACAAAACAACAACAAATTTGTTAGGAACATTAAAGGCTTCCAAATTAATTTAATTTTAATCACTAATAGATGTGATATTTGATATTTAAAAAAAAATAAGACAAAAAGTGAACAAAAAAAAAGACTTCACTAAATGTCGCTTATTATTTATGTGTTTGAACAAAAAGAAAATGCACTCAAATTATAGAAAATATTAAAACAAACAACGTGTAATTTTATTTTTGCCAACGCAACATGTTAGAGTCGAGATATTTGCCAAAAACTAAATTTTGCTTATGTTTTCGATAGGACATGCATATGCTCAAGCTGGGATACCTCGACTTTTATTAGTCGTGAAGAGTTTGTTTTTTCTTAAAATTGTGGGGAATGAATAGAACTAATAAATTAGTAAAAACAATGTATACCACAATATTAGATTTTGTTGATATAATTACGAAAAAGTGTAATTTTAAAACGAAGAACTGACTTTGACTAGCTGCATTTCTGTACGGATGTATTTGAACCAAAAGAAATTGCACTTTATTGAAAGAAAATATTATCATGATCCATTCGATTTTTAGTTTTTGGCGTCATGGCATACTGGAAGCGAAATATTAGCAAAAAACAAAAAAATGCATTTTTGTGTATAACTTTGGTAAGAAGAGATGTCAGGTGGCGCTAATTTGCAAATAAACTCCTATCGGCCCATGAAAAAATAACTGACAGTGCCTCTCCGCGCAAGGTCAAATTACGGATTAACTGATCTAATGTCGTTCTTATTGAATAGAATAGGGAATTCAACAAATGTTGATAAACGTTTGCAATTGCGTAACAGCCAAGCAAAGACAAATATGTATTGAGTAAAAACAAAAACGAGTATCTACAACAAACTGCACGTAAACTGGCAACATAGAGAAACCCAATTGAGGCAGTTACAAATTTTAAAAGGTTAAGGACACAAATGTGGAAACAACATTAATGGAATCATATTGAGATAGCACTTCAGGAAGTTGCTCATCCAAAATACAATGAACATGTCCATACAGTTTGATTCTACTTGCTGAATCACCTATAAGTTTACAGTTGATGATAAATAAGTTAAACGAATATTGCAATTTGGGGTACCTTATTATAAATCTGGATAAATAGAAAGTTATGATAGCAGGATGTACGAGAGGAAGATGTTCACAAAGAGAGAAATGGTATTGGGGTCTAGTGAATCAAAAGCTACAAATAACTTGGAATAGATGTGACTCCAACCTACAATATTAAACAACATCTCGCATCAAATCTTGTCCCAACAAAAACTGCAAATAATATTGGGTGGACTCTACTATTCAGAGACATAGATTTTGAACATCAACTTCTTGCCTGGGTTGATTGTATTGACATAATCCAAGGATTTAACAACCATATAGAAAACGAAAGACCCCAGAGTGCACAAGTGTATAACGACTTCAAATGTGTGCTACTGTATGAAAATAGCTAGTGATCGGGCTAGCTGCCCAATACACACTCCGAAACGTTTTTATCTCAGAACCTTTACAGAACTTATTAAAGTAATTTTAAATCCTACATTTAATTTGTATAGCAACAAATGAAAATAAAATTCTTAAGAAAAAAAATCTGAGAAATCAAATGCGAGATGTAGAATTTAACTTACAGAGTTTCCAACCGATGCAAATGAGATTCTTGGCATATGATGATTAAAAATTATACCACCAGTTTCAGTGTTTACCAAATTCAGTACCGGCATTTTGCAAACGAGGTCTGTCCGAAATGTACTGACAAATTTTTGTATCTTTTCTTGTAATTGGTGGCACCATTCCAAGAAAACACTCAAATGAATGCACAGGTTTAGTACCAACAGACTAAAGGACCCATAGTTTGCCAACAAGTGAGGACTATCTTTCCCAAGGACTGAGAACAATAAGCAGCAGTGAACCTACCTCCATCGAAGACCAATGGTGTGCTGTGAAAAATGTGGTGAAAGTATAGTCGGTCGAGCACAAGAAAGAAATAGTTCTTGACTATCCGCAGAAACCTGGAAAAAGATCGACGAAAGAAAACAACTTCGAGCTCTCATCGCAGCTACTTAAGCAGCAGAAAGAAATGAGCTAGAGTCTGCGTTACGTATGAAGACAAGAGAAGTTTACTGTAGCGTGAGACGTGACAAGCGTAACTACATCAACGCATTAGCTGAAGAAGCAGAAGAGGCCGCAAATCGGTGTGCCAGCAGAACTGTATACAAATCCCAAAAACAACACCTGGTGAAAGATGTATATGGTTCCCTGCTCCATTCGGATGAGGTGGAATAAACACTTCGCTTCTGCATTAAACCGTGTGTTGCGCATCCTATACCTGATGACACGTCCGAACCAACAAATGCCCGAATTCGCTCCACACCTCCCAGTAGAGAGTAGAGATGGATTAAAACACTGAAAAACAATAAGGCGGTAGGACTGGACGGTATTCCTGCAGAGCTCTTACAAGCAGCACCAACGACATCAACTCAGAGAGTTGAGCCTGGAACTCTGAGTGCTTCCCAAAGGAGTGGAAAAACGGAATGACCGTCAAGCTCCAAAAGAAAGCAGATTTGATGCAGTGTGAAAACTGGAAATGGTGGAATTCAATGGAGTCTGACATCCCAACTAAAACATCTGGACTACGCGGACGACGTATGCTTACTCAAGGGAGGAGAAAGAAGCAGACATCGTGGGACTGAAAATTCACACGGCAAAAACACAAATGATCAGCCTCGGACGAAACTCATCCGTGCAAGACAATATTTCTGGACAACCGGTAGAGAAAGTAGAAGACTTCCAGTCGCCAAAGGCGGAACCGAACAAGACGTCGACAGTCGTATTAAAAAGGCAAAGGTGGCTTTCGGAATGCTGTCCAAAATGTGGACAAATAATGCTATAAGCTTAAAGACCAAGCTGAAAGAGTTCCAGAAACCGTACACAATGGCACGTAGGAGTAGTGAAGGCCTATGCCCTTAAGGGGATAACAACGGACTCATTAAGGTCTGAGGACCTAAACATGTATGCATGCAGTATTTGTATATTCAATTAAATATATGAATTTAAAAATACACAATATTCCAATAAAAGAATGTATATACCTGAGATAACAATTTATGATGGATGAAGGCCAGGAACAGATCGAGTTGCGACAGAATTTTACAAAAATGCACCAATTTAATTTATTCGGAAAATATGCCAGTTTCAACCACATTTTTAATACGGCACAGGTACCTGCCCTCTTCAAAGAAGCTCTGGTATTTCCGATACATAAGAAAGGAGACGCAAATGATCCAACAAATTATAGATGTATCTTATTTACAAATTCCTTACCAAAAATCTTTACAGCAGTGCTTCTCTTGATGAATCGAAAGTTATGAGAAATGGTATTGCGGTCGAGTAAATATTGAAAATTATTTTTAAAAAAATCTTTATTCTGTAATTGCCGGGTAATATAATTAATCTATCAGTTTCTTTACTTCGGTTAATATAAAAAGAATAAGTGTCGGGTGTGATGATGTAGATAAACAAACATTAACGAAAAGTTTTAACTTCAATTAAATAAAAAAAAACCTAGATAACATGTAAAAAAGAGAAAAATAGAAACCTATTTGTTAAATAAGTTTTGTTTGTGTTGTAGTAACAGCAATAAAAAGGTATATAGGAAAAAAGTAACGATTTTACATTTTTTTTTTTTCTAAAAAGAAAGGCTCAACAAAAATTAAGAAATACTCCTCCTCGCTCGCTTCGATTGTGTTTATTTACTGCACTGCTTTCAATTCAACTTCAAACACCAATGTACTGTTTTGTGGGGATCCTTGCGCACCGTAGGCCATATGTGCTGGGCAAGTGATGCGTCTCTTTCCTCTAACCTTCATGCCTACTACACCAACAATACAACAATACACCCTTGCTGACTTTGCCGCGACCCAAACCAAACTTGAATGGACCGCCTTGTTTGAGACTGGCAAATACTTTGTTGTTTAACTTGAGACGACCTTCATAACAGACGTCCGCCCTTTTGCCTGTTTTTGCCACGGGTCACCACACACCACCTCCCTTTTGCTTTTGGGCTCCTTGTTGTTGCCTTCTTTCTTGTCTTTTCTCTGCTTGCCCTCTTTCTTTTGTGGTTCGACGCCGTTTTGCTTGGGCTTCACTCGTCTTCACTCTGGACTTCTTCCTTATCATCGTCGTCGTCGTCCTCTTCTTCGTCATCATCGCATCTGGCTCACCATTGAAATCGTTGGACTCTACTATTCAGAGGCACTCCGAATTGTTTTTATCTCGAAACCATTCCAGAACTTATTTAAGTCATTTTAAATCCTACATTTTATTTGTTAGCAACAAATAAAAATAAATTTCAAGAAAAAAAAAATCTGAGAAATCAGTATGGAAGAGTATAAAATTTAACTTACCACAGTCTCCAACCGATGCAAATGAGATTCTTGGCATATTAGATTACAAATTATATACCAATTTCTGCGTTTAACAAATTCAGTGGCTTGGTGCTCACATTAAAAATTACATTGGTACCGGCATTTTGCAAATAAGGTCTGTCCGAAATGTACTGACAAATTTTTGTATCTTGTCTTGTAATTGGTGGCACCATTCCAAGAAAACACTCGAATGCCCAGGTTTAATACCAACAGACTAAAGGACCCATAGTTCGCCAACAAGTAGGGGACTATCTTTCACAAGGACTGAGAACAATAAGCAGCAGTGAACCTACCTCCATCGAAGACCAATGGTGTGCTGTGAAAAATGTGGTGAAAGTATAGTCGGTCGAGCACAAGAAAGAAATAGTTCTTGACTATCCGCAGAAACCTGGAAAAAGATCGACGAAAGAAAACAACTTCGAGCTCTCATCGCAGCTACTTAAGCAGCAGAAAGAAATGAGCTAGAGTCTACGTATCGTATGAAGACGAGAGAAGTTTACCGTAGCGTGAGACGTGACAAGCGTAACTACATCAACGCATTAGCTGAAGAAGCAGAAGAGGCCGCAAATCGGTGTGCCAGCAGAACTGTATACAAATCCCAAAAATAACACCTGGTGAAAGATGTATATGGTTCCCTGCTCCATTCGGATGAGGTGGAATAAACACTTCGCTTCTGCATTAAACCGTGTGTTGCGCATCCTATACCTGATGACACGTCCGAACCAACAAATGCCCGAATTCGCTCCACACCTCCCAGTAGAGAGTAGAGATGGATTAAAACACTGAAAAACAATAAGGCGGTAGGACTGGACGGTATTCCTGCAGAGCTCTTACAAGCAGCACCAACGACATCAACTCAGAGAGTTTAGCCTGGAACTCTGAGTGCTTCCCAAAGGAGTGGAAAAACGGAATGACCGTCAAGCTCCAAAAGAAAGCAGATTTGATGCAGTGTGAAAACTGGAAATGGTGGAATTCAATGGAGTCTGACATCCCAACTAAAACATCTGGTCTACGCGGACGACGTATGCTTACTCAAGGGAGGAGAAAGAAGCAGACATCGTGGGACTGAAAATTCACACGGCAAAAACACAAATGATCAGCCTCGGACGAAACTCATCCGTGCAAGACAATATTTCTGGACAACCGGTAGAGAAAGTAGACGACTTCCAGTCACCAAAGGCGGAACCGAACAAGACGTCGACAGTCGTATTAAAAAGGCAAAGGTGGCTTTCGGAATGCTGTCCAAAATGTGGACAAATAATGCTATAAGCTTAAAGACCAAGCTGAAAGAGTTCCAGAAACCGTACACAATGGCACGTAGGAGTAGTGAAGGCCTATGCCCTTAAGGGGATAACAACGGACTCATAAAGGTCTGAGGACCTAAACATGTATGCATGCAGTATTTGTATATTCAATTAAATATATATACCTTATGGAATTTAAAAATACACAATATTCCAATAAAAGAATGTAAATACCTGAGATAACAATTTATGATGGATGAAGGCCAGGAACAGATCGAGTTGCGACAGAATTTTACAAAAATGCACCAATTTAATTTATTCGGAAAATATGCCAGTTTCAACCACATTTTTAATACGGCACAGGTACCTGCCCTCTTCAAAGAAGCTCTGGTATTTCCGATACATAAGAAAGGAGACGCAAATGATCCAACAAATTATAGATGTATCTTATTTACAAATTCCTTACCAAAAATCTTTACAGCAGTGCTTCTCTTGATGAATCGAAAGTTATGAGAAATGGTATTGCGGTCGAGTAAATATTGAAAATTATTTTTAAAAAAATCTTTATTCTGTAATTGCCGGGTAATATAATTAATCTATCAGTTTCTTTACTTCGGTTAATATAAAAAGAATAAGTGTCGGGTGTGATGATGTAGATAAACAAACATTAACGAAAAGTTTTAACTTCAATTAAATAAAAAAAAACCTAGATAACATGTAAAAAAGAGAAAAATAGAAACCTATTTGTTAAATAAGTTTTGTTTGTGTTGTAGTAACAGCAATAAAAAGGTATATAGGAAAAAAGTAACGATTTTACATTTTTTTTTTTCTAAAAAGAAAGGCTCAACAAAAATTAAGAAATACTCCTCCTCGCTCGCTTCGATTGTGTTTATTTACTGCACTGCTTTCAATTCAACTTCAAACACCAATGCACTGTTTTGTGGGGATCCTTGCGCACCGTAGGCCATATGTGCTGGGCAAGTGATGCGTCTCTTTCCTCTAACCTTCATGCCTACTACACCAACAATACAACAATACACCCTTGCTGACTTTGCCGCGACCCAAACCAAACTTGAATGGACCGCCTTGTTTGAGACTGGCAAATACTTTGTTGTTTAACTTGAGACGACCTTCATAACAGACGTCCGCCCTTTTGCCTGTTTTTGCCACGGGTCACCACACACCACCTCCCTTTTGCTTTTGGGCTCCTTGTTGTTGCCTTCTTTCTTGTCTTTTCTCTGCTTGCCCTCTTTCTTTTGTGGTTCGACGCCGTTTTGCTTGGGCTTCACTCGTCTTCACTTTCGACTTCTTCCTTATCATCGTCGTCGTCATCATCGCATCTGGCTCACCATTGAAATCGTTGGACTCTACTATTCAGAGGCACTCCGAATTGTTTTTATCTCGAAACCATTCCAGAACTTATTTAAGTCATTTTAAATCCTACATTTTATTTGTTAGCAACAAATAAAAATAAATTTCAAGAAAAAAAAAATCTGAGAAATCAGTATGGAAGAGTATAAAATTTAACTTACCACAGTCTCCAACCGATGCAAATGAGATTCTTGGCATATTAGATTACAAATTATATACCAATTTCTGCGTTTAACAAATTCAGTGGCTTGGTGCTCACATTAAAAATTACATTGGTACCGGCATTTTGCAAATAAGGTCTGTCCGAAATGTACTGACAAATTTTTGTATCTTGTCTTGTAATTGGTGTTTAAACACGAGACGTGCCACCTGTCCAACTTCCATATAGCATGATAAACAGAGAACAAGGTTACTCATTAGATGGGTATTACACGTCGCATGTTTAGTTGCGCATGTATGAAGTGCAAAAGAGAAAAAAGAATAAAATTGTATGAATTTTGTATATCCGGAAATGTAATACAGGTCTTAGGTCTTTGACATTTTTTCTGTGACGCCAGTCATCTTTCTCAGCCCGAACGTCCGATCAGTTTTGGATTTGGAGAAGGCATTTTTGTATTGAAAACAACAACAATGCAACAGAAATTTACTACAACAAAATGCCTTCTCCAAATCCAAAACAAGGTATACTCATTAGATTTTTGACAGCTTTTTTTGTGACTTCTCATAGGCAGTTCGTCCGAACGTCAGTTTTGGATTTGGAGAAGACATTTTTTAATTGAAAACAACAAAACAACAACAAATTTGTTAGGAACATTAAAGGCTTCCAAATTAATTTAATTTTAATCACTAATAGATGTGATATTTGATATTTAAAAAAAAATAAGACAAAAAGTGAACAAAAAAAAAGACTTCACTAAATGTCGCTTATTATTTATGTGTTTGAACAAAAAGAAAATGCACTCAAATTATAGAAAATATTAAAACAAACAACGTGTAATTTTATTTTTGCCAACGCAACATGTTAGAGTCGAGATATTTGCCAAAAACTAAATTTTGCTTATGTTTTCGATAGGACATGCATGTGCTCAAGCTGGGATACCTCGACTTTTATTAGCCGTGAAGAGTTTGTTTTTTCTTAAAATTGTGGGGAATGAATAGAACTAATAAATTAGTAAAAACAATGTATACCACAATATTAGATTTTGTTGATATAATTACGAAAAAGTGTAATTTTAAAACGAAGAACTGACTTTGACTAGCTGCATTTTTGTACGGATGTATTTGAACCAAAAGAAATTGCACTTTATTGAAAGAAAATATTATCATGATCCATTCGATTTTTAGTTTTTGGCGTCATGGCATACTGGAAGCGAAATATTAGCAAAAAACAAAAAAATGCATTTTTGTGTATAACTTTGGTAAGAAGAGATGTCAGGTGGCGCTAATTTGCAAATAAACTCCTATCGGCCCATGAAAAAATAACTGACAGTGCCTCTCCGCGCAAGGTCAAATTACCGATTAACTGATCTAATGTCGTTCTTATTGAATAGAATAGGGAATTCAACAAATGTTGATAAACGTTTGCAATTACGTAACAGCCAAGCAAAGACAAATATGTATTGAGTAAAAACAAAAACGAGTATCTACAACAAACTGCACGTAAACTGGCAACATAGAGAAACCCAATTGAGGCAGTTACAAATTTTAAAAGGTTAAGGACACAAATGTGGAAACAACATTAATGGAATCATATTGAGATAGCACTTCAGGAAGTTGCTCATCCAAAATACAATGAACATGTCCATACAGTTTGATTCTACTTGCTGAATCACCTATAAGTTTACAGTTGATGATAAATAAGTTAAACGAATATTGCAATTTGGGGTACCTTATTATAAATCTGGATAAATAGAAAGTTATGATAGCAGGATGTACGAGAGGAAGATGTTCACAAAGAGAGAAATGGTATTGGGGTCTAGTGAATCAAAAGCTACAAATAACTTGGAATAGATGTGACTCCAACCTACAATATTAAACAACATCTCGCATCAAATCTTGTCCCAACAAAAACTGCAAATAATATTGGGTGGACTCTACTATTCAGAGACATAGATTTTGAACATCAACTTCTTGCCTGGGTTGATTGTATTGACATAATCCAAGGATTTAACAACCATATAGAAAACGAAAGACCCCAGGTGCCGCGCACAAGTGTATAACGACTTCAAATGTGTGCTACTGTATGAAAATAGCTAGTGATCGGGCTAGCTGCCCAATACACACTCCGAAACGTTTTTATCTCAGAACTTATTAAAGTAATTTTAAATCCTACATTTAATTTGTATAGCAACAAATGAAAATAAAATTCTTAAGAAAAAAAATCTGAGAAATCAAATGCGAGAGTATAGAATTTAACTTACAGAGTTTCCAACCGATGCAAATGAGATTCTTGGCATATGATGATTAAAAATTATACCACCAGTTTCAGTGTTTACCAAATTCAGTACCGGCATTTTGCAAACGAGGTCTGTCCGAAATGTACTGACAAATTTTTGTATCTTTTCTTGTAATTGGTGGCACCATTCCAAGAAAACACTCGAATGCCCAGGTTTAATACCAACAGACTAAAGGACCCATAGTTCGCCAACAAGTAGGGGACTATCTTTCACAAGGACTGAGAACAATAAGCAGCAGTGAACCTACCTCCATCGAAGACCAATGGTGTGCTGTGAAAAATGTGGTGAAAGTATAGTCGGTCGAGCACAAGAAAGAAATAGTTCTTGACTATCCGCAGAAACCTGGAAAAAGATCGACGAAAGAAAACAACTTCGAGCTCTCATCGCAGCTACTTAAGCAGCAGAAAGAAATGAGCTAGAGTCTACGTATCGTATGAAGACGAGAGAAGTTTACCGTAGCGTGAGACGTGACAAGCGTAACTACATCAACGCATTAGCTGAAGAAGCAGAAGAGGCCGCAAATCGGTGTGCCAGCAGAACTGTATACAAATCCCAAAAATAACACCTGGTGAAAGATGTATATGGTTCCCTGCTCCATTCGGATGAGGTGGAATAAACACTTCGCTTCTGCATTAAACTGTGTGTTGCGCATCCTATACCTGATGACACGTCCGAACCAACAAATGCCCGAATTCGCTCCACACCTCCCAGTAGAGAGTAGAGATGGATTAAAACACTGAAAAACAATAAGGCGGTAGGACTGGACGGTATTCCTGCAGAGCTCTTACAAGCAGCACCAACGACATCAACTCAGAGAGTTGAGCCTGGAACTCTGAGTGCTTCCCAAAGGAGTGGAAAAACGGAATGACCGTCAAGCTCCAAAAGAAAGCAGATTTGATGCAGTGTGAAAACTGGAAATGGTGGAATTCAATGGAGTCTGACATCCCAACTAAAACATCTGGTCTACGCGGACGACGTATGCTTACTCAAGGGAGGAGAAAGAAGCAGACATCGTGGGACTGAAAATTCACACGGCAAAAACACAAATGATCAGCCTCGGACGAAACTCATCCGTGCAAGACAATATTTCTGGACAACCGGTAGAGAAAGTAGACGACTTCCAGTCGCCAAAGGCGGAACCGAACAAGACGTCGACAGTCGTATTAAAAAGGCAAAGGTGGCTTTCGGAATGCTGTCCAAAATGTGGACAAATAATGCTATAAGCTTAAAGACCAAGCTGAAAGAGTTCCAGAAACCGTACACAATGGCACGTAGGAGTAGTGAAGGCCTATGCCCTTAAGGGGATAACAACGGACTCATAAAGGTCTGAGGACCTAAACATGTATGCATGCAGTATTTGTATATTCAATTAAATATATATACCTTATGGAATTTAAAAATACACAATATTCCAATAAAAGAATGTACATACCTGAGATAACAATTTATGATGGATGAAGGCCAGGAACAGATCGAGTTGCGACAGAAAATTACAAAAATGCACCAATTTAATTTATTCGGAAAATATGCCAGTTTCAACTACATTTTTAATACGGCAGAGGTACCTGCCCTCTTCAAAGAAGCTCTGGTATTTCCGATACATAAGAAAGGAGACGCAAATGATCCAACAAATTATAGATGTATCTTATTTACAAATTCCTTACCAAAAATCTTTACAGCAGTGCTTCTCTTGATGAATCGAAAGTTATGAGAAATGGTATTGCGGTCGAGTAAATATTGAAAATTATTTTTAAAAAAATCTTTATTCTGTAATTGCCGGGTAATATAATTAATCTATCAGTTTCTTTACTTCGGTTAATATAAAAAGAATAAGTGTCGGGTGTGATGATGTAGATAAACAAACATTAACGAAAAGTTTTAACTTCAATTAAATAAAAAAAAACCTAGATAACATGTAAAAAAGAGAAAAATAGAAACCTATTTGTTAAATAAGTTTTGTTTGTGTTGTAGTAACAGCAATAAAAAGGTATATAGGAAAAAAGTAACGATTTTACATTTTTTTTTTCTAAAAAGAAAGGCTCAACAAAAATTAAGAAATACTCCTCCTCGCTCGCTTCGATTGTGTTTATTTACTGCACTGCTTTCAATTCAACTTCAAACACCAATGTACTGTTTTGTGGGGATCCTTGCGCACCGTAGGCCATATGTGCTGGGCAAGTGATGCGTCTCTTTCCTCTAACCTTCATGCCTACTACACCAACAATACAACAATACACCCTTGCTGACTTTGCCGCGACCCAAACCAAACTTGAATGGACCGCCTTGTTTGAGACTGGCAAATACTTTGTTGTTTAACTTGAGACGACCTTCATAACAGACGTCCGCCCTTTTGCCTGTTTTTGCCACGGGTCACCACACACCACCTCCCTTTTGCTTTTGGGCTCCTTGTTGTTGCCTTCTTTCTTGTCTTTTTTCTGCTTGCCCTCTTTCTTTTGTGGTTCGACGCCGTTTTGCTTGGGCTTCACTCGTCTTCACTTTCAACTTCTTCCTTATCATCGTCGTCGTCGTCCTCTTCTTCATCATCATCGCATCTGGCTCACCATTGAAATCGTTGGACTCTACTATTCAGAGGCACTCCGAATTGTTTTTATCTCGAAACCATTCCAGAACTTATTTAAGTCATTTTAAATCCTACATTTTATTTGTTAGCAAGAAATAAAAATAAATTTCAAGAAAAAAAAAATCTGAGAAATCAGTATGGAAGAGTATAAAATTTAACTTACCACAGTCTCCAACCGATGCAAATGAGATTCTTGGCATATTAGATTACAAATTATATACCAATTTCTGCGTTTAACAAATTCAGTGGCTTGGTGCTCACATTAAAAATTACATTGGTACCGGCATTTTGCAAATAAGGTCTGTCCGAAATGTACTGACAAATTTTTGTATCTTGTCTTGTAATTGGTGTTTAAACACGAGACGTGCCACCTGTCCAACTTCCATATAGCATGATAAACAGAGAACAAGGTTACTCATTAGATGGGTATTACACGTCGCATGTTTAGTTGCGCATCCGGAAATGTAATACAGGTCTTAGGTCTTTGACATTTTTTCTGTGACGCCAGTCATCTTTCTCAGCCCGAACGTCCGATCAGTTTTGGATTTGGAGAAGGCATTTTTGTATTGAAAACAACAACAATGCAACAGAAATTTACTACAACAAAATGCCTTCTCCAAATCCAAAACAAGGTATACTCATTAGATTTTTGACAGCTTTTTTTGTGACTTCTCATAGGCAGTTCGTCCGAACGTCAGTTTTGGATTTGGAGAAGACATTTTTTAATTGAAAACAACAAAACAACAACAAATTTGTTAGGAACATTAAAGGCTTCCAAATTAATTTAATTTTAATCACTAATAGATGTGATATTTGATATTTAAAAAAAAATAAGACAAAAAGTGAACAAAAAAAAAGACTTCACTAAATGTCGCTTATTATTTATGTGTTTGAACAAAAAGAAAATGCACTCAAATTATAGAAAATATTAAAACAAACAACGTGTAATTTTATTTTTGCCAACGCAACATGTTAGAGTCGAGATATTTGCCAAAAACTAAATTTTGCTTATGTTTTCGATAGGACATGCATGTGCTCAAGCTGGGGTACCTCGACTTTTATTAGTCGTGAAGAGTTTGTTTTTTCTTAAAATTGTGGGGAATGAATAGAACTAATAAATTAGTAAAAACAATGTATACCACAATATTAGATTTTGTTGATATAATTACGAAAAAGTGTAATTTTAAAACGAAGAACTGACTTTGACTAGCTGCATTTCTGTACGGATGTATTTGAACCAAAAGAAATTGCACTTTATTGAAAGAAAATATTATCATGATCCATTTGATTTTTAGTTTTTGGCTTCATGGCATACTGGAAGCGAAATATTAGCAAAAAACAAAAAAAATGCATTTTTGTGTATAACTTTGGTAAGAAGAGATGTCAGGTGGTGCAAATTTGCAAATAGACTCCTATCAGCCCATGAAAAAATAACTGACAGTGCCTCTCCGCGCAAGGTCAAATTACCGATTAACTGATCTAATGTCGTTCTTATTGAATAGAATAGGGAATTCAACAAATGTTGATAAACGTTTGCAATTGCGTAACAGCCAAGCAAGGACAAATATGTATTGAGTAAAAACAAAAACGAGTATCTACAACAAACTGCACGTAAACTGGCAACATAGAGAAACCCAATTGAGGCAGTTACAAATTTTAAAAGGTTAAGGACACAAATGTGGAAACAACATTAATGGAATCATATTGAGATAGCACTTCAGGAAGTTGCTCATCCAAAATACAATGAACATGTCCATACAGTTTGATTCTACTTGCTGAATCACCTAAAAGTTTACAGTTGATGATAAATAAGTTAAACGAATATTGCAATTTTGGGTACCTTATTATAAATCTGGATAAATAGAAAGTTATGATAGCAGGATGTACGAGAGGAAGATGTTCACAAAGAGAGAAATGGTGTTGGGGTCTAGTGAATCAAAAGCTACAAATAACTTGGAATAGATGTGACTCCAACCTACAATATTAAACAACATCTCGCATCAAATCTTGTCCCAACAAAAACTGCAAATAATATTGGGTGGACTCTACTATTCAGAGACATAGATTTTGAACATCAACTTCTTGCCTGGGTTGATTGTATAATCATAATCCAAGGATTTAACAACCATATAGAAAACGAAAGACCCCAGAGTGCACAAGTGTATAACGACTTCAAATGTGTGCTACTGTATGAAAATAGCTAGTGATCGGGCTAGCTGCCCAATACACACTCCGAAACGTTTTTATCTCAGAACCTTTACAGAACTTATTAAAGTAATTTTAAATCCTACATTTAATTTGTATAGCAACAAATGAAAATAAAATTCTTAAGAAAAAAAATCTGAGAAATCAAATGCGAGAGTATAGAATTTAACTTACAGAGTTTCCAACCGATGCAAATGAGATTCTTGGCATATGATGATTAAAAATTATACCACCAGTTTCAGTGTTTACCAAATTCAGTACCGGCATTTTGCAAACGAGGTCTGTCCGAAATGTACTGACAAATTTTTGTATCTTTTCTTGTAATTGGTGGCACCATTCCAAGAAAACACTCGAATGCCCAGGTTTAATACCAACAGACTAAAGGACCCATAGTTCGCCAACAAGTAGGGGACTATCTTTCACAAGGACTGAGAACAATAAGCAGCAGTGAACCTACCTCCATCGAAGACCAATGGCGTGCTGTGAAAAATGTGGTGAAAGTATAGTCGGTCGAGCACAAGAAAGAAATAGTTCTTGACTATCCGCAGAAACCTGGAAAAAGATCGACGAAAGAAAACAACTTCGAGCTCTCATCGCAGCTACTTAAGCAGCAGAAAGAAATGAGCTAGAGTCTACGTATCGTATGAAGACGAGAGAAGTTTACCGTAGCGTGAGACGTGACAAGCGTAACTACATCAACGCATTAGCTGAAGAAGCAGAAGAGGCCGCAAATCGGTGTGCCAGCAGAACTGTATACAAATCCCAAAAATAACACCTGGTGAAAGATGTATATGGTTCTCTGCTCCATTCGGATGAGGTGGAATAAACACTTCGCTTCTGCATTAAACCGTGTGTTGCGCATCCTATACCTGATGACACGTCCGAACCAACAAATGCCCGAATTCGCTCCACACCTCCCAGTAGAGAGTAGAGATGGATTAAAACACTGAAAAACAATAAGGCGGTAGGACTGGACGGTATTCCTGCAGAGCTCTTACAAGCAGCACCAACGACATCAACTCAGAGAGTTGAGCCTGGAACTCTGAGTGCTTCCCAAAGGAGTGGAAAAACGGAATGACCGTCAAGCTCCAAAAGAAAGCAGATTTGATGCAGTGTGAAAACTGGAAATGGTGGAATTCAATGGAGTCTGACATCCCAACTAAAACATCTGGACTACGCGGACGACGTATGCTTACTCAAGGGAGGAGAAAGAAGCAGACATCGTGGGACTGAAAATTCACAAGGCAAAAACACAAATGATCAGCCTCGGACGAAACTCATCCGTGCAAGACAATATTTCTGGACAACCGGTAGAGAAAGTAGACGACTTCCAGTCGCCAAAGGCGGAACCGAACAAGACGTCGACAGTCGTATTAAAAAGGCAAAGGTGGCTTTCGGAATGCTGTCCAAAATGTGGACAAATAATGCTATAAGCTTAAAGACCAAGCTGAAAGAGTTCCAGAAACCGTACACAATGGCACGTAGGAGTAGTGAAGGCCTATGCCCTTAAGGGGATAACAACGGACTCATAAAGGTCTGAGGACCTAAACATGTATGCATGCAGTATTTGTATATTCAATTAAATATATATACCTTATGGAATTTAAAAATACACAATATTCCAATAAAAGAATGTACATACCTGAGATAACAATTTATGATGGATGAAGGCCAGGAACAGATCGAGTTGCGACAGAATTTTACAAAAATGCACCAATTTAATTTATTCGGAAAATATGCCAGTTTCAACCACATTTTTAATACGGCAGAGGTACCTGCCCTCTTCAAAGAAGCTCTGGTATTTCCGATACATAAGAAAGGAGACGCAAATGATCCAACAAATTATAGATGTATCTTATTTACAAATTCCTTACCAAAAATCTTTACAGCAGTGCTTCTCTTGATGAATCGAAAGTTATGAGAAATGGTATTGCGGTCGAGTAAATATTGAAAATTATTTTTAAAAAAATCTTTATTCTGTAATTGCCGGGTAATATAATTAATCTATCAGTTTCTTTACTTCGGTTAATATAAAAAGAATAAGTGTCGGGTGTGATGATGTAGATAAACAAACATTAACGAAAAGTTTTAACTTCAATTAAATAAAAAAAAACCTAGATAACATGTAAAAAAGAGAAAAATAGAAACCTATTTGTTAAATAAGTTTTGTTTGTGTGTAGTAACAGCAATAAAAAGGTATATAGGAAAAAAGTAACGATTTTACATTTTTTTTTTCTAAAAAGAAAGGCTCAACAAAAATTAAGAAATACTCCTCCTCGCTCGCTTCGATTGTGTTTATTTACTGCACTGCTTTCAATTCAACTTCAAACACCAATGCACTGTTTTGTGGGGATCCTTGCGCACCGTAGGCCATATGTGCTGGGCAAGTGATGCGTCTCTTTCCTCTAACCTTCATGCCTACTACACCAACAATACAACAATACACCCTTGCTGACTTTGCCGCGACCCAAACCAAACTTGAATGGACCGCCTTGTTTGAGACTGGCAAATACTTTGTTGTTTAACTTGAGACGACCTTCATAACAGACGTCCGCCCTTTTGCCTGTTTTTGCCACGGGTCACCACACACCACCTCCCTTTTGCTTTTGGGCTCCTTGTTGTTGCCTTCTTTCTTGTCTTTTCTCTGCTTGCCCTCTTTCTTTTGTGGTTCGACGCCGTTTTGCTTGGGCTTCACTCGTCTTCACTTTCGACTTCTTCCTTATCATCGTCGTCGTCGTCCTCTTCTTCGTCATCATCGCATCTGGCTCACCATTGAAATCGTTGGACTCTACTATTCAGAGGCACTCCGAATTGTTTTTATCTCGAAACCATTCCAGAACTTATTTAAGTCATTTTAAATCCTACATTTTATTTGTTAGCAAGAAATAAAAATAAATTTCAAGAAAAAAAAAATCTGAGAAATCAGTATGGAAGAGTATAAAATTTAACTTACCACAGTCTCCAACCGATGCAAATGAGATTCTTGGCATATTAGATTACAAATTATATACCAATTTCTGCGTTTAACAAATTCAGTGGCTTGGTGCTCACATTAAAAATTACATTGGTACCGGCATTTTGCAAATAAGGTCTGTCCGAAATGTACTGACAAATTTTTGTATCTTGTCTTGTAATTGGTGTTTAAACACGAGACGTGCCACCGTCCAACTTCCATATAGCATGATAAACAGAGAACAAGGTTACTCATTAGATGGGTATTACACGTCGCATGTTTAGTTGCGCATGTATGAAGTGCAAAAGAGAAAAAAGAATAAAATTGTATGAATTTTGTATATCCGGAAATGTAATACAGGTCTTAGGTCTTTGACATTTTTTCTGTGACGCCAGTCATCTTTCTCAGCCCGAACGTCCGATCAGTTTTGGATTTGGAGAAGGCATTTTTGTATTGAAAACAACAACAATGCAACAGAAATTTACTACAACAAAATGCCTTCTCCAAATCCAAAACAAGGTATACTCATTAGATTTTTGACAGCTTTTTTTGTGACTTCTCATAGGCAGTTCGTCCGAACGTCAGTTTTGGATTTGGAGAAGACATTTTTTAATTGAAAACAACAAAACAACAACAAATTTGTTAGGAACATTAAAGGCTTCCAAATTAATTTAATTTTAATCACTAATAGATGTGATATTTGATATTTAAAAAAAATTAAGACAAAAAGTGAACAAAAAGACTTCACTTAATGTCGCTTCTAATTTATGTGTTTGAACAAAAACGAAAATGCACTCAAATTATAGAAAATATTAAAACAAACAACGTGTAATTTTATTTTTGCCAACGCAACATGTTAGAGTCGAGATATTTGCCAAAAACTAAATTTTGCTTATGTTTTCGATAGGACATGCATGTGCTCAAGCTGGGATACCTCGACTTTTATTAGTCGTGAAGAGTTTGTTTTTTCTTAAAATTGTGGGGAATGAATAGAACTAATAAATTAGTAAAAACAATGTATACCACAATATTAGATTTTGTTGATATAATTACGAAAAAGTGTAATTTTAAAACGAAGAACTGACTTTGACTAGCTGCATTTTTGTACGGATGTATTTGAACCAAAAGAAATTGCACTTTATTGAAAGAAAATATTATCATGATCCATTCGATTTTTAGTTTTTGGCGTCATGGCATACTGGAAGCGAAATATTAGCAAAAAACAAAAAAATGCATTTTTGTGTATAACTTTGGTAAGAAGAGATGTCAGGTGGCGCTAATTTGCAAATAAACTCCTATCGGCCCATGAAAAAATAACTGACAGTGCCTCTCCGCGCAAGGTCAAATTACGGATTAACTGATCTAATGTCGTTCTTATTGAATAGAATAGGGAATTCAACAAATGTTGATAAACGTTTGCAATTGCGTAACAGCCAAGCAAAGACAAATATGTATTGAGTAAAAACAAAAACGAGTATCTACAACAAACTGCACGTAAACTGGCAACATAGAGAAACCCAATTGAGGCAGTTACAAATTTTAAAAGGTTAAGGACACAAATGTGGAAACAACATTAATGGAATCATATTGAGATAGCACTTCAGGAAGTTGCTCATCCAAAATACAATGAACATGTCCATACAGTTTGATTCTACTTGCTGAATCACCTATAAGTTTACAGTTGATGATAAATAAGTTAAACGAATATTGCAATTTGGGGTACCTTATTATAAATCTGGATAAATAGAAAGTTATGATAGCAGGATGTACGAGAGGAAGATGTTCACAAAGAGAGAAATGGTATTGGGGTCTAGTGAATCAAAAGCTACAAATAACTTGGAATAGATGTGACTCCAACCTACAATATTAAACAACATCTCGCATCAAATCTTGTCCCAACAAAAACTGCAAATAATATTGGGTGGACTCTACTATTCAGAGACATAGATTTTGAACATCAACTTCTTGCCTGGGTTGATTGTATTGACATAATCCAAGGATTTAACAACCATATAGAAAACGAAAGACCCCAGGTGCCGCGCACAAGTGTATAACGACTTCAAATGTGTGCTACTGTATGAAAATAGCTAGTGATCGGGCTAGCTGCCCAATACACACTCCGAAACGTTTTTATCTCAGAACCTTTACAGAACTTATTAAAGTAATTTTAAATCCTACATTTAATTTGTATAGCAACAAATGAAAATAAAATTCTTAAGAAAAAAAATCTGAGAAATCAAATGCGAGAGTATAGAATTTAACTTACAGAGTTTCCAACCGATGCAAATGAGATTCTTGGCATATGATGATTAAAAATTATACCACCAGTTTCAGTGTTTACCAAATTCAGTACCGGCATTTTGCAAACGAGGTCTGTCCGAAATGTATTGACAAATTTTTGTATCTTTTCTTGTAATTGGTGGCACCATTCCAAGAAAACACTCGAATGCCCAGGTTTAATACCAACAGACTAAAGGACCCATAGTTCGCCAACAAGTAGGGGACTATCTTTCACAAGGACTGAGAACAATAAGCAGCAGTGAACCTACCTCCATCGAAGACCAATGGCGTGCTGTGAAAAATGTGGTGAAAGTATAGTCGGTCGAGCACAAGAAAGAAATAGTTCTTGACTATCCGCAGAAACCTGGAAAAAGATCGACGAAAGAAAACAACTTCGAGCTCTCATCGCAGCTACTTAAGCAGCAGAAAGAAATGAGCTAGAGTCTACGTATCGTATGAAGACGAGAGAAGTTTACCGTAGCGTGAGACGTGACAAGCGTAACTACATCAACGCATTAGCTGAAGAAGCAGAAGAGGCCGCAAATCGGTGTGCCAGCAGAACTGTATACAAATCCCAAAAATAACACCTGGTGAAAGATGTATATGGTTCCCTGCTCCATTCGGATGAGGTGGAATAAACACTTCGCTTCTGCATTAAACCGTGTGTTGCGCATCCTATACCTGATGACACGTCCGAACCAACAAATGCCCGAATTCGCTCCACACCTCCCAGTAGAGAGTAGAGATGGATTAAAACACTGAAAAACAATAAGGCGGTAGGACTGGACGGTATTCCTGCAGAGCTCTTACAAGCAGCACCAACGACATCAACTCAGAGAGTTGAGCCTGGAACTCTGAGTGCTTCCCAAAGGAGTGGAAAAACGGAATGACCGTCAAGCTCCAAAAGAAAGCAGATTTGATGCAGTGTGAAAACTGGAAATGGTGGAATTCAATGGAGTCTGACATCCCAACTAAAACATCTGGTCTACGCGGACGACGTATGCTTACTCAAGGGAGGAGAAAGAAGCAGACATCGTGGGACTGAAAATTCACAAGGCAAAAACACAAATGATCAGCCTCGGACGAAACTCATCCGTGCAAGACAATATTTCTGGACAACCGGTAGAGAAAGTAGACGACTTCCAGTCGCCAAAGGCGGAACCGAACAAGACGTCGACAGTCGTATTAAAAAGGCAAAGGTGGCTTTCGGAATGCTGTCCAAAATGTGGACAAATAATGCTATAAGCTTAAAGACCAAGCTGAAAGAGTTCCAGAAACCGTACACAATGGCACGTAGGAGTAGTGAAGGCCTATGCCCTTAAGGGGATAACAACGGACTCATAAAGGTCTGAGGACCTAAACATGTATGCATGCAGTATTTGTATATTCAATTAAATATATATACCTTATGGAATTTAAAAATACACAATATTCCAATAAAAGAATGTACATACCTGAGATAACAATTTATGATGGATGAAGGCCAGGAACAGATCGAGTTGCGACAGAAAATTACAAAAATGCACCAATTTAATTTATTCGGAAAATATGCCAGTTTCAACTACATTTTTAATACGGCAGAGGTACCTGCCCTCTTCAAAGAAGCTCTGGTATTTCCGATACATAAGAAAGGAGACGCAAATGATCCAACAAATTATAGATGTATCTTATTTACAAATTCCTTACCAAAAATCTTTACAGCAGTGCTTCTCTTGATGAATCGAAAGTTATGAGAAATGGTATTGCGGTCGAGTAAATATTGAAAATTATTTTTAAAAAAATCTTTATTCTGTAATTGCCGGGTAATATAATTAATCTATCAGTTTCTTTACTTCGGTTAATATAAAAAGAATAAGTGTCGGGTGTGATGATGTAGATAAACAAACATTAACGAAAAGTTTTAACTTCAATTAAATAAAAAAAAACCTAGATAACATGTAAAAAAGAGAAAAATAGAAACCTATTTGTTAAATAAGTTTTGTTTGTGTTGTAGTAACAGCAATAAAAAGGTATATAGGAAAAAAGTAACGATTTTACATTTTTTTTTTCTAAAAAGAAAGGCTCAACAAAAATTAAGAAATACTCCTCCTCGCTCGCTTCGATTGTGTTTATTTACTGCACTGCTTTCAATTCAACTTCAAACACCAATGTACTGTTTTGTGGGGATCCTTGCGCACCGTAGGCCATATGTGCTGGGCAAGTGATGCGTCTCTTTCCTCTAACCTTCATGCCTACTACACCAACAATACAACAATACACCCTTGCTGACTTTGCCGCGACCCAAACCAAACTTGAATGGACCGCCTTGTTTGAGACTGGCAAATACTTTGTTGTTTAACTTGAGACGACCTTCATAACAGACGTCCGCCCTTTTGCCTGTTTTTGCCACGGGTCACCACACACCACCTCCCTTTTGCTTTTGGGCTCCTTGTTGTTGCCTTCTTTCTTGTCTTTTTTCTGCTTGCCCTCTTTCTTTTGTGGTTCGACGCCGTTTTGCTTGGGCTTCACTCGTCTTCACTTTCAACTTCTTCCTTATCATCGTCGTCGTCGTCCTCTTCTTCATCATCATCGCATCTGGCTCACCATTGAAATCGTTGGACTCTACTATTCAGAGGCACTCCGAATCGTTTTTATCTCGAAACCATTCCAGAACTTATTTAAGTCATTTTAAATCCTACATTTTATTTGTTAGCAAGAAATAAAAATAAATTTCAAGAAAAAAAAAATCTGAGAAATCAGTATGGAAGAGTATAAAATTTAACTTACCACAGTCTCCAACCGATGCAAATGAGATTCTTGGCATATTAGATTACAAATTATATACCAATTTCTGCGTTTAACAAATTCAGTGGCTTGGTGCTCACATTAAAAATTACATTGGTACCGGCATTTTGCAAATAAGGTCTGTCCGAAATGTACTGACAAATTTTTGTATCTTGTCTTGTAATTGGTGTTTAAACACGAGACGTGCCACCTGTCCAACTTCCATATAGCATGATAAACAGAGAACAAGGTTACTCATTAGATGGGTATTACACGTCGCATGTTTAGTTGCGCATCCGGAAATGTAATACAGGTCTTAGGTCTTTGACATTTTTTCTGTGACGCCAGTCATCTTTCTCAGCCCGAACGTCCGATCAGTTTTGGATTTGGAGAAGGCATTTTTGTATTGAAAACAACAACAATGCAACAGAAATTTACTACAACAAAATGCCTTCTCCAAATCCAAAACAAGGTATACTCATTAGATTTTTGACAGCTTTTTTTGTGACTTCTCATAGGCAGTTCGTCCGAACGTCAGTTTTGGATTTGGAGAAGACATTTTTTAATTGAAAACAACAAAACAACAACAAATTTGTTAGGAACATTAAAGGCTTCCAAATTAATTTAATTTTAATCACTAATAGATGTGATATTTGATATTTAAAAAAAAATAAGACAAAAAGTGAACAAAAAAAAAGACTTCACTAAATGTCGCTTATTATTTATGTGTTTGAACAAAAAGAAAATGCACTCAAATTATAGAAAATATTAAAACAAACAACGTGTAATTTTATTTTTGCCAACGCAACATGTTAGAGTCGAGATATTTGCCAAAAACTAAATTTTGCTTATGTTTTCGATAGGACATGCATGTGCTCAAGCTGGGGTACCTCGACTTTTATTAGTCGTGAAGAGTTTGTTTTTTCTTAAAATTGTGGGGAATGAATAGAACTAATAAATTAGTAAAAACAATGTATACCACAATATTAGATTTTGTTGATATAATTACGAAAAAGTGTAATTTTAAAACGAAGAACTGACTTTGACTAGCTGCATTTCTGTACGGATGTATTTGAACCAAAAGAAATTGCACTTTATTGAAAGAAAATATTATCATGATCCATTTGATTTTTAGTTTTTGGCTTCATGGCATACTGGAAGCGAAATATTAGCAAAAAACAAAAAAAATGCATTTTTGTGTATAACTTTGGTAAGAAGAGATGTCAGGTGGTGCAAATTTGCAAATAGACTCCTATCGGCCCATGAAAAAATAACTGACAGTGCCTCTCCGCGCAAGGTCAAATTACCGATTAACTTATCTAATGTCGTTCTTATTGAATAGAATAGGGAATTCAACAAATGTTGATAAACGTTTGCAATTGCGTAACAGCCAAGCAAGGACAAATATGTATTGAGTAAAAACAAAAACGAGTATCTACAACAAACTGCACGTAAACTGGCAACATAGAGAAACCCAATTGAGGCAGTTACAAATTTTAAAAGGTTAAGGACACAAATGTGGAAACAACATTAATGGAATCATATTGAGATAGCACTTCAGGAAGTTGCTCATCCAAAATACAATGAACATGTCCATACAGTTTGATTCTACTTGCTGAATCACCTAAAAGTTTACAGTTGATGATAAATAAGTTAAACGAATATTGCAATTTTGGGTACCTTATTATAAATCTGGATAAATAGAAAGTTATGATAGCAGGATGTACGAGAGGAAGATGTTCACAAAGAGAGAAATGGTGTTGGGGTCTAGTGAATCAAAAGCTACAAATAACTTGGAATAGATGTGACTCCAACCTACAATATTAAACAACATCTCGCATCAAATCTTGTCCCAACAAAAACTGCAAATAATATTGGGTGGACTCTACTATTCAGAGACATAGATTTTGAACATCAACTTCTTGCCTGGGTTGATTGTATTGACATAATCCAAGGATTTAACAACCATATAGAAAACGAAAGACCCCAGTTGCCGCGCACAAGTGTATAACGACTTCAAATGTGTGCTACTGTATGAAAATAGCTAGTGATCGGGCTAGCTGCCCAATACACACTCCGAAACGTTTTTATCTCAGAACCTTTACAGAACTTATTAAAGTAATTTTAAATCCTACATTTAATTTGTATAGCAACAAATGAAAATAAAATTCTTAAGAAAAAAAATCTGAGAAATCAAATGCGAGAGTATAGAATTTAACTTACAGAGTTTCCAACCGATGCAAATGAGATTCTTGGCATATGATGATTAAAAATTATACCACCAGTTTCAGTGTTTACCAAATTCAGTACCGGCATTTTGCAAACGAGGTCTGTCCGAAATGTACTGACAAATTTTTGTATCTTTTCTTGTAATTGGTGGCACCATTCCAAGAAAACACTCGAATGCCCAGGTTTAATACCAACAGACTAAAGGACCCATAGTTCGCCAACAAGTAGGGGACTATCTTTCACAAGGACTGAGAACAATAAGCAGCAGTGAACCTACCTCCATCGAAGACCAATGGTGTGCTGTGAAAAATGTGGTGAAAGTATAGTCGGTCGAGCACAAGAAAGAAATAGTTCTTGACTATCCGCAGAAACCTGGAAAAAGATCGACGAAAGAAAACAACTTCGAGCTCTCATCGCAGCTACTTAAGCAGCAGAAAGAAATGAGCTAGAGTCTACGTATCGTATGAAGACGAGAGAAGTTTACCGTAGCGTGAGACGTGACAAGCGTAACTACATCAACGCATTAGCTGAAGAAGCAGAAGAGGCCGCAAATCGGTGTGCCAGCAGAACTGTATACAAATCCCAAAAATAACACCTGGTGAAAGATGTATATGGTTCTCTGCTCCATTCGGATGAGGTGGAATAAACACTTCGCTTCTGCATTAAACCGTGTGTTGCGCATCCTATACCTGATGACACGTCCGAACCAACAAATGCCCGAATTCGCTCCACACCTCCCAGTAGAGAGTAGAGATGGATTAAAACACTGAAAAACAATAAGGCGGTAGGACTGGACGGTATTCCTGCAGAGCTCTTACAAGCAGCACCAACGACATCAACTCAGAGAGTTGAGCCTGGAACTCTGAGTGCTTCCCAAAGGAGTGGAAAAACGGAATGACCGTCAAGCTCCAAAAGAAAGCAGATTTGATGCAGTGTGAAAACTGGAAATGGTGGAATTCAATGGAGTCTGACATCCCAACTAAAACATCTGGACTACGCGGACGACGTATGCTTACTCAAGGGAGGAGAAAGAAGCAGACATCGTGGGACTGAAAATTCACACGGCAAAAACACAAATGATCAGCCTCGGACGAAACTCATCCGTGCAAGACAATATTTCTGGACAACCGGTAGAGAAAGTAGACGACTTCCAGTCGCCAAAGGCGGAACCGAACAAGACGTCGACAGTCGTATTAAAAAGGCAAAGGTGGCTTTCGGAATGCTGTCCAAAATGTGGACAAATAATGCTATAAGCTTAAAGACCAAGCTGAAAGAGTTCCAGAAACCGTACACAATGGCACGTAGGAGTAGTGAAGGCCTATGCCCTTAAGGGGATAACAACGGACTCATAAAGGTCTGAGGACCTAAACATGTATGCATGCAGTATTTGTATATTCAATTAAATATATATACCTTATGGAATTTAAAAATACACAATATTCCAATAAAAGAATGTACATACCTGAGATAACAATTTATGATGGATGAAGGCCAGGAACAGATCGAGTTGCGACAGAAAATTACAAAAATGCACCAATTTAATTTATTCGGAAAATATGCCAGTTTCAACTACATTTTTAATACGGCAGAGGTACCTGCCCTCTTCAAAGAAGCTCTGGTATTTCCGATACATAAGAAAGGAGACGCAAATGATCCAACAAATTATAGATGTATCTTATTTACAAATTCCTTACCAAAAATCTTTACAGCAGTGCTTCTCTTGATGAATCGAAAGTTATGAGAAATGGTATTGCGGTCGAGTAAATATTGAAAATTATTTTAAAAAAAATCTTTATTCTGTGATTGCCGGGTAATATCCTTAATCTATCTAGAGTTTCTTTACTTCGGTTAATATAAAAAGAATAAGTGTCAGGTGTGATGATGTAGATAAACAAACATTAACGGAAAGTTTTAACTTCAATTAAATAAAAAAAAACCTAGATAACATGTAAAAAAGAGAAAAATAGAAACCTATTTGTTAAATAAGTTTTGTTTGTGTTGTAGTAACAGCAATAAAAAGGTATATAGGAAAAAAGTAACGATTTTACATTTTTTTTTTTCTAAAAAGAAAGGCTCAACAAAAATTAAGAAATACTCCTCCTCGCTCGCTTCGATTGTGTTTATTTACTGCACTGCTTTCAATTCAACTTCAAACACCAATGTACTGTTTTGTGGGGATCCTTGCGCACCGTAGGCCATATGTGCTGGGCAAGTGATGCGTCTCTTTCCTCTAACCTTCATGCCTACTACACCAACAATACAACAATACACCCTTGCTGACTTTGCCGCGACCCAAACCAAACTTGAATGGACCGCCTTGTTTGAGACTGGCAAATACTTTGTTGTTTAACTTGAGACGACCTTCATAACAGACGTCCGCCCTTTTGCCTGTTTTTGCCACGGGTCACCACACACCACCTCCCTTTTGCTTTTGGGCTCCTTGTTGTTGCCTTCTTTCTTGTCTTTTTTCTGCTTGCCCTCTTTCTTTTGTGGTTCGACGCCGTTTTGCTTGGGCTTCACTCGTCTTCACTTTCAACTTCTTCCTTATCATCGTCGTCGTCGTCCTCTTCTTCATCATCATCGCATCTGGCTCACCATTGAAATCGTTGGACTCTACTATTCAGAGGCACTCCGAATCGTTTTTATCTCGAAACCATTCCAGAACTTATTTAAGTCATTTTAAATCCTACATTTTATTTGTTAGCAAGAAATAAAAATAAATTTCAAGAAAAAAAAAATCTGAGAAATCAGTATGGAAGAGTATAAAATTTAACTTACCACAGTCTCCAACCGATGCAAATGAGATTCTTGGCATATTAGATTACAAATTATATACCAATTTCTGCGTTTAACAAATTCAGTGGCTTGGTGCTCACATTAAAAATTACATTGGTACCGGCATTTTGCAAATAAGGTCTGTCCGAAATGTACTGACAAATTTTTGTATCTTGTCTTGTAATTGGTGTTTAAACACGAGACGTGCCACCTGTCCAACTTCCATATAGCATGATAAACAGAGAACAAGGTTACTCATTAGATGGGTATTACACGTCGCATGTTTAGTTGCGCATCCGGAAATGTAATACAGGTCTTAGGTCTTTGACATTTTTTCTGTGACGCCAGTCATCTTTCTCAGCCCGAACGTCCGATCAGTTTTGGATTTGGAGAAGGCATTTTTGTATTGAAAACAACAACAATGCAACAGAAATTTACTACAACAAAATGCCTTCTCCAAATCCAAAACAAGGTATACTCATTAGATTTTTGACAGCTTTTTTTGTGACTTCTCATAGGCAGTTCGTCCGAACGTCAGTTTTGGATTTGGAGAAGACATTTTTTAATTGAAAACAACAAAACAACAACAAATTTGTTAGGAACATTAAAGGCTTCCAAATTAATTTAATTTTAATCACTAATAGATGTGATATTTGATATTTAAAAAAAAATAAGACAAAAAGTGAACAAAAAAAAAGACTTCACTAAATGTCGCTTATTATTTATGTGTTTGAACAAAAAGAAAATGCACTCAAATTATAGAAAATATTAAAACAAACAACGTGTAATTTTATTTTTGCCAACGCAACATGTTAGAGTCGAGATATTTGCCAAAAACTAAATTTTGCTTATGTTTTCGATAGGACATGCATGTGCTCAAGCTGGGGTACCTCGACTTTTATTAGTCGTGAAGAGTTTGTTTTTTCTTAAAATTGTGGGGAATGAATAGAACTAATAAATTAGTAAAAACAATGTATACCACAATATTAGATTTTGTTGATATAATTACGAAAAAGTGTAATTTTAAAACGAAGAACTGACTTTGACTAGCTGCATTTCTGTACGGATGTATTTGAACCAAAAGAAATTGCACTTTATTGAAAGAAAATATTATCATGATCCATTTGATTTTTAGTTTTTGGCTTCATGGCATACTGGAAGCGAAATATTAGCAAAAAACAAAAAAAATGCATTTTTGTGTATAACTTTGGTAAGAAGTGATGTCAGGTGGTGCAAATTTGCAAATAGACTCCTATCGGCCCATGAAAAAATAACTGACAGTGCCTCTCCGCGCAAGGTCAAATTACCGATTAACTGATCTAATGTCGTTCTTATTGAATAGAATAGGGAATTCAACAAATGTTGATAAACGTTTGCAATTGCGTAACAGCCAAGCAAGGACAAATATGTATTGAGTAAAAACAAAAACGAGTATCTACAACAAACTGCACGTAAACTGGCAACATAGAGAAACCCAATTGAGGCAGTTACAAATTTTAAAAGGTTAAGGACACAAATGTGGAAACAACATTAATGGAATCATATTGAGATAGCACTTCAGGAAGTTGCTCATCCAAAATACAATGAACATGTCCATACAGTTTGATTCTACTTGCTGAATCACCTAAAAGTTTACAGTTGATGATAAATAAGTTAAACGAATATTGCAATTTTGGGTACCTTATTATAAATCTGGATAAATAGAAAGTTATGATAGCAGGATGTACGAGAGGAAGATGTTCACAAAGAGAGAAATGGTGTTGGGGTCTAGTGAATCAAAAGCTACAAATAACTTGGAATAGATGTGACTCCAACCTACAATATTAAACAACATCTCGCATCAAATCTTGTCCCAACAAAAACTGCAAATAATATTGGGTGGACTCTACTATTCAGAGACATAGATTTTGAACATCAACTTCTTGCCTGGGTTGATTGTATTGACATAATCCAAGGATTTAACAACCATATAGAAAACGAAAGACCCCAGAGTGCACAAGTGTATAACGACTTCAAATGTGTGCTACTGTATGAAAATAGCTAGTGATCGGGCTAGCTGCCCAATACACACTCCGAAACGTTTTTATCTCAGAACCTTTACAGAACTTATTAAAGTAATTTTAAATCCTACATTTAATTTGTATAGCAACAAATGAAAATAAAATTCTTAAGAAAAAAAATCTGAGAAATCAAATGCGAGAGTATAGAATTTAACTTACAGAGTTTCCAACCGATGCAAATGAGATTCTTGGCATATGATGATTAAAAATTATACCACCAGTTTCAGTGTTTACCAAATTCAGTACCGGCATTTTGCAAACGAGGTCTGTCCGAAATGTACTGACAAATTTTTGTATCTTTTCTTGTAATTGGTGGCACCATTCCAAGAAAACACTCGAATGCCCAGGTTTAATACCAACAGACTAAAGGACCCATAGTTCGCCAACAAGTAGGGGACTATCTTTCACAAGGACTGAGAACAATAAGCAGCAGTGAACCTACCTCCATCGAAGACCAATGGTGTGCTGTGAAAAATGTGGTGAAAGTATAGTCGGTCGAGCACAAGAAAGAAATAGTTCTTGACTATCCGCAGAAACCTGGAAAAAGATCGACGAAAGAAAACAACTTCGAGCTCTCATCGCAGCTACTTAAGCAGCAGAAAGAAATGAGCTAGAGTCTACGTATCGTATGAAGACGAGAGAAGTTTACCGTAGCGTGAGACGTGACAAGCGTAACTACATCAACGCATTAGCTGAAGAAGCAGAAGAGGCCGCAAATCGGTGTGCCAGCAGAACTGTATACAAATCCCAAAAATAACACCTGGTGAAAGATGTATATGGTTCTCTGCTCCATTCGGATGAGGTGGAATAAACACTTCGCTTCTGCATTAAACCGTGTGTTGCGCATCCTATACCTGATGACACGTCCGAACCAACAAATGCCCGAATTCGCTCCACACCTCCCAGTAGAGAGTAGAGATGGATTAAAACACTGAAAAACAATAAGGCGGTAGGACTGGACGGTATTCCTGCAGAGCTCTTACAAGCAGCACCAACGACATCAACTCAGAGAGTTGAGCCTGGAACTCTGAGTGCTTCCCAAAGGAGTGGAAAAACGGAATGACCGTCAAGCTCCAAAAGAAAGCAGATTTGATGCAGTGTGAAAACTGGAAATGGTGGAATTCAATGGAGTCTGACATCCCAACTAAAACATCTGGACTACGCGGACGACGTATGCTTACTCAAGGGAGGAGAAAGAAGCAGACATCGTGGGACTGAAAATTCACACGGCAAAAACACAAATGATCAGCCTCGGACGAAACTCATCCGTGCAAGACAATATTTCTGGACAACCGGTAGAGAAAGTAGACGACTTCCAGTCGCCAAAGGCGGAACCGAACAAGACGTCGACAGTCGTATTAAAAAGGCAAAGGTGGCTTTCGGAATGCTGTCCAAAATGTGGACAAATAATGCTATAAGCTTAAAGACCAAGCTGAAAGAGTTCCAGAAACCGTACACAATGGCACGTAGGAGTAGTGAAGGCCTATGCCCTTAAGGGGATAACAACGGACTCATAAAGGTCTGAGGACCTAAACATGTATGCATGCAGTATTTGTATATTCAATTAAATATATATACCTTATGGAATTTAAAAATACACAATATTCCAATAAAAGAATGTACATACCTGAGATAACAATTTATGATGGATGAAGGCCAGGAACAGATCGAGTTGCGACAGAAAATTACAAAAATGCACCAATTTAATTTATTCGGAAAATATGCCAGTTTCAACTACATTTTTAATACGGCAGAGGTACCTGCCCTCTTCAAAGAAGCTCTGGTATTTCCGATACATAAGAAAGGAGACGCAAATGATCCAACAAATTATAGATGTATCTTATTTACAAATTCCTTACCAAAAATCTTTACAGCAGTGCTTCTCTTGATGAATCGAAAGTTATGAGAAATGGTATTGCGGTCGAGTAAATATTGAAAATTATTTTTAAAAAAATCTTTATTCTGTAATTGCCGGGTAATATAATTAATCTATCAGTTTCTTTACTTCGGTTAATATAAAAAGAATAAGTGTCGGGTGTGATGATGTAGATAAACAAACATTAACGAAAAGTTTTAACTTCAATTAAATAAAAAAAAACCTAGATAACATGTAAAAAAGAGAAAAATAGAAACCTATTTGTTAAATAAGTTTTGTTTGTGTTGTAGTAACAGCAATAAAAAGGTATATAGGAAAAAAGTAACGATTTTACATTTTTTTTTTCTAAAAAGAAAGGCTCAACAAAAATTAAGAAATACTCCTCCTCGCTCGCTTCGATTGTGTTTATTTACTGCACTGCTTTCAATTCAACTTCAAACACCAATGTACTGTTTTGTGGGGATCCTTGCGCACCGTAGGCCATATGTGCTGGGCAAGTGATGCGTCTCTTTCCTCTAACCTTCATGCCTACTACACCAACAATACAACAATACACCCTTGCTGACTTTGCCGCGACCCAAACCAAACTTGAATGGACCGCCTTGTTTGAGACTGGCAAATACTTTGTTGTTTAACTTGAGACGACCTTCATAACAGACGTCCGCCCTTTTGCCTGTTTTTGCCACGGGTCACCACACACCACCTCCCTTTTGCTTTTGGGCTCCTTGTTGTTGCCTTCTTTCTTGTCTTTTTTCTGCTTGCCCTCTTTCTTTTGTGGTTCGACGCCGTTTTGCTTGGGCTTCACTCGTCTTCACTTTCAACTTCTTCCTTATCATCGTCGTCGTCGTCCTCTTCTTCATCATCATCGCATCTGGCTCACCATTGAAATCGTTGGACTCTACTATTCAGAGGCACTCCGAATTGTTTTTATCTCGAAACCATTCCAGAACTTATTTAAGTCATTTTAAATCCTACATTTTATTTGTTAGCAAGAAATAAAAATAAATTTCAAGAAAAAAAAAATCTGAGAAATCAGTATGGAAGAGTATAAAATTTAACTTACCACAGTCTCCAACCGATGCAAATGAGATTCTTGGCATATTAGATTACAAATTATATACCAATTTCTGCGTTTAACAAATTCAGTGGCTTGGTGCTCACATTAAAAATTACATTGGTACCGGCATTTTGCAAATAAGGTCTGTCCGAAATGTACTGACAAATTTTTGTATCTTGTCTTGTAATTGGTGTTTAAACACGAGACGTGCCACCTGTCCAACTTCCATATAGCATGATAAACAGAGAACAAGGTTACTCATTAGATGGGTATTACACGTCGCATGTTTAGTTGCGCATCCGGAAATGTAATACAGGTCTTAGGTCTTTGACATTTTTTCTGTGACGCCAGTCATCTTTCTCAGCCCGAACGTCCGATCAGTTTTGGATTTGGAGAAGGCATTTTTGTATTGAAAACAACAACAATGCAACAGAAATTTACTACAACAAAATGCCTTCTCCAAATCCAAAACAAGGTATACTCATTAGATTTTTGACAGCTTTTTTTGTGACTTCTCATAGGCAGTTCGTCCGAACGTCAGTTTTGGATTTGGAGAAGACATTTTTTAATTGAAAACAACAAAACAACAACAAATTTGCTAGGAACATTAAAGGCTTCCAAATTAATTTAATTTTAATCACTAATAGATGTGATATTTGATATTTAAAAAAAAAATTAAGACAAAAAGTGAACAAAAAAAAGACTTCACTAAATGTCGCTTATTATTTATGTGTTTGAACAAAAAGAAAATGCACTCAAATTATAGAAAATATTAAAACAAACAACGTGTAATTTTATTTTTGCCAACGCAACATGTTAGAGTCGAGATATTTGCCAAAAACTAAATTTTGCTTATGTTTTCGATAGGACATGCATGTGCTCAAGCTGGGGTACCTCGACTTTTATTAGTCGTGAAGAGTTTGTTTTTTCTTAAAATTGTGGGGAATGAATAGAACTAATAAATTAGTAAAAACAATGTATACCACAATATTAGATTTTGTTGATATAATTACGAAAAAGTGTAATTTTAAAACGAAGAACTGACTTTGACTAGCTGCATTTCTGTACGGATGTATTTGAACCAAAAGAAATTGCACTTTATTGAAAGAAAATATTATCATGATCCATTTGATTTTTAGTTTTTGGCTTCATGGCATACTGGAAGCGAAATATTAGCAAAAAACAAAAAAAATGCATTTTTGTGTATAACTTTGGTAAGAAGAGATGTCAGGTGGTGCAAATTTGCAAATAGACTCCTATCGGCCCATGAAAAAATAACTGACAGTGCCTCTCCGCGCAAGGTCAAATTACCGATTAACTGATCTAATGTCGTTCTTATTGAATAGAATAGGGAATTCAACAAATGTTGATAAACGTTTGCAATTGCGTAACAGCCAAGCAAGGACAAATATGTATTGAGTAAAAACAAAAACGAGTATCTACAACAAACTGCACGTAAACTGGCAACATAGAGAAACCCAATTGAGGCAGTTACAAATTTTAAAAGGTTAAGGACACAAATGTGGAAACAACATTAATGGAATCATATTGAGATAGCACTTCAGGAAGTTGCTCATCCAAAATACAATGAACATGTCCATACAGTTTGATTCTACTTGCTGAATCACCTAAAAGTTTACAGTTGATGATAAATAAGTTAAACGAATATTGCAATTTTGGGTACCTTATTATAAATCTGGATAAATAGAAAGTTATGATAGCAGGATGTACGAGAGGAAGATGTTCACAAAGAGAGAAATGGTGTTGGGGTCTAGTGAATCAAAAGCTACAAATAACTTGGAATAGATGTGACTCCAACCTACAATATTAAACAACATCTCGCATCAAATCTTGTCCCAACAAAAACTGCAAATAATATTGGGTGGACTCTACTATTCAGAGACATAGATTTTGAACATCAACTTCTTGCCTGGGTTGATTGTATTGACATAATCCAAGGATTTAACAACCATATAGAAAACGAAAGACCCCAGTTGCCGCGCACAAGTGTATAACGACTTCAAATGTGTGCTACTGTATGAAAATAGCTAGTGATCGGGCTAGCTGCCCAATACACACTCCGAAACGTTTTTATCTCAGAACCTTTACAGAACTTATTAAAGTAATTTTAAATCCTACATTTAATTTGTATAGCAACAAATGAAAATAAAATTCTTAAGAAAAAAAATCTGAGAAATCAAATGCGAGAGTATAGAATTTAACTTACAGAGTTTCCAACCGATGCAAATGAGATTCTTGGCATATGATGATTAAAAATTATACCACCAGTTTCAGTGTTTACCAAATTCAGTACCGGCATTTTGCAAACGAGGTCTGTCCGAAATGTACTGACAAATTTTTGTATCTTTTCTTGTAATTGGTGGCACCATTCCAAGAAAACACTCGAATGCCCAGGTTTAATACCAACAGACTAAAGGACCCATAGTTCGCCAACAAGTAGGGGACTATCTTTCACAAGGACTGAGAACAATAAGCAGCAGTGAACCTACCTCCATCGAAGACCAATGGTGTGCTGTGAAAAATGTGGTGAAAGTATAGTCGGTCGAGCACAAGAAAGAAATAGTTCTTGACTATCCGCAGAAACCTGGAAAAAGATCGACGAAAGAAAACAACTTCGAGCTCTCATCGCAGCTACTTAAGCAGCAGAAAGAAATGAGCTAGAGTCTACGTATCGTATGAAGACGAGAGAAGTTTACCGTAGCGTGAGACGTGACAAGCGTAACTACATCAACGCATTAGCTGAAGAAGCAGAAGAGGCCGCAAATCGGTGTGCCAGCAGAACTGTATACAAATCCCAAAAATAACACCTGGTGAAAGATGTATATGGTTCTCTGCTCCATTCGGATGAGGTGGAATAAACACTTCGCTTCTGCATTAAACCGTGTGTTGCGCATCCTATACCTGATGACACGTCCGAACCAACAAATGCCCGAATTCGCTCCACACCTCCCAGTAGAGAGTAGAGATGGATTAAAACACTGAAAAACAATAAGGCGGTAGGACTGGACGGTATTCCTGCAGAGCTCTTACAAGCAGCACCAACGACATCAACTCAGAGAGTTGAGCCTGGAACTCTGAGTGCTTCCCAAAGGAGTGGAAAAACGGAATGACCGTCAAGCTCCAAAAGAAAGCAGATTTGATGCAGTGTGAAAACTGGAAATGGTGGAATTCAATGGAGTCTGACATCCCAACTAAAACATCTGGACTACGCGGACGACGTATGCTTACTCAAGGGAGGAGAAAGAAGCAGACATCGTGGGACTGAAAATTCACACGGCAAAAACACAAATGATCAGCCTCGGACGAAACTCATCCGTGCAAGACAATATTTCTGGACAACCGGTAGAGAAAGTAGACGACTTCCAGTCGCCAAAGGCGGAACCGAACAAGACGTCGACAGTCGTATTAAAAAGGCAAAGGTGGCTTTCGGAATGCTGTCCAAAATGTGGACAAATAATGCTATAAGCTTAAAGACCAAGCTGAAAGAGTTCCAGAAACCGTACACAATGGCACGTAGGAGTAGTGAAGGCCTATGCCCTTAAGGGGATAACAACGGACTCATAAAGGTCTGAGGACCTAAACATGTATGCATGCAGTATTTGTATATTCAATTAAATATATATACCTTATGGAATTTAAAAATACACAATATTCCAATAAAAGAATGTACATACCTGAGATAACAATTTATGATGGATGAAGGCCAGGAACAGATCGAGTTGCGACAGAATTTTACAAAAATGCACCAATTTAATTTATTCGGAAAATATGCCAGTTTCAACCACATTTTTAATACGGCAGAGGTACCTGCCCTCTTCAAAGAAGCTCTGGTATTTCCGATACATAAGAAAGGAGACGCAAATGATCCAACAAATTATAGATGTATCTTATTTACAAATTCCTTACCAAAAATCTTTACAGCAGTGCTTCTCTTGATGAATCGAAAGTTATGAGAAATGGTATTGCGGTCGAGTAAATATTGAAAATTATTTTTAAAAAAATCTTTATTCTGTAATTGCCGGGTAATATAATTAATCTATCAGTTTCTTTACTTCGGTTAATATAAAAAGAATAAGTGTCGGGTGTGATGATGTAGATAAACAAACATTAACGAAAAGTTTTAACTTCAATTAAATAAAAAAAAACCTAGATAACATGTAAAAAAGAGAAAAATAGAAACCTATTTGTTAAATAAGTTTTGTTTGTGTGTAGTAACAGCAATAAAAAGGTATATAGGAAAAAAGTAACGATTTTACATTTTTTTTTTCTAAAAAGAAAGGCTCAACAAAAATTAAGAAATACTCCTCCTCGCTCGCTTCGATTGTGTTTATTTACTGCACTGCTTTCAATTCAACTTCAAACACCAATGTACTGTTTTGTGGGGATCCTTGCGCACCGTAGGCCATATGTGCTGGGCAAGTGATGCGTCTCTTTCCTCTAACCTTCATGCCTACTACACCAACAATACAACAATACACCCTTGCTGACTTTGCCGCGACCCAAACCAAACTTGAATGGACCGCCTTGTTTGAGACTGGCAAATACTTTGTTGTTTAACTTGAGACGACCTTCATAACAGACGTCCGCCCTTTTGCCTGTTTTTGCCACGGGTCACCACACACCACCTCCCTTTTGCTTTTGGGCTCCTTGTTGTTGCCTTCTTTCTTGTCTTTTTTCTGCTTGCCCTCTTTCTTTTGTGGTTCGACGCCGTTTTGCTTGGGCTTCACTCGTCTTCACTTTCAACTTCTTCCTTATCATCGTCGTCGTCGTCCTCTTCTTCATCATCATCGCATCTGCCTCACCATTGAAATCGTTGGACTCTACTATTCAGAGGCACTCCGAATCGTTTTTATCTCGAAACCATTCCAGAACTTATTTAAGTCATTTTAAATCCTACATTTTATTTGTTAGCAACAAATAAAAATAAATTTCAAGAAAAAAAAAATCTGAGAAATCAATATGGTAGAGTACAAAATTTAACTTACCAGTCTCCAACCGATGCAAATGAGATTCTTGGCATATTAGATTACAAATTATATACCAATTTCTGCGTTTAACAAATTCAGTGGCTTGGTGCTCACATTAAAAATTTCATTGGTACCGGCATTTTGCAAATAAGGTCTGTCCGAAATGTACTGACAAATTTTTGTATCTTGTCTTGTAATTGGTGTTTAAACACGAGACGTGCCACCTGTCCAACGACAGGCAAGCAACTTCCATATAGCATGATAAACAGAGAACAAGGTTACTCATTAGATGGGTATTACATGTCGCATGTTTAATTGCGCATGTATGAAGTGCAAAAGAGAAAAAAGAATAAAATTGTATGAATTTTGTATATCCGGAAATGTAATACAGGTCTTAGGTCTTTGACATTTTTTCTGTGACGCCAGTCATCTTTCTCAGCCCGAACGTCCGATCAGTTTTGGATTTGGAGAAGGCATTTTTGTATTGAAAACAACAACAATGCAACAGAAATTTACTACAACAAAATGCCTTCTCCAAATCCAAAACAAGGTATACTCATTAGATTTTTGACAGCTTTTTTTGTGACTTCTCATAGGCAGTTCGTCCGAACGTCAGTTTTGGATTTGGAGAAGACATTTTTTAATTGAAAACAACAAAACAACAACAAATTTGTTAGGAACATTAAAGGCTTCCAAATTAATTTAATTTTAATCACTAATAGATGTGATATTTGATATTTAAAAAAAAAATTAAGACAAAAAGTGAACAAAAAAAAGACTTCACTAAATGTCGCTTATTATTTATGTGTTTGAACAAAAAGAAAATGCACTCAAATTATAGAAAATATTAAAACAAACAACGTGTAATTTTATTTTTGCCAACGCAACATGTTAGAGTCGAGATATTTGCCAAAAACTAAATTTTGCTTATGTTTTCGATAGGACATGCATGTGCTCAAGCTGGGGTACCTCGACTTTTATTAGTCGTGAAGAGTTTGTTTTTTCTTAAAATTGTGGGGAATGAATAGAACTAATAAATTAGTAAAAACAATGTATACCACAATATTAGATTTTGTTGATATAATTACGAAAAAGTGTAATTTTAAAACGAAGAACTGACTTTGACTAGCTGCATTTCTGTACGGATGTATTTGAACCAAAAGAAATTGCACTTTATTGAAAGAAAATATTATCATGATCCATTTGATTTTTAGTTTTTGGCTTCATGGCATACTGGAAGCGAAATATTAGCAAAAAACAAAAAAAATGCATTTTTGTGTATAACTTTGGTAAGAAGAGATGTCAGGTGGTGCAAATTTGCAAATAGACTCCTATCGGCCCATGAAAAAATAACTGACAGTGCCTCTCCGCGCAAGGTCAAATTACCGATTAACTGATCTAATGTCGTTCTTATTGAATAGAATAGGGAATTCAACAAATGTTGATAAACGTTTGCAATTGCGTAACAGCCAAGCAAGGACAAATATGTATTGAGTAAAAACAAAAACGAGTATCTACAACAAACTGCACGTAAACTGGCAACATAGAGAAACCCAATTGAGGCAGTTACAAATTTTAAAAGGTTAAGGACACAAATGTGGAAACAACATTAATGGAATCATATTGAGATAGCACTTCAGGAAGTTGCTCATCCAAAATACAATGAACATGTCCATACAGTTTGATTCTACTTGCTGAATCACCTAAAAGTTTACAGTTGATGATAAATAAGTTAAACGAATATTGCAATTTTGGGTACCTTATTATAAATCTGGATAAATAGAAAGTTATGAAAGCAGGATGTACGAGAGGAAGATGTTCACAAAGAGAGAAATGGTGTTGGGGTCTAGTGAATCAAAAGCTACAAATAACTTGGAATAGATGTGACTCCAACCTACAATATTAAACAACATCTCGCATCAAATCTTGTCCCAACAAAAACTGCAAATAATATTGGGTGGACTCTACTATTCAGAGACATAGATTTTGAACATCAACTTCTTGCCTGGGTTGATTGTATTGACATAATCCAAGGATTTAACAACCATATAGAAAACGAAAGACCCCAGGTGCCGCGCACAAGTGTATAACGACTTCAAATGTGTGCTACTGTATGAAAATAGCTAGTGATCGGGCTAGCTGCCCAATACACACTCCGAAACGTTTTTATCTCAGAACCTTTACAGAACTTATTAAAGTAATTTTAAATCCTACATTTAATTTGTATAGCAACAAATGAAAATAAAATTCTTAAGAAAAAAAATCTGAGAAATCAAATGCGAGAGTATAGAATTTAACTTACAGAGTTTCCAACCGATGCAAATGAGATTCTTGGCATATGATGATTAAAAATTATACCACCAGTTTCAGTGTTTACCAAATTCAGTACCGGCATTTTGCAAACGAGGTCTGTCCGAAATGTACTGACAAATTTTTGTATCTTTTCTTGTAATTGGTGGCACCATTCCAAGAAAACACTCGAATGCCCAGGTTTAATACCAACAGACTAAAGGACCCATAGTTCGCCAACAAGTAGGGGACTATCTTTCACAAGGACTGAGAACAATAAGCAGCAGTGAACCTACCTCCATCGAAGACCAATGGTGTGCTGTGAAAAATGTGGTGAAAGTATAGTCGGTCGAGCACAAGAAAGAAATAGTTCTTGACTATCCGCAGAAACCTGGAAAAAGATCGACGAAAGAAAACAACTTCGAGCTCTCATCGCAGCTACTTAAGCAGCAGAAAGAAATGAGCTAGAGTCTACGTATCGTATGAAGACGAGAGAAGTTTACCGTAGCGTGAGACGTGACAAGCGTAACTACATCAACGCATTAGCTGAAGAAGCAGAAGAGGCCGCAAATCGGTGTGCCAGCAGAACTGTATACAAATCCCAAAAATAACACCTGGTGAAAGATGTATATGGTTCTCTGCTCCATTCGGATGAGGTGGAATAAACACTTCGCTTCTGCATTAAACCGTGTGTTGCGCATCCTATACCTGATGACACGTCCGAACCAACAAATGCCCGAATTCGCTCCACACCTCCCAGTAGAGAGTAGAGATGGATTAAAACACTGAAAAACAATAAGGCGGTAGGACTGGACGGTATTCCTGCAGAGCTCTTACAAGCAGCACCAACGACATCAACTCAGAGAGTTGAGCCTGGAACTCTGAGTGCTTCCCAAAGGAGTGGAAAAACGGAATGACCGTCAAGCTCCAAAAGAAAGCAGATTTGATGCAGTGTGAAAACTGGAAATGGTGGAATTCAATGGAGTCTGACATCCCAACTAAAACATCTGGACTACGCGGACGACGTATGCTTACTCAAGGGAGGAGAAAGAAGCAGACATCGTGGGACTGAAAATTCACACGGCAAAAACACAAATGATCAGCCTCGGACGAAACTCATCCGTGCAAGACAATATTTCTGGACAACCGGTAGAGAAAGTAGACGACTTCCAGTCGCCAAAGGCGGAACCGAACAAGACGTCGACAGTCGTATTAAAAAGGCAAAGGTGGCTTTCGGAATGCTGTCCAAAATGTGGACAAATAATGCTATAAGCTTAAAGACCAAGCTGAAAGAGTTCCAGAAACCGTACACAATGGCACGTAGGAGTAGTGAAGGCCTATGCCCTTAAGGGGATAACAACGGACTCATAAAGGTCTGAGGACCTAAACATGTATGCATGCAGTATTTGTATATTCAATTAAATATATATACCTTATGGAATTTAAAAATACACAATATTCCAATAAAAGAATGTACATACCTGAGATAACAATTTATGATGGATGAAGGCCAGGAACAGATCGAGTTGCGACAGAAAATTACAAAAATGCACCAATTTAATTTATTCGGAAAATATGCCAGTTTCAACTACATTTTTAATACGGCAGAGGTACCTGCCCTCTTCAAAGAAGCTCTGGTATTTCCGATACATAAGAAAGGAGACGCAAATGATCCAACAAATTATAGATGTATCTTATTTACAAATTCCTTACCAAAAATCTTTACAGCAGTGCTTCTCTTGATGAATCGAAAGTTATGAGAAATGGTATTGCGGTCGAGTAAATATTGAAAATTATTTTTAAAAAAATCTTTATTCTGTAATTGCCGGGTAATATAATTAATCTATCAGTTTCTTTACTTCGGTTAATATAAAAAGAATAAGTGTCGGGTGTGATGATGTAGATAAACAAACATTAACGAAAAGTTTTAACTTCAATTAAATAAAAAAAAACCTAGATAACATGTAAAAAAGAGAAAAATAGAAACCTATTTGTTAAATAAGTTTTGTTTGTGTTGTAGTAACAGCAATAAAAAGGTATATAGGAAAAAAGTAACGATTTTACATTTTTTTTTTCTAAAAAGAAAGGCTCAACAAAAATTAAGAAATACTCCTCCTCGCTCGCTTCGATTGTGTTTATTTACTGCACTGCTTTCAATTCAACTTCAAACACCAATGTACTGTTTTGTGGGTATCCTTGCGCACCGTAGGCCATATGTGCTGGGCAAGTGATGCGTCTCTTTCCTCTAACCTTCATGCCTACTACACCAACAATACAACAATACACCCTTGCTGACTTTGCCGCGACCCAAACCAAACTTGAATGGACCGCCTTGTTTGAGACTGGCAAATACTTTGTTGTTTAACTTGAGACGACCTTCATAACAGACGTCCGCCCTTTTGCCTGTTTTTGCCACGGGTCACCACACACCACCTCCCTTTTGCTTTTGGGCTCCTTGTTGTTGCCTTCTTTCTTGTCTTTTTTCTGCTTGCCCTCTTTCTTTTGTGGTTCGACGCGGTTTTGCTTGGGCTTCACTCGTCTTCACTTTCAACTTCTTCCTTATCATCGTCGTCGTCGTCCTCTTCTTCATCATCATCGCATCTGGCTCACCATTGAAATCGTTGGACTCTACTATTCAGAGGCACTCCGAATTGTTTTTATCTCGAAACCATTCCAGAACTTATTTAAGTCATTTTAAATCCTACATTTTATTTGTTAGCAAGAAATAAAAATAAATTTCAAGAAAAAAAAAATCTGAGAAATCAGTATGGAAGAGTATAAAATTTAACTTACCACAGTCTCCAACCGATGCAAATGAGATTCTTGGCATATTAGATTACAAATTATATACCAATTTCTGCGTTTAACAAATTCAGTGGCTTGGTGCTCACATTAAAAATTACATTGGTACCGGCATTTTGCAAATAAGGTCTGTCCGAAATGTACTGACAAATTTTTGTATCTTGTCTTGTAATTGGTGTTTAAACACGAGACGTGCCACCTGTCCAACTTCCATATAGCATGATAAACAGAGAACAAGGTTACTCATTAGATGGGTATTACACGTCGCATATTTAGTTGCGCATCCGGAAATGTAATACAGGTCTTAGGTCTTTGACATTTTTTCTGTGACGCCAGTCATCTTTCTCAGCCCGAACGTCCGATCAGTTTTGGATTTGGAGAAGGCATTTTTGTATTGAAAACAACAACAATGCAACAGAAATTTACTACAACAAAATGCCTTCTCCAAATCCAAAACAAGGTATACTCATTAGATTTTTGACAGCTTTTTTTGTGACTTCTCATAGGCAGTTCGTCCGAACGTCAGTTTTGGATTTGGAGAAGACATTTTTTAATTGAAAACAACAAAACAACAACAAATTTGTTAGGAACATTAAAGGCTTCCAAATTAATTTAATTTTAATCACTAATAGATGTGATATTTGATATTTAAAAAAAAATAAGACAAAAAGTGAACAAAAAAAAAGACTTCACTAAATGTCGCTTATTATTTATGTGTTTGAACAAAAAGAAAATGCACTCAAATTATAGAAAATATTAAAACAAACAACGTGTAATTTTATTTTTGCCAACGCAACATGTTAGAGTCGAGATATTTGCCAAAAACTAAATTTTGCTTATGTTTTCGATAGGACATGCATGTGCTCAAGCTGGGGTACCTCGACTTTTATTAGTCGTGAAGAGTTTGTTTTTTCTTAAAATTGTGGGGAATGAATAGAACTAATAAATTAGTAAAAACAATGTATACCACAATATTAGATTTTGTTGATATAATTACGAAAAAGTGTAATTTTAAAACGAAGAACTGACTTTGACTAGCTGCATTTCTGTACGGATGTATTTGAACCAAAAGAAATTGCACTTTATTGAAAGAAAATATTATCATGATCCATTTGATTTTTAGTTTTTGGCTTCATGGCATACTGGAAGCGAAATATTAGCAAAAAACAAAAAAAATGCATTTTTGTGTATAACTTTGGTAAGAAGAGATGTCAGGTGGTGCAAATTTGCAAATAGACTCCTATCGGCCCATGAAAAAATAACTGACAGTGCCTCTCCGCGCAAGGTCAAATTACCGATTAACTGATCTAATGTCGTTCTTATTGAATAGAATAGGGAATTCAACAAATGTTGATAAACGTTTGCAATTGCGTAACAGCCAAGCAAGGACAAATATGTATTGAGTAAAAACAAAAACGAGTATCTACAACAAACTGCACGTAAACTGGCAACATAGAGAAACCCAATTGAGGCAGTTACAAATTTTAAAAGGTTAAGGACACAAATGTGGAAACAACATTAATGGAATCATATTGAGATAGCACTTCAGGAAGTTGCTCATCCAAAATACAATGAACATGTCCATACAGTTTGATTCTACTTGCTGAATCACCTAAAAGTTTACAGTTGATGATAAATAAGTTAAACGAATATTGCAATTTTGGGTACCTTATTATAAATCTGGATAAATAGAAAGTTATGATAGCAGGATGTACGAGAGGAAGATGTTCACAAAGAGAGAAATGGTGTTGGGGTCTAGTGAATCAAAAGCTACAAATAACTTGGAATAGATGTGACTCCAACCTACAATATTAAACAACATCTCGCATCAAATCTTGTCCCAACAAAAACTGCAAATAATATTGGGTGGACTCTACTATTCAGAGACATAGATTTTGAACATCAACTTCTTGCCTGGGTTGATTGTATTGACATAATCCAAGGATTTAACAACCATATAGAAAACGAAAGACCCCAGTTGCCGCGCACAAGTGTATAACGACTTCAAATGTGTGCTACTGTATGAAAATAGCTAGTGATCGGGCTAGCTGCCCAATACACACTCCGAAACGTTTTTATCTCAGAACCTTTACAGAACTTATTAAAGTAATTTTAAATCCTACATTTAATTTGTATAGCAACAAATGAAAATAAAATTCTTAAGAAAAAAAATCTGAGAAATCAAATGCGAGAGTATAGAATTTAACTTACAGAGTTTCCAACCGATGCAAATGAGATTCTTGGCATATGATGATTAAAAATTATACCACCAGTTTCAGTGTTTACCAAATTCAGTACCGGCATTTTGCAAACGAGGTCTGTCCGAAATGTACTGACAAATTTTTGTATCTTTTCTTGTAATTGGTGGCACCATTCCAAGAAAACACTCGAATGCCCAGGTTTAATACCAACAGACTAAAGGACCCATAGTTCGCCAACAAGTAGGGGACTATCTTTCACAAGGACTGAGAACAATAAGCAGCAGTGAACCTACCTCCATCGAAGACCAATGGTGTGCTGTGAAAAATGTGGTGAAAGTATAGTCGGTCGAGCACAAGAAAGAAATAGTTCTTGACTATCCGCAGAAACCTGGAAAAAGATCGACGAAAGAAAACAACTTCGAGCTCTCATCGCAGCTACTTAAGCAGCAGAAAGAAATGAGCTAGAGTCTACGTATCGTATGAAGACGAGAGAAGTTTACCGTAGCGTGAGACGTGACAAGCGTAACTACATCAACGCATTAGCTGAAGAAGCAGAAGAGGCCGCAAATCGGTGTGCCAGCAGAACTGTATACAAATCCCAAAAATAACACCTGGTGAAAGATGTATATGGTTCTCTGCTCCATTCGGATGAGGTGGAATAAACACTTCGCTTCTGCATTAAACCGTGTGTTGCGCATCCTATACCTGATGACACGTCCGAACCAACAAATGCCCGAATTCGCTCCACACCTCCCAGTAGAGAGTAGAGATGGATTAAAACACTGAAAAACAATAAGGCGGTAGGACTGGACGGTATTCCTGCAGAGCTCTTACAAGCAGCACCAACGACATCAACTCAGAGAGTTGAGCCTGGAACTCTGAGTGCTTCCCAAAGGAGTGGAAAAACGGAATGACCGTCAAGCTCCAAAAGAAAGCAGATTTGATGCAGTGTGAAAACTGGAAATGGTGGAATTCAATGGAGTCTGACATCCCAACTAAAACATCTGGACTACGCGGACGACGTATGCTTACTCAAGGGAGGAGAAAGAAGCAGACATCGTGGGACTGAAAATTCACACGGCAAAAACACAAATGATCAGCCTCGGACGAAACTCATCCGTGCAAGACAATATTTCTGGACAACCGGTAGAGAAAGTAGACGACTTCCAGTCGCCAAAGGCGGAACCGAACAAGACGTCGACAGTCGTATTAAAAAGGCAAAGGTGGCTTTCGGAATGCTGTCCAAAATGTGGACAAATAATGCTATAAGCTTAAAGACCAAGCTGAAAGAGTTCCAGAAACCGTACACAATGGCACGTAGGAGTAGTGAAGGCCTATGCCCTTAAGGGGATAACAACGGACTCATAAAGGTCTGAGGACCTAAACATGTATGCATGCAGTATTTGTATATTCAATTAAATATATATACCTTATGGAATTTAAAAATACACAATATTCCAATAAAAGAATGTACATACCTGAGATAACAATTTATGATGGATGAAGGCCAGGAACAGATCGAGTTGCGACAGAATTTTACAAAAATGCACCAATTTAATTTATTCGGAAAATATGCCAGTTTCAACCACATTTTTAATACGGCAGAGGTACCTGCCCTCTTCAAAGAAGCTCTGGTATTTCCGATACATAAGAAAGGAGACGCAAATGATCCAACAAATTATAGATGTATCTTATTTACAAATTCCTTACCAAAAATCTTTACAGCAGTGCTTCTCTTGATGAATCGAAAGTTATGAGAAATGGTATTGCGGTCGAGTAAATATTGAAAATTATTTTTAAAAAAATCTTTATTCTGTAATTGCCGGGTAATATAATTAATCTATCAGTTTCTTTACTTCGGTTAATATAAAAAGAATAAGTGTCGGGTGTGATGATGTAGATAAACAAACATTAACGAAAAGTTTTAACTTCAATTAAATAAAAAAAAACCTAGATAACATGTAAAAAAGAGAAAAATAGAAACCTATTTGTTAAATAAGTTTTGTTTGTGTGTAGTAACAGCAATAAAAAGGTATATAGGAAAAAAGTAACGATTTTACATTTTTTTTTTCTAAAAAGAAAGGCTCAACAAAAATTAAGAAATACTCCTCCTCGCTCGCTTCGATTGTGTTTATTTACTGCACTGCTTTCAATTCAACTTCAAACACCAATGTACTGTTTTGTGGGGATCCTTGCGCACCGTAGGCCATATGTGCTGGGCAAGTGATGCGTCTCTTTCCTCTAACCTTCATGCCTACTACACCAACAATACAACAATACACCCTTGCTGACTTTGCCGCGACCCAAACCAAACTTGAATGGACCGCCTTGTTTGAGACTGGCAAATACTTTGTTGTTTAACTTGAGACGACCTTCATAACAGACGTCCGCCCTTTTGCCTGTTTTTGCCACGGGTCACCACACACCACCTCCCTTTTGCTTTTGGGCTCCTTGTTGTTGCCTTCTTTCTTGTCTTTTTTCTGCTTGCCCTCTTTCTTTTGTGGTTCGACGCCGTTTTGCTTGGGCTTCACTCGTCTTCACTTTCAACTTCTTCCTTATCATCGTCGTCGTCGTCCTCTTCTTCATCATCATCGCATCTGGCTCACCATTGAAATCGTTGGACTCTACTATTCAGAGGCACTCCGAATCGTTTTTATCTCGAAACCATTCCAGAACTTATTTAAGTCATTTTAAATCCTACATTTTATTTGTTAGCAATAAATAAAAATAAATTTCAAGAAAAAAAAAATCTGAGAAATCAATATGGTAGAGTACAAAATTTAACTTACCAGTCTCCAACCGATGCAAATGAGATTCTTGGCATATTAGATTACAAATTATATACCAATTTCTGCGTTTAACAAATTCAGTGGCTTGGTGCTCACATTAAAAATTACATTGGTACCGGCATTTTGCAAATAAGGTCTGTCCGAAATGTACTGACAAATTTTTGTATCTTGTCTTGTAATTGGTGTTTAAACACGAGACGTGCCACCTGTCCAACGACAGGCAAGCAACTTCCATATAGCATGATAAACAGAGAACAAGGTTACTCATTAGATGGGTATTACATGTCGCATGTTTAATTGCGCATGTATGAAGTGCAAAAGAGAAAAAAGAATAAAATTGTATGAATTTTGTATATCCGGAAATGTAATACAGGTCTTAGGTCTTTGACATTTTTTCTCTGACGCCAGTCATCTTTCTCAGCCCGAACGTCCGATCAGTTTTGGATTTGGAGAAGGCATTTTTGTATTGAAAACAACAACAATGCAACAGAAATTTACTACAACAAAATGCCTTCTCCAAATCCAAAACAAGGTATACTCATTAGATTTTTGACAGCTTTTTTTGTGACTTCTCATAGGCAGTTCGTCCGAACGTCAGTTTTGGATTTGGAGAAGACATTTTTTAATTGAAAACAACAACAAATTTGTTAGGAACATTAAAGGCTTCCAAATTAATTTAATTTTAATCACTAATAGATGTGATATTTGATATTTAAAAAAAAAATTAAGACAAAAAGTGAACAAAAAAAAGACTTCACTAAATGTCGCTTATTATTTATGTGTTTGAACAAAAAGAAAATGCACTCAAATTATAGAAAATATTAAAACAAACAACGTGTAATTTTATTTTTGCCAACGCAACATGTTAGAGTCGAGATATTTGCCAAAAACTAAATTTTGCTTATGTTTTCGATAGGACATGCATGTGCTCAAGCTGGGGTACCTCGACTTTTATTAGTCGTGAAGAGTTTGTTTTTTCTTAAAATTGTGGGGAATGAATAGAACTAATAAATTAGTAAAAACAATGTATACCACAATATTAGATTTTGTTGATATAATTACGAAAAAGTGTAATTTTAAAACGAAGAACTGACTTTGACTAGCTGCATTTTTGTACGGATGTATTTGAACCAAAAGAAATTGCACTTTATTGAAAGAAAATATTATCATGATCCATTTGATTTTTAGTTTTTGGCGTCATGGCATACTGGAAGCGAAATATTAGCAAAAAACAAAAAAATGCATTTTTGTGTATAACTTTGGTAAGAAGAGATGTCAGGTGGCGCTAATTTGCAAATAAACTCCTATCGGCCCATGAAAAAATAACTGACAGTGCCTCTCCGCGCAAGGTCAAATTACGGATTAACTGATCTAATGTCGTTCTTGTTGAATAGAATAGGGAATTCAACAAATGTTGATAAACGTTTGCAATTGCGTAACAGCCAAGCAAAGACAAATATGTATTGAGTAAAAACAAAAACGAGTATCTACAACAAACTGCACGTAAACTGGCAACATAGAGAAACCCAATTGAGGCAGTTACAAATTTTAAAAGGTTAAGGACACAAATGTGGAAACAACATTAATGGAATCATATTGAGATAGCACTCCAGGAAGTTGCTCATCCAAAATACAATGAACATGTCCATACAGTTTGATTCTACTTGCTGAATCACCTAAAAGTTTAAAAAAGTTTAAAGATGTTCACAAAGAGAGAAATGGTATTGGGGTCTAGTGAATATTGAAGTGGTCAAAAGCTACAAATAACTTGGAATTGATGTGACTCCAACCTACAATATTAAACAACATCTCGCATCAAATCTTGTCCCAACAAAAACTGCAAATAATATTGGGTGGACTCTACTATTCAGAGACATAGATTTTGAACATCAACTTCTTGCCTGGGTTGATTGTATTGACATAATCCAAGGATTTAACAACCATATAGAAAACGAAAGACCCCAGGTGCCGCGCACAAGTGTATAACGACTTCAAATGTGTGCTACTGTATGAAAATAGCTAGTGATCGGGCTAGCTGCCCAATACACACTCCGAAACGTTTTTATCTCAGAACTTATTAAAGTAATTTTAAATCCTACATTTAATTTGTATAGCAACAAATGAAAATAAAATTCTTAAGAAAATAAATCTGAGAAATCAAATGCGAGAGTACAGAATTTAACTTACAGAGTTTCCAACCGATGCAAATGAGATTCTTGGCATATGATGATTAAAAATTATACCACCAGTTTCAGTGTTTACCAAATTCAGTACCGGCATTTTGCAAACGAGGTCTGTCCGAAATGTACTGACAAATTTTTGTATCTTTTCTTGTAATTGGTGGCACCATTCCAAGAAAATACTCGAATGAATGCACAGGTTTAGTACCAACAATAGTTTGCCAACAAGTGAGGACTATCTTTCCCAAGGACTGAGAACAATAAGCAGCAGTGAACCTACCTCCATCGAAGACCAATGGTGTGCTGTGAAAAATGTGGTGAAAGTGTAGTCGGTCGAGCACAAGAAAGAAATAGTTCTTGACTATCCGCAGAAACCTGGAAAAAGATCGACGAAAGAAAACAACTTCGAGCTCTCATCGCAGCTACTTAAGCAGCAGAAAGAAATGAGCTAGAGTCTACGTTACGTATGAAGACGAGAGAAGTTTACCGTAGCGTGAGACGTGACAAGCGTAACTACATCAACGCATTAGCTGAAGAAGCAGAAGAGGCCGCAAATCGGTGTGCCAGCAGAACTGTATACAAATCCCAAAAACAACACCTGGTGAAAGATGTATATGGTTCCCTGCTCCATTCGGATGAGGTGGAATAAACACTTCGCTTCTGCATTAAACCGTGTGTTGCGCATCCTATACCTGATGACACGTCCGAACCAACAAATGCCCGAATTCGCTCCACACCTCCCAGTAGAGAGTAGAGATGGATTAAAACACTGAAAAACAATAAGGCGGTAGGACTGGACGGTATTCCTGCAGAGCTCTTACAAGCAGCACCAACGACATCAACTCAGAGATTTGAGCCTGGAACTCTGAGTGCTTCCCAAAGGAGTGGAAAAACGGAATGACCGTCAAGCTCCAAAAGAAAGCAGATTTGATGCAGTGTGAAAACTGGAAATGGTGGAATTCAATGGAGTCTGACATCCCAACTAAAACATCTGGTCTACGCGGACGACGTATGCTTACTCAAGGGAGGAGAAAGAAGCAGACATCGTGGGACTGAAAATTCACACGGCAAAAACACAAATGATCAGCCTCGGACGAAACTCATCCGTGCAAGACAGTATTTCTGGACAACCGGTAGAGAAAGTAGAAGACTTCCAGTCGCCAAAGGCGGAACCGAACAAGACGTCGACAGTCGTATTAAAAAGGCAAAGGTGGCTTTCGGAATGCTGTCCAAAATGTGGACAAATAATGCTATAAGCTTAAAGACCAAGCTGAAAGAGTTCCAGAAACCGTACACAATGGCACGTAGGAGTAGTGAAGGCCTATGCCCTTAAGGGGATAACAACGGACTCATTAAGGTCTGAGGACCTAAATATGTATGCATGCAGTATTTGTATATTCAATTAAATATATATACCTTACGGAATTTAAAAATACACAATATTCCAATAAAAGAATGTACATACCTGAGATAACAATTTATGATGGATGAAGGCCAGGAACAGATCGAGTTGCGACAGAATTTTACAAAAATGCACCAATTTAATTTATTCGGAAAATATGCCAGTTTCAACCACATTTTTAATACGGCAGAGGTACCTGCCCTCTTCAAAGAAGCTCTGGTATTTCCGATACATAAGAAAGGAGACGCAAATGGTCCAACAAATTATAGATGTATCTTATTTACAAATTCCTTACCAAAAATCTTTACAGCAGTGCTTCTCTTGATGAATCGAAAGTTATGAGAAATGGTATTGCGGTCGAGTAAATATTGAAAATTATTTTTAAAAAAATCTTTATTCTGTAATTGCCGGGTAATATAATTAATCTATCAGTTTCTTTACTTCGGTTAATATAAAAAGAATAAGTGTCGGGTGTGATGATGTAGATAAACAAACATTAACGAAAAGTTTTAACTTCAATTAAATAAAAAAAAACCTAGATAACATGTAAAAAAGAGAAAAATAGAAACCTATTTGTTAAATAAGTTTTGTTTGTGTGTAGTAACAGCAATAAAAAGGTATATAGGAAAAAAGTAACGATTTTACATTTTTTTTTTCTAAAAAGAAAGGCTCAACAAAAATTAAGAAATACTCCTCCTCGCTCGCTTCGATTGTGTTTATTTACTGCACTGCTTTCAATTCAACTTCAAACACCAATGTACTGTTTTGTGGGGATCCTTGCGCACCGTAGGCCATATATGCTGGGCAAGTGATGCGTCTCTTTCCTCTAACCTTCATGCCTACTACACCAACAATACAACAATACACCCTTGCTGACTTTGCCGCGACCCAAACCAAACTTGAATGGACCGCCTTGTTTGAGACTGGCAAATACTTTGTTGTTTAACTTGAGACGACCTTCATAACAGACGTCCGCCCTTTTGCCTGTTTTTGCCACGGGTCACCACACACCACCTCCCTTTTGCTTTTGGGCTCCTTGTTGTTGCCTTCTTTCTTGTCTTTTTTCTGCTTGCCCTCTTTCTTTTGTGGTTCGACGCCGTTTTGCTTGGGCTTCACTCGTCTTCACTTTCAACTTCTTCCTTATCATCGTCGTCGTCGTCCTCTTCTTCATCATCATCGCATCTGGCTCACCATTGAAATCGTTGGACTCTACTATTCAGAGGCACTCCGAATCGTTTTTATCTCGAAACCATTCCAGAACTTATTTAAGTCATTTTAAATCCTACATTTTATTTGTTAGCAACAAATAAAAATAAATTTCAAGAAAAAAAAAATCTGAGAAATCAATATGGTAGAGTACAAAATTTAACTTACCAGTCTCCAACCGATGCAAATGAGATTCTTGGCATATTAGATTACAAATTATATACCAATTTCTGCGTTTAACAAATTCAGTGGCTTGGTGCTCACATTAAAAATTACATTGGTACCGGCATTTTGCAAATAAGGTCTGTCCGAAATGTACTGACAAATTTTTGTATCTTGTCTTGTAATTGGTGTTTAAACACGAGACGTGCCACGTGTTTAACGACAGGCAAGCAACTTCCATATAGCATGATAAACAGAGAACAAGGTTACTCATTAGATGGGTATTACACGTCGCATGTTTAATTGCGCATGTATGAAGTGCAAAAGAGAAAAAAGAATAAAATTGTATGAATTTTGTATATCCGGAAATGTAATACAGGTCTTAGGTCTTTGACATTTTTTCTCTGACGCCAGTCATCTTTCTCAGCCCGAACGTCCGATCAGTTTTGGATTTGGAGAAGGCATTTTTGTATTGAAAACAACAACAATGCAACAGAAATTTACTACAACAAAATGCCTTCTCCAAATCCAAAACAAGGTATACTCATTAGATTTTTGACAGCTTTTTTTGTGACTTCTCATAGGCAGTTCGTCCGAACGTCAGTTTTGGATTTGGAGAAGACATTTTTTAATTGAAAACAACAACAAATTTGTTAGGAACATTAAAGGCTTCCAAATTAATTTAATTTTAATCACTAATAGATGTGATATTTGATATTTAAAAAAAAAATTAAGACAAAAAGTGAACAAAAAAAAGACTTCACTAAATGTCGCTTATTATTTATGTGTTTGAACAAAAAGAAAATGCACTCAAATTATAGAAAATATTAAAACAAACAACGTGTAATTTTATTTTTGCCAACGCAACATGTTAGAGTCGAGATATTTGCCAAAAACTAAATTTTGCTTATGTTTTCGATAGGACATGCATGTGCTCAAGCTGGGGTACCTCGACTTTTATTAGTCGTGAAGAGTTTGTTTTTTCTTAAAATTGTGGGGAATGAATAGAACTAATAAATTAGTAAAAACAATGTATACCACAATATTAGATTTTGTTGATATAATTACGAAAAAGTGTAATTTTAAAACGAAGAACTGACTTTGACTAGCTGCATTTTTGTACGGATGTATTTGAACCAAAAGTAATTGCACTTTATTGAAAGAAAATATTATCATGATCCATTTGATTTTTAGTTTTTGGCGTCATGGCATACTGGAAGCGAAATATTAGCAAAAAACAAAAAAATGCATTTTTGTGTATAACTTTGGTAAGAAGAGATGTCAGGTGGAGCTAATTTGCAAATAAACTCCTATCAGCCCATGAAAAAATAACTGACAGTGCCTCTCCGCGCAAGGTCAAATTACGGATTAACTGATCTAATGTCGTTCTTATTGAATAGAATAGGGAATTCAACAAATGTTGATAAACGTTTGCAATTGCGTAACAGCCAAGCAAAGACAAATATGTATTGAGTAAAAACAAAAACGAGTATCTACAACAAACTGCACGTAAACTGGCAACATAGAGAAACCCAATTGAGGCAGTTACAAATTTTAAAAGGTTAAGGACACAAATGTGGAAACAACATTAATGGAATCATATTGAGATAGCACTCCAGGAAGTTGCTCATCCAAAATACAATGAACATGTCCATACAGTTTGATTCTACTTGCTGAATCACCTAAAAGTTTAAAAAAGTTTAAAGATGTTCACAAAGAGAGAAATGGTATTGGGGTCTAGTGAATATTGAAGTGGTCAAAAGCTACAAATAACTTGGAATTGATGTGACTCCAACCTACAATATTAAACAACATCTCGCATCAAATCTTGTCCCAACAAAAACTGCAAATAATATTGGGTGGACTCTACTATTCAGAGACATAGATTTTGAACATCAACTTCTTGCCTGGGTTGATTGTATTGACATAATCCAAGGATTTAACAACCATATAGAAAACGAAAGACCCCAGGTGCCGCGCACAAGTGTATAACGACTTCAAATGTGTGCTACTGTATGAAAATAGCTAGTGATCGGGCTAGCTGCCCAATACACACTCCGAAACGTTTTTATCTCAGAACTTATTAAAGTAATTTTAAATCCTACATTTAATTTGTATAGCAACAAATGAAAATAAAATTCTTAAGAAAATAAATCTGAGAAATCAAATGCGAGAGTACAGAATTTAACTTACAGAGTTTCCAACCGATGCAAATGAGATTCTTGGCATATGATGATTAAAAATTATACCACCAGTTTCAGTGTTTACCAAATTCAGTACCGGCATTTTGCAAACGAGGTCTGTCCGAAATGTACTGACAAATTTTTGTATCTTTTCTTGTAATTGGTGGCACCATTCCAAGAAAATACTCGAATGAATGCACAGGTTTAGTACCAACAATAGTTTGCCAACAAGTGAGGACTATCTTTCCCAAGGACTGAGAACAATAAGCAGCAGTGAACCTACCTCCATCGAAGACCAATGGTGTGCTGTGAAAAATGTGGTGAAAGTGTAGTCGGTCGAGCACAAGAAAGAAATAGTTCTTGACTATCCGCAGAAACCTGGAAAAAGATCGACGAAAGAAAACAACTTCGAGCTCTCATCGCAGCTACTTAAGCAGCAGAAAGAAATGAGCTAGAGTCTACGTTACGTATGAAGACGAGAGAAGTTTACCGTAGCGTGAGACGTGACAAGCGTAACTACATCAACGCATTAGCTGAAGAAGCAGAAGAGGCCGCAAATCGGTGTGCCAGCAGAACTGTATACAAATCCCAAAAACAACACCTGGTGAAAGATGTATATGGTTCCCTGCTCCATTCGGATGAGGTGGAATAAACACTTCGCTTCTGCATTAAACCGTGTGTTGCGCATCCTATACCTGATGACACGTCCGAACCAACAAATGCCCGAATTCGCTCCACACCTCCCAGTAGAGAGTAGAGATGGATTAAAACACTGAAAAACAATAAGGCGGTAGGACTGGACGGTATTCCTGCAGAGCTCTTACAAGCAGCACCAACGACATCAACTCAGAGAGTTGAGCCTGGAACTCTGAGTGCTTCCCAAAGGAGTGGAAAAACGGAATGACCGTCAAGCTCCAAAAGAAAGCAGATTTGATGCAGTGTGAAAACTGGAAATGGTGGAATTCAATGGAGTCTGACATCCCAACTAAAACATCTGGTCTACGCGGACGACGTATGCTTACTCAAGGGAGGAGAAAGAAGCAGACATCGTGGGACTGAAAATTCACACGGCAAAAACACAAATGATCAGCCTCGGACGAAACTCATCCGTGCAAGACAGTATTTCTGGACAACCGGTAGAGAAAGTAGAAGACTTCCAGTCGCCAAAGGCGGAACCGAACAAGACGTCGACAGTCGTATTAAAAAGGCAAAGGTGGCTTTCGGAATGCTGTCCAAAATGTGGACAAATAATGCTATAAGCTTAAAGACCAAGCTGAAAGAGTTCCAGAAACCGTACACAATGGCACGTAGGAGTAGTGAAGGCCTATGCCCTTAAGGGGATAACAACGGACTCATTAAGGTCTGAGGACCTAAATATGTATGCATGCAGTATTTGTATATTCAATTAAATATATATACCTTACGGAATTTAAAAATACACAATATTCCAATAAAAGAATGTACATACCTGAGATAACAATTTATGATGGATGAAGGCCAGGAACAGATCGAGTTGCGACAGAATTTTACAAAAATGCACCAATTTAATTTATTCGGAAAATATGCCAGTTTCAACCACATTTTTAATACGGCAGAGGTACCTGCCCTCTTCAAAGAAGCTCTGGTATTTCCGATACATAAGAAAGGAGACGCAAATGGTCCAACAAATTATAGATGTATCTTATTTACAAATTCCTTACCAAAAATCTTTACAGCAGTGCTTCTCTTGATGAATCGAAAGTTATGAGAAATGGTATTGCGGTCGAGTAAATATTGAAAATTATTTTTAAAAAAATCTTTATTCTGTAATTGCCGGGTAATATAATTAATCTATCAGTTTCTTTACTTCGGTTAATATAAAAAGAATAAGTGTCGGGTGTGATGATGTAGATAAACAAACATTAACGAAAAGTTTTAACTTCAATTAAATAAAAAAAAACCTAGATAACATGTAAAAAAGAGAAAAATAGAAACCTATTTGTTAAATAAGTTTTGTTTGTGTGTAGTAACAGCAATAAAAAGGTATATAGGAAAAAAGTAACGATTTTACATTTTTTTTTTCTAAAAAGAAAGGCTCAACAAAAATTAAGAAATACTCCTCCTCGCTCGCTTCGATTGTGTTTATTTACTGCACTGCTTTCAATTCAACTTCAAACACCAATGTACTGTTTTGTGGGGATCCTTGCGCACCGTAGGCCATATGTGCTGGGCAAGTGATGCGTCTCTTTCCTCTAACCTTCATGCCTACTACACCAACAATACAACAATACACCCTTGCTGACTTTGCCGCGACCCAAACCAAACTTGAATGGACCGCCTTGTTTGAGACTGGCAAATACTTTGTTGTTTAACTTGAGACGACCTTCATAACAGACGTCCGCCCTTTTGCCTGTTTTTGCCACGGGTCACCACACACCACCTCCCTTTTACTTTTGGGCTCCTTGTTGTTGCCTTCTTTCTTGTCTTTTTTCTGCTTGCCCTCTTTCTTTTGTGGTTCGACGCCGTTTTGCTTGGGCTTCACTCGTCTTCACTTTCAACTTCTTCCTTATCATCGTCGTCGTCGTCCTCTTCTTCATCATCATCGCATCTGGCTCACCATTGAAATCGTTGGACTCTACTATTCAGAGGCACTCCGAATCGTTTTTATCTCGAAACCATTCCAGAACTTATTTAAGTCATTTTAAATCCTACATTTTATTTGTTAGCAACAAATAAAAATAAATTTCAAGAAAAAAAAAATCTGAGAAATCAATATGGTAGAGTACAAAATTTAACTTACCAGTCTCCAACCGATGCAAATGAGATTCTTGGCATATTAGATTACAAATTATATACCAATTTCTGCGTTTAACAAATTCAGTGGCTTGGTGCTCACATTAAAAATTACATTGGTACCGGCATTTTGCAAATAAGGTCTGTCCGAAATGTACTGACAAATTTTTGTATCTTGTCTTGTAATTGGTGTTTAAACACGAGACGTGCCACCTGTCCAACGACAGGCAAGCAACTTCCATATAGCATGATAAACAGAGAACAAGGTTACTCATTAGATGGGTATTACACGTCGCATGTTTAATTGCGCATGTATGAAGTGCAAAAGAGAAAAAAGAATAAAATTGTATGAATTTTGTATATCCGGAAATGTAATACAGGTCTTAGGTCTTTGACATTTTTTCTGTGACGCCAGTCATCTTTCTCAGCCCGAACGTCCGATCAGTTTTGGATTTGGAGAAGGCATTTTTGTATTGAAAACAACAACAATGCAACAGAAATTTACTACAACAAAATGCCTTCTCCAAATCCAAAACAAGGTATACTCATTAGATTTTTGACAGCTTTTTTTGTGACTTCTCATAGGCAGTTCGTCCGAACGTCAGTTTTGGATTTGGAGAAGACATTTTTTAATTGAAAACAACAACAAATTTGTTAGGAACATTAAAGGCTTCCAAATTAATTTAATTTTAATCACTAATAGATGTGATATTTGATATTTAAAAAAAAAATTAAGACAAAAAGTGAACAAAAAAAAGACTTCACTAAATGTCGCTTATTATTTATGTGTTTGAACAAAAAGAAAATGCACTCAAATTATAGAAAATATTAAAACAAACAACGTGTAATTTTATTTTTGCCAACGCAACATGTTAGAGTCGAGATATTTGCCAAAAACTAAATTTTGCTTATGTTTTCGATAGGACATGCATGTGCTCAAGCTGGGGTACCTCGACTTTTATTAGTCGTGAAGAGTTTGTTTTTTCTTAAAATTGTGGGGAATGAATAGAACTAATAAATTAGTAAAAACAATGTATACCACAATATTAGACTTTGTTGATATAATTACGAAAAAGTGTAATTTTAAAACGAAGAACTGACTTTGACTAGCTGCATTTTTGTACGGATGTATTTGAACCAAAAGTAATTGCACTTTATTGAAAGAAAATATTATCATGATCCATTTGATTTTTAGTTTTTGGCGTCATGGCATACTGGAAGCGAAATATTAGCAAAAAACAAAAAAATGCATTTTTGTGTATAACTTTGGTAAGAAGAGATGTCAGGTGGAGCTAATTTGCAAATAAACTCCTATCAGCCCATGAAAAAATAACTGACAGTGCCTCTCCGCGCAAGGTCAAATTACGGATTAACTGATCTAATGTCGTTCTTATTGAATAGAATAGGGAATTCAACAAATGTTGATAAACGTTTGCAATTGCGTAACAGCCAAGCAAAGACAAATATGTATTGAGTAAAAACAAAAACGAGTATCTACAACAAACTGCACGTAAACTGGCAACATAGAGAAACCCAATTGAGGCAGTTACAAATTTTAAAAGGTTAAGGACACAAATGTGGAAACAACATTAATGGAATCATATTGAGATAGCACTCCAGGAAGTTGCTCATCCAAAATACAATGAACATGTCCATACAGTTTGATTCTACTTGCTGAATGACCTAAAAGTTTAAAAAAGTTTAAAGATGTTCACAAAGAGAGAAATGGTATTGGGGTCTAGTGAATATTGAAGTGGTCAAAAGCTACAAATAACTTGGAATTGATGTGACTCCAACCTACAATATTAAACAACATCTCGCATCAAATCTTGTCCCAACAAAAACTGCAAATAATATTGGGTGGACTCTACTATTCAGAGACATAGATTTTGAACATCAACTTCTTGCCTGGGTTGATTGTATTGACATAATCCAAGGATTTAACAACCATATAGAAAACGAAAGACCCCAGGTGCCGCGCACAAGTGTATAACGACTTCAAATGTGTGCTACTGTATGAAAATAGCTAGTGATCGGGCTAGCTGCCCAATACACACTCCGAAACGTTTTTATCTCAGAACTTATTAAAGTAATTTTAAATCCTACATTTAATTTGTATAGCAACAAATGAAAATAAAATTCTTAAGAAAATAAATCTGAGAAATCAAATGCGAGAGTACAGAATTTAACTTACAGAGTTTCCAACCGATGCAAATGAGATTCTTGGCATATGATGATTAAAAATTATACCACCAGTTTCAGTGTTTACCAAATTCAGTACCGGCATTTTGCAAACGAGGTCTGTCCGAAATGTACTGACAAATTTTTGTATCTTTTCTTGTAATTGGTGGCACCATTCCAAGAAAATACTCGAATGAATGCACAGGTTTAGTACCAACAATAGTTTGCCAACAAGTGAGGACTATCTTTCCCAAGGACTGAGAACAATAAGCAGCAGTGAACCTACCTCCATCGAAGACCAATGGTGTGCTGTGAAAAATGTGGTGAAAGTGTAGTCGGTCGAGCACAAGAAAGAAATAGTTCTTGACTATCCGCAGAAACCTGGAAAAAGATCGACGAAAGAAAACAACTTCGAGCTCTCATCGCAGCTACTTAAGCAGCAGAAAGAAATGAGCTAGAGTCTACGTTACGTATGAAGACGAGAGAAGTTTACCGTAGCGTGAGACGTGACAAGCGTAACTACATCAACGCATTAGCTGAAGAAGCAGAAGAGGCCGCAAATCGGTGTGCCAGCAGAACTGTATACAAATCCCAAAAACAACACCTGGTGAAAGATGTATATGGTTCCCTGCTCCATTCAGATGAGGTGGAATAAACACTTCGCTTCTGCATTAAACCGTGTGTTGCGCATCCTATACCTGATGACACGTCCGAACCAACAAATGCCCGAATTCGCTCCACACCTCCCAGTAGAGAGTAGAGATGGATTAAAACACTGAAAAACAATAAGGCGGTAGGACTGGACGGTATTCCTGCAGAGCTCTTACAAGCAGCACCAACGACATCAACTCAGAGAGTTGAGCCTGGAACTCTGAGTGCTTCCCAAAGGAGTGGAAAAACGGAATGACCGTCAAGCTCCAAAAGAAAGCAGATTTGATGCAGTGTGAAAACTGGAAATGGTGGAATTCAATGGAGTCTGACATCCCAACTAAAACATCTGGTCTACGCGATGACGTATGCTTACTCAAGGGAGGAGAAAGAAGCAGACATCGTGGGACTGAAAATTCACACGGCAAAAACACAAATGATCAGCCTCGGACGAAACTCATCCGTGCAAGACAGTATTTCTGGACAACCGGTAGAGAAAGTAGAAGACTTCCAGTCGCCAAAGGCGGAACCGAACAAGACGTCGACAGTCGTATTAAAAAGGCAAAGGTGGCTTTCGGAATGCTGTCCAAAATGTGGACAAATAATGCTATAAGCTTAAAGACCAAGCTGAAAGAGTTCCAGAAACCGTACACAATGGCACGTAGGAGTAGTGAAGGCCTATGCCCTTAAGGGGATAACAACGGACTCATTAAGGTCTGAGGACCTAAATATGTATGCATGCAGTATTTGTATATTCAATTAAATATATATACCTTACGGAATTTAAAAATACACAATATTCCAATAAAAGAATGTACATACCTGAGATAACAATTTATGATGGATGAAGGCCAGGAACAGATCGAGTTGCGACAGAATTTTACAAAAATGCACCAATTTAATTTATTCGGAAAATATGCCAGTTTCAACCACATTTTTAATACGGCAGAGGTACCTGCCCTCTTCAAAGAAGCTCTGGTATTTCCGATACATAAGAAAGGAGACGCAAATGGTCCAACAAATTATAGATGTATCTTATTTACAAATTCCTTACCAAAAATCTTTACAGCAGTGCTTCTCTTGATGAATCGAAAGTTATGAGAAATGGTATTGCGGTCGAGTAAATATTGAAAATTATTTTTAAAAAAATCTTTATTCTGTAATTGCCGGGTAATATAATTAATCTATCAGTTTCTTTACTTCGGTTAATATAAAAAGAATAAGTGTCGGGTGTGATGATGTAGATAAACAAACATTAACGAAAAGTTTTAACTTCAATTAAATAAAAAAAAACCTAGATAACATGTAAAAAAGAGAAAAATAGAAACCTATTTGTTAAATAAGTTTTGTTTGTGTGTAGTAACAGCAATAAAAAGGTATATAGGAAAAAAGTAACGATTTTACATTTTTTTTTTCTAAAAAGAAAGGCTCAACAAAAATTAAGAAATACTCCTCCTCGCTCGCTTCGATTGTGTTTATTTACTGCACTGCTTTCAATTCAACTTCAAACACCAATGTACTGTTTTGTGGGGATCCTTGCGCACCGTAGGCCATATGTGCTGGGCAAGTGATGCGTCTCTTTCCTCTAACCTTCATGCCTACTACACCAACAATACAACAATACACCCTTGCTGACTTTGCCGCGACCCAAACCAAACTTGAATGGACCGCCTTGTTTGAGACTGGCAAATACTTTGTTGTTTAACTTGAGACGACCTTCATAACAGACGTCCGCCCTTTTGCCTGTTTTTGCCACGGGTCACCACACACCACCTCCCTTTTACTTTTGGGCTCCTTGTTGTTGCCTTCTTTCTTGTCTTTTTTCTGCTTGCCCTCTTTCTTTTGTGGTTCGACGCCGTTTTGCTTGGGCTTCACTCGTCTTCACTTTCAACTTCTTCCTTATCATCGTCGTCGTCGTCCTCTTCTTCATCATCATCGCATCTGGCTCACCATTGAAATCGTTGGACTCTACTATTCAGAGGCACTCCGAATCGTTTTTATCTCGAAACCATTCCAGAACTTATTTAAGTCATTTTAAATCCTACATTTTATTTGTTAGCAACAAATAAAAATAAATTTCAAGAAAAAAAAAATCTGAGAAATCAATATGGTAGAGTACAAAATTTAACTTACCAGTCTCCAACCGATGCAAATGAGATTCTTGGCATATTAGATTACAAATTATATACCAATTTCTGCGTTTAACAAATTCAGTGGCTTGGTGCTCACATTAAAAATTACATTGGTACCGGCATTTTGCAAATAAGGTCTGTCCGAAATGTACTGACAAATTTTTGTATCTTGTCTTGTAATTGGTGTTTAAACACGAGACGTGCCACCTGTCCAACGACAGGCAAGCAACTTCCATATAGCATGATAAACAGAGAACAAGGTTACTCATTAGATGGGTATTACACGTCGCATGTTTAATTGCGCATGTATGAAGTGCAAAAGAGAAAAAAGAATAAAATTGTATGAATTTTGTATATCCGGAAATGTAATACAGGTCTTAGGTCTTTGACATTTTTTCACTGACGCCAGTCATCTTTCTCAGCCCGAACGTCCGATCAGTTTTGGATTTGGAGAAGGCATTTTTGTATTGAAAACAACAACAATGCAACAGAAATTTACTACAACAAAATGCCTTCTCCAAATCCAAAACAAGGTATACTCATTAGATTTTTGACAGCTTTTTTTGTGACTTCTCATAGGCAGTTCGTCCGAACGTCAGTTTTGGATTTGGAGAAGACATTTTTTAATTGAAAACAACAAAACAACAACAAATTTGTTAGGAACATTAAAGGCTTCCAAATTAATTTAATTTTAATCACTAATAGATGTGATATTTGATATTTAAAAAAAAAATTAAGACAAAAAGTGAACAAAAAAAAGACTTCACTAAATGTCGCTTATTATTTATGTGTTTGAACAAAAAGAAAATGCACTTAAATTATAGAAAATATTAAAACAAACAACGTGTAATTTTATTTTTGCCAACGCAACATGTTAGAGTCGAGATATTTGCCAAAAACTAAATTTTGCTTATGTTTTCGATAGGACATGCATGTGCTCAAGCTGGGGTACCTCGACTTTTATTAGTCGTGAAGAGTTTGTTTTTTCTTAAAATTGTGGGGAATGAATAGAACTAATAAATTAGTAAAAACAATGTATACCACAATATTAGATTTTGTTGATATAATTACGAAAAAGTGTAATTTTAAAACGAAGAACTGACTTTGACTAGCTGCATTTTTGTACGGATGTATTTGAACCAAAAGAAATTGCACTTTATTGAAAGAAAATATTATCATGATCCATTTGATTTTTAGTTTTTGGCGTCATGGCATACTGGAAGCGAAATATTAGCAAAAAACAAAAAAATGCATTTTTGTGTATAACTTTGGTAAGAAGAGATGTCAGGTGGCGCTAATTTGCAAATAAACTCCTATCGGCCCATGAAAAAATAACTGACAGTGCCTCTCCGCGCAAGGTCAAATTACGGATTAACTGATCTAATGTCGTTCTTATTGAATAGAATAGGGAATTCAACAAATGTTGATAAACGTTTGCAATTGCGTAACAGCCAAGCAAAGACAAATATGTATTGAGTAAAAACAAAAACGAGTATCTACAACAAACTGCACGTAAACTGGCAACATAGAGAAACCCAATTGAGGCAGTTACAAATTTTAAAAGGTTAAGGACACAAATGTGGAAACAACATTAATGGAATCATATTGAGATAGCACTCCAGGAAGTTGCTCATCCAAAATACAATGAACATGTCCATACAGTTTGATTCTACTTGCTGAATCACCTAAAAGTTTAAAAAAGTTTAAAGATGTTCACAAAGAGAGAAATGGTATTGGGGTCTAGTGAATATTGAAGTGGTCAAAAGCTACAAATAACTTGGAATAGATGTGACTCCAACCTACAATATTAAACAACATCTCGCATCAAATCTTGTCCCAACAAAAACTGCAAATAATATTGGGTGGACTCTACTATTCAGAGACATAGATTTTGAACATCAACTTCTTGCCTGGGTTGATTGTATTGACATAATCCAAGGATTTAACAACCATATAGAAAACGAAAGACCCCAGGTGCCGCGCACAAGTGTATAACGACTTCAAATGTGTGCTACTGTATGAAAATAGCTAGTGATCGGGCTAGCTGCCCAATACACACTCCGAAACGTTTTTATCTCAGAACTTATTAAAGTAATTTTAAATCCTACATTTAATTTGTATAGCAACAAATGAAAATAAAATTCTTAAGAAAAAAAATCTGAGAAATCAAATGCGAGAGTACAGAATTTAACTTACAGAGTTTCCAACCGATGCAAATGAGATTCTTGGCATATGATGATTAAAAATTATACCACCAGTTTCAGTGTTTACCAAATTCAGTACCGGCATTTTGCAAACGAGGTCTGTCCGAAATGTACTGACAAATTTTTGTATCTTTTCTTGTAATTGGTGGCACCATTCCAAGAAAATACTCGAATGAATGCACAGGTTTAGTACCAACAATAGTTTGCCAACAAGTGAGGACTATCTTTCCCAAGGACTGAGAACAATAAGCAGCAGTGAACCTACCTCCATCGAAGACCAATGGTGTGCTGTGAAAAATGTGGTGAAAGTGTAGTCGGTCGAGCACAAGAAAGAAATAGTTCTTGACTATCCGCAGAAACCTGGAAAAAGATCGACGAAAGAAAACAACTTCGAGCTCTCATCGCAGCTACTTAAGCAGCAGAAAGAAATGAGCTAGAGTCTACGTTACGTATGAAGACGAGAGAAGTTTACCGTAGCGTGAGACGTGACAAGCGTAACTACATCAACGCATTAGCTGAAGAAGCAGAAGAGGCCGCAAATCGGTGTGCCAGCAGAACTGTATATATAACTGGTGTACAAATCCCAAAAACAACACCTGGTGAAAGATGTATATGGTTCCCTGCTCCATTCGGATGAGGTGGAATAAACACTTCGCTTCTGCATTAAACCGTGTGTTGCGCATCCTATACCTGATGACACGTCCGAACCAACAAATGCCCGAATTCGCTCCACATCTCCCAGTAGAGAGTAGAGATGGATTAAAACACTGAAAAACAATAAGGCGGTAGGACTGGACGGTATTCCTGCAGAGCTCTTACAAGCAGCACCAACGACATCAACTCAGAGAGTTGAGCCTGGAACTCTGAGTGCTTCCCAAAGGAGTGGAAAAACGGAATGACCGTCAAGCTCCAAAAGAAAGCAGATTTGATGCAGTGTGAAAACTGGAAATGGTGGAATTCAATGGAGTCCGACATCCCAACTAAAACATCTGGACTACGCGGACGAAGTATGCTTACTCAAGGGAGGAGAAAGAAGCAGACATCGTGGGACTGAAAATTCACACGGCAAAAACACAAATGATCAGCCTCGGACGAAACTCATCCGTGCAAGACAATATTTCTGGACAACCGGTAGAGAAAGTAGAAGAATTCCAGTCGGCAAAGGCGGAACCGAACAAGACGTCGACAGTCGTATTAAAAAGGCAAAGGTGGCTTTCGGAATGCTGTCCAAAATGTGGACAAATAATGCTATAAGCTTAAAGACCAAGCCGAGACTGTAATCTGCACAGCTGGGAAAGAGTTCCAGAAACCGTACACAATGGCACGTAGGAGTAGTGAAGGCCTATTCCCTTAAGGGGATAACAACGGACTCATTAAGGTCTGAGGACCTAAACATGTATGCATGTAGTATTTGTATATTCAATTAAATATATATACCTTATGGAATTTAAAAATACACAATATTCCAATAAAACAATGTACATACCTGAGATAACAATTTATGATGGATGAAGGCCAGGAACAGATCGAGTTGCGACAGAATTTTACAAAAATGCACCAATTTAATTTATTCGGAAAATATGCCAAAGTTTCAACCACATTTTTAATACGGCCCTCTTCAAAGAAGCTCTGGTATTTCCGATACATAAAAAAGGAGACGCAAATGATCCAACAAATTATAGATGTATCTTATTTACAAATTCCTTACCAAAAATCTTTACAGCAGTGCTTCTCTTGATGAATCGAAAGTTATGAGAAATGGTATTGCGGTCGAGTAAATATTGAAAATTATTTTAAAAAAAATCTTTATTCTGTGATTGCCGGGTAATATCCTTAATCTATCTAGAGTTTCTTTACTTCGGTTAATATAAAAAGAATAAGTGTCAGGTGTGATGATGTAGATAAACAAACATTAACGGAAAGTTTTAACTTCAATTAAATAAAAAACAACCTAGATAACATGTAAAAAAGAGAAAAATAGAAACCTATTTGTTAAATAAGTTTTGTTTGTGTTGTAGTAACAGCAATAAAAAGGTATATAGGAAAAAAGTAACGATTTTACATTTTTTTTTTCTAAAAAGAAAGGCTCAACAAAAATTAAGAAATACTCCTCCTCGCTCGCTTCGATTGTGTTTATTTACTGCACTGCTTTCAATTCAACTTCAAACACCAATGCACTGTTTTGTGGGGATCCTTGCGCACCGTAGGCCATATGTGCTGGGCAAGTGATGCGTCTCTTTCCTCTAACCTTCATGCCTACTACACCAACAATACAACAATACACCCTTGCTGACTTTGCCGCGACCCAAACCAAACTTGAATGGACCGCCTTGTTTGAGACTGGCAAATACTTTGTTGTTTAACTTGAGACGACCTTCATAACAGACGTCCGCCCTTTTGCCTGTTTTTGCCACGGGTCACCACACACCACCTCCCTTTTGCTTTTGGGCTCCTTGTTGTTGCCTTCTTTCTTGTCTTTTCTCTGCTTGCCCTCTTTCTTTTGTGGTTCGACGCCGTTTTGCTTGGGCTTCACTCGTCTTCACTTTCGACTTCTTCCTTATCATCGTCGTCGTCGTCCTCTTCTTCGTCATCATCGCATCTGGCTCACCATTGAAATCGTTGGACTCTACTATTCAGAGGCACTCCGAATCGTTTTTATCTCGAAACCATTCTAGAACTTATTTAAGTCATTTTAAATCCTACATTTTATTTGTTAGCAACAAATAAAAATAAATTTCAAGAAAAAAAAATCTGAGAAATCAATATGGAAGAGTATAAAATTTAACTTACCAGTCTCCAACCGATGCAAATGAGATTCTTGGCATATTAGATTACAAATTATATACCAATTTCTGCGTTTAACAAATTCAGTGGCTTGGTGCTCACATTAAAAATTACATTGGTACCGGCATTTTGCAAATAAGGTCTGTCCGAAATGTACTGACAAATTTTTGTATCTTGTCTTGTAATTGGTGTTTAAACACGAGACGTGCCACCTGTCCAACGACAGGCAAGCAACTTCCATATAGCATGATAAACAGAGAACAAGGTTACTCATTAGATGGGTATTACACGTCGCATGTTTAATTGCGCATGTATGAAGTGCAAAAGAGAAAAAAGAATAAAATTGTATGAATTTTGTATATCCGGAAATGTAATACAGGTCTTAGGTCTTTGACATTTTTTCTCTGACGCCAGTCATCTTTCTCAGCCCGAACGTCCGATCAGTTTTGGATTTGGAGAAGGCATTTTTGTATTGAAAACAACAACAATGCAACAGAAATTTACTACAACAAAATGCCTTCTCCAAATCCAAAACAAGGTATACTCATTAGATTTTTGACAGCTTTTTTTGTGACTTCTCATAGGCAGTTCGTCCGAACGTCAGTTTTGGATTTGGAGAAGACATTTTTTAATTGAAAACAACAACAAATTTGTTAGGAACATTAAAGGCTTCCAAATTAATTTAATTTTAATCACTAATAGATGTGATATTTGATATTTAAAAAAAAAATTAAGACAAAAAGTGAACAAAAAAAAGACTTCACTAAATGTCGCTTATTATTTATGTGTTTGAACAAAAAGAAAATGCACTCAAATTATAGAAAATATTAAAACAAACAACGTGTAATTTTATTTTTGCCAACGCAACATGTTAGAGTCGAGATATTTGCCAAAAACTAAATTTTGCTTATGTTTTCGATAGGACATGCATGTGCTCAAGCTGGGGTACCTCGACTTTTATTAGTCGTGAAGAGTTTGTTTTTTCTTAAAATTGTGGGGAATGAATAGAACTAATAAATTAGTAAAAACAATGTATACCACAATATTAGATTTTGTTGATATAATTACGAAAAAGTGTAATTTTAAAACGAAGAACTGACTTTGACTAGCTGCATTTTTGTACGGATGTATTTGAACCAAAAGTAATTGCACTTTATTGAAAGAAAATATTATCATGATCCATTTGATTTTTAGTTTTTGGCGTCATGGCATACTGGAAGCGAAATATTAGCAAAAAACAAAAAAATGCATTTTTGTGTATAACTTTGGTAAGAAGAGATGTCAGGTGGAGCTAATTTGCAAATAAACTCCTATCAGCCCATGAAAAAATAACTGACAGTGCCTCTCCGCGCAAGGTCAAATTACGGATTAACTGATCTAATGTCGTTCTTATTGAATAGAATAGGGAATTCAACAAATGTTGATAAACGTTTGCAATTGCGTAACAGCCAAGCAAAGACAAATATGTATTGAGTAAAAACAAAAACGAGTATCTACAACAAACTGCACGTAAACTGGCAACATAGAGAAACCCAATTGAGGCAGTTACAAATTTTAAAAGGTTAAGGACACAAATGTGGAAACAACATTAATGGAATCATATTGAGATAGCACTCCAGGAAGTTGCTCATCCAAAATACAATGAACATGTCCATACAGTTTGATTCTACTTGCTGAATCACCTAAAAGTTTAAAAAAGTTTAAAGATGTTCACAAAGAGAGAAATGGTATTGGGGTCTAGTGAATATTGAAGTGGTCAAAAGCTACAAATAACTTGGAATTGATGTGACTCCAACCTACAATATTAAACAACATCTCGCAGCAAATCTTGTCCCAACAAAAACTGCAAATAATATTGGGTGGACTCTACTATTCAGAGACATAGATTTTGAACATCAACTTCTTGCCTGGGTTGATTGTATTGACATAATCCAAGGATTTAACAACCATATAGAAAACGAAAGACCCCAGGTGCCGCGCACAAGTGTATAACGACTTCAAATGTGTGCTACTGTATGAAAATAGCTAGTGATCGGGCTAGCTGCCCAATACACACTCCGAAACGTTTTTATCTCAGAACTTATTAAAGTAATTTTAAATCCTACATTTAATTTGTATAGCAACAAATGAAAATAAAATTCTTAAGAAAATAAATCTGAGAAATCAAATGCGAGAGTACAGAATTTAACTTACAGAGTTTCCAACCGATGCAAATGAGATTCTTGGCATATGATGATTAAAAATTATACCACCAGTTTCAGTGTTTACCAAATTCAGTACCGGCATTTTGCAAACGAGGTCTGTCCGAAATGTACTGACAAATTTTTGTATCTTTTCTTGTAATTGGTGGCACCATTCCAAGAAAATACTCGAATGAATGCACAGGTTTAGTACCAACAATAGTTTGCCAACAAGTGAGGACTATCTTTCCCAAGGACTGAGAACAATAAGCAGCAGTGAACCTACCTCCATCGAAGACCAATGGTGTGCTGTGAAAAATGTGGTGAAAGTGTAGTCGGTCGAGCACAAGAAAGAAATAGTTCTTGACTATCCGCAGAAACCTGGAAAAAGATCGACGAAAGAAAACAACTTCGAGCTCTCATCGCAGCTACTTAAGCAGCAGAAAGAAATGAGCTAGAGTCTACGTTACGTATGAAGACGAGAGAAGTTTACCGTAGCGTGAGACGTGACAAGCGTAACTACATCAACGCATTAGCTGAAGAAGCAGAAGAGGCCGCAAATCGGTGTGCCAGCAGAACTGTATACAAATCCCAAAAACAACACCTGGTGAAAGATGTATATGGTTCCCTGCTCCATTCGGATGAGGTGGAATAAACACTTCGCTTCTGCATTAAACCGTGTGTTGCGCATCCTATACCTGATGACACGTCCGAACCAACAAATGCCCGAATTCGCTCCACACCTCCCAGTAGAGAGTAGAGATGGATTAAAACACTGAAAAACAATAAGGCGGTAGGACTGGACGGTATTCCTGCAGAGCTCTTACAAGCAGCACCAACGACATCAACTCAGAGAGTTGAGCCTGGAACTCTGAGTGCTTCCCAAAGGAGTGGAAAAACGGAATGACCGTCAAGCTCCAAAAGAAAGCAGATTTGATGCAGTGTGAAAACTGGAAATGGTGGAATTCAATGGAGTCTGACATCCCAACTAAAACATCTGGTCTACGCGGACGACGTATGCTTACTCAAGGGAGGAGAAAGAAGCAGACATCGTGGGACTGAAAATTCACACGGCAAAAACACAAATGATCAGCCTCGGACGAAACTCATCCGTGCAAGACAGTATTTCTGGACAACCGGTAGAGAAAGTAGAAGACTTCCAGTCGCCAAAGGCGGAACCGAACAAGACGTCGACAGTCGTATTAAAAAGGCAAAGGTGGCTTTCGGAATGCTGTCCAAAATGTGGACAAATAATGCTATAAGCTTAAAGACCAAGCTGAAAGAGTTCCAGAAACCGTACACAATGGCACGTAGGAGTAGTGAAGGCCTATGCCCTTAAGGGGATAACAACGGACTCATTAAGGTCTGAGGACCTAAATATGTATGCATGCAGTATTTGTATATTCAATTAAATATATATACCTTACGGAATTTAAAAATACACAATATTCCAATAAAAGAATGTACATACCTGAGATAACAATTTATGATGGATGAAGGCCAGGAACAGATCGAGTTGCGACAGAATTTTACAAAAATGCACCAATTTAATTTATTCGGAAAATATGCCAGTTTCAACCACATTTTTAATACGGCAGAGGTACCTGCCCTCTTCAAAGAAGCTCTGGTATTTCCGATACATAAGAAAGGAGACGCAAATGGTCCAACAAATTATAGATGTATCTTATTTACAAATTCCTTACCAAAAATCTTTACAGCAGTGCTTCTCTTGATGAATCGAAAGTTATGAGAAATGGTATTGCGGTCGAGTAAATATTGAAAATTATTTTAAAAAAAATCTTTATTCTGTGATTGCCGGGTAATATCCTTAATCTATCTAGAGTTTCTTTACTTCGGTTAATATAAAAAGAATAAGTGTCGGGTGTGATGATGTAGATAAACAAACATTAACGAAAAGTTTTAACTTCAATTAAATAAAAAAAAACCTAGATAACATGTAAAAAAGAGAAAAATAGAAACCTATTTGTTAAATAAGTTTTGTTTGTGTGTAGTAACAGCAATAAAAAGGTATATAGGAAAAAAGTAACGATTTTACATTTTTTTTTTCTAAAAAGAAAGGCTCAACAAAAATTAAGAAATACTCCTCCTCGCTCGCTTCGATTGTGTTTATTTACTGCACTGCTTTCAATTCAACTTCAAACACCAATGTACTGTTTTGTGGGGATCCTTGCGCACCGTAGGCCATATGTGCTGGGCAAGTGATGCGTCTCTTTCCTCTAACCTTCATGCCTACTACACCAACAATACAACAATACACCCTTGCTGACTTTGCCGCGACCCAAACCAAACTTGAATGGACCGCCTTGTTTGAGACTGGCAAATACTTTGTTGTTTAACTTGAGACGACCTTCATAACAGACGTCCGCCCTTTTGCCTGTTTTTGCCACGGGTCACCACACACCACCTCCCTTTTACTTTTGGGCTCCTTGTTGTTGCCTTCTTTCTTGTCTTTTTTCTGCTTGCCCTCTTTCTTTTGTGGTTCGACGCCGTTTTGCTTGGGCTTCACTCGTCTTCACTTTCAACTTCTTCCTTATCATCGTCGTCGTCGTCCTCTTCTTCATCATCATCGCATCTGGCTCACCATTGAAATCGTTGGACTCTACTATTCAGAGGCACTCCGAATCGTTTTTATCTCGAAACCATTCCAGAACTTATTTAAGTCATTTTAAATCCTACATTTTATTTGTTAGCAACAAATAAAAATAAATTTCAAGAAAAAAAAAATCTGAGAAATCAATATGGTAGAGTACAAAATTTAACTTACCAGTCTCCAACCGATGCAAATGAGATTCTTGGCATATTAGATTACAAATTATATACCAATTTCTGCGTTTAACAAATTCAGTGGCTTGGTGCTCACATTAAAAATTACATTGGTACCGGCATTTTGCAAATAAGGTCTGTCCGAAATGTACTGACAAATTTTTGTATCTTGTCTTGTAATTGGTGTTTAAACACGAGACGTGCCACCTGTCCAACGACAGGCAAGCAACTTCCATATAGCATGATAAACAGAGAACAAGGTTACTCATTAGATGGGTATTACACGTCGCATGTTTAATTGCGCATGTATGAAGTGCAAAAGAGAAAAAAGAATAAAATTGTATGAATTTTGTATATCCGGAAATGTAATACAGGTCTTAGGTCTTTGACATTTTTTCTCTGACGCCAGTCATCTTTCTCAGCCCGAACGTCCGATCAGTTTTGGATTTGGAGAAGGCATTTTTGTATTGAAAACAACAACAATGCAACAGAAATTTACTACAACAAAATGCCTTCTCCAAATCCAAAACAAGGTATACTCATTAGATTTTTGACAGCTTTTTTTGTGACTTCTCATAGGCAGTTCGTCCGAACGTCAGTTTTGGATTTGGAGAAGACATTTTTTAATTGAAAACAACAACAAATTTGTTAGGAACATTAAAGGCTTCCAAATTAATTTAATTTTAATCACTAATAGATGTGATATTTGATATTTAAAAAAAAAATTAAGACAAAAAGTGAACAAAAAAAAGACTTCACTAAATGTCGCTTATTATTTATGTGTTTGAACAAAAAGAAAATGCACTCAAATTATAGAAAATATTAAAACAAACAACGTGTAATTTTATTTTTGCCAACGCAACATGTTAGAGTCGAGATATTTGCCAAAAACTAAATTTTGCTTATGTTTTCGATAGGACATGCATGTGCTCAAGCTGGGGTACCTCGACTTTTATTAGTCGTGAAGAGTTTGTTTTTTCTTAAAATTGTGGGGAATGAATAGAACTAATAAATTAGTAAAAACAATGTATACCACAATATTAGATTTTGTTGATATAATTACGAAAAAGTGTAATTTTAAAACGAAGAACTGACTTTGACTAGCTGCATTTTTGTACGGATGTATTTGAACCAAAAGTAATTGCACTTTATTGAAAGAAAATATTATCATGATCCATTTGATTTTTAGTTTTTGGCGTCATGGCATACTGGAAGCGAAATATTAGCAAAAAACAAAAAAATGCATTTTTGTGTATAACTTTGGTAAGAAGAGATGTCAGGTGGAGCTAATTTGCAAATAAACTCCTATCAGCCCATGAAAAAATAACTGACAGTGCCTCTCCGCGCAAGGTCAAATTACGGATTAACTGATCTAATGTCGTTCTTATTGAATAGAATAGGGAATTCAACAAATGTTGATAAACGTTTGCAATTGCGTAACAGCCAAGCAAAGACAAATATGTATTGAGTAAAAACAAAAACGAGTATCTACAACAAACTGCACGTAAACTGGCAACATAGAGAAACCCAATTGAGGCAGTTACAAATTTTAAAAGGTTAAGGACACAAATGTGGAAACAACATTAATGGAATCATATTGAGATAGCACTCCAGGAAGTTGCTCATCCAAAATACAATGAACATGTCCATACAGTTTGATTCTACTTGCTGAATCACCTAAAAGTTTAAAAAAGTTTAAAGATGTTCACAAAGAGAGAAATGGTATTGGGGTCTAGTGAATATTGAAGTGGTCAAAAGCTACAAATAACTTGGAATTGATGTGACTCCAACCTACAATATTAAACAACATCTCGCATCAAATCTTGTCCCAACAAAAACTGCAAATAATATTGGGTGGACTCTACTATTCAGAGACATAGATTTTGAACATCAACTTCTTGCCTGGGTTGATTGTATTGACATAATCCAAGGATTTAACAACCATATAGAAAACGAAAGACCCCAGGTGCCGCGCACAAGTGTATAACGACTTCAAATGTGTGCTACTGTATGAAAATAGCTAGTGATCGGGCTAGCTGCCCAATACACACTCCGAAACGTTTTTATCTCAGAACTTATTAAAGTAATTTTAAATCCTACATTTAATTTGTATAGCAACAAATGAAAATAAAATTCTTAAGAAAATAAATCTGAGAAATCAAATGCGAGAGTACAGAATTTAACTTACAGAGTTTCCAACCGATGCAAATGAGATTCTTGGCATATGATGATTAAAAATTATACCACCAGTTTCAGTGTTTACCAAATTCAGTACCGGCATTTTGCAAACGAGGTCTGTCCGAAATGTACTGACAAATTTTTGTATCTTTTCTTGTAATTGGTGGCACCATTCCAAGAAAATACTCGAATGAATGCACAGGTTTAGTACCAACAATAGTTTGCCAACAAGTGAGGACTATCTTTCCCAAGGACTGAGAACAATAAGCAGCAGTGAACCTACCTCCATCGAAGACCAATGGTGTGCTGTGAAAAATGTGGTGAAAGTGTAGTCGGTCGAGCACAAGAAAGAAATAGTTCTTGACTATCCGCAGAAACCTGGAAAAAGATCGACGAAAGAAAACAACTTCGAGCTCTCATCGCAGCTACTTAAGCAGCAGAAAGAAATGAGCTAGAGTCTACGTTACGTATGAAGACGAGAGAAGTTTACCGTAGCGTGAGACGTGACAAGCGTAACTACATCAACGCATTAGCTGAAGAAGCAGAAGAGGCCGCAAATCGGTGTGCCAGCAGAACTGTATACAAATCCCAAAAACAACACCTGGTGAAAGATGTATATGGTTCCCTGCTCCATTCGGATGAGGTGGAATAAACACTTCGCTTCTGCATTAAACCGTGTGTTGCGCATCCTATACCTGATGACACGTCCGAACCAACAAATGCCCGAATTCGCTCCACACCTCCCAGTAGAGAGTAGAGATGGATTAAAACACTGAAAAACAATAAGGCGGTAGGACTGCACGGTATTCCTGCACAGCTCTTACAAGCAGCACCAACGACATCAACTCAGAGAGTTGAGCCTGGAACTCTGAGTGCTTCCCAAAGGAGTGGAAAAACGGAATGACCGTCAAGCTCCAAAAGAAAGCAGATTTGATGCAGTGTGAAAACTGGAAATGGTGGAATTCAATGGAGTCTGACATCCCAACTAAAACATCTGGTCTACGCGGACGACGTATGCTTACTCAAGGGAGGAGAAAGAAGCAGACATCGTGGGACTGAAAATTCACACGGCAAAAACACAAATGATCAGCCTCGGACGAAACTCATCCGTGCAAGACAGTATTTCTGGACAACCGGTAGAGAAAGTAGAAGACTTCCAGTCGCCAAAGGCGGAACCGAACAAGACGTCGACAGTCGTATTAAAAAGGCAAAGGTGGCTTTCGGAATGCTGTCCAAAATGTGGACAAATAATGCTATAAGCTTAAAGACCAAGCTGAAAGAGTTCCAGAAACCGTACACAATGGCACGTAGGAGTAGTGAAGGCCTATGCCCTTAAGGGGATAACAACGGACTCATTAAGGTCTGAGGACCTAAATATGTATGCATGCAGTATTTGTATATTCAATTAAATATATATACCTTACGGAATTTAAAAATACACAATATTCCAATAAAAGAATGTACATACCTGAGATAACAATTTATGATGGATGAAGGCCAGGAACAGATCGAGTTGCGACAGAATTTTACAAAAATGCACCAATTTAATTTATTCGGAAAATATGCCAAAGTTTCAACCACATTTTTAATACGGCACAGGTACCTGCCCTCTTCAAAGAAGCTCTGGTATTTCCGATACATAAAAAAGGAGACGCAAATGATCCAACAAATTATAGATGTATCTTATTTACAAATTCCTTACCAAAAATCTTTACAGCAGTGCTTCTCTTGATGAATCGAAAGTTATGAGAAATGGTATTGCGGTCGAGTAAATATTGAAAATTATTTTTAAAAAAATCTTTATTCTGTAATTGCCGGGTAATATAATTAATCTATCAGTTTCTTTACTTCGGTTAATATAAAAAGAATAAGTGTCGGGTGTGATGATGTAGATAAACAAACATTAACGAAAAGTTTTAACTTCAATTAAATAAAAAAAAACCTAGATAACATGTAAAAAAGAGAAAAATAGAAACCTATTTGTTAAATAAGTTTTGTTTGTGTGTAGTAACAGCAATAAAAAGGTATATAGGAAAAAAGTAACGATTTTACATTTTTTTTTTCTAAAAAGAAAGGCTCAACAAAAATTAAGAAATACTCCTCCTCGCTCGCTTCGATTGTGTTTATTTACTGCACTGCTTTCAATTCAACTTCAAACACCAATGTACTGTTTTGTGGGGATCCTTGCGCACCGTAGGCCATATGTGCTGGGCAAGTGATGCGTCTCTTTCCTCTAACCTTCATGCCTACTACACCAACAATACAACAATACACTCTTGCTGACTTTGCCGCGACCCAAACCAAACTTGAATGGACCGCCTTGTTTGAGACTGGCAAATACTTTGTTGTTTAACTTGAGACGACCTTCATAACAGACGTCCGCCCTTTTGCCTGTTTTTGCCACGGGTCACCACACACCACCTCCCTTTTACTTTTGGGCTCCTTGTTGTTGCCTTCTTTCTTGTCTTTTTTCTGCTTGCCCTCTTTCTTTTGTGGTTCGACGCCGTTTTGCTTGGGCTTCACTCGTCTTCACTTTCAACTTCTTCCTTATCATCGTCGTCGTCGTCCTCTTCTTCATCATCATCGCATCTGGCTCACCATTGAAATCGTTGGACTCTACTATTCAGAGGCACTCCGAATCGTTTTTATCTCGAAACCATTCCAGAACTTATTTAAGTCATTTTAAATCCTACATTTTATTTGTTAGCAACAAATAAAAATAAATTTCAAGAAAAAAAAAATCTGAGAAATCAATATGGTAGAGTACAAAATTTAACTTACCAGTCTCCAACCGATGCAAATGAGATTCTTGGCATATTAGATTACAAATTATATACCAATTTCTGCGTTTAACAAATTCAGTGGCTTGGTGCTCACATTAAAAATTACATTGGTACCGGCATTTTGCAAATAAGGTCTGTCCGAAATGTACTGACAAATTTTTGTATCTTGTCTTGTAATTGGTGTTTAAACACGAGACGTGCCACCTGTCCAACGACAGGCAAGCAACTTCCATATAGCATGATAAACAGAGAACAAGGTTACTCATTAGATGGGTATTACACGTCGCATGTTTAATTGCGCATGTATGAAGTGCAAAAGAGAAAAAAGAATAAAATTGTATGAATTTTGTATATCCGGAAATGTAATACAGGTCTTAGGTCTTTGACATTTTTTCTCTGACGCCAGTCATCTTTCTCAGCCCGAACGTCCGATCAGTTTTGGATTTGGAGAAGGCATTTTTGTATTGAAAACAACAACAATGCAACAGAAATTTACTACAACAAAATGCCTTCTCCAAATCCAAAACAAGGTATACTCATTAGATTTTTGACAGCTTTTTTTGTGACTTCTCATAGGCAGTTCGTCCGAACGTCAGTTTTGGATTTGGAGAAGACATTTTTTAATTGAAAACAACAAAACAACAACAAATTTGTTAGGAACATTAAAGGCTTCCAAATTAATTTAATTTTAATCACTAATAGATGTGATATTTGATATTTAAAAAAAAAATTAAGACAAAAAGTGAACAAAAAAAAGACTTCACTAAATGTCGCTTATTATTTATGTGTTTGAACAAAAAGAAAATGCACTTAAATTATAGAAAATATTAAAACAAACAACGTGTAATTTTATTTTTGCCAACGCAACATGTTAGAGTCGAGATATTTGCCAAAAACTAAATTTTGCTTATGTTTTCGATAGGACATGCATGTGCTCAAGCTGGGGTACCTCGACTTTTATTAGTCGTGAAGAGTTTGTTTTTTCTTAAAATTGTGGGGAATGAATAGAACTAATAAATTAGTAAAAACAATGTATACCACAATATTAGATTTTGTTGATATAATTACGAAAAAGTGTAATTTTAAAACGAAGAACTGACTTTGACTAGCTGCATTTTTGTACGGATGTATTTGAACCAAAAGAAATTGCACTTTATTGAAAGAAAATATTATCATGATCCATTTGATTTTTAGTTTTTGGCGTCATGGCATACTGGAAGCGAAATATTAGCAAAAAACAAAAAAATGCATTTTTGTGTATAACTTTGGTAAGAAGAGATGTCAGGTGGCGCTAATTTGCAAATAAACTCCTATCGGCCCATGAAAAAATAACTGACAGTGCCTCTCCGCGCAAGGTCAAATTACGGATTAACTGATCTAATGTCGTTCTTATTGAATAGAATAGGGAATTCAACAAATGTTGATAAACGTTTGCAATTGCGTAACAGCCAAGCAAAGACAAATATGTATTGAGTAAAAACAAAAACGAGTATCTACAACAAACTGCACGTAAACTGGCAACATAGAGAAACCCAATTGAGGCAGTTACAAATTTTAAAAGGTTAAGGACACAAATGTGGAAACAACATTAATGGAATCATATTGAGATAGCACTCCAGGAAGTTGCTCATCCAAAATACAATGAACATGTCCATACAGTTTGATTCTACTTGCTGAATCACCTAAAAGTTTAAAAAAGTTTAAAGATGTTCACAAAGAGAGAAATGGTATTGGGGTCTAGTGAATATTGAAGTGGTCAAAAGCTACAAATAACTTGGAATAGATGTGACTCCAACCTACAATATTAAACAACATCTCGCATCAAATCTTGTCCCAACAAAAACTGCAAATAATATTGGGTGGACTCTACTATTCAGAGACATAGATTTTGAACATCAACTTCTTGCCTGGGTTGATTGTATTGACATAATCCAAGGATTTAACAACCATATAGAAAACGAAAGACCCCAGGTGCCGCGCACAAGTGTATAACGACTTCAAATGTGTGCTACTGTATGAAAATAGCTAGTGATCGGGCTAGCTGCCCAATACACACTCCGAAACGTTTTTATCTCAGAACTTATTAAAGTAATTTTAAATCCTACATTTAATTTGTATAGCAACAAATGAAAATAAAATTCTTAAGAAAAAAAATCTGAGAAATCAAATGCGAGAGTACAGAATTTAACTTACAGAGTTTCCAACCGATGCAAATGAGATTCTTGGCATATGATGATTAAAAATTATACCACCAGTTTCAGTGTTTACCAAATTCAGTACCGGCATTTTGCAAACGAGGTCTGTCCGAAATGTACTGACAAATTTTTGTATCTTTTCTTGTAATTGGTGGCACCATTCCAAGAAAATACTCGAATGAATGCACAGGTTTAGTACCAACAATAGTTTGCCAACAAGTGAGGACTATCTTTCCCAAGGACTGAGAACAATAAGCAGCAGTGAACCTACCTCCATCGAAGACCAATGGTGTGCTGTGAAAAATGTGGTGAAAGTGTAGTCGGTCGAGCACAAGAAAGAAATAGTTCTTGACTATCCGCAGAAACCTGGAAAAAGATCGACGAAAGAAAACAACTTCGAGCTCTCATCGCAGCTACTTAAGCAGCAGAAAGAAATGAGCTAGAGTCTACGTTACGTATGAAGACGAGAGAAGTTTACCGTAGCGTGAGACGTGACAAGCGTAACTACATCAACGCATTAGCTGAAGAAGCAGAAGAGGCCGCAAATCGGTGTGCCAGCAGAACTGTATATATAACTGGTGTACAAATCCCAAAAACAACACCTGGTGAAAGATGTATATGGTTCCCTGCTCCATTCGGATGAGGTGGAATAAACACTTCGCTTCTGCATTAAACCGTGTGTTGCGCATCCTATACCTGATGACACGTCCGAACCAACAAATGCCCGAATTCGCTCCACACCTCCCAGTAGAGAGTAGAGATGGATTAAAACACTAAAAAACAATAAGGCGGTAGGACTGGACGGTATTCCTGCAGAGCTCTTACAAGCAGCACCAACGACATCAACTCAGAGAGTTGAGCCTGGAACTCTGAGTGCTTCCCAAAGGAGTGGAAAAACGGAATGACCGTCAAGCTCCAAAAGAAAGCAGATTTGATGCAGTGTGAAAACTGGAAATGGTGGAATTCAATGGAGTCCGACATCCCAACTAAAACATCTGGACTACGCGGACGAAGTATGCTTACTCAAGGGAGGAGAAAGAAGCAGACATCGTGGGACTGAAAATTCACACGGCAAAAACACAAATGATCAGCCTCGGACGAAACTCATCCGTGCAAGACAATATTTCTGGACAACCGGTAGAGAAAGTAGAAGAATTCCAGTCGGCAAAGGCGGAACCGAACAAGACGTCGACAGTCGTATTAAAAAGGCAAAGGTGGCTTTCGGAATGCTGTCCAAAATGTGGACAAATAATGCTATAAGCTTAAAGACCAAGCCGAGACTGTAATCTGCACAGCTGGGAAAGAGTTCCAGAAACCGTACACAATGGCACGTAGGAGTAGTGAAGGCCTATTCCCTTAAGGGGATAACAACGGACTCATTAAGGTCTGAGGACCTAAACATGTATGCATGTAGTATTTGTATATTCAATTAAATATATATACCTTATGGAATTTAAAAATACACAATATTCCAATAAAACAATGTACATACCTGAGATAACAATTTATGATGGATGAAGGCCAGGAACAGATCGAGTTGCGACAGAATTTTACAAAAATGCACCAATTTAATTTATTCGGAAAATATGCCAAAGTTTCAACCACATTTTTAATACGGCACAGGTACCTGCCCTCTTCAAAGAAGCTCTGGTATTTCCGATACATAAAAAAGGAGACGCAAATGATCCAACAAATTATAGATGTATCTTATTTACAAATTCCTTACCAAAAATCTTTACAGCAGTGCTTCTCTTGATGAATCGAAAGTTATGAGAAATGGTATTGCGGTCGAGTAAATATTGAAAATTATTTTAAAAAAAATCTTTATTCTGTGATTGCCGGGTAATATCCTTAATCTATCTAGAGTTTCTTTACTTCGGTTAATATAAAAAGAATAAGTGTCAGGTGTGATGATGTAGATAAACAAACATTAACGGAAAGTTTTAACTTCAATTAAATAAAAAACAACCTAGATAACATGTAAAAAAGAGAAAAATAGAAACCTATTTGTTAAATAAGTTTTGTTTGTGTTGTAGTAACAGCAATAAAAAGGTATATAGGAAAAAAGTAACGATTTTACATTTTTTTTTTCTAAAAAGAAAGGCTCAACAAAAATTAAGAAATACTCCTCCTCGCTCGCTTCGATTGTGTTTATTTACTGCACTGCTTTCAATTCAACTTCAAACACCAATGCACTGTTTTGTGGGGATCCTTGCGCACCGTAGGCCATATGTGCTGGGCAAGTGATGCGTCTCTTTCCTCTAACCTTCATGCCTACTACACCAACAATACAACAATACACCCTTGCTGACTTTGCCGCGACCCAAACCAAACTTGAATGGACCGCCTTGTTTGAGACTGGCAAATACTTTGTTGTTTAACTTGAGACGACCTTCATAACAGACGTCCGCCCTTTTGCCTGTTTTTGCCACGGGTCACCACACACCACCTCCCTTTTGCTTTTGGGCTCCTTGTTGTTGCCTTCTTTCTTGTCTTTTCTCTGCTTGCCCTCTTTCTTTTGTGGTTCGACGCCGTTTTGCTTGGGCTTCACTCGTCTTCACTTTCGACTTCTTCCTTATCATCGTCGTCGTCGTCCTCTTCTTCGTCATCATCGCATCTGGCTCACCATTGAAATCGTTGGACTCTACTATTCAGAGGCACTCCGAATCGTTTTTATCTCGAAACCATTCTAGAACTTATTTAAGTCATTTTAAATCCTACATTTTATTTGTTAGCAACAAATAAAAATAAATTTCAAGAAAAAAAAATCTGAGAAATCAATATGGAAGAGTATAAAATTTAACTTACCAGTCTCCAACCGATGCAAATGAGATTCTTGGCATATTAGATTACAAATTATATACCAATTTCTGCGTTTAACAAATTCAGTGGCTTGGTGCTCACATTAAAAATTACATTGGTACCGGCATTTTGCAAATAAGGTCTGTCCGAAATGTACTGACAAATTTTTGTATCTTGTCTTGTAATTGGTGTTTAAACACGAGACGTGCCACCTGTCCAACGACAGGCAAGCAACTTCCATATAGCATGATAAACAGAGAACAAGGTTACTCATTAGATGGGTATTACACGTCGCATGTTTAATTGCGCATGTATGAAGTGCAAAAGAGAAAAAAGAATAAAATTGTATGAATTTTGTATATCCGGAAATGTAATACAGGTCTTAGGTCTTTGACATTTTTTCTCTGACGCCAGTCATCTTTCTCAGCCCGAACGTCCGATCAGTTTTGGATTTGGAGAAGGCATTTTTGTATTGAAAACAACAACAATGCAACAGAAATTTACTACAACAAAATGCCTTCTCCAAATCCAAAACAAGGTATACTCATTAGATTTTTGACAGCTTTTTTTGTGACTTCTCATAGGCAGTTCGTCCGAACGTCAGTTTTGGATTTGGAGAAGACATTTTTTAATTGAAAACAACAACAAATTTGTTAGGAACATTAAAGGCTTCCAAATTAATTTAATTTTAATCACTAATAGATGTGATATTTGATATTTAAAAAAAAAATTAAGACAAAAAGTGAACAAAAAAAAGACTTCACTAAATGTCGCTTATTATTTATGTGTTTGAACAAAAAGAAAATGCACTCAAATTATAGAAAATATTAAAACAAACAACGTGTAATTTTATTTTTGCCAACGCAACATGTTAGAGTCGAGATATTTGCCAAAAACTAAATTTTGCTTATGTTTTCAATAGGACATGCATGTGCTCAAGCTGGGGTACCTCGACTTTTATTAGTCGTGAAGAGTTTGTTTTTTCTTAAAATTGTGGGGAATGAATAGAACTAATAAATTAGTAAAAACAATGTATACCACAATATTAGATTTTGTTGATATAATTACGAAAAAGTGTAATTTTAAAACGAAGAACTGACTTTGACTAGCTGCATTTTTGTACGGATGTATTTGAACCAAAAGTAATTGCACTTTATTGAAAGAAAATATTATCATGATCCATTTGATTTTTAGTTTTTGGCGTCATGGCATACTGGAAGCGAAATATTAGCAAAAAACAAAAAAATGCATTTTTGTGTATAACTTTGGTAAGAAGAGATGTCAGGTGGAGCTAATTTGCAAATAAACTCCTATCAGCCCATGAAAAAATAACTGACAGTGCCTCTCCGCGCAAGGTCAAATTACGGATTAACTGATCTAATGTCGTTCTTATTGAATAGAATAGGGAATTCAACAAATGTTGATAAACGTTTGCAATTGCGTAACAGCCAAGCAAAGACAAATATGTATTGAGTAAAAACAAAAACGAGTATCTACAACAAACTGCACGTAAACTGGCAACATAGAGAAACCCAATTGAGGCAGTTACAAATTTTAAAAGGTTAAGGACACAAATGTGGAAACAACATTAATGGAATCATATTGAGATAGCACTCCAGGAAGTTGCTCATCCAAAATACAATGAACATGTCCATACAGTTTGATTCTACTTGCTGAATCACCTAAAAGTTTAAAAAAGTTTAAAGATGTTCACAAAGAGAGAAATGGTATTGGGGTCTAGTGAATATTGAAGTGGTCAAAAGCTACAAATAACTTGGAATTGATGTGACTCCAACCTACAATATTAAACAACATCTCGCATCAAATCTTGTCCCAACAAAAACTGCAAATAATATTGGGTGGACTCTACTATTCAGAGACATAGATTTTGAACATCAACTTCTTGCCTGGGTTGATTGTATTGACATAATCCAAGGATTTAACAACCATATAGAAAACGAAAGACCCCAGGTGCCGCGCACAAGTGTATAACGACTTCAAATGTGTGCTACTGTATGAAAATAGCTAGTGATCGGGCTAGCTGCCCAATACACACTCCGAAACGTTTTTATCTCAGAACTTATTAAAGTAATTTTAAATCCTACATTTAATTTGTATAGCAACAAATGAAAATAAAATTCTTAAGAAAATAAATCTGAGAAATCAAATGCGAGAGTACAGAATTTAACTTACAGAGTTTCCAACCGATGCAAATGAGATTCTTGGCATATGATGATTAAAAATTATACCACCAGTTTCAGTGTTTACCAAATTCAGTACCGGCATTTTGCAAACGAGGTCTGTCCGAAATGTACTGACAAATTTTTGTATCTTTTCTTGTAATTGGTGGCACCATTCCAAGAAAATACTCGAATGAATGCACAGGTTTAGTACCAACAATAGTTTGCCAACAAGTGAGGACTATCTTTCCCAAGGACTGAGAACAATAAGCAGCAGTGAACCTACCTCCATCGAAGACCAATGGTGTGCTGTGAAAAATGTGGTGAAAGTGTAGTCGGTCGAGCACAAGAAAGAAATAGTTCTTGACTATCCGCAGAAACCTGGAAAAAGATCGACGAAAGAAAACAACTTCGAGCTCTCATCGCAGCTACTTAAGCAGCAGAAAGAAATGAGCTAGAGTCTACGTTACGTATGAAGACGAGAGAAGTTTACCGTAGCGTGAGACGTGACAAGCGTAACTACATCAACGCATTAGCTGAAGAAGCAGAAGAGGCCGCAAATCGGTGTGCCAGCAGAACTGTATACAAATCCCAAAAACAACACCTGGTGAAAGATGTATATGGTTCCCTGCTCCATTCGGATGAGGTGGAATAAACACTTCGCTTCTGCATTAAACCGTGTGTTGCGCATCCTATACCTGATGACACGTCCGAACCAACAAATGCCCGAATTCGCTCCACACCTCCCAGTAGAGAGTAGAGATGGATTAAAACACTGAAAAACAATAAGGCGGTAGGACTGGACGGTATTCCTGCAGAGCTCTTACAAGCAGCACCAACGACATCAACTCAGAGAGTTGAGCCTGGAACTCTGAGTGCTTCCCAAAGGAGTGGAAAAACGGAATGACCGTCAAGCTCCAAAAGAAAGCAGATTTGATGCAGTGTGAAAACTGGAAATGGTGGAATTCAATGGAGTCTGACATCCCAACTAAAACATCTGGTCTACGCGGACGACGTATGCTTACTCAAGGGAGGAGAAAGAAGCAGACATCGTGGGACTGAAAATTCACACGGCAAAAACACAAATGATCAGCCTCGGACGAAACTCATCCGTGCAAGACAGTATTTCTGGACAACCGGTAGAGAAAGTAGAAGACTTCCAGTCGCCAAAGGCGGAACCGAACAAGACGTCGACAGTCGTATTAAAAAGGCAAAGGTGGCTTTCGGAATGCTGTCCAAAATGTGGACAAATAATGCTATAAGCTTAAAGACCAAGCTGAAAGAGTTCCAGAAACCGTACACAATGGCACGTAGGAGTAGTGAAGGCCTATGCCCTTAAGGGGATAACAACGGACTCATTAAGGTCTGAGGACCTAAATATGTATGCATGCAGTATTTGTATATTCAATTAAATATATATACCTTACGGAATTTAAAAATACACAATATTCCAATAAAAGAATGTACATACCTGAGATAACAATTTATGATGGATGAAGGCCAGGAACAGATCGAGTTGCGACAGAATTTTACAAAAATGCACCAATTTAATTTATTCGGAAAATATGCCAGTTTCAACCACATTTTTAATACGGCAGAGGTACCTGCCCTCTTCAAAGAAGCTCTGGTATTTCCGATACATAAGAAAGGAGACGCAAATGGTCCAACAAATTATAGATGTATCTTATTTACAAATTCCTTACCAAAAATCTTTACAGCAGTGCTTCTCTTGATGAATCGAAAGTTATGAGAAATGGTATTGCGGTCGAGTAAATATTGAAAATTATTTTTAAAAAAATCTTTATTCTGTAATTGCCGGGTAATATAATTAATCTATCAGTTTCTTTACTTCGGTTAATATAAAAAGAATAAGTGTCGGGTGTGATGATGTAGATAAACAAACATTAACGAAAAGTTTTAACTTCAATTAAATAAAAAAAAACCTAGATAACATGTAAAAAAGAGAAAAATAGAAACCTATTTGTTAAATAAGTTTTGTTTGTGTGTAGTAACAGCAATAAAAAGGTATATAGGAAAAAAGTAACGATTTTACATTTTTTTTTTCTAAAAAGAAAGGCTCAACAAAAATTAAGAAATACTCCTCCTCGCTCGCTTCGATTGTGTTTATTTACTGCACTGCTTTCAATTCAACTTCAAACACCAATGTACTGTTTTGTGGGGATCCTTGCGCACCGTAGGCCATATGTGCTGGGCAAGTGATGCGTCTCTTTCCTCTAACCTTCATGCCTACTACACCAACAATACAACAATACACCCTTGCTGACTTTGCCGCGACCCAAACCAAACTTGAATGGACCGCCTTGTTTGAGACTGGCAAATACTTTGTTGTTTAACTTGAGACGACCTTCATAACAGACGTCCGCCCTTTTGCCTGTTTTTGCCACGGGTCACCACACACCACCTCCCTTTTACTTTTGGGCTCCTTGTTGTTGCCTTCTTTCTTGTCTTTTTTCTGCTTGCCCTCTTTCTTTTGTGGTTCGACGCCGTTTTGCTTGGGCTTCACTCGTCTTCACTTTCAACTTCTTCCTTATCATCGTCGTCGTCGTCCTCTTCTTCATCATCATCGCATCTGGCTCACCATTGAAATCGTTGGACTCTACTATTCAGAGGCACTCCGAATCGTTTTTATCTCGAAACCATTCCAGAACTTATTTAAGTCATTTTAAATCCTACATTTTATTTGTTAGCAACAAATAAAAATAAATTTCAAGAAAAAAAAAATCTGAGAAATCAATATGGTAGAGTACAAAATTTAACTTACCAGTCTCCAACCGATGCAAATGAGATTCTTGGCATATTAGATTACAAATTATATACCAATTTCTGCGTTTAACAAATTCAGTGGCTTGGTGCTCACATTAAAAATTACATTGGTACCGGCATTTTGCAAATAAGGTCTGTCCGAAATGTACTGACAAATTTTTGTATCTTGTCTTGTAATTGGTGTTTAAACACGAGACGTGCCACCTGTCCAACGACAGGCAAGCAACTTCCATATAGCATGATAAACAGAGAACAAGGTTACTCATTAGATGGGTATTACACGTCGCATGTTTAATTGCGCATGTATGAAGTGCAAAAGAGAAAAAAGAATAAAATTGTATGAATTTTGTATATCCGGAAATGTAATACAGGTCTTAGGTCTTTGACATTTTTTCTCTGACGCCAGTCATCTTTCTCAGCCCGAACGTCCGATCAGTTTTGGATTTGGAGAAGGCATTTTTGTATTGAAAACAACAACAATGCAACAGAAATTTACTACAACAAAATGCCTTCTCCAAATCCAAAACAAGGTATACTCATTAGATTTTTGACAGCTTTTTTTGTGACTTCTCATAGGCAGTTCGTCCGAACGTCAGTTTTGGATTTGGAGAAGACATTTTTTAATTGAAAACAACAAAACAACAACAAATTTGTTAGGAACATTAAAGGCTTCCAAATTAATTTAATTTTAATCACTAATAGATGTGATATTTGATATTTAAAAAAAAAATTAAGACAAAAAGTGAACAAAAAAAAGACTTCACTAAATGTCGCTTATTATTTATGTGTTTGAACAAAAAGAAAATGCACTTAAATTATAGAAAATATTAAAACAAACAACGTGTAATTTTATTTTTGCCAACGCAACATGTTAGAGTCGAGATATTTGCCAAAAACTAAATTTTGCTTATGTTTTCGATAGGACATGCATGTGCTCAAGCTGGGGTACCTCGACTTTTATTAGTCGTGAAGAGTTTGTTTTTTCTTAAAATTGTGGGGAATGAATAGAACTAATAAATTAGTAAAAACAATGTATACCACAATATTAGATTTTGTTGATATAATTACGAAAAAGTGTAATTTTAAAACGAAGAACTGACTTTGACTAGCTGCATTTTTGTACGGATGTATTTGAACCAAAAGAAATTGCACTTTATTGAAAGAAAATATTATCATGATCCATTTGATTTTTAGTTTTTGGCGTCATGGCATACTGGAAGCGAAATATTAGCAAAAAACAAAAAAATGCATTTTTGTGTATAACTTTGGTAAGAAGAGATGTCAGGTGGCGCTAATTTGCAAATAAACTCCTATCGGCCCATGAAAAAATAACTGACAGTGCCTCTCCGCGCAAGGTCAAATTACGGATTAACTGATCTAATGTCGTTCTTATTGAATAGAATAGGGAATTCAACAAATGTTGATAAACGTTTGCAATTGCGTAACAGCCAAGCAAAGACAAATATGTATTGAGTAAAAACAAAAACGAGTATCTACAACAAACTGCACGTAAACTGGCAACATAGAGAAACCCAATTGAGGCAGTTACAAATTTTAAAAGGTTAAGGACACAAATGTGGAAACAACATTAATGGAATCATATTGAGATAGCACTCCAGGAAGTTGCTCATCCAAAATACAATGAACATGTCCATACAGTTTGATTCTACTTGCTGAATCACCTAAAAGTTTAAAAAAGTTTAAAGATGTTCACAAAGAGAGAAATGGTATTGGGGTCTAGTGAATATTGAAGTGGTCAAAAGCTACAAATAACTTGGAATAGATGTGACTCCAACCTACAATATTAAACAACATCTCGCATCAAATCTTGTCCCAACAAAAACTGCAAATAATATTGGGTGGACTCTACTATTCAGAGACATAGATTTTGAACATCAACTTCTTGCCTGGGTTGATTGTATTGACATAATCCAAGGATTTAACAACCATATAGAAAACGAAAGACCCCAGGTGCCGCGCACAAGTGTATAACGACTTCAAATGTGTGCTACTGTATGAAAATAGCTAGTGATCGGGCTAGCTGCCCAATACACACTCCGAAACGTTTTTATCTCAGAACTTATTAAAGTAATTTTAAATCCTACATTTAATTTGTATAGCAACAAATGAAAATAAAATTCTTAAGAAAAAAAATCTGAGAAATCAAATGCGAGAGTACAGAATTTAACTTACAGAGTTTCCAACCGATGCAAATGAGATTCTTGGCATATGATGATTAAAAATTATACCACCAGTTTCAGTGTTTACCAAATTCAGTACCGGCATTTTGCAAACGAGGTCTGTCCGAAATGTACTGACAAATTTTTGTATCTTTTCTTGTAATTGGTGGCACCATTCCAAGAAAATACTCGAATGAATGCACAGGTTTAGTACCAACAATAGTTTGCCAACAAGTGAGGACTATCTTTCCCAAGGACTGAGAACAATAAGCAGCAGTGAACCTACCTCCATCGAAGACCAATGGTGTGCTGTGAAAAATGTGGTGAAAGTGTAGTCGGTCGAGCACAAGAAAGAAATAGTTCTTGACTATCCGCAGAAACCTGGAAAAAGATCGACGAAAGAAAACAACTTCGAGCTCTCATCGCAGCTACTTAAGCAGCAGAAAGAAATGAGCTAGAGTCTACGTATCGTATGAAGACGAGAGAAGTTTACCGTAGCGTGAGACGTGACAAGCGTAACTACATCAACGCATTAGCTGAAGAAGCAGAAGAGGCCGCAAATCGGTGTGCCAGCAGAACTGTATATATAACTGGTGTACAAATCCCAAAAACAACACCTGGTGAAAGATGTATATGGTTCCCTGCTCCATTCGGATGAGGTGGAATAAACACTTCGCTTCTGCATTAAACCGTGTGTTGCGCATCCTATACCTGATGACACGTCCGAACCAACAAATGCCCGAATTCGCTCCACACCTCCCAGTAGAGAGTAGAGATGGATTAAAACACTGAAAAACAATAAGGCGGTAGGACTGCACGGTATTCCTGCACAGCTCTTACAAGCAGCACCAACGACATCAACTCAGAGAGTTGAGCCTGGAACTCTGAGTGCTTCCCAAAGGAGTGGAAAAACGGAATGACCGTCAAGCTCCAAAAGAAAGCAGATTTGATGCAGTGTGAAAACTGGAAATGGTGGAATTCAATGGAGTCCGACATCCCAACTAAAACATCTGGACTACGCGGACGAAGTATGCTTACTCAAGGGAGGAGAAAGAAGCAGACATCGTGGGACTGAAAATTCACACGGCAAAAACACAAATGATCAGCCTCGGACGAAACTCATCCGTGCAAGACAATATTTCTGGACAACCGGTAGAGAAAGTAGAAGAATTCCAGTCGGCAAAGGCGGAACCGAACAAGACGTCGACAGTCGTATTAAAAAGGCAAAGGTGGCTTTCGGAATGCTGTCCAAAATGTGGACAAATAATGCTATAAGCTTAAAGACCAAGCCGAGACTGTAATCTGCACAGCTGGGAAAGAGTTCCAGAAACCGTACACAATGGCACGTAGGAGTAGTGAAGGCCTATTCCCTTAAGGGGATAACAACGGACTCATTAAGGTCTGAGGACCTAAACATGTATGCATGTAGTATTTGTATATTCAATTAAATATATATACCTTATGGAATTTAAAAATACACAATATTCCAATAAAACAATGTACATACCTGAGATAACAATTTATGATGGATGAAGGCCAGGAACAGATCGAGTTGCGACAGAATTTTACAAAAATGCACCAATTTAATTTATTCGGAAAATATGCCAAAGTTTCAACCACATTTTTAATACGGCACAGGTACCTGCCCTCTTCAAAGAAGCTCTGGTATTTCCGATACATAAAAAAGGAGACGCAAATGATCCAACAAATTATAGATGTATCTTATTTACAAATTCCTTACCAAAAATCTTTACAGCAGTGCTTCTCTTGATGAATCGAAAGTTATGAGAAATGGTATTGCGGTCGAGTAAATATTGAAAATTATTTTTAAAAAAATCTTTATTCTGTGATTGCCGGGTAATATCCTTAATCTATCTAGAGTTTCTTTACTTCGGTTAATATAAAAAGAATAAGTGTCAGGTGTGATGATGTAGATAAACAAACATTAACGGAAAGTTTTAACTTCAATTAAATAAAAAACAACCTAGATAACATGTAAAAAAGAGAAAAATAGAAACCTATTTGTTAAATAAGTTTTGTTTGTGTTGTAGTAACAGCAATAAAAAGGTATATAGGAAAAAAGTAACGATTTTACATTTTTTTTTTTTCTAAAAAGAAAGGCTCAACAAAAATTAAGAAATACTCCTCCTCGCTCGCTTCGATTGTGTTTATTTACTGCACTGCTTTCAATTCAACTTCAAACACCAATGCACTGTTTTGTGGGGATCCTTGCGCACCGTAGGCCATATGTGCTGGGCAAGTGATGCGTCTCTTTCCTCTAACCTTCATGCCTACTACACCAACAATACAACAATACACCCTTGCTGACTTTGCCGCGACCCAAACCAAACTTGAATGGACCGCCTTGTTTGAGACTGGCAAATACTTTGTTGTTTAACTTGAGACGACCTTCATAACAGACGTCCGCCCTTTTGCCTGTTTTTGCCACGGGTCACCACACACCACCTCCCTTTTGCTTTTGGGCTCCTTGTTGTTGCCTTCTTTCTTGTCTTTTCTCTGCTTGCCCTCTTTCTTTTGTGGTTCGACGCCGTTTTGCTTGGGCTTCACTCGTCTTCACTTTCGACTTCTTCCTTATCATCGTCGTCGTCGTCCTCTTCTTCGTCATCATCGCATCTGGCTCACCATTGAAATCGTTGGACTCTACTATTCAGAGGCACTCCGAATCGTTTTTATCTCGAAACCATTCTAGAACTTATTTAAGTCATTTTAAATCCTACATTTTATTTGTTAGCAACAAATAAAAATAAATTTCAAGAAAAAAAAATCTGAGAAATCAATATGGAAGAGTATAAAATTTAACTTACCAGTCTCCAACCGATGCAAATGAGATTCTTGGCATATTAGATTACAATTTATATACCAATTTCTGCGTTTAACAAATTCAGTGGCTTGGTGCTCACATTAAAAATTACATTGGTACCGGCATTTTGCAAATAAAGTCTGTCCGAAATGTACTGACAAATTTTTGTATCTTGTCTTGTAATTGGTGTTTAAACACGAGACGTGCCACCTGTCCAACGACAGGCAAGCAACTTCCATATAGCATGATAAACAGAGAACAAGGTTACTCATTAGATGGGTATTACACGTCGCATGTTTAATTGCGCATGTATGAAGTGCAAAAGAGAAAAAAGAATAAAATTGTATGAATTTTGTATATCCGGAAATGTAATACAGGTCTTAGGTCTTTGACATTTTTTCTCTGACGCCAGTCATCTTTCTCAGCCCGAACGTCCGATCAGTTTTGGATTTGGAGAAGGCATTTTTGTATTGAAAACAACAACAATGCAACAGAAATTTACTACAACAAAATGCCTTCTCCAAATCCAAAACAAGGTATACTCATTAGATTTTTGACAGCTTTTTTTGTGACTTCTCATAGGCAGTTCGTCCGAACGTCAAAATTTGTTAGGAACATTAAAGGCTTCCAAATTAATTTAATTTTAATCACTAATAGATGTGATATTTGATATTTAAAAAAAAATTAAGACAAAAAGTGAACAAAAAGACTTCACTAAATGTCGCTTCTAATTTATGTGTTTGAACAAAAACGAAAATGCACTCAAATTATAGAAAATATTAAAACGAACAACGTGTAATTTTATTTTTGCCAACGCAACATGTTAGAGTCGAGATATTTGCCAAAAATTAAATTTTGCTTATGTTTTCGATAGGACATGCATGTGCTCAAGCTGGGGTACCTCGACTTTTATTAGTCGTGAAGAGTTTGTTTTTTCTTAAAATTGTGGGGAATGAATAGAACTAATAAATTAGTAAAAACAATGTATACCACAATATTAGATTTTGTTGATATAATTACGAAAAAGTGTAATTTTAAAACGAAGAACTGACTTTGACTAGCTGCATTTTTGTACGGATGTATTTGAACCAAAAGAAATTGCACTTTATTGAAAGAAAATATTATCATGATCCATTTGATTTTTAGTTTTTGGCTTCATGGCATACCGGAAGCGAAATATTAGCAAAAAACAAAAAAAATGCATTTTTGTGTATAACTTTGGTAAGAAGAGATGTCAGGTGGTGCAAATTTGCAAATAGACTCCTATCGGCCCATGAAAAAATAACTGACAGTGCCTCTCCGCACAAGGTCAAATTACCGATTAACTGATCTAATGTCGTTCTTATTGAATAGAATAGGGAATTCAACAAATGTTGATAAACGTTTGCAATTGCGTAACAACCAAGCAAGGACAAATATGTATTGAGTAAAAACAAAAACGAGTATCTACAACAAACTGCACGTAAACTGGCAACATAGAGAAACCCAATTGAGGCAGTTACAAATTTTAAAAGGTTAAGGACACAAATGTGGAAACAACATTAATGGAATCATATTGAGATAGCACTTCAGGAAGTTGCTCATCCAAAATACAATGAACATGTCCATACAGTTTGATTCTACTTGCTGAATCACCTAAAAGTATACAGTTGATGATAAATAAGTTAAACGAATATTGCAATTTTGGGTACCTTATTATAAATCTGGATAAATAGAAAGTTATGATAGCAGGATGTACGAGAGGAAGATGTTCACAAAGAGAGAAATGGTGTTGGGGTCTAGTGAATCAAAAGCTACAAATAACTTGGAATAGATGTGACTCCAACCTACAATATTAAACAACATCTCGCATCAAATCTTGTCCCAACAAAAACTGCAAATAATATTGGGTGGACTCTACTATTCAGAGACATAGATTTTGAACATCAACTTCTTGCCTGGGTTGATTGTATTGACATAATCCAAGGATTTAACAACCATATAGAAAACGAAAGACCCCAGAGTGCACAAGTGTATAACGACTTCAAATGTGTGCTACTGTCTGAAAATAGCTAGTGATCGGGCTAGCTGCCCAATACACACTCCGAAACGTTTTTATCTCAGAACCTTTACAGAACTTATTAAAGTAATTTTAAATCCTACATTTAATTTGTATAGCAACAAATGAAAATAAAATTCTTAAGAAAAAAAATCTGAGAAATCAAATGCGAGATGTAGAATTTAACTTACAGAGTTTCCAACCGATGCAAATGAGATTCTTGGCATATGATGATTAAAAAATATACCACCAGTTTCAGTGTTTACCAAATTCAGTACCGGCATTTTGCAAACGAGGTCTGTCCGAAATGTACTGACAAATTTTTGTATCTTTTCTTGTAATTGGTGGCACCATTCCAAGAAAACACTCAAATGAATGCACAGGTTTAGTACCAACAGACTAAAGGACCCATAGTTTGCCAACAAGTGAGGACTATCTTTCCCAAGGACTGAGAACAATAAGCAGCAGTGAACCTACCTCCATCGAAGACCAATGGTGTGCTGTGAAAAATGTGGTGAAAGTATAGTCGGTCGAGCACAAGAAAGAAATAGTTCTTGACTATCCGCAGAAACCTGGAAAAAGATCGACGAAAGAAAACAACTTCGAGCTCTCATCGCAGCTACTTAAGCAGCAGAAAGAAATGAGCTAGAGTCTACGTATCGTATGAAGACGAGAGAAGTTTACCGTAGCGTGAGACGTGACAAGCGTAACTACATCAACGCATTAGCTGAAGAAGCAGAAGGGGCCGCAAATCGGTGTGCCAGCAGAACTGTATACAAATCCCAAAAACAACACCTGGTGAAAGATGTATATGGTTCCCTGCTCCATTCGGATGAGGTGGAATAAACACTTCGCTTCTGCATTAAACCGTGTGTTGCGCATCCTATACCTGATGACACGTCCGAACCAACAAATGCCCGAATTCGCTCCACACCTCCCAGTAGAGAGTAGAGATGGATTAAAACACTGAAAAACAATAAGGCGGTAGGACTGGACGGTATTCCTGCAGAGCTCTTACAAGCAGCACCAACGACATCAACTCAGAGAGTTGAGCCTGGAAATCTGAGTGCTTCCCAAAGGAGTGGAAAAACGGAATGACCGTCAAGCTCCAAAAGAAAGCAGATTTGATGCAGTGTGAAAACTGGAAATGGTGGAATTCAATGGAGTCTGACATCCCAACTAAAACATCTGGACTACGCGGACGACGTATGCTTACTCAAGGGAGGAGAAAGAAGCAGACATCGTGGGACTGAAAATTCACACGGCAAAAACACAAATGATCAGCCTCGGACGAAACTCATCCGTGCAAGACAATATTTCTGGACAACCGGTAGAGAAAGTAGAAGAATTCCAGTCGCCAAAGGCGGAACCGAACAAGACGTCGACAGTCGTATTAAAAAGGCAAAGGTGGCTTTCGGAATGCTGTCCAAAATGTGGACAAATAATGCTATAAGCTTAAAGACCAAGCTGAAAGAGTTCCAGAAACCGTACACAATGGCACGTAGGAGTAGTGAAGGCCTATGCCCTTAAGGGGATAACAACGGACTCATTAAGGTCTGAGGACCTAAATATGTATGCATGCAGTATTTGTATATTCAATTAAATATATATACCTTACGGAATTTAAAAATACACAATATTCCAATAAAAGAATGTACATACCTGAGATAACAATTTATGATGGATGAAGGCCAGGAACAGATCGAGTTGCGACAGAATTTTACAAAAATGCACCAATTTAATTTATTCGGAAAATATGCCAGTTTCAACCACATTTTTAATACGGCAGAGGTACCTGCCCTCTTCAAAGAAGCTCTGGTATTTCCGATACATAAGAAAGGAGACGCAAATGGTCCAACAAATTATAGATGTATCTTATTTACAAATTCCTTACCAAAAATCTTTACAGCAGTGCTTCTCTTGATAATTCGAAAGTTATGAGAAATGGTATTGCGGTCGAGTAAATATTGAAAATTATTTTTAAAAAAATCTTTATTCTGTAATTGCCGGGTAATATAATTAATCTATCAGTTTCTTTACTTCGGTTAATATAAAAAGAATAAGTGTCGGGTGTGATGATGTAGATAAACAAACATTAACGAAAAGTTTTAACTTCAATTAAATAAAAAAAAACCTAGATAACATGTAAAAAAGAGAAAAATAGAAACCTATTTGTTAAATAAGTTTTGTTTGTGTGTAGTAACAGCAATAAAAAGGTATATAGGAAAAAAGTAACGATTTTACATTTTTTTTTTCTAAAAAGAAAGGCTCAACAAAAATTAAGAAATACTCCTCCTCGCTCGCTTCGATTGTGTTTATTTACTGCACTGCTTTCAATTCAACTTCAAACACCAATGTACTGTTTTGTGGGGATCCTTGCGCACCGTAGGCCATATGTGCTGGGCAAGTGATGCGTCTCTTTCCTCTAACCTTCATGCCTACTACACCAACAATACAACAATACACCCTTGCTGACTTTGCCGCGACCCAAACCAAACTTGAATGGACCGCCTTGTTTGAGACTGGCAAATACTTTGTTGTTTAACTTGAGACGACCTTCATAACAGACGTCCGCCCTTTTGCCTGTTTTTGCCACGGGTCACCACACACCACCTCCCTTTTGCTTTTGGGCTCCTTGTTGTTGCCTTCTTTCTTGTCTTTTTTCTGCTTGCCCTCTTTCTTTTGTGGTTCGACGCCGTTTTGCTTGGGCTTCACTCGTCTTCACTTTCAACTTCTTCCTTATCATCGTCGTCGTCGTCCTCTTCTTCATCATCATCGCATCTGGCTCACCATTGAAATCGTTGGACTCTACTATTCAGAGGCACTCCGAATCGTTTTTATCTCGAAACCATTCCAGAACTTATTTAAGTCATTTTAAATCCTACATTTTATTTGTTAGCAACAAATAAAAATAAATTTCAAGAAAAAAAAAATCTGAGAAATCAATATGGTAGAGTACAAAATTTAACTTACCAGTCTCCAACCGATGCAAATGAGATTCTTGGCATATTAGATTACAAATTATATACCAATTTCTGCGTTTAACAAATTCAGTGGCTTGGTGCTCACATTAAAAATTACATTGGTACCGGCATTTTGCAAATAAGGTCTGTCCGAAATGTACTGACAAATTTTTGTATCTTGTCTTGTAATTGGTGTTTAAACACGAGACGTGCCATGATAAACAGAAAACAAGGTATGCTTATTATGAGCGCCATGTCGCCATATTGGAAAACTGATGACGTAGTAGTCATCTCTGATGCTGACAATCGAGTTTTTTCAGTTTCATTGTTGTTGTTTTCAATTAAAAAAAATGTTTTCTCAAAATCCATAATTGACGTTCGCGCGAACTGCCCATGAGAAAGATGACTATGACGTCACAGAAAAGCTGCCAAAAATCTAATGAGCATACCTTGTTTTCTGTTTATCATGAGACGTGCCACCTGTCCAACGACAGGCAAGCAACTTCCATATAGCATGATAAACAGAGAACAAGGTTACTCATTAGATGGGTATTACACGTCGCATGTTTAATTGCGCATGTATGAAGTGCAAAAGAGAAAAAAGAATAAAATTGTATGAATTTTGTATATCCGGAAATGTAATACAGGTCTTAGGTCTTTGACATTTTTTCTCTGACGCCAGTCATCTTTCTCAGCCCGAACGTCCGATCAGTTTTGGATTTGGAGAAGGCATTTTTGTATTGAAAACAACAACAATGCAACAGAAATTTACTACAACAAAATGCCTTCTCCAAATCCAAAACAAGGTATACTCATTAGATTTTTGACAGCTTTTTTTGTGACTTCTCATAGGCAGTTCGTCCGAACGTCAAAATTTGTTAGGAACATTAAAGGCTTCCAAATTAATTTAATTTTAATCACTAATAGATGTGATATTTGATATTTAAAAAAAAATTAAGACAAAAAGTGAACAAAAAGACTTCACTAAATGTCGCTTCTAATTTATGTGTTTGAACAAAAACGAAAATGCACTCAAATTATAGAAAATATTAAAACGAACAACGTGTAATTTTATTTTTGCCAACGCAACATGTTAGAGTCGAGATATTTGCCAAAAATTAAATTTTGCTTATGTTTTCGATAGGACATGCATGTGCTCAAGCTGGGGTACCTCGACTTTTATTAGTCGTGAAGAGTTTGTTTTTTCTTAAAATTGTGGGGAATGAATAGAACTAATAAATTAGTAAAAACAATGTATACCACAATATTAGATTTTGTTGATATAATTACGAAAAAGTGTAATTTTAAAACGAAGAACTGACTTTGACTAGCTGCATTTTTGTACGGATGTATTTGAACCAAAAGAAATTGCACTTTATTGAAAGAAAATATTATCATGATCCATTTGATTTTTAGTTTTTGGCGTCATGGCATACTGGAAGCGAAATATTAGCAAAAAACAAAAAAATGCATTTTTGTGTATAACTTTGGTAAGAAGAGATGTCAGGTGGCGCTAATTTGCAAATAAACTCCTATCGGCCCATGAAAAAATAACTGACAGTGCCTCTCCGCGCAAGGTCAAATTACGGATTAACTGATCTAATGTCGTTCTTATTGAATAGAATAGGGAATTCAACAAATGTTGATAAACGTTTGCAATTGCGTAACAGCCAAGCAAAGACAAATATGTATTGAGTAAAAACAAAAACGAGTATCTACAACAAACTGCACGTAAACTGGCAACATAGAGAAACCCAATTGAGGCAGTTACAAATTTTAAAAGGTTAAGGACACAAATGTGGAAACAACATTAATGGAATCATATTGAGATAGCACTCCAGGAAGTTGCTCATCCAAAATACAATGAACATGTCCATACAGTTTGATTCTACTTGCTGAATCACCTAAAAGTTTAAAAAAGTTTAAAGATGTTCACAAAGAGAGAAATGGTATTGGGGTCTAGTGAATATTGAAGTGGTCAAAAGCTACAAATAACTTGGAATAGATGTGACTCCAACCTACAATATTAAACAACATCTCGCATCAAATCTTGTCCCAACAAAAACTGCAAATAATATTGGGTGGACTCTACTATTCAGAGACATAGATTTTGAACATCAACTTCTTGCCTGGGTTGATTGTATTGACATAATCCAAGGATTTAACAACCATATAGAAAACGAAAGACCCCAGGTGCCGCGCACAAGTGTATAACGACTTCAAATGTGTGCTACTGTATGAAAATAGCTAGTGATCGGGCTAGCTGCCCAATACACACTCCGAAACGTTTTTATCTCAGAACTTATTAAAGTAATTTTAAATCCTACATTTAATTTGTATAGCAACAAATGAAAATAAAATTCTTAAGAAAAAAAATCTGAGAAATCAAATGCGAGAGTACAGAATTTAACTTACAGAGTTTCCAACCGATGCAAATGAGATTCTTGGCATATGATGATTAAAAATTATACCACCAGTTTCAGTGTTTACCAAATTCAGTACCGGCATTTTGCAAACGAGGTCTGTCCGAAATGTACTGACAAATTTTTGTATCTTTTCTTGTAATTGGTGGCACCATTCCAAGAAAATACTCGAATGAATGCACAGGTTTAGTACCAACAATAGTTTGCCAACAAGTGAGGACTATCTTTCCCAAGGACTGAGAACAATAAGCAGCAGTGAACCTACCTCCATCGAAGACCAATGGTGTGCTGTGAAAAATGTGGTGAAAGTGTAGTCGGTCGAGCACAAGAAAGAAATAGTTCTTGACTATCCGCAGAAACCTGGAAAAAGATCGACGAAAGAAAACAACTTCGAGCTCTCATCGCAGCTACTTAAGCAGCAGAAAGAAATGAGCTAGAGTCTACGTTACGTATGAAGACGAGAGAAGTTTACCGTAGCGTGAGACGTGACAAGCGTAACTACATCAACGCATTAGCTGAAGAAGCAGAAGAGGCCGCAAATCGGTGTGCCAGCAGAACTGTATATATAACTGGTGTACAAATCCCAAAAACAACACCTGGTGAAAGATGTATATGGTTCCCTGCTCCATTCGGATGAGGTGGAATAAACACTTCGCTTCTGCATTAAACCGTGTGTTGCGCATCCTATACCTGATGACACGTCCGAACCAACAAATGCCCGAATTCGCTCCACACCTCCCAGTAGAGAGTAGAGATGGATTAAAACACTGAAAAACAATAAGGCGGTAGGACTGGACGGTATTCCTGCAGAGCTCTTACAAGCAGCACCAACGACATCAACTCAGAGAGTTGAGCCTGGAAATCTGAGTGCTTCCCAAAGGAGTGGAAAAACGGAATGACCGTCAAGCTCCAAAAGAAAGCAGATTTGATGCAGTGTGAAAACTGGAAATGGTGGAATTCAATGGAGTCTGACATCCCAACTAAAACATCTGGACTACGCGGACGACGTATGCTTACTCAAGGGAGGAGAAAGAAGCAGACATCGTGGGACTGAAAATTCACACGGCAAAAACACAAATGATCAGCCTCGGACGAAACTCATCCGTGCAAGACAATATTTCTGGACAACCGGTAGAGAAAGTAGAAGAATTCCAGTCGCCAAAGGCGGAACCGAACAAGACGTCGACAGTCGTATTAAAAAGGCAAAGGTGGCTTTCGGAATGCTGTCCAAAATGTGGACAAATAATGCTATAAGCTTAAAGACCAAGCTGAAAGAGTTCCAGAAACCGTACACAATGGCACGTAGGAGTAGTGAAGGCCTATGCCCTTAAGGGGATAACAACGGACTCATTAAGGTCTGAGGACCTAAATATGTATGCATGCAGTATTTGTATATTCAATTAAATATATATACCTTACGGAATTTAAAAATACACAATATTCCAATAAAAGAATGTACATACCTGAGATAACAATTTATGATGGATGAAGGCCAGGAACAGATCGAGTTGCGACAGAATTTTACAAAAATGCACCAATTTAATTTATTCGGAAAATATGCCAGTTTCAACCACATTTTTAATACGGCAGAGGTACCTGCCCTCTTCAAAGAAGCTCTGGTATTTCCGATACATAAGAAAGGAGACGCAAATGGTCCAACAAATTATAGATGTATCTTATTTACAAATTCCTTACCAAAAATCTTTACAGCAGTGCTTCTCTTGATAATTCGAAAGTTATGAGAAATGGTATTGCGGTCGAGTAAATATTGAAAATTATTTTTAAAAAAATCTTTATTCTGTAATTGCCGGGTAATATAATTAATCTATCAGTTTCTTTACTTCGGTTAATATAAAAAGAATAAGTGTCGGGTGTGATGATGTAGATAAACAAACATTAACGAAAAGTTTTAACTTCAATTAAATAAAAAAAAACCTAGATAACATGTAAAAAAGAGAAAAATAGAAACCTATTTGTTAAATAAGTTTTGTTTGTGTGTAGTAACAGCAATAAAAAGGTATATAGGAAAAAAGTAACGATTTTACATTTTTTTTTTCTAAAAAGAAAGGCTCAACAAAAATTAAGAAATACTCCTCCTCGCTCGCTTCGATTGTGTTTATTTACTGCACTGCTTTCAATTCAACTTCAAACACCAATGTACTGTTTTGTGGGGATCCTTGCGCACCGTAGGCCATATGTGCTGGGCAAGTGATGCGTCTCTTTCCTCTAACCTTCATGCCTACTACACCAACAATACAACAATACACCCTTGCTGACTTTGCCGCGACCCAAACCAAACTTGAATGGACCGCCTTGTTTGAGACTGGCAAATACTTTGTTGTTTAACTTGAGACGACCTTCATAACAGACGTCCGCCCTTTTGCCTGTTTTTGCCACGGGTCACCACACACCACCTCCCTTTTGCTTTTGGGCTCCTTGTTGTTGCCTTCTTTCTTGTCTTTTTTCTGCTTGCCCTCTTTCTTTTGTGGTTCGACGCCGTTTTGCTTGGGCTTCACTCGTCTTCACTTTCAACTTCTTCCTTATCATCGTCGTCGTCGTCCTCTTCTTCATCATCATCGCATCTGGCTCACCATTGAAATCGTTGGACTCTACTATTCAGAGGCACTCCGAATCGTTTTTATCTCGAAACCATTCCAGAACTTATTTAAGTCATTTTAAATCCTACATTTTATTTGTTAGCAACAAATAAAAATAAATTTCAAGAAAAAAAAAATCTGAGAAATCAATATGGTAGAGTACAAAATTTAACTTACCAGTCTCCAACCGATGCAAATGAGATTCTTGGCATATTAGATTACAAATTATATACCAATTTCTGCGTTTAACAAATTCAGTGGCTTGGTGCTCACATTAAAAATTACATTGGTACCGGCATTTTGCAAATAAGGTCTGTCCGAAATGTACTGACAAATTTTTGTATCTTGTCTTGTAATTGGTGTTTAAACACGAGACGTGCCACCTGTCCAACGACAGGCAAGCAACTTCCATATAGCATGATAAACAGAGAACAAGGTTACTCATTAGATGGGTATTACACGTCGCATGTTTAATTGCGCATGTATGAAGTGCAAAAGAGAAAAAAGAATAAAATTGTATGAATTTTGTATATCCGGAAATGTAATACAGGTCTTAGGTCTTTGACATTTTTTCTCTGACGCCAGTCATCTTTCTCAGCCCGAACGTCCGATCAGTTTTGGATTTGGAGAAGGCATTTTTGTATTGAAAACAACAACAATGCAACAGAAATTTACTACAACAAAATGCCTTCTCCAAATCCAAAACAAGGTATACTCATTAGATTTTTGACAGCTTTTTTTGTGACTTCTCATAGGCAGTTCGTCCGAACGTCAAAATTTGTTAGGAACATTAAAGGCTTCCAAATTAATTTAATTTTAATCACTAATAGATGTGATATTTGATATTTAAAAAAAAATTAAGACAAAAAGTGAACAAAAAGACTTCACTAAATGTCGCTTCTAATTTATGTGTTTGAACAAAAACGAAAATGCACTCAAATTATAGAAAATATTAAAACGAACAACGTGTAATTTTATTTTTGCCAACGCAACATGTTAGAGTCGAGATATTTGCCAAAAATTAAATTTTGCTTATGTTTTCGATAGGACATGCATGTGCTCAAGCTGGGGTACCTCGACTTTTATTAGTCGTGAAGAGTTTGTTTTTTCTTAAAATTGTGGGGAATGAATAGAACTAATAAATTAGTAAAAACAATGTATACCACAATATTAGATTTTGTTGATATAATTACGAAAAAGTGTAATTTTAAAACGAAGAACTGACTTTGACTAGCTGCATTTTTGTACGGATGTATTTGAACCAAAAGAAATTGCACTTTATTGAAAGAAAATATTATCATGATCCATTTGATTTTTAGTTTTTGGCGTCATGGCATACTGGAAGCGAAATATTAGCAAAAAACAAAAAAATGCATTTTTGTGTATAACTTTGGTAAGAAGAGATGTCAGGTGGCGCTAATTTGCAAATAAACTCCTATCGGCCCATGAAAAAATAACTGACAGTGCCTCTCCGCGCAAGGTCAAATTACGGATTAACTGATCTAATGTCGTTCTTATTGAATAGAATAGGGAATTCAACAAATGTTGATAAACGTTTGCAATTGCGTAACAGCCAAGCAAAGACAAATATGTATTGAGTAAAAACAAAAACGAGTATCTACAACAAACTGCACGTAAACTGGCAACATAGAGAAACCCAATTGAGGCAGTTACAAATTTTAAAAGGTTAAGGACACAAATGTGGAAACAACATTAATGGAATCATATTGAGATAGCACTCCAGGAAGTTGCTCATCCAAAATACAATGAACATGTCCATACAGTTTGATTCTACTTGCTGAATCACCTAAAAGTTTAAAAAAGTTTAAAGATGTTCACAAAGAGAGAAATGGTATTGGGGTCTAGTGAATATTGAAGTGGTCAAAAGCTACAAATAACTTGGAATAGATGTGACTCCAACCTACAATATTAAACAACATCTCGCATCAAATCTTGTCCCAACAAAAACTGCAAATAATATTGGGTGGACTCTACTATTCAGAGACATAGATTTTGAACATCAACTTCTTGCCTGGGTTGATTGTATTGACATAATCCAAGGATTTAACAACCATATAGAAAACGAAAGACCCCAGGTGCCGCGCACAAGTGTATAACGACTTCAAATGTGTGCTACTGTATGAAAATAGCTAGTGATCGGGCTAGCTGCCCAATACACACTCCGAAACGTTTTTATCTCAGAACTTATTAAAGTAATTTTAAATCCTACATTTAATTTGTATAGCAACAAATGAAAATAAAATTCTTAAGAAAAAAAATCTGAGAAATCAAATGCGAGAGTACAGAATTTAACTTACAGAGTTTCCAACCGATGCAAATGAGATTCTTGGCATATGATGATTAAAAATTATACCACCAGTTTCAGTGTTTACCAAATTCAGTACCGGCATTTTGCAAACGAGGTCTGTCCGAAATGTACTGACAAATTTTTGTATCTTTTCTTGTAATTGGTGGCACCATTCCAAGAAAATACTCGAATGAATGCACAGGTTTAGTACCAACAATAGTTTGCCAACAAGTGAGGACTATCTTTCCCAAGGACTGAGAACAATAAGCAGCAGTGAACCTACCTCCATCGAAGACCAATGGTGTGCTGTGAAAAATGTGGTGAAAGTGTAGTCGGTCGAGCACAAGAAAGAAATAGTTCTTGACTATCCGCAGAAACCTGGAAAAAGATCGACGAAAGAAAACAACTTCGAGCTCTCATCGCAGCTACTTAAGCAGCAGAAAGAAATGAGCTAGAGTCTACGTTACGTATGAAGACGAGAGAAGTTTACCGTAGCGTGAGACGTGACAAGCGTAACTACATCAACGCATTAGCTGAAGAAGCAGAAGAGGCCGCAAATCGGTGTGCCAGCAGAACTGTATATATAACTGGTGTACAAATCCCAAAAACAACACCTGGTGAAAGATGTATATGGTTCCCTGCTCCATTCGGATGAGGTGGAATAAACACTTCGCTTCTGCATTAAACCGTGTGTTGCGCATCCTATACCTGATGACACGTCCGAACCAACAAATGCCCGAATTCGCTCCACACCTCCCAGTAGAGAGTAGAGATGGATTAAAACACTGAAAAACAATAAGGCGGTAGGACTGGACGGTATTCCTGCAGAGCTCTTACAAGCAGCACCAACGACATCAACTCAGAGAGTTGAGCCTGGAACTCTGAGTGCTTCCCAAAGGAGTGGAAAAACGGAATGACCGTCAAGCTCCAAAAGAAAGCAGATTTGATGCAGTGTGAAAACTGGAAATGGTGGAATTCAATGGAGTCCGACATCCCAACTAAAACATCTGGACTACGCGGACGAAGTATGCTTACTCAAGGGAGGAGAAAGAAGCAGACATCGTGGGACTGAAAATTCACACGGCAAAAACACAAATGATCAGCCTCGGACGAAACTCATCCGTGCAAGACAATATTTCTGGACAACCGGTAGAGAAAGTAGAAGAATTCCAGTCGGCAAAGGCGGAACCGAACAAGACGTCGACAGTCGTATTAAAAAGGCAAAGGTGGCTTTCGGAATGCTGTCCAAAATGTGGACAAATAATGCTATAAGCTTAAAGACCAAGCCGAGACTGTAATCTGCACAGCTGGGAAAGAGTTCCAGAAACCGTACACAATGGCACGTAGGAGTAGTGAAGGCCTATTCCCTTAAGGGGATAACAACGGACTCATTAAGGTCTGAGGACCTAAACATGTATGCATGTAGTATTTGTATATTCAATTAAATATATATACCTTATGGAATTTAAAAATACACAATATTCCAATAAAACAATGTACATACCTGAGATAACAATTTATGATGGATGAAGGCCAGGAACAGATCGAGTTGCGACAGAATTTTACAAAAATGCACCAATTTAATTTATTCGGAAAATATGCCAAAGTTTCAACCACATTTTTAATACGGCACAGGTACCTGCCCTCTTCAAAGAAGCTCTGGTATTTCCGATACATAAAAAAGGAGACGCAAATGATCCAACAAATTATAGATGTATCTTATTTACAAATTCCTTACCAAAAATCTTTACAGCAGTGCTTCTCTTGATGAATCGAAAGTTATGAGAAATGGTATTGCGGTCGAGTAAATATTGAAAATTATTTTAAAAAAAATCTTTATTCTGTGATTGCCGGGTAATATCCTTAATCTATCTAGAGTTTCTTTACTTCGGTTAATATAAAAAGAATAAGTGTCAGGTGTGATGATGTAGATAAACAAACATTAACGGAAAGTTTTAACTTCAATTAAATAAAAAACAACCTAGATAACATGTAAAAAAGAGAAAAATAGAAACCTATTTGTTAAATAAGTTTTGTTTGTGTTGTAGTAACAGCAATAAAAAGGTATATAGGAAAAAAGTAACGATTTTACATTTTTTTTTTCTAAAAAGAAAGGCTCAACAAAAATTAAGAAATACTCCTCCTCGCTCGCTTCGATTGTGTTTATTTACTGCACTGCTTTCAATTCAACTTCAAACACCAATGCACTGTTTTGTGGGGATCCTTGCGCACCGTAGGCCATATGTGCTGGGCGTCTCTTTCCTCTAACCTTCATGCCTACTACACCAACAATACAACAATACACCCTTGCTGACTTTGCCGCGACCCAAACCAAACTTGAATGGACCGCCTTGTTTGAGACTGGCAAATACTTTGTTGTTTAACTTGAGACGACCTTCATAACAGACGTCCGCCCTTTTGCCTGTTTTTGCCACGGGTCACCACACACCACCTCCCTTTTGCTTTTGGGCTCCTTGTTGTTGCCTTCTTTCTTGTCTTTTCTCTGCTTGCCCTCTTTCTTTTGTGGTTCGACGCCGTTTTGCTTGGGCTTCACTCGTCTTCACTTTCGACTTCTTCCTTATCATCGTCGTCGTCGTCCTCTTCTTCGTCATCATCGCATCTGGCTCACCATTGAAATCGTTGGACTCTACTATTCAGAGGCACTCCGAATCGTTTTTATCTCGAAACCATTCTAGAACTTATTTAAGTCATTTTAAATCCTACATTTTATTTGTTAGCAACAAATAAAAATAAATTTCAAGAAAAAAAAATCTGAGAAATCAATATGGAAGAGTATAAAATTTAACTTACCAGTCTCCAACCGATGCAAATGAGATTCTTGGCATATTAGATTACAATTTATATACCAATTTCTGCGTTTAACAAATTCAGTGGCTTGGTGCTCACATTAAAAATTACATTGGTACCGGCATTTTGCAAATAAAGTCTGTCCGAAATGTACTGACAAATTTTTGTATCTTGTCTTGTAATTGGTGTTTAAACACGAGACGTGCCACCTGTCCAACGACAGGCAAGCAACTTCCATATAGCATGATAAACAGAGAACAAGGTTACTCATTAGATGGGTATTACACGTCGCATGTTTAATTGCGCATGTATGAAGTGCAAAAGAGAAAAAAGAATAAAATTGTATGAATTTTGTATATCCGGAAATGTAATACAGGTCTTAGGTCTTTGACATTTTTTCTCTGACGCCAGTCATCTTTCTCAGCCCGAACGTCCGATCAGTTTTGGATTTGGAGAAGGCATTTTTGTATTGAAAACAACAACAATGCAACAGAAATTTACTACAACAAAATGCCTTCTCCAAATCCAAAACAAGGTATACTCATTAGATTTTTGACAGCTTTTTTTGTGACTTCTCATAGGCAGTTCGTCCGAACGTCAAAATTTGTTAGGAACATTAAAGGCTTCCAAATTAATTTAATTTTAATCACTAATAGATGTGATATTTGATATTTAAAAAAAAATTAAGACAAAAAGTGAACAAAAAGACTTCACTAAATGTCGCTTCTAATTTATGTGTTTGAACAAAAACGAAAATGCACTCAAATTATAGAAAATATTAAAACGAACAACGTGTAATTTTATTTTTGCCAACGCAACATGTTAGAGTCGAGATATTTGCCAAAAATTAAATTTTGCTTATGTTTTCGATAGGACATGCATGTGCTCAAGCTGGGGTACCTCGACTTTTATTAGTCGTGAAGAGTTTGTTTTTTCTTAAAATTGTGGGGAATGAATAGAACTAATAAATTAGTAAAAACAATGTATACCACAATATTAGATTTTGTTGATATAATTACGAAAAAGTGTAATTTTAAAACGAAGAACTGACTTTGACTAGCTGCATTTTTGTACGGATGTATTTGAACCAAAAGAAATTGCACTTTATTGAAAGAAAATATTATCATGATCCATTTGATTTTTAGTTTTTGGCTTCATGGCATACCGGAAGCGAAATATTAGCAAAAAACAAAAAAAATGCATTTTTGTGTATAACTTTGGTAAGAAGAGATGTCAGGTGGTGCAAATTTGCAAATAGACTCCTATCGGCCCATGAAAAAATAACTGACAGTGCCTCTCCGCACAAGGTCAAATTACCGATTAACTGATCTAATGTCGTTCTTATTGAATAGAATAGGGAATTCAACAAATGTTGATAAACGTTTGCAATTGCGTAACAACCAAGCAAGGACAAATATGTATTGAGTAAAAACAAAAACGAGTATCTACAACAAACTGCACGTAAACTGGCAACATAGAGAAACCCAATTGAGGCAGTTACAAATTTTAAAAGGTTAAGGACACAAATGTGGAAACAACATTAATGGAATCATATTGAGATAGCACTTCAGGAAGTTGCTCATCCAAAATACAATGAACATGTCCATACAGTTTGATTCTACTTGCTGAATCACCTAAAAGTATACAGTTGATGATAAATAAGTTAAACGAATATTGCAATTTTGGGTACCTTATTATAAATCTGGATAAATAGAAAGTTATGATAGCAGGATGTACGAGAGGAAGATGTTCACAAAGAGAGAAATGGTGTTGGGGTCTAGTGAATCAAAAGCTACAAATAACTTGGAATAGATGTGACTCCAACCTACAATATTAAACAACATCTCGCATCAAATCTTGTCCCAACAAAAACTGCAAATAATATTGGGTGGACTCTACTATTCAGAGACATAGATTTTGAACATCAACTTCTTGCCTGGGTTGATTGTATTGACATAATCCAAGGATTTAACAACCATATAGAAAACGAAAGACCCCAGAGTGCACAAGTGTATAACGACTTCAAATGTGTGCTACTGTCTGAAAATAGCTAGTGATCGGGCTAGCTGCCCAATACACACTCCGAAACGTTTTTATCTCAGAACCTTTACAGAACTTATTAAAGTAATTTTAAATCCTACATTTAATTTGTATAGCAACAAATGAAAATAAAATTCTTAAGAAAAAAAATCTGAGAAATCAAATGCGAGATGTAGAATTTAACTTACAGAGTTTCCAACCGATGCAAATGAGATTCTTGGCATATGATGATTAAAAAATATACCACCAGTTTCAGTGTTTACCAAATTCAGTACCGGCATTTTGCAAACGAGGTCTGTCCGAAATGTACTGACAAATTTTTGTATCTTTTCTTGTAATTGGTGGCACCATTCCAAGAAAACACTCAAATGAATGCACAGGTTTAGTACCAACAGACTAAAGGACCCATAGTTTGCCAACAAGTGAGGACTATCTTTCCCAAGGACTGAGAACAATAAGCAGCAGTGAACCTACCTCCATCGAAGACCAATGGTGTGCTGTGAAAAATGTGGTGAAAGTATAGTCGGTCGAGCACAAGAAAGAAATAGTTCTTGACTATCCGCAGAAACCTGGAAAAAGATCGACGAAAGAAAACAACTTCGAGCTCTCATCGCAGCTACTTAAGCAGCAGAAAGAAATGAGCTAGAGTCTACGTATCGTATGAAGACGAGAGAAGTTTACCGTAGCGTGAGACGTGACAAGCGTAACTACATCAACGCATTAGCTGAAGAAGCAGAAGGGGCCGCAAATCGGTGTGCCAGCAGAACTGTATACAAATCCCAAAAACAACACCTGGTGAAAGATGTATATGGTTCCCTGCTCCATTCGGATGAGGTGGAATAAACACTTCGCTTCTGCATTAAACCGTGTGTTGCGCATCCTATACCTGATGACACGTCCGAACCAACAAATGCCCGAATTCGCTCCACACCTCCCAGTAGAGAGTAGAGATGGATTAAAACACTGAAAAACAATAAGGCGGTAGGACTGGACGGTATTCCTGCAGAGCTCTTACAAGCAGCACCAACGACATCAACTCAGAGAGTTGAGCCTGGAAATCTGAGTGCTTCCCAAAGGAGTGGAAAAACGGAATGACCGTCAAGCTCCAAAAGAAAGCAGATTTGATGCAGTGTGAAAACTGGAAATGGTGGAATTCAATGGAGTCTGACATCCCAACTAAAACATCTGGACTACGCGGACGACGTATGCTTACTCAAGGGAGGAGAAAGAAGCAGACATCGTGGGACTGAAAATTCACACGGCAAAAACACAAATGATCAGCCTCGGACGAAACTCATCCGTGCAAGACAATATTTCTGGACAACCGGTAGAGAAAGTAGAAGAATTCCAGTCGCCAAAGGCGGAACCGAACAAGACGTCGACAGTCGTATTAAAAAGGCAAAGGTGGCTTTCGGAATGCTGTCCAAAATGTGGACAAATAATGCTATAAGCTTAAAGACCAAGCTGAAAGAGTTCCAGAAACCGTACACAATGGCACGTAGGAGTAGTGAAGGCCTATGCCCTTAAGGGGATAACAACGGACTCATTAAGGTCTGAGGACCTAAATATGTATGCATGCAGTATTTGTATATTCAATTAAATATATATACCTTACGGAATTTAAAAATACACAATATTCCAATAAAAGAATGTACATACCTGAGATAACAATTTATGATGGATGAAGGCCAGGAACAGATCGAGTTGCGACAGAATTTTACAAAAATGCACCAATTTAATTTATTCGGAAAATATGCCAGTTTCAACCACATTTTTAATACGGCAGAGGTACCTGCCCTCTTCAAAGAAGCTCTGGTATTTCCGATACATAAGAAAGGAGACGCAAATGGTCCAACAAATTATAGATGTATCTTATTTACAAATTCCTTACCAAAAATCTTTACAGCAGTGCTTCTCTTGATAATTCGAAAGTTATGAGAAATGGTATTGCGGTCGAGTAAATATTGAAAATTATTTTTAAAAAAATCTTTATTCTGTAATTGCCGGGTAATATAATTAATCTATCAGTTTCTTTACTTCGGTTAATATAAAAAGAATAAGTGTCGGGTGTGATGATGTAGATAAACAAACATTAACGAAAAGTTTTAACTTCAATTAAATAAAAAAAAACCTAGATAACATGTAAAAAAGAGAAAAATAGAAACCTATTTGTTAAATAAGTTTTGTTTGTGTGTAGTAACAGCAATAAAAAGGTATATAGGAAAAAAGTAACGATTTTACATTTTTTTTTTCTAAAAAGAAAGGCTCAACAAAAATTAAGAAATACTCCTCCTCGCTCGCTTCGATTGTGTTTATTTACTGCACTGCTTTCAATTCAACTTCAAACACCAATGTACTGTTTTGTGGGGATCCTTGCGCACCGTAGGCCATATGTGCTGGGCAAGTGATGCGTCTCTTTCCTCTAACCTTCATGCCTACTACACCAACAATACAACAATACACCCTTGCTGACTTTGCCGCGACCCAAACCAAACTTGAATGGACCGCCTTGTTTGAGACTGGCAAATACTTTGTTGTTTAACTTGAGACGACCTTCATAACAGACGTCCGCCCTTTTGCCTGTTTTTGCCACGGGTCACCACACACCACCTCCCTTTTGCTTTTGGGCTCCTTGTTGTTGCCTTCTTTCTTGTCTTTTTTCTGCTTGCCCTCTTTCTTTTGTGGTTCGACGCCGTTTTGCTTGGGCTTCACTCGTCTTCACTTTCAACTTCTTCCTTATCATCGTCGTCGTCGTCCTCTTCTTCATCATCATCGCATCTGGCTCACCATTGAAATCGTTGGACTCTACTATTCAGAGGCACTCCGAATCGTTTTTATCTCGAAACCATTCCAGAACTTATTTAAGTCATTTTAAATCCTACATTTTATTTGTTAGCAACAAATAAAAATAAATTTCAAGAAAAAAAAAATCTGAGAAATCAATATGGTAGAGTACAAAATTTAACTTACCAGTCTCCAACCGATGCAAATGAGATTCTTGGCATATTAGATTACAAATTATATACCAATTTCTGCGTTTAACAAATTCAGTGGCTTGGTGCTCACATTAAAAATTACATTGGTACCGGCATTTTGCAAATAAGGTCTGTCCGAAATGTACTGACAAATTTTTGTATCTTGTCTTGTAATTGGTGTTTAAACACGAGACGTGCCACCTGTCCAACGACAGGCAAGCAACTTCCATATAGCATGATAAACAGAGAACAAGGTTACTCATTAGATGGGTATTACACGTCGCATGTTTAATTGCGCATGTATGAAGTGCAAAAGAGAAAAAAGAATAAAATTGTATGAATTTTGTATATCCGGAAATGTAATACAGGTCTTAGGTCTTTGACATTTTTTCTCTGACGCCAGTCATCTTTCTCAGCCCGAACGTCCGATCAGTTTTGGATTTGGAGAAGGCATTTTTGTATTGAAAACAACAACAATGCAACAGAAATTTACTACAACAAAATGCCTTCTCCAAATCCAAAACAAGGTATACTCATTAGATTTTTGACAGCTTTTTTTGTGACTTCTCATAGGCAGTTCGTCCGAACGTCAAAATTTGTTAGGAACATTAAAGGCTTCCAAATTAATTTAATTTTAATCACTAATAGATGTGATATTTGATATTTAAAAAAAAATTAAGACAAAAAGTGAACAAAAAGACTTCACTAAATGTCGCTTCTAATTTATGTGTTTGAACAAAAACGAAAATGCACTCAAATTATAGAAAATATTAAAACGAACAACGTGTAATTTTATTTTTGCCAACGCAACATGTTAGAGTCGAGATATTTGCCAAAAATTAAATTTTGCTTATGTTTTCGATAGGACATGCATGTGCTCAAGCTGGGGTACCTCGACTTTTATTAGTCGTGAAGAGTTTGTTTTTTCTTAAAATTGTGGGGAATGAATAGAACTAATAAATTAGTAAAAACAATGTATACCACAATATTAGATTTTGTTGATATAATTACGAAAAAGTGTAATTTTAAAACGAAGAACTGACTTTGACTAGCTGCATTTTTGTACGGATGTATTTGAACCAAAAGAAATTGCACTTTATTGAAAGAAAATATTATCATGATCCATTTGATTTTTAGTTTTTGGCGTCATGGCATACTGGAAGCGAAATATTAGCAAAAAACAAAAAAATGCATTTTTGTGTATAACTTTGGTAAGAAGAGATGTCAGGTGGCGCTAATTTGCAAATAAACTCCTATCGGCCCATGAAAAAATAACTGACAGTGCCTCTCCGCGCAAGGTCAAATTACGGATTAACTGATCTAATGTCGTTCTTATTGAATAGAATAGGGAATTCAACAAATGTTGATAAACGTTTGCAATTGCGTAACAGCCAAGCAAAGACAAATATGTATTGAGTAAAAACAAAAACGAGTATCTACAACAAACTGCACGTAAACTGGCAACATAGAGAAACCCAATTGAGGCAGTTACAAATTTTAAAAGGTTAAGGACACAAATGTGGAAACAACATTAATGGAATCATATTGAGATAGCACTCCAGGAAGTTGCTCATCCAAAATACAATGAACATGTCCATACAGTTTGATTCTACTTGCTGAATCACCTAAAAGTTTAAAAAAGTTTAAAGATGTTCACAAAGAGAGAAATGGTATTGGGGTCTAGTGAATATTGAAGTGGTCAAAAGCTACAAATAACTTGGAATAGATGTGACTCCAACCTACAATATTAAACAACATCTCGCATCAAATCTTGTCCCAACAAAAACTGCAAATAATATTGGGTGGACTCTACTATTCAGAGACATAGATTTTGAACATCAACTTCTTGCCTGGGTTGATTGTATTGACATAATCCAAGGATTTAACAACCATATAGAAAACGAAAGACCCCAGGTGCCGCGCACAAGTGTATAACGACTTCAAATGTGTGCTACTGTATGAAAATAGCTAGTGATCGGGCTAGCTGCCCAATACACACTCCGAAACGTTTTTATCTCAGAACTTATTAAAGTAATTTTAAATCCTACATTTAATTTGTATAGCAACAAATGAAAATAAAATTCTTAAGAAAAAAAATCTGAGAAATCAAATGCGAGAGTACAGAATTTAACTTACAGAGTTTCCAACCGATGCAAATGAGATTCTTGGCATATGATGATTAAAAATTATACCACCAGTTTCAGTGTTTACCAAATTCAGTACCGGCATTTTGCAAACGAGGTCTGTCCGAAATGTACTGACAAATTTTTGTATCTTTTCTTGTAATTGGTGGCACCATTCCAAGAAAATACTCGAATGAATGCACAGGTTTAGTACCAACAATAGTTTGCCAACAAGTGAGGACTATCTTTCCCAAGGACTGAGAACAATAAGCAGCAGTGAACCTACCTCCATCGAAGACCAATGGTGTGCTGTGAAAAATGTGGTGAAAGTGTAGTCGGTCGAGCACAAGAAAGAAATAGTTCTTGACTATCCGCAGAAACCTGGAAAAAGATCGACGAAAGAAAACAACTTCGAGCTCTCATCGCAGCTACTTAAGCAGCAGAAAGAAATGAGCTAGAGTCTACGTTACGTATGAAGACGAGAGAAGTTTACCGTAGCGTGAGACGTGACAAGCGTAACTGCATCAACGCATTAGCTGAAGAAGCAGAAGAGGCCGCAAATCGGTGTGCCAGCAGAACTGTATATATAACTGGTGTACAAATCCCAAAAACAACACCTGGTGAAAGATGTATATGGTTCCCTGCTCCATTCGGATGAGGTGGAATAAACACTTCGCTTCTGCATTAAACCGTGTGTTGCGCATCCTATACCTGATGACACGTCCGAACCAACAAATGCCCGAATTCGCTCCACACCTCCCAGTAGAGAGTAGAGATGGATTAAAACACTGAAAAACAATAAGGCGGTAGGACTGGACGGTATTCCTGCAGAGCTCTTACAAGCAGCACCAACGACATCAACTCAGAGAGTTGAGCCTGGAACTCTGAGTGCTTCCCAAAGGAGTGGAAAAACGGAATGACCGTCAAGCTCCAAAAGAAAGCAGATTTGATGCAGTGTGAAAACTGGAAATGGTGGAATTCAATGGAGTCCGACATCCCAACTAAAACATCTGGACTACGCGGACGAAGTATGCTTACTCAAGGGAGGAGAAAGAAGCAGACATCGTGGGACTGAAAATTCACACGGCAAAAACACAAATGATCAGCCTCGGACGAAACTCATCCGTGCAAGACAATATTTCTGGACAACCGGTAGAGAAAGTAGAAGAATTCCAGTCGGCAAAGGCGGAACCGAACAAGACGTCGACAGTCGTATTAAAAAGGCAAAGGTGGCTTTCGGAATGCTGTCCAAAATGTGGACAAATAATGCTATAAGCTTAAAGACCAAGCCGAGACTGTAATCTGCACAGCTGGGAAAGAGTTCCAGAAACCGTACACAATGGCACGTAGGAGTAGTGAAGGCCTATTCCCTTAAGGGGATAACAACGGACTCATTAAGGTCTGAGGACCTAAACATGTATGCATGTAGTATTTGTATATTCAATTAAATATATATACCTTATGGAATTTAAAAATACACAATATTCCAATAAAACAATGTACATACCTGAGATAACAATTTATGATGGATGAAGGCCAGGAACAGATCGAGTTGCGACAGAATTTTACAAAAATGCACCAATTTAATTTATTCGGAAAATATGCCAAAGTTTCAACCACATTTTTAATACGGCACAGGTACCTGCCCTCTTCAAAGAAGCTCTGGTATTTCCGATACATAAAAAAGGAGACGCAAATGATCCAACAAATTATAGATGTATCTTATTTACAAATTCCTTACCAAAAATCTTTACAGCAGTGCTTCTCTTGATGAATCGAAAGTTATGAGAAATGGTATTGCGGTCGAGTAAATATTGAAAATTATTTTAAAAAAAATCTTTATTCTGTGATTGCCGGGTAATATCCTTAATCTATCTAGAGTTTCTTTACTTCGGTTAATATAAAAAGAATAAGTGTCAGGTGTGATGATGTAGATAAACAAACATTAACGGAAAGTTTTAACTTCAATTAAATAAAAAACAACCTAGATAACATGTAAAAAAGAGAAAAATAGAAACCTATTTGTTAAATAAGTTTTGTTTGTGTTGTAGTAACAGCAATAAAAAGGTATATAGGAAAAAAGTAACGATTTTACATTTTTTTTTTCTAAAAAGAAAGGCTCAACAAAAATTAAGAAATACTCCTCCTCGCTCGCTTCGATTGTGTTTATTTACTGCACTGCTTTCAATTCAACTTCAAACACCAATGCACTGTTTTGTGGGGATCCTTGCGCACCGTAGGCCATATGTGCTGGGCGTCTCTTTCCTCTAACCTTCATGCCTACTACACCAACAATACAACAATACACCCTTGCTGACTTTGCCGCGACCCAAACCAAACTTGAATGGACCGCCTTGTTTGAGACTGGCAAATACTTTGTTGTTTAACTTGAGACGACCTTCATAACAGACGTCCGCCCTTTTGCCTGTTTTTGCCACGGGTCACCACACACCACCTCCCTTTTGCTTTTGGGCTCCTTGTTGTTGCCTTCTTTCTTGTCTTTTCTCTGCTTGCCCTCTTTCTTTTGTGGTTCGACGCCGTTTTGCTTGGGCTTCACTCGTCTTCACTTTCGACTTCTTCCTTATCATCGTCGTCGTCGTCCTCTTCTTCGTCATCATCGCATCTGGCTCACCATTGAAATCGTTGGACTCTACTATTCAGAGGCACTCCGAATCGTTTTTATCTCGAAACCATTCTAGAACTTATTTAAGTCATTTTAAATCCTACATTTTATTTGTTAGCAACAAATAAAAATAAATTTCAAGAAAAAAAAATCTGAGAAATCAATATGGAAGAGTATAAAATTTAACTTACCAGTCTCCAACCGATGCAAATGAGATTCTTGGCATATTAGATTACAATTTATATACCAATTTCTGCGTTTAACAAATTCAGTGGCTTGGTGCTCACATTAAAAATTACATTGGTACCGGCATTTTGCAAATAAAGTCTGTCCGAAATGTACTGACAAATTTTTGTATCTTGTCTTGTAATTGGTGTTTAAACACGAGACGTGCCACCTGTCCAACGACAGGCAAGCAACTTCCATATAGCATGATAAACAGAGAACAAGGTTACTCATTAGATGGGTATTACACGTCGCATGTTTAATTGCGCATGTATGAAGTGCAAAAGAGAAAAAAGAATAAAATTGTATGAATTTTGTATATCCGGAAATGTAATACAGGTCTTAGGTCTTTGACATTTTTTCTCTGACGCCAGTCATCTTTCTCAGCCCGAACGTCCGATCAGTTTTGGATTTGGAGAAGGCATTTTTGTATTGAAAACAACAACAATGCAACAGAAATTTACTACAACAAAATGCCTTCTCCAAATCCAAAACAAGGTATACTCATTAGATTTTTGACAGCTTTTTTTGTGACTTCTCATAGGCAGTTCGTCCGAACGTCAAAATTTGTTAGGAACATTAAAGGCTTCCAAATTAATTTAATTTTAATCACTAATAGATGTGATATTTGATATTTAAAAAAAAATTAAGACAAAAAGTGAACAAAAAGACTTCACTAAATGTCGCTTCTAATTTATGTGTTTGAACAAAAACGAAAATGCACTCAAATTATAGAAAATATTAAAACGAACAACGTGTAATTTTATTTTTGCCAACGCAACATGTTAGAGTCGAGATATTTGCCAAAAATTAAATTTTGCTTATGTTTTCGATAGGACATGCATGTGCTCAAGCTGGGGTACCTCGACTTTTATTAGTCGTGAAGAGTTTGTTTTTTCTTAAAATTGTGGGGAATGAATAGAACTAATAAATTAGTAAAAACAATGTATACCACAATATTAGATTTTGTTGATATAATTACGAAAAAGTGTAATTTTAAAACGAAGAACTGACTTTGACTAGCTGCATTTTTGTACGGATGTATTTGAACCAAAAGAAATTGCACTTTATTGAAAGAAAATATTATCATGATCCATTTGATTTTTAGTTTTTGGCTTCATGGCATACCGGAAGCGAAATATTAGCAAAAAACAAAAAAAATGCATTTTTGTGTATAACTTTGGTAAGAAGAGATGTCAGGTGGTGCAAATTTGCAAATAGACTCCTATCGGCCCATGAAAAAATAACTGACAGTGCCTCTCCGCACAAGGTCAAATTACCGATTAACTGATCTAATGTCGTTCTTATTGAATAGAATAGGGAATTCAACAAATGTTGATAAACGTTTGCAATTGCGTAACAACCAAGCAAGGACAAATATGTATTGAGTAAAAACAAAAACGAGTATCTACAACAAACTGCACGTAAACTGGCAACATAGAGAAACCCAATTGAGGCAGTTACAAATTTTAAAAGGTTAAGGACACAAATGTGGAAACAACATTAATGGAATCATATTGAGATAGCACTTCAGGAAGTTGCTCATCCAAAATACAATGAACATGTCCATACAGTTTGATTCTACTTGCTGAATCACCTAAAAGTATACAGTTGATGATAAATAAGTTAAACGAATATTGCAATTTTGGGTACCTTATTATAAATCTGGATAAATAGAAAGTTATGATAGCAGGATGTACGAGAGGAAGATGTTCACAAAGAGAGAAATGGTGTTGGGGTCTAGTGAATCAAAAGCTACAAATAACTTGGAATAGATGTGACTCCAACCTACAATATTAAACAACATCTCGCATCAAATCTTGTCCCAACAAAAACTGCAAATAATATTGGGTGGACTCTACTATTCAGAGACATAGATTTTGAACATCAACTTCTTGCCTGGGTTGATTGTATTGACATAATCCAAGGATTTAACAACCATATAGAAAACGAAAGACCCCAGAGTGCACAAGTGTATAACGACTTCAAATGTGTGCTACTGTCTGAAAATAGCTAGTGATCGGGCTAGCTGCCCAATACACACTCCGAAACGTTTTTATCTCAGAACCTTTACAGAACTTATTAAAGTAATTTTAAATCCTACATTTAATTTGTATAGCAACAAATGAAAATAAAATTCTTAAGAAAAAAAATCTGAGAAATCAAATGCGAGATGTAGAATTTAACTTACAGAGTTTCCAACCGATGCAAATGAGATTCTTGGCATATGATGATTAAAAAATATACCACCAGTTTCAGTGTTTACCAAATTCAGTACCGGCATTTTGCAAACGAGGTCTGTCCGAAATGTACTGACAAATTTTTGTATCTTTTCTTGTAATTGGTGGCACCATTCCAAGAAAACACTCAAATGAATGCACAGGTTTAGTACCAACAGACTAAAGGACCCATAGTTTGCCAACAAGTGAGGACTATCTTTCCCAAGGACTGAGAACAATAAGCAGCAGTGAACCTACCTCCATCGAAGACCAATGGTGTGCTGTGAAAAATGTGGTGAAAGTATAGTCGGTCGAGCACAAGAAAGAAATAGTTCTTGACTATCCGCAGAAACCTGGAAAAAGATCGACGAAAGAAAACAACTTCGAGCTCTCATCGCAGCTACTTAAGCAGCAGAAAGAAATGAGCTAGAGTCTACGTATCGTATGAAGACGAGAGAAGTTTACCGTAGCGTGAGACGTGACAAGCGTAACTACATCAACGCATTAGCTGAAGAAGCAGAAGGGGCCGCAAATCGGTGTGCCAGCAGAACTGTATACAAATCCCAAAAACAACACCTGGTGAAAGATGTATATGGTTCCCTGCTCCATTCGGATGAGGTGGAATAAACACTTCGCTTCTGCATTAAACCGTGTGTTGCGCATCCTATACCTGATGACACGTCCGAACCAACAAATGCCCGAATTCGCTCCACACCTCCCAGTAGAGAGTAGAGATGGATTAAAACACTGAAAAACAATAAGGCGGTAGGACTGGACGGTATTCCTGCAGAGCTCTTACAAGCAGCACCAACGACATCAACTCAGAGAGTTGAGCCTGGAAATCTGAGTGCTTCCCAAAGGAGTGGAAAAACGGAATGACCGTCAAGCTCCAAAAGAAAGCAGATTTGATGCAGTGTGAAAACTGGAAATGGTGGAATTCAATGGAGTCTGACATCCCAACTAAAACATCTGGACTACGCGGACGACGTATGCTTACTCAAGGGAGGAGAAAGAAGCAGACATCGTGGGACTGAAAATTCACACGGCAAAAACACAAATGATCAGCCTCGGACGAAACTCATCCGTGCAAGACAATATTTCTGGACAACCGGTAGAGAAAGTAGAAGAATTCCAGTCGCCAAAGGCGGAACCGAACAAGACGTCGACAGTCGTATTAAAAAGGCAAAGGTGGCTTTCGGAATGCTGTCCAAAATGTGGACAAATAATGCTATAAGCTTAAAGACCAAGCTGAAAGAGTTCCAGAAACCGTACACAATGGCACGTAGGAGTAGTGAAGGCCTATGCCCTTAAGGGGATAACAACGGACTCATTAAGGTCTGAGGACCTAAATATGTATGCATGCAGTATTTGTATATTCAATTAAATATATATACCTTACGGAATTTAAAAATACACAATATTCCAATAAAAGAATGTACATACCTGAGATAACAATTTATGATGGATGAAGGCCAGGAACAGATCGAGTTGCGACAGAATTTTACAAAAATGCACCAATTTAATTTATTCGGAAAATATGCCAGTTTCAACCACATTTTTAATACGGCAGAGGTACCTGCCCTCTTCAAAGAAGCTCTGGTATTTCCGATACATAAGAAAGGAGACGCAAATGGTCCAACAAATTATAGATGTATCTTATTTACAAATTCCTTACCAAAAATCTTTACAGCAGTGCTTCTCTTGATAATTCGAAAGTTATGAGAAATGGTATTGCGGTCGAGTAAATATTGAAAATTATTTTTAAAAAAATCTTTATTCTGTAATTGCCGGGTAATATAATTAATCTATCAGTTTCTTTACTTCGGTTAATATAAAAAGAATAAGTGTCGGGTGTGATGATGTAGATAAACAAACATTAACGAAAAGTTTTAACTTCAATTAAATAAAAAAAAACCTAGATAACATGTAAAAAAGAGAAAAATAGAAACCTATTTGTTAAATAAGTTTTGTTTGTGTGTAGTAACAGCAATAAAAAGGTATATAGGAAAAAAGTAACGATTTTACATTTTTTTTTTCTAAAAAGAAAGGCTCAACAAAAATTAAGAAATACTCCTCCTCGCTCGCTTCGATTGTGTTTATTTACTGCACTGCTTTCAATTCAACTTCAAACACCAATGTACTGTTTTGTGGGGATCCTTGCGCACCGTAGGCCATATGTGCTGGGCAAGTGATGCGTCTCTTTCCTCTAACCTTCATGCCTACTACACCAACAATACAACAATACACCCTTGCTGACTTTGCCGCGACCCAAACCAAACTTGAATGGACCGCCTTGTTTGAGACTGGCAAATACTTTGTTGTTTAACTTGAGACGACCTTCATAACAGACGTCCGCCCTTTTGCCTGTTTTTGCCACGGGTCACCACACACCACCTCCCTTTTGCTTTTGGGCTCCTTGTTGTTGCCTTCTTTCTTGTCTTTTTTCTGCTTGCCCTCTTTCTTTTGTGGTTCGACGCCGTTTTGCTTGGGCTTCACTCGTCTTCACTTTCAACTTCTTCCTTATCATCGTCGTCGTCGTCCTCTTCTTCATCATCATCGCATCTGGCTCACCATTGAAATCGTTGGACTCTACTATTCAGAGGCACTCCGAATCGTTTTTATCTCGAAACCATTCCAGAACTTATTTAAGTCATTTTAAATCCTACATTTTATTTGTTAGCAACAAATAAAAATAAATTTCAAGAAAAAAAAAATCTGAGAAATCAATATGGTAGAGTACAAAATTTAACTTACCAGTCTCCAACCGATGCAAATGAGATTCTTGGCATATTAGATTACAAATTATATACCAATTTCTGCGTTTAACAAATTCAGTGGCTTGGTGCTCACATTAAAAATTACATTGGTACCGGCATTTTGCAAATAAGGTCTGTCCGAAATGTACTGACAAATTTTTGTATCTTGTCTTGTAATTGGTGTTTAAACACGAGACGTGCCACCTGTCCAACGACAGGCAAGCAACTTCCATATAGCATGATAAACAGAGAACAAGGTTACTCATTAGATGGGTATTACACGTCGCATGTTTAATTGCGCATGTATGAAGTGCAAAAGAGAAAAAAGAATAAAATTGTATGAATTTTGTATATCCGGAAATGTAATACAGGTCTTAGGTCTTTGACATTTTTTCTCTGACGCCAGTCATCTTTCTCAGCCCGAACGTCCGATCAGTTTTGGATTTGGAGAAGGCATTTTTGTATTGAAAACAACAACAATGCAACAGAAATTTACTACAACAAAATGCCTTCTCCAAATCCAAAACAAGGTATACTCATTAGATTTTTGACAGCTTTTTTTGTGACTTCTCATAGGCAGTTCGTCCGAACGTCAAAATTTGTTAGGAACATTAAAGGCTTCCAAATTAATTTAATTTTAATCACTAATAGATGTGATATTTGATATTTAAAAAAAAATTAAGACAAAAAGTGAACAAAAAGACTTCACTAAATGTCGCTTCTAATTTATGTGTTTGAACAAAAACGAAAATGCACTCAAATTATAGAAAATATTAAAACGAACAACGTGTAATTTTATTTTTGCCAACGCAACATGTTAGAGTCGAGATATTTGCCAAAAATTAAATTTTGCTTATGTTTTCGATAGGACATGCATGTGCTCAAGCTGGGGTACCTCGACTTTTATTAGTCGTGAAGAGTTTGTTTTTTCTTAAAATTGTGGGGAATGAATAGAACTAATAAATTAGTAAAAACAATGTATACCACAATATTAGATTTTGTTGATATAATTACGAAAAAGTGTAATTTTAAAACGAAGAACTGACTTTGACTAGCTGCATTTTTGTACGGATGTATTTGAACCAAAAGAAATTGCACTTTATTGAAAGAAAATATTATCATGATCCATTTGATTTTTAGTTTTTGGCTTCATGGCATACCGGAAGCGAAATATTAGCAAAAAACAAAAAAAATGCATTTTTGTGTATAACTTTGGTAAGAAGAGATGTCAGGTGGTGCAAATTTGCAAATAGACTCCTATCGGCCCATGAAAAAATAACTGACAGTGCCTCTCCGCACAAGGTCAAATTACCGATTAATTGATCTAATGTCGTTCTTATTGAATAGAATAGGGAATTCAACAAATGTTGATAAACGTTTGCAATTGCGTAACAACCAAGCAAGGACAAATATGTATTGAGTAAAAACAAAAACGAGTATCTACAACAAACTGCACGTAAACTGGCAACATAGAGAAACCCAATTGAGGCAGTTACAAATTTTAAAAGGTTAAGGACACAAATGTGGAAACAACATTAATGGAATCATATTGAGATAGCACTTCAGGAAGTTGCTCATCCAAAATACAATGAACATGTCCATACAGTTTGATTCTACTTGCTGAATCACCTAAAAGTATACAGTTGATGATAAATAAGTTAAACGAATATTGCAATTTTGGGTACCTTATTATAAATCTGGATAAATAGAAAGTTATGATAGCAGGATGTACGAGAGGAAGATGTTCACAAAGAGAGAAATGGTGTTGGGGTCTAGTGAATCAAAAGCTACAAATAACTTGGAATAGATGTGACTCCAACCTACAATATTAAACAACATCTCGCATCAAATCTTGTCCCAACAAAAACTGCAAATAATATTGGGTGGACTCTACTATTCAGAGACATAGATTTTGAACATCAACTTCTTGCCTGGGTTGATTGTATTGACATAATCCAAGGATTTAACAACCATATAGAAAACGAAAGACCCCAGAGTGCACAAGTGTATAACGACTTCAAATGTGTGCTACTGTCTGAAAATAGCTAGTGATCGGGCTAGCTGCCCAATACACACTCCGAAACGTTTTTATCTCAGAACCTTTACAGAACTTATTAAAGTAATTTTAAATCCTACATTTAATTTGTATAGCAACAAATGAAAATAAAATTCTTAAGAAAAAAAATCTGAGAAATCAAATGCGAGATGTAGAATTTAACTTACAGAGTTTCCAACCGATGCAAATGAGATTCTTGGCATATGATGATTAAAAAATATACCACCAGTTTCAGTGTTTACCAAATTCAGTACCGGCATTTTGCAAACGAGGTCTGTCCGAAATGTACTGACAAATTTTTGTATCTTTTCTTGTAATTGGTGGCACCATTCCAAGAAAACACTCAAATGAATGCACAGGTTTAGTACCAACAGACTAAAGGACCCATAGTTTGCCAACAAGTGAGGACTATCTTTCCCAAGGACTGAGAACAATAAGCAGCAGTGAACCTACCTCCATCGAAGACCAATGGTGTGCTGTGAAAAATGTGGTGAAAGTATAGTCGGTCGAGCACAAGAAAGAAATAGTTCTTGACTATCCGCAGAAACCTGGAAAAAGATCGACGAAAGAAAACAACTTCGAGCTCTCATCGCAGCTACTTAAGCAGCAGAAAGAAATGAGCTAGAGTCTACGTATCGTATGAAGACGAGAGAAGTTTACCGTAGCGTGAGACGTGACAAGCGTAACTACATCAACGCATTAGCTGAAGAAGCAGAAGGGGCCGCAAATCGGTGTGCCAGCAGAACTGTATACAAATCCCAAAAACAACACCTGGTGAAAGATGTATATGGTTCCCTGCTCCATTCGGATGAGGTGGAATAAACACTTCGCTTCTGCATTAAACCGTGTGTTGCGCATCCTATACCTGATGACACGTCCGAACCAACAAATGCCCGAATTCGCTCCACACCTCCCAGTAGAGAGTAGAGATGGATTAAAACACTGAAAAACAATAAGGCGGTAGGACTGGACGGTATTCCTGCAGAGCTCTTACAAGCAGCACCAACGACATCAACTCAGAGAGTTGAGCCTGGAAATCTGAGTGCTTCCCAAAGGAGTGGAAAAACGGAATGACCGTCAAGCTCCAAAAGAAAGCAGATTTGATGCAGTGTGAAAACTGGAAATGGTGGAATTCAATGGAGTCTGACATCCCAACTAAAACATCTGGACTACGCGGACGACGTATGCTTACTCAAGGGAGGAGAAAGAAGCAGACATCGTGGGACTGAAAATTCACACGGCAAAAACACAAATGATCAGCCTCGGACGAAACTCATCCGTGCAAGACAATATTTCTGGACAACCGGTAGAGAAAGTAGAAGAATTCCAGTCGCCAAAGGCGGAACCGAACAAGACGTCGACAGTCGTATTAAAAAGGCAAAGGTGGCTTTCGGAATGCTGTCCAAAATGTGGACAAATAATGCTATAAGCTTAAAGACCAAGCTGAAAGAGTTCCAGAAACCGTACACAATGGCACGTAGGAGTAGTGAAGGCCTATGCCCTTAAGGGGATAACAACGGACTCATTAAGGTCTGAGGACCTAAATATGTATGCATGCAGTATTTGTATATTCAATTAAATATATATACCTTACGGAATTTAAAAATACACAATATTCCAATAAAAGAATGTACATACCTGAGATAACAATTTATGATGGATGAAGGCCAGGAACAGATCGAGTTGCGACAGAATTTTACAAAAATGCACCAATTTAATTTATTCGGAAAATATGCCAGTTTCAACCACATTTTTAATACGGCACAGGTACCTGCCCTCTTCAAAGAAGCTCTGGTATTTCCGATACATAAGAAAGGAGACGCAAATGGTCCAACAAATTATAGATGTATCTTATTTACAAATTCCTTACCAAAAATCTTTACAGCAGTGCTTCTCTTGATGAATCGAAAGTTATGAGAAATGGTATTGCGGTCGAGTAAATATTGAAAATTATTTTTAAAAAAATCTTTATTCTGTAATTGCCGGGTAATATAATTAATCTATCAGTTTCTTTACTTCGGTTAATATAAAAAGAATAAGTGTCGGGTGTGATGATGTAGATAAACAAACATTAACGAAAAGTTTTAACTTCAATTAAATAAAAAAAAACCTAGATAACATGTAAAAAAGAGAAAAATAGAAACCTATTTGTTAAATAAGTTTTGTTTGTGTGTAGTAACAGCAATAAAAAGGTATATAGGAAAAAAGTAACGATTTTACATTTTTTTTTTCTAAAAAGAAAGGCTCAACAAAAATTAAGAAATACTCCTCCTCGCTCGCTTCGATTGTGTTTATTTACTGCACTGCTTTCAATTCAACTTCAAACACCAATGTACTGTTTTGTGGGGATCCTTGCGCACCGTAGGCCATATGTGCTGGGCAAGTGATGCGTCTCTTTCCTCTAACCTTCATGCCTACTACACCAACAATACAACAATACACCCTTGCTGACTTTGCCGCGACCCAAACCAAACTTGAATGGACCGCCTTGTTTGAGACTGGCAAATACTTTGTTGTTTAACTTGAGACGACCTTCATAACAGACGTCCGCCCTTTTGCCTGTTTTTGCCACGGGTCACCACACACCACCTCCCTTTTGCTTTTGGGCTCCTTGTTGTTGCCTTCTTTCTTGTCTTTTTTCTGCTTGCCCTCTTTCTTTTGTGGTTCGACGCCGTTTTGCTTGGGCTTCACTCGTCTTCACTTTCAACTTCTTCCTTATCATCGTCGTCGTCGTCCTCTTCTTCATCATCATCGCATCTGGCTCACCATTGAAATCGTTGGACTCTACTATTCAGAGGCACTCCGAATCGTTTTTATCTCGAAACCATTCCAGAACTTATTTAAGTCATTTTAAATCCTACATTTTATTTGTTAGCAACAAATAAAAATAAATTTCAAGAAAAAAAAAATCTGAGAAATCAATATGGTAGAGTACAAAATTTAACTTACCAGTCTCCAACCGATGCAAATGAGATTCTTGGCATATTAGATTACAAATTATATACCAATTTCTGCGTTTAACAAATTCAGTGGCTTGGTGCTCACATTAAAAATTACATTGGTACCGGCATTTTGCAAATAAGGTCTGTCCGAAATGTACTGACAAATTTTTGTATCTTGTCTTGTAATTGGTGTTTAAACACGAGACGTGCCACCTGTCCAACGACAGGCAAGCAACTTCCATATAGCATGATAAACAGAGAACAAGGTTACTCATTAGATGGGTATTACACGTCGCATGTTTAATTGCGCATGTATGAAGTGCAAAAGAGAAAAAAGAATAAAATTGTATGAATTTTGTATATCCGGAAATGTAATACAGGTCTTAGGTCTTTGACATTTTTTCTCTGACGCCAGTCATCTTTCTCAGCCCGAACGTCCGATCAGTTTTGGATTTGGAGAAGGCATTTTTGTATTGAAAACAACAACAATGCAACAGAAATTTACTACAACAAAATGCCTTCTCCAAATCCAAAACAAGGTATACTCATTAGATTTTTGACAGCTTTTTTTGTGACTTCTCATAGGCAGTTCGTCCGAACGTCAGTTTTGGATTTGGAGAAGACATTTTTTAATTGAAAACAACAAAACAACAACAAATTTGTTAGGAACATTAAAGGCTTCCAAATTAATTTAATTTTAATCACTAATAGATGTGATATTTGATATTTAAAAAAAAAAAATTAAGACAAAAAGTGAACAAAAAAAAGACTTCACTAAATGTCGCTTATTATTTATGTGTTTGAACAAAAAGAAAATGCACTTAAATTATAGAAAATATTAAAACAAACAACGTGTAATTTTATTTTTGCCAACGTAACATGTTAGAGTCGAGATATTTGCCAAAAACTAAATTTTGCTTATGTTTTCGATAGGACATGCATGTGCTCAAGCTGGGGTACCTCGACTTTTATTAGTCGTGAAGAGTTTGTTTTTTCTTAAAATTGTGGGGAATGAATAGAACTAATAAATTAGTAAAAACAATGTATACCACAATATTAGATTTTGTTGATATAATTACGAAAAAGTGTAATTTTAAAACGAAGAACTGACTTTGACTAGCTGCATTTTTGTACGGATGTATTTGAACCAAAAGAAATTGCACTTTATTGAAAGAAAATATTATCATGATCCATTTGATTTTTAGTTTTTGGCGTCATGGCATAATGGAAGCGAAATATTAGCAAAAAACAAAAAAATGCATTTTTGTGTATAACTTTGGTAAGAAGAGATGTCAGGTGGCGCTAATTTGCAAATAAACTCCTATCGGCCCATGAAAAAATAACTGACAGTGCCTCTCCGCGCAAGGTCAAATTACGGATTAACTGATCTAATGTCGTTCTTATTGAATAGAATAGGGAATTCAACAAATGTTGATAAACGTTTGCAATTGCGTAACAGCCAAGCAAAGACAAATATGTATTGAGTAAAAACAAAAACGAGTATCTACAACAAACTGCACGTAAACTGGCAATATAGAGAAACCCAATTGAGGCAGTTACAAATTTTAAAAGGTTAAGGACACAAATGTGGAAACAACATTAATGGAATCATATTGAGATAGCACTCCAGGAAGTTGCTCATCCAAAATACAATGAACATGTCCATACAGTTTGATTCTACTTGCTGAATCACCTAAAAGTTTAAAAAAGTTTAAAGATGTTCACAAAGAGAGAAATGGTATTGGGGTCTAGTGAATATTGAAGTGGTCAAAAGCTACAAATAACTTGGAATAGATGTGACTCCAACCTACAATATTAAACAACATCTCGCATCAAATCTTGTCCCAACAAAAACTGCAAATAATATTGGGTGGACTCTACTATTCAGAGACATAGATTTTGAACATCAACTTCTTGCCTGGGTTGATTGTATTGACATAATCCAAGGATTTAACAACCATATAGAAAACGAAAGACCCCAGGTGCCGCGCACAAGTGTATAACGACTTCAAATGTGTGCTACTGTATGAAAATAGCTAGTGATCGGGCTAGCTGCCCAATACACACTCCGAAACGTTTTTATCTCAGAACTTATTAAAGTAATTTTAAATCCTACATTTAATTTGTATAGCAACAAATGAAAATAAAATTCTTAAGAAAAAAAATCTGAGAAATCAAATGCGAGAGTACAGAATTTAACTTACAGAGTTTCCAACCGATGCAAATGAGATTCTTGGCATATGATGATTAAAAATTATACCACCAGTTTCAGTGTTTACCAAATTCAGTACCGGCATTTTGCAAACGAGGTCTGTCCGAAATGTACTGACAAATTTTTGTATCTTTTCTTGTAATTGGTGGCACCATTCCAAGAAAATACTCGAATGAATGCACAGGTTTAGTACCAACAATAGTTTGCCAACAAGTGAGGACTATCTTTCCCAAGGACTGAGAACAATAAGCAGCAGTGAACCTACCTCCATCGAAGACCAATGGTGTGCTGTGAAAAATGTGGTGAAAGTGTAGTCGGTCGAGCACAAGAAAGAAATAGTTCTTGACTATCCGCAGAAACCTGGAAAAAGATCGACGAAAGAAAACAACTTCGAGCTCTCATCGCAGCTACTTAAGCAGCAGAAAGAAATGAGCTAGAGTCTACGTTACGTATGAAGACGAGAGAAGTTTACCGTAGCGTGAGACGTGACAAGCGTAACTACATCAACGCATTAGCTGAAGAAGCAGAAGAGGCCGCAAATCGGTGTGCCAGCAGAACTGTATACAAATCCCAAAAACAACACCTGGTGAAAGATGTATATGGTTCCCTGCTCCATTCGGATGAGGTGGAATAAACACTTCGCTTCTGCATTAAACCGTGTGTTGCGCATCCTATACCTGATGACACGTCCGAACCAACAAATGCCCGAATTCGCTCCACACCTCCCAGTAGAGAGTAGAGATGGATTAAAACACTGAAAAACAATAAGGCGGTAGGACTGGACGGTATTCCTGCAGAGCTCTTACAAGCAGCACCAACGACATCAACTCAGAGAGTTGAGCCTGGAACTCTGAGTGCTTCCCAAAGGAGTGGAAAAACGGAATGACCGTCAAGCTCCAAAAGAAAGCAGATTTGATGCAGTGTGAAAACTGGAAATGGTGGAATTCAATGGAGTCTGACATCCCAACTAAAACATCTGGTCTACGCGGACGACGTATGCTTACTCAAGGGAGGAGAAAGAAGCAGACATCGTGGGACTGAAAATTCACACGGCAAAAACACAAATGATCAGCCTCGGACGAAACTCATCCGTTCCGCCAAAGGCGGAACCGAACAAGACGTCGACAGTCGTATTAAAAAGGCAAAGGTGGCTTTCGGAATGCTGTCCAAAATGTGGACAAATAATGCTATAAGCTTAAAGACCAAGCTGGAAGAGTTCCAGAAACCGTACACAATGGCACGTAGGAGTAGTGAAGGCCTATGCCCTTAAGGGGATAACAACGGACTCATTAAGGTCTGAGGACCTAAATATGTATGCATGCAGTATTTGTATATTCAATTAAATATATATACCTTACGGAATTTAAAAATACACAATATTCCAATAAAAGAATGTACATACCTGAGATAACAATTTATGATGGATGAAGGCCAGGAACAGATCGAGTTGCGACAGAATTTTACAAAAATGCACCAATTTAATTTATTCGGAAAATATGCCAGTTTCAACCACATTTTTAATACGGCACAGGTACCTGCCCTCTTCAAAGAAGCTCTGGTATTTCCGATACATAAGAAAGGAGACGCAAATGGTCCAACAAATTATAGATGTATCTTATTTACAAATTCCTTACCAAAAATCTTTACAGCAGTGCTTCTCTTGATGAATCGAAAGTTATGAGAAATGGTATTGCGGTCGAGTAAATATTGAAAATTATTTTTAAAAAAATCTTTATTCTGTAATTGCCGGGTAATATAATTAATCTATCAGTTTCTTTACTTCGGTTAATATAAAAAGAATAAGTGTCGGGTGTGATGATGTAGATAAACAAACATTAACGAAAAGTTTTAACTTCAATTAAATAAAAAAAACCTAGATAACATGTAAAAAAGAGAAAAATAGAAACCTATTTGTTAAATAAGTTTTGTTTGTGTTGTAGTAACAGCAATAAAAAGGTATATAGGAAAAAAGTAACGATTTTACATTTTTTTTTTCTAAAAAGAAAGGCTCAACAAAAATTAAGAAATACTCCTCCTCGCTCGCTTCGATTGTGTTTATTTACTGCAATGCTTTCAATTCAACTTCAAACACCAATGTACTGTTTTGTGGGGATCCTTGCGCACCGTAGGCCATATGTGCTGGGCGTCTCTTTCCTCTAACCTTCATGCCTACTACACCAACAATACAACAATACACCCTTGCTGACTTTGCCGCGACCCAAACCAAACTTGAATGGACCGCCTTGTTTGAGACTGGCAAATACTTTGTTGTTTAACTTGAGACGACCTTCATAACAGACGTCCGCCCTTTTGCCTGTTTTTGCCACGGGTCACCACACACCACCTCCCTTTTGCTTTTGGGCTCCTTGTTGTTGCCTTCTTTCTTGTCTTTTTTCTGCTTGCCCTCTTTCTTTTGTGGTTCGACGCCGTTTTGCTTGGGCTTCACTCGTCTTCACTTTCGACTTCTTCCTTATCATCGTCGTCGTCGTCCTCTTCTTCGTCATCATCGCATCTGGCTCACCATTGAAATCGTTGGACTCTACTATTCAGAGGCACTCCGAATCGTTTTTATCGCGAAACCATTCTAGAACTTATTTAAGTCATTTTAAATCCTACATTTTATTTGTTAGCAACAAATAAAAATAAATTTCAAGAAAAAAAAATCTGAGAAATCAATATGGAAGAGTATAAAATTTAACTTACCAGTCTCCAACCGATGCAAATGAGATTCTTGGCATATTAGATTACAAATTATATACCAATTTCTGCGTTTAACAAATTCAGTGGCTTGGTGCTCACATTAAAAATTACATTGGTACCGGCATTTTGCAAATAAAGTCTGTCCGAAATGTACTGACAAATTTTTGTATCTTGTCTTGTAATTGGTGTTTAAACACGAGACGTGCCACCTGTCCAACGACAGGCAAGCAACTTCCATATAGCATGATAAACAGAGAACAAGGTTACTCATTAGATGGGTATTACACGTCGCATGTTTAATTGCGCATGTATGAAGTGCAAAAGAGAAAAAAGAATAAAATTGTATGAATTTTGTATATCCGGAAATGTAATACAGGTCTTAGGTCTTTGACATTTTTTCTCTGACGCCAGTCATCTTTCTCAGCCCGAACGTCCGATCAGTTTTGGATTTGGAGAAGGCATTTTTGTATTGAAAACAACAACAATGCAACAGAAATTCACTACAACAAAATGCCTTCTCCAAATCCAAAACAAGGTATACTCATTAGATTTTTGACAGCTTTTTTTGTGACTTCTCATAGGCAGTTCGTCCGAACGTCAAAATTTGTTAGGAACATTAAAGGCTTCCAAATTAATTTAATTTTAATCACTAATAGATGTGATATTTGATATTTAAAAAAAAATTAAGACAAAAAGTGAACAAAAAGACTTCACTAAATGTCGCTTCTAATTTATGTGTTTGAACAAAAACGAAAATGCACTCAAATTATAGAAAATATTAAAACGAACAACGTGTAATTTTATTTTTGCCAACGCAACATGTTAGAGTCGAGATATTTGCCAAAAATTAAATTTTGCTTATGTTTTCGATAGGACATGCATGTGCTCAAGCTGGGGTACCTCGACTTTTATTAGTCGTGAAGAGTTTGTTTTTTCTTAAAATTGTGGGGAATGAATAGAACTAATGAATTAGTAAAAACAATGTATACCACAATATTAGATTTTGTTGATATAATTACGAAAAAGTGTAATTTTAAAACGAAGAACTGACTTTGACTAGCTGCATTTTTGTACGGATGTATTTGAACCAAAAGAAATTGCACTTTATTGAAAGAAAATATTATCATGATCCATTTGATTTTTAGTTTTTGGCTTCATGGCATACCGGAAGCGAAATATTAGCAAAAAACAAAAAAAATGCATTTTTGTGTATAACTTTGGTAAGAAGAGATGTCAGGTGGTGCAAATTTGCAAATAGACTCCTATCGGCCCATGAAAAAATAACTGACAGTGCCTCTCCGCGCAAGGTCAAATTACCGATTAACTGATCTAATGTCGTTCTTATTGAATAGAATAGGGAATTCAACAAATGTTGATAAACGTTTGCAATTGCGTAACAGCCAAGCAATGACAAATATGTATTGAGTAAAAACAAAAACGAGTATCTACAACAAACTGCACGTAAACTGGCAACATAGAGAAACCCAATTGAGGCAGTTACAAATTTTAAAAGGTTAAGGACACAAATGTGGAAACAACATTAATGGAATCATATTGAGATAGCACTTCAGGAAGTTGCTCATCCAAAATACAATGAACATGTCCATACAGTTTGATTCTACTTGCTGAATCACCTAAAAGTTTACAGTTGATGATAAATAAGTTAAACGAATATTGCAATTTTGGGTACCTTATTATAAATCTGGATAAATAGAAAGTTATGATAGCAGGATGTACGAGAGGAAGATGTTCACAAAGAGAGAAATGGTGTTGGGGTCTAGTGAATCAAAAGCTACAAATAACTTGGAATAGATGTGACTCCAACCTACAATATTAAACAACATCTCGCATCAAATCTTGTCCCAACAAAAACTGCAAATAATATTGGGTGGACTCTACTATTCAGAGACATAGATTTTGAACATCAACTTCTTGCCTGGGTTGATTGTATTGACATAATCCAAGGATTTAACAACCATATAGAAAACGAAAGACCCCAGAGTGCACAAGTGTATAACGACTTCAAATGTGTGCTACTGTCTGAAAATAGCTAGTGATCGGGCTAGCTGCCCAATACACACTCCGAAACGTTTTTATCTCAGAACCTTTACAGAACTTATTAAAGTAATTTTAAATCCTACATTTAATTTGTATAGCAACAAATGAAAATAAAATTCTTAAGAAAAAAAATCTGAGAAATCAAATGCGAGAGTACAGAATTTAACTTACAGAGTTTCCAACCGATGCAAATGAGATTCTTGGCATATGATGATTAAAAAATATACCACCAGTTTCAGTGTTTACCAAATTCAGTACCGGCATTTTGCAAACGAGGTCTGTCCGAAATGTACTGACAAATTTTTGTATCTTTTCTTGTAATTGGTGGCACCATTCCAAGAAAACACTCAAATGAATGCACAGGTTTAGTACCAACAGACTAAAGGACCCATAGTTTGCCAACAAGTGAGGACTATCTTTCCCAAGGACTGAGAACAATAAGCAGCAGTGAACCTACCTCCATCGAAGACCAATGGTGTGCTGTGAAAAATGTGGTGAAAGTATAGTCGGTCGAGCACAAGAAAGAAATAGTTCTTGACTATCCGCAGAAACCTGGAAAAAGATCGACGAAAGAAAACAACTTCGAGCTCTCATCGCAGCTACTTAAGCAGCAGAAAGAAATGAGCTAGAGTCTACGTATCGTATGAAGACGAGAGAAGTTTACCGTAGCGTGAGACGTGACAAGCGTAACTACATCAACGCATTAGCTGAAGAAGCAGAAGGGGCCGCAAATCGGTGTGCCAGCAGAACTGTATACAAATCCCAAAAACAACACCTGGTGAAAGATGTATATGGTTCCCTGCTCCATTCGGATGAGGTGGAATAAACACTTCGCTTCTGCATTAAACCGTGTGTTGCGCATCCTATACCTGATGACACGTCCGAACCAACAAATGCCCGAATTCGCTCCACACCTCCCAGTAGAGAGTAGAGATGGATTAAAACACTGAAAAACAATAAGGCGGTAGGACTGCACGGTATTCCTGCACAGCTCTTACAAGCAGCACCAACGACATCAACTCAGAGAGTTGAGCCTGGAACTCTGAGTGCTTCCCAAAGGAGTGGAAAAACGGAATGACCGTCAAGCTCCAAAAGAAAGCAGATTTGATGCAGTGTGAAAACTGGAAATGGTGGAATTCAATGGAGTCTGACATCCCAACTAAAACATCTGGACTACGCGGACGACGTATGCTTACTCAAGGGAGGAGAAAGAAGCAGACATCGTGGGACTGAAAATTCACACGGCAAAAACACAAATGATCAGCCTCGGACGAAACTCATCCGTGCAAGACAATATTTCTGGACAACCGGTAGAGAAAGTATAAGACTTCCAGTCGCCAAAGGCGGAACCGAACAAGACGTCGACAGTCGTATTAAAAAGGCAAAGGTGGCTTTCGGAATGCTGTCCAAAATGTGGACAAATAATGCTATAAGCTTAAAGACCAAGCTGAAAGAGTTCCAGAAACCGTACACAATGGCACGTAGGAGTAGTGAAGGCCTATGCCCTTAAGGGGATAACAACGGACTCATTAAGGTCTGAGGACCTAAACATGTATGCATGCAGTATTTGTATATTCAATTAAATATATATACCTTATGGAATTTAAAAATACACAATATTCCAATAAAAGAATGTACATACCTGAGATAACAATTTATGATGGATGAAGGCCAGGAACAGATCGAGTTGCGACAGAATTTTACAAAAATGCACCAATTTAATTTATTCGGAAAATATGCCAGTTTCAACCACATTTTTAATACGGCACAGGTACCTGCCCTCTTCAAAGAAGCTCTGGTATTTCCGATACATAAGAAAGGAGACGCAAATGATCCAACAAATTATAGATGTATCTTATTTACAAATTCCTTACCAAAAATCTTTACAGCAGTGCTTCTCTTGATGAATCGAAAGTTATGAGAAATGGTATTGCGGTCGAGTAAATATTGAAAATTATTTTTAAAAAAATCTTTATTCTGTAATTGCCGGGTAATATAATTAATCTATCAGTTTCTTTACTTCGGTTAATATAAAAAGAATAAGTGTCGGGTGTGATGATGTAGATAAACAAACATTAACGAAAAGTTTTAACTTCAATTAAATAAAAAAAAAATGTCAAAAATTAAATGTAAAAAAGAGAAAAATAGAAACCTATTTGTTAAATAAGTTTTGTTTGTGTTGTAGTAACAGCAATAAAAAGGTATATAGGAAAAAAGTAACGATTTTACATTTTTTTTTTCTAAAAAGAAAGGCTCAACAAAAATTAAGAAATACTCCTCCTCGCTCGCTTCGATTGTGTTTATTTACTGCACTGCTTTCAATTCAACTTCAAACACCAATGCACTGTTTTGTGGGGATCCTTGCGCACCGTAGGCCATATGTGCTGGGCAAGTGATGCGTCTCTTTCCTCTAACCTTCATGCCTACTACACCAACAATACAACAATACACCCTTGCTGACTTTGCCGCGACCCAAACCAAACTTGAATGGACCGCCTTGTTTGAGACTGGCAAATACTTTGTTGTTTAACTTGAGACGACCTTCATAACAGACGTCCGCCCTTTTGCCTGTTTTTGCCACGGGTCACCACACACCACCTCCCTTTTGCTTTTGGGCTCCTTGTTGTTGCCTTCTTTCTTGTCTTTTCTCTGCTTGCCCTCTTTCTTTTGTGGTTCGACGCCGTTTTGCTTGGGCTTCACTCGTCTTCACTTTCGACTTCTTCCTTATCATCGTCGTCGTCGTCCTCTTCTTCGTCATCATCGCATCTGGCTCACCATTGAAATCGTTGGACTCTACTATTCAGAGGCACTCCGAATTGTTTTTATCTCGAAACCATTCCAGAACTTATTTAAGTCATTTTAAATCCTACATTTTATTTGTTAGCAACAAATAAAAATAAATTTCAAGAAAAAAAAAATCTGAGAAATCAGTATGGAAGAGTATAAAATTTAACTTACCACAGTCTCCAACCGATGCAAATGAGATTCTTGGCATATTAGATTACAAATTATATACCAATTTCTGCGTTTAACAAATTCAGTGGCTTGGTGCTCACATTAAAAATTACATTGGTACCGGCATTTTGCAAATAAGGTCTGTCCGAAATGTACTGACAAATTTTTGTATCTTGTCTTGTAATTGGTGTTTAAACCAGGGTTGTGAGATTTCTAATTAAAAAATCAATAAGCTAAAAGCTCCTTTTGGAATTATGAATTGAATGAGATTCAATTGACAAGATCTTTTGAATATACGAATTAAATAAAATTCAATTCCTAAGTCCTTTATGACTTGTGAATTAAGAAAAGGTTTAATTCAGAAGCTCTTAAGGATTTACGAATCAAAAATAATTAAATTCACAAGCTAGTTGTAAATTGTGAATTGAAAAAGTATTCATTTCACAAGCTCTTGTTGATTTACGAATTGGATTAGATTCAATTCATAAGCTTTTTGTGAATTGTGAATTTGGAAAATATTCAATTCACAAGCTCTCATTGACTTATGAATTTAAACGTAATTTAATTCACAAGCTAGTTTTGATTTATGAATTTAAAAACGATTCAATTCACAAGCTAGTGAAAAATCGCAAAAATCGGTTACCTCATTCGATTTCTGTCGAACGATGGTCAAAAAATTGATATTATGTGATAACCTCATTGAAATATGTCAAAAAATCATCTTTGTATTGCAAGAATATAAAGATGATTATGAAACGGACAACGAAACAGATATTCTAGATTCTAGATATCTAGATATTGTGAGATAGTAAGTATAAACAACTCTACAAAACGTTTAAAAAATTTTAATAAGAATTGTAATTCCAGTGATTTTGAGTACTTGTGTAGCAGGAACACTAACACTCCATATTGCAGCTTAACCTGTTTTATTTATTTATTATTACCTATGCAACTTAAAACAAAACAAATTTAGTTTGGTTTGTTTCCTATTTTTCACATTTGTTCGTTTTATTCGTTATATATGTATTAAATATAAAATAATTTTGTTATTAATAAAGTTGAATACAAAAATATTTTTTGCTTTTATTCAATTCATGACTGTAAGGTGTCTTTCAGACGATTCGAATTAAATTTAAGTAAGAAACATGAAACATGTGATACATTTCATAACATATAACACATGAAATACTTGCATCTTTATCATTACAGGCACTTTTTTCTTTTATTCATTAAGAGCTTATGAATTGTTTTTTTGTGCAATTCATAAGTCAAACCAAATCCCTAAGAGCTTGTGAATTGAATTTTTTTCCAATTCAGAAGTCAGAAAGAGCTTATGAATTAAATCCCATATCCAATTCACAAATCAAAACTAGCTTGTGAATTGAATCATTTCTCAATTCACAAGTCAAAACTAGCTTGTGAATTGAATCGTTTTTAAATTCATAAATCAAAACTAGCTTGTGAATTAAATTACGTTTAAATTCATAAGTCAATAAGAGCTTGTGAATTGAATGTTTTCAAAATTCACAATTCACAAAGAGCTTATGAATTGAATCTAATCCAAATCATAAATCAACAAGAGCTTGTGAATTAAATATATTTCCAATTAAATATTAAAAACTAGCTTGTGAATTATATTATTTTTAATTCAAGAATCCTTGAAGAGCTTGTGAGTTGAATCGTATTTTAATTCACAAGCCTTTTATTGACTTTAGAATTAAACGAGGGCTTAAGCTAAAAAATAGCTTAAGCTTTTGCAACCCTGGTTTAAACACGAGACGTGCCACCTGTCCAACGACAGGCAAGCAACTTCCATATAGCATGATAAACAGAGAACAAGGTTACTCATTAGATGGGTATTACACGTCGCATGTTTAGTTGCGCATGTATGAAGTGCAAAAGAGAAAAAAGAATAAAATTGTATGAATTTTGTATTTCCGGAAATGTAATACAGGTCTTAGGTCTTTGACATTTTTTCTGTGACGCCAGTCATCTTTCTCAGCCCGAACGTCCGATCAGTTTTGGATTTGGAGAAGGCATTTTTGTATTGAAAACAACAACAATGCAACAGAAATTTACTATAACAAAATGCCTTCTCCAAATCCAAAACAAGGTATACTCATTAGATTTTTGACAGCTTTTTTTGTGACTTCTCATAGGCAGTTCGTCCGAACGTCAGTTTTGGATTTGGAGAAGACATTTTTTAATTGAAAACAACAAAACAACAACAAATTTGTTAGGAACATTAAAGGCTTCCAAATTAATTTAATTTTAATCACTAATAGATGTGATATTTGATATTTAAAAAAAATTAAGACAAAAAGTGAACAAAAAGACTTCACTTAATGTCGCTTCTAATTTATGTGTTTGAACAAAAACGAAAATGCACTCAAATTATAGAAAATATTAAAACGAACAACGTGTAATTTTATTTTTGCCAACGCAACATGTTAGAGTCGAGATATTTGCCAAAAACTAAATTTTGCTTATGTTTTCGATAGGACATGCATGTGCTCAAGCTGGGATACCTCGACTTTTATTAGTCGTGAAGAGTTTGTTTTTTCTTAAAATTGTGGGGAATGAATAGAACTAATAAATTAGTAAAAACAATGTATACCACAATATTAGATTTTGTTGATATAATTACGAAAAAGTGTAATTTTAAAACGAAGAACTGACTTTGACTAGCTGCATTTTTGTACGGATGTATTTGAACCAAAAGAAATTGCACTTTATTGAAAGAAAATATTATCATGATCCATTCGATTTTTAGTTTTTGGCGTCATGGCATACCGGAAGCGAAATATTAGCAAAAAACAAAAAAATGCATTTTTGTGTATAACTTTGGTAAGAAGAGATGTCAGGTGGCGCTAATTTGCAAATAAACTCCTATCGGCCCATGAAAAAATAACTGACAGTGCCTCTCCGCGCAAGGTCAAATTACGGATTAACTGATCTAATGTCGTTCTTATTGAATAGAATAGGGAATTCAACAAATGTTGATAAACGTTTGCAATTGCATAACAGCCAAGCAAAGACAAATATGTATTGAGTAAAAACAAAAACGAGTATCTACAACAAACTGCACGTAAACTGGCAACATAGAGAAACCCAATTGAGGCAGTTACAAATTTTAAAAGGTTAAGGACACAAATGTGGAAACAACATTAATGGAATCATATTGAGATAGCACTTCAGGAAGTTGCTCATCCAAAATACAATGAACATGTCCATACAGTTTGATTCTACTTGCTGAATCACCTATAAGTTTACAGTTGATGATAAATAAGTTAAACGAATATTGCAATTTGGGGTACCTTATTATAAATCTGGATAAATAGAAAGTTATGATAGCAGGATGTACGAGAGGAAGATGTTCACAAAGAGAGAAATGGTATTGGGGTCTAGTGAATCAAAAGCTACAAATAACTTGGAATAGATGTGACTCCAACCTACAATATTAAACAACATCTCGCATCAAATCTTGTCCCAACAAAAACTGCAAATAATATTGGGTGGACTCTACTATTCAGAGACATAGATTTTGAACATCAACTTCTTGCCTGGGTTGATTGTATTGACATAATCCAAGGATTTAACAACCATATAGAAAACGAAAGACCCCAGGTGCCGCGCACAAGTGTATAACGACTTCAAATGTGTGCTACTGTATGAAAATAGCTAGTGATCGGGCTAGCTGCCCAATACACACTCCGAAACGTTTTTATCTCAGAACTTATTAAAGTAATTTTAAATCCTACATTTAATTTGTATAGCAACAAATGAAAATAAAATTCTTAAGAAAAAAAATCTGAGAAATCAAATGCGAGAGTATAGAATTTAACTTACAGAGTTTCCAACCGATGCAAATGAGATTCTTGGCATATGATGATTAAAAATTATACCACCAGTTTCAGTGTTTACCAAATTCAGTACCGGCATTTTGCAAACGAGGTCTGTCCGAAATGTACTGACAAATTTTTGTATCTTTTCTTGTAATTGGTGGCACCATTCCAAGAAAACACTCGAATGCCCAGGTTTAATACCAACAGACTAAAGGACCCATAGTTCGCCAACAAGTAGGGGACTATCTTTCACAAGGACTGAGAACAATAAGCAGCAGTGAACCTACCTCCATCGAAGACCAATGGTGTGCTGTGAAAAATGTGGTGAAAGTATAGTCGGTCGAGCACAAGAAAGAAATAGTTCTTGACTATCCGCAGAAACCTGGAAAAAGATCGACGAAAGAAAACAACTTCGAGCTCTCATCGCAGCTACTTAAGCAGCAGAAAGAAATGAGCTAGAGTCTACGTATCGTATGAAGACGAGAGAAGTTTACCGTAGCGTGAGACGTGACAAGCGTAACTACATCAACGCATTAGCTGAAGAAGCAGAAGAGGCCGCAAATCGGTGTGCCAGCAGAACTGTATACAAATCCCAAAAATAACACCTGGTGAAAGATGTATATGGTTCCCTGCTCCATTCGGATGAGGTGGAATAAACACTTCGCTTCTGCATTAAACCGTGTGTTGCGCATCCTATACCTGATGACACGTCCGAACCAACAAATGCCCGAATTCGCTCCACACCTCCCAGTAGAGAGTAGAGATGGATTAAAACACTGAAAAACAATAAGGCGGTAGGACTGGACGGTATTCCTGCAGAGCTCTTACAAGCAGCACCAACGACATCAACTCAGAGAGTTGAGCCTGGAACTCTGAGTGCTTCCCAAAGGAGTGGAAAAACGGAATGACCGTCAAGCTCCAAAAGAAAGCAGATTTGATGCAGTGTGAAAACTGGAAATGGTGGAATTCAATGGAGTCTGACATCCCAACTAAAACATCTGGACTACGCGGACGACGTATGCTTACTCAAGGGAGGAGAAAGAAGCAGACATCGTGGGACTGAAAATTCACACGGCAAAAACACAAATGATCAGCCTCGGACGAAACTCATCCGTGCAAGACAATATTTCTGGACAACCGGTAGAGAAGTAGACGACTTCCAGTCGCCAAAGGCGGAACCGAACAAGACGTCGACAGTCGTATTAAAAAGGCAAAGGTGGCTTTCGGAATGCTGTCCAAAATGTGGACAAATAATGCTATAAGCTTAAAGACCAAGCTGAAAGAGTTCCAGAAACCGTACACAATGGCACGTAGGAGTAGTGAAGGCCTATGCCCTTAAGGGGATAACAACGGACTCATTAAGGTCTGAGGACCTAAACATGTATGCATGCAGTATTTGTATATTCAATTAAATATATATACCTTATGGAATTTAAAAATACACAATATTCCAATAAAAGAATGTACATACCTGAGATAACAATTTATGATGGATGAAGGCCAGGAACAGATCGAGTTGCGACAGAATTTTACAAAAATGCACCAATTTAATTTATTCGGAAAATATGCCAGTTTCAACCACATTTTTAATACGGCAGAGGTACCTGCCCTCTTCAAAGAAGCTCTGGTATTTCCGATACATAAGAAAGGAGACGCAAATGATCCAACAAATTATAGATGTATCTTATTTACAAATTCCTTACCAAAAATCTTTACAGCAGTGCTTCTCTTGATGAATCGAAAGTTATGAGAAATGGTATTGCGGTCGAGTAAATATTGAAAATTATTTTTAAAAAAATCTTTATTCTGTAATTGCCGGGTAATATAATTAATCTATCAGTTTCTTTACTTCGGTTAATATAAAAAGAATAAGTGTCGGGTGTGATGATGTAGATAAACAAACATTAACGAAAAGTTTTAACTTCAATTAAATAAAAAAAAATGTCAAAAATTAAATGTAAAAAAGAGAAAAATAGAAACCTATTTGTTAAATAAGTTTTGTTTGTGTTGTAGTAACAGCAATAAAAAGGTATATAGGAAAAAAGTAACGATTTTACATTTTTTTTTTCTAAAAAGAAAGGCTCAACAAAAATTAAGAAATACTCCTCCTCGCTCGCTTCGATTGTGTTTATTTACTGCAATGCTTTCAATTCAACTTCAAACACCAATGTACTGTTTTGTGGGGATCCTTGCGCACCGTAGGCCATATGTGCTGGGCAAGTGATGCGTCTCTTTCCTCTAACCTTCATGCCTACTACACCAACAATACAACAATACACCCTTGCTGACTTTGCCGCGACCCAAACCAAACTTGAATGGACCGCCTTGTTTGAGACTGGCAAATACTTTGTTGTTTAACTTGAGACGACCTTCATAACAGACGTCCGCCCTTTTGCCTGTTTTTGCCACGGGTCACCACACACCACCTCCCTTTTGCTTTTGGGCTCCTTGTTGTTGCCTTCTTTCTTGTCTTTTTTCTGCTTGCCCTCTTTCTTTTGTGGTTCGACGCCGTTTTGCTTGGGCTTCACTCGTCTTCACTTTCAACTTCTTCCTTATCATCGTCGTCGTCGTCCTCTTCTTCATCATCATCGCATCTGGCTCACCATTGAAATCGTTGGACTCTACTATTCAGAGGCACTCCGAATCGTTTTTATCTCGAAACCATTCCAGAACTTATTTAAGTCATTTTAAATCCTACATTTTATTTGTTAGCAACAAATAAAAATAAATTTCAAGAAAAAAAAAATCTGAGAAATCAATATGGTAGAGTACAAAATTTAACTTACCAGTCTCCAACCGATGCAAATGAGATTCTTGGCATATTAGATTACAAATTATATACCAATTTCTGCGTTTAACAAATTCAGTGGCTTGGTGCTCACATTAAAAATTACATTGGTACCGGCATTTTGCAAATAAGGTCTGTCCGAAATGTACTGACAAATTTTTGTATCTTGTCTTGTAATTGGTGTTTAAACACGAGACGTGTCACCTGTCCAACGACAGGCAAGCAACTTCCATATAGCATGATAAACAGAGAACAAGGTTACTCATTAGATGGGTATTACACGTCGCATGTTTAATTGCGCATGTATGAAGTGCAAAAGAGAAAAAAGAATAAAATTGTATGAATTTTGTATATCCGGAAATGTAATACAGGTCTTAGGTCTTTGACATTTTTTCTCTGACGCCAGTCATCTTTCTCAGCCCGAACGTCCGATCAGTTTTGGATTTGGAGAAGGCATTTTTGTATTGAAAACAACAACAATGCAACAGAAATTTACTACAACAAAATGCCTTCTCCAAATCCAAAACAAGGTATACTCATTAGATTTTTGACAGCTTTTTTTGTGACTTCTCATAGGCAGTTCGTCCGAACGTCAGTTTTGGATTTGGAGAAGACATTTTTTAATTGAAAACAACAACAAATTTGTTAGGAACATTAAAGGCTTCCAAATTAATTTAATTTTAATCACTAATAGATGTGATATTTGATATTTAAAAAAAAAATTAAGACAAAAAGTGAACAAAAAAAAGACTTCACTAAATGTCGCTTATTATTTATGTGTTTGAACAAAAAGAAAATGCACTTAAATTATAGAAAATATTAAAACAAACAACGTGTAATTTTATTTTTGCCAACGCAACATGTTAGAGTCGAGATATTTGCCAAAAACTAAATTTTGCTTATGTTTTCGATAGGACATGCATGTGCTCAAGCTGGGGTACCTCGACTTTTATTAGTCGTGAAGAGTTTGTTTTTTCTTAAAATTGTGGGGAATGAATAGAACTAATAAATTAGTAAAAACAATGTATACCACAATATTAGATTTTGTTGATATAATTACGAAAAAGTGTAATTTTAAAACGAAGAACTGACTTTGACTAGCTGCATTTTTGTACGGATGTATTTGAACCAAAAGAAATTGCACTTTATTGAAAGAAAATATTATCATGATCCATTTGATTTTTAGTTTTTGGCGTCATGGCATACTGGAAGCGAAATATTAGCAAAAAACAAAAAAATGCATTTTTGTGTATAACTTTGGTAAGAAGAGATGTCAGGTGGCGCTAATTTGCAAATAAACTCCTATCGGCCCATGAAAAAATAACTGACAGTGCCTCTCCGCGCAAGGTCAAATTACGGATTAACTGATCTAATGTCGTTCTTATTGAATAGAATAGGGAATTCAACAAATGTTGATAAACGTTTGCAATTGCGTAACAGCCAAGCAAGGACAAATATGTATTGAGTAAAAACAAAAACGAGTATCTACAACAAACTGCACGTAAACTGGCAACATAGAGAAACCCAATTGAGGCAGTTACAAATTTTAAAAGGTTAAGGACACAAATGTGGAAACAACATTAATGGAATCATATTGAGATAGCACTTCAGGAAGTTGCTCATCCAAAATACAATGAACATGTCCATACAGTTTGATTCTACTTGCTGAATCACCTATAAGTTTACAGTTGATGATAAATAAGTTAAACGAATATTGCAATTTGGGGTACCTTATTATAAATCTGGATAAATAGAAAGTTATGATAGCAGGATGTACGAGAGGAAGATGTTCACAAAGAGAGAAATGGTATTGGGGTCTAGTGAATCAAAAGCTACAAATAACTTGGAATAGATGTGACTCCAACCTACAATATTAAACAACATCTCGCATCAAATCTTGTCCCAACAAAAACTGCAAATAATATTGGGTGGACTCTACTATTCAGAGACATAGATTTTGAACATCAACTTCTTGCCTGGGTTGATTGTATTGACATAATCCAAGGATTTAACAACCATATAGAAAACGAAAGACCCCAGGTGCCGCGCACAAGTGTATAACGACTTCAAATGTGTGCTACTGTATGAAAATAGCTAGTGATCGGGCTAGCTGCCCAATACACACTCCGAAACGTTTTTATCTCAGAACTTATTAAAGTAATTTTAAATCCTACATTTAATTTGTATAGCAACAAATGAAAATAAAATTCTTAAGAAAAAAAATCTGAGAAATCAAATGCGAGAGTATAGAATTTAACTTACAGAGTTTCCAACCGATGCAAATGAGATTCTTGGCATATGAGGATTAAAAATTATACCACCAGTTTCAGTGTTTACCAAATTCAGTACCGGCATTTTGCAAACGAGGTCTGTCCGAAATGTACTGACAAATTTTTGTATCTTTTCTTGTAATTGGTGGCACCATTCCAAGAAAATACTCGAATGAATGCACAGGTTTAGTACCAACAATAGTTTGCCAACAAGTGAGGACTATCTTTCCCAAGGACTGAGAACAATAAGCAGCAGTGAACCTACCTCCATCGAAGACCAATGGTGTGCTGTGAAAAATGTGGTGAAAGTGTAGTCGGTCGAGCACAAGAAAGAAATAGTTCTTGACTATCCGCAGAAACCTGGAAAAAGATCGACGAAAGAAAACAACTTCGAGCTCTCATCGCAGCTACTTAAGCAGCAGAAAGAAATGAGCTAGAGTCTACGTTACGTATGAAGACGAGAGAAGTTTACCGTAGCGTGAGACGTGACAAGCGTAACTACATCAACGCATTAGCTGAAGAAGCAGAAGAGGCCGCAAATCGGTGTGCCAGCAGAACTGTATACAAATCCCAAAAACAACACCTGGTGAAAGATGTATATGGTTCCCTGCTCCATTCGGATGAGGTGGAATAAACACTTCGCTTCTGCATTAAACCGTGTGTTGCGCATCCTATACCTGATGACACGTCCGAACCAACAAATGCCCGAATTCGCTCCACACCTCCCAGTAGAGAGTAGAGATGGATTAAAACACTGAAAAACAATACGGCGGTAGGACTGGACGGTATTCCTGCAGAGCTCTTACAAGCAGCACCAACGACATCAACTCAGAGAGTTGAGCCTGGAACTCTGAGTGCTTCCCAAAGGAGTGGAAAAACGGAATGACCGTCAAGCTCCAAAAGAAAGCAGATTTGATGCAGTGTGAAAACTGGAAATGGTGGAATTCAATTCTGACATCCCAACTAAAACATCTGGTCTACGCGGACGACGTATGCTTACTCAAAGGAGGAGAAAGAAGCAGACATCGTGGGACTGAAAATTCACACGGCAAAAACACAAATGATCAGCCTCGGACGAAACTCATCCGTGCAAGACAATATTTCTGGACAACCGGTAGAGAAAGTATAAGACTTCCAGTCGCCAAAGGCGGAACCGAACAAGACGTCGACAGTCGTATTAAAAAGGCAAAGGTGGCTTTCGGAATGCTGTCCAAAATGTGGACAAATAATGCTATAAGCTTAAAGACCAAGCTGAAAGAGTTCCAGAAACCGTACACAATGGCACGTAGGAGTAGTGAAGGCCTATGCCCTTAAGGGGATAACAACGGACTCATTAAGGTCTGAGGACCTAAATATGTATGCATGCAGTATTTGTATATTCAATTAAATATATATACCTTACGGAATTTAAAAATACACAATATTCCAATAAAAGAATGTACATACCTGAGATAACAATTTATGATGGATGAAGGCCAGGAACAGATCGAGTTGCGACAGAATTTTACAAAAATGCACCAATTTAATTTATTCGGAAAATATGCCAGTTTCAACCACATTTTTAATACGGCACAGGTACCTGCCCTCTTCAAAGAAGCTCTGGTATTTCCGATACATAAGAAAGGAGACGCAAATGGTCCAACAAATTATAGATGTATCTTATTTACAAATTCCTTACCAAAAATCTTTACAGCAGTGCTTCTCTTGATGAATCGAAAGTTATGAGAAATGGTATTGCGGTCGAGTAAATATTGAAAATTATTTTTAAAAAAATCTTTATTCTGTAATTGCCGGGTAATATAATTAATCTATCAGTTTCTTTACTTCGGTTAATATAAAAAGAATAAGTGTCGGGTGTGATGATGTAGATAAACAAACATTAACGAAAAGTTTTAACTTCAATTAAATAAAAAAAACCTAGATAACATGTAAAAAAGAGAAAAATAGAAACCTATTTGTTAAATAAGTTTTGTTTGTGTTGTAGTAACAGCAATAAAAAGGTATATAGGAAAAAAGTAACGATTTTACATTTTTTTTTTCTAAAAAGAAAGGCTCAACAAAAATTAAGAAATACTCCTCCTCGCTCGCTTCGATTGTGTTTATTTACTGCAATGCTTTCAATTCAACTTCAAACACCAATGTACTGTTTTGTGGGGATCCTTGCGCACCGTAGGCCATATGTGCTGGGCGTCTCTTTCCTCTAACCTTCATGCCTACTACACCAACAATACAACAATACACCCTTGCTGACTTTGCCGCGACCCAAACCAAACTTGAATGGACCGCCTTGTTTGAGACTGGCAAATACTTTGTTGTTTAACTTGAGACGACCTTCATAACAGACGTCCGCCCTTTTGCCTGTTTTTGCCACGGGTCACCACACACCACCTCCCTTTTGCTTTTGGGCTCCTTGTTGTTGCCTTCTTTCTTGTCTTTTTTCTGCTTGCCCTCTTTCTTTTGTGGTTCGACGCCGTTTTGCTTGGGCTTCACTCGTCTTCACTTTCGACTTCTTCCTTATCATCGTCGTCGTCGTCCTCTTCTTCGTCATCATCGCATCTGGCTCACCATTGAAATCGTTGGACTCTACTATTCAGAGGCACTCCGAATCGTTTTTATCGCGAAACCATTCTAGAACTTATTTAAGTCATTTTAAATCCTACATTTTATTTGTTAGCAACAAATAAAAATAAATTTCAAGAAAAAAAAATCTGAGAAATCAATATGGAAGAGTATAAAATTTAACTTACCAGTCTCCAACCGATGCAAATGAGATTCTTGGCATATTAGATTACAAATTATATACCAATTTCTGCGTTTAACAAATTCAGTGGCTTGGTGCTCACATTAAAAATTACATTGGTACCGGCATTTTGCAAATAAAGTCTGTCCGAAATGTACTGACAAATTTTTGTATCTTGTCTTGTAATTGGTGTTTAAACACGAGACGTGCCACCTGTCCAACGACAGGCAAGCAACTTCCATATAGCATGATAAACAGAGAACAAGGTTACTCATTAGATGGGTATTACACGTCGCATGTTTAATTGCGCATGTATGAAGTGCAAAAGAGAAAAAAGAATAAAATTGTATGAATTTTGTATATCCGGAAATGTAATACAGGTCTTAGGTCTTTGACATTTTTTCTCTGACGCCAGTCATCTTTCTCAGCCCGAACGTCCGATCAGTTTTGGATTTGGAGAAGGCATTTTTGTATTGAAAACAACAACAATGCAACAGAAATTCACTACAACAAAATGCCTTCTCCAAATCCAAAACAAGGTATACTCATTAGATTTTTGACAGCTTTTTTTGTGACTTCTCATAGGCAGTTCGTCCGAACGTCAAAATTTGTTAGGAACATTAAAGGCTTCCAAATTAATTTAATTTTAATCACTAATAGATGTGATATTTGATATTTAAAAAAAAATTAAGACAAAAAGTGAACAAAAAGACTTCACTAAATGTCGCTTCTAATTTATGTGTTTGAACAAAAACGAAAATGCACTCAAATTATAGAAAATATTAAAACGAACAACGTGTAATTTTATTTTTGCCAACGCAACATGTTAGAGTCGAGATATTTGCCAAAAATTAAATTTTGCTTATGTTTTCGATAGGACATGCATGTGCTCAAGCTGGGGTACCTCGACTTTTATTAGTCGTGAAGAGTTTGTTTTTTCTTAAAATTGTGGGGAATGAATAGAACTAATGAATTAGTAAAAACAATGTATACCACAATATTAGATTTTGTTGATATAATTACGAAAAAGTGTAATTTTAAAACGAAGAACTGACTTTGACTAGCTGCATTTTTGTACGGATGTATTTGAACCAAAAGAAATTGCACTTTATTGAAAGAAAATATTATCATGATCCATTTGATTTTTAGTTTTTGGCTTCATGGCATACCGGAAGCGAAATATTAGCAAAAAACAAAAAAAATGCATTTTTGTGTATAACTTTGGTAAGAAGAGATGTCAGGTGGTGCAAATTTGCAAATAGACTCCTATCGGCCCATGAAAAAATAACTGACAGTGCCTCTCCGCGCAAGGTCAAATTACCGATTAACTGATCTAATGTCGTTCTTATTGAATAGAATAGGGAATTCAACAAATGTTGATAAACGTTTGCAATTGCGTAACAGCCAAGCAATGACAAATATGTATTGAGTAAAAACAAAAACGAGTATCTACAACAAACTGCACGTAAACTGGCAACATAGAGAAACCCAATTGAGGCAGTTACAAATTTTAAAAGGTTAAGGACACAAATGTGGAAACAACATTAATGGAATCATATTGAGATAGCACTTCAGGAAGTTGCTCATCCAAAATACAATGAACATGTCCATACAGTTTGATTCTACTTGCTGAATCACCTAAAAGTTTACAGTTGATGATAAATAAGTTAAACGAATATTGCAATTTTGGGTACCTTATTATAAATCTGGATAAATAGAAAGTTATGATAGCAGGATGTACGAGAGGAAGATGTTCACAAAGAGAGAAATGGTGTTGGGGTCTAGTGAATCAAAAGCTACAAATAACTTGGAATAGATGTGACTCCAACCTACAATATTAAACAACATCTCGCATCAAATCTTGTCCCAACAAAAACTGCAAATAATATTGGGTGGACTCTACTATTCAGAGACATAGATTTTGAACATCAACTTCTTGCCTGGGTTGATTGTATTGACATAATCCAAGGATTTAACAACCATATAGAAAACGAAAGACCCCAGAGTGCACAAGTGTATAACGACTTCAAATGTGTGCTACTGTCTGAAAATAGCTAGTGATCGGGCTAGCTGCCCAATACACACTCCGAAACGTTTTTATCTCAGAACCTTTACAGAACTTATTAAAGTAATTTTAAATCCTACATTTAATTTGTATAGCAACAAATGAAAATAAAATTCTTAAGAAAAAAAATCTGAGAAATCAAATGCGAGAGTACAGAATTTAACTTACAGAGTTTCCAACCGATGCAAATGAGATTCTTGGCATATGATGATTAAAAAATATACCACCAGTTTCAGTGTTTACCAAATTCAGTACCGGCATTTTGCAAACGAGGTCTGTCCGAAATGTACTGACAAATTTTTGTATCTTTTCTTGTAATTGGTGGCACCATTCCAAGAAAACACTCAAATGAATGCACAGGTTTAGTACCAACAGACTAAAGGACCCATAGTTTGCCAACAAGTGAGGACTATCTTTCCCAAGGACTGAGAACAATAAGCAGCAGTGAACCTACCTCCATCGAAGACCAATGGTGTGCTGTGAAAAATGTGGTGAAAGTATAGTCGGTCGAGCACAAGAAAGAAATAGTTCTTGACTATCCGCAGAAACCTGGAAAAAGATCGACGAAAGAAAACAACTTCGAGCTCTCATCGCAGCTACTTAAGCAGCAGAAAGAAATGAGCTAGAGTCTACGTATCGTATGAAGACGAGAGAAGTTTACCGTAGCGTGAGACGTGACAAGCGTAACTACATCAACGCATTAGCTGAAGAAGCAGAAGGGGCCGCAAATCGGTGTGCCAGCAGAACTGTATACAAATCCCAAAAACAACACCTGGTGAAAGATGTATATGGTTCCCTGCTCCATTCGGATGAGGTGGAATAAACACTTCGCTTCTGCATTAAACCGTGTGTTGCGCATCCTATACCTGATGACACGTCCGAACCAACAAATGCCCGAATTCGCTCCACACCTCCCAGTAGAGAGTAGAGATGGATTAAAACACTGAAAAACAATAAGGCGGTAGGACTGCACGGTATTCCTGCACAGCTCTTACAAGCAGCACCAACGACATCAACTCAGAGAGTTGAGCCTGGAACTCTGAGTGCTTCCCAAAGGAGTGGAAAAACGGAATGACCGTCAAGCTCCAAAAGAAAGCAGATTTGATGCAGTGTGAAAACTGGAAATGGTGGAATTCAATGGAGTCTGACATCCCAACTAAAACATCTGGACTACGCGGACGACGTATGCTTACTCAAGGGAGGAGAAAGAAGCAGACATCGTGGGACTGAAAATTCACACGGCAAAAACACAAATGATCAGCCTCGGACGAAACTCATCCGTGCAAGACAATATTTCTGGACAACCGGTAGAGAAAGTATAAGACTTCCAGTCGCCAAAGGCGGAACCGAACAAGACGTCGACAGTCGTATTAAAAAGGCAAAGGTGGCTTTCGGAATGCTGTCCAAAATGTGGACAAATAATGCTATAAGCTTAAAGACCAAGCTGAAAGAGTTCCAGAAACCGTACACAATGGCACGTAGGAGTAGTGAAGGCCTATGCCCTTAAGGGGATAACAACGGACTCATTAAGGTCTGAGGACCTAAACATGTATGCATGCAGTATTTGTATATTCAATTAAATATATATACCTTATGGAATTTAAAAATACACAATATTCCAATAAAAGAATGTACATACCTGAGATAACAATTTATGATGGATGAAGGCCAGGAACAGATCGAGTTGCGACAGAATTTTACAAAAATGCACCAATTTAATTTATTCGGAAAATATGCCAGTTTCAACCACATTTTTAATACGGCACAGGTACCTGCCCTCTTCAAAGAAGCTCTGGTATTTCCGATACATAAGAAAGGAGACGCAAATGATCCAACAAATTATAGATGTATCTTATTTACAAATTCCTTACCAAAAATCTTTACAGCAGTGCTTCTCTTGATGAATCGAAAGTTATGAGAAATGGTATTGCGGTCGAGTAAATATTGAAAATTATTTTTAAAAAAATCTTTATTCTGTAATTGCCGGGTAATATAATTAATCTATCAGTTTCTTTACTTCGGTTAATATAAAAAGAATAAGTGTCGGGTGTGATGATGTAGATAAACAAACATTAACGAAAAGTTTTAACTTCAATTAAATAAAAAAAAAATGTCAAAAATTAAATGTAAAAAAGAGAAAAATAGAAACCTATTTGTTAAATAAGTTTTGTTTGTGTTGTAGTAACAGCAATAAAAAGGTATATAGGAAAAAAGTAACGATTTTACATTTTTTTTTTCTAAAAAGAAAGGCTCAACAAAAATTAAGAAATACTCCTCCTCGCTCGCTTCGATTGTGTTTATTTACTGCACTGCTTTCAATTCAACTTCAAACACCAATGCACTGTTTTGTGGGGATCCTTGCGCACCGTAGGCCATATGTGCTGGGCAAGTGATGCGTCTCTTTCCTCTAACCTTCATGCCTACTACACCAACAATACAACAATACACCCTTGCTGACTTTGCCGCGACCCAAACCAAACTTGAATGGACCGCCTTGTTTGAGACTGGCAAATACTTTGTTGTTTAACTTGAGACGACCTTCATAACAGACGTCCGCCCTTTTGCCTGTTTTTGCCACGGGTCACCACACACCACCTCCCTTTTGCTTTTGGGCTCCTTGTTGTTGCCTTCTTTCTTGTCTTTTCTCTGCTTGCCCTCTTTCTTTTGTGGTTCGACGCCGTTTTGCTTGGGCTTCACTCGTCTTCACTTTCGACTTCTTCCTTATCATCGTCGTCGTCGTCCTCTTCTTCGTCATCATCGCATCTGGCTCACCATTGAAATCGTTGGACTCTACTATTCAGAGGCACTCCGAATTGTTTTTATCTCGAAACCATTCCAGAACTTATTTAAGTCATTTTAAATCCTACATTTTATTTGTTAGCAACAAATAAAAATAAATTTCAAGAAAAAAAAAATCTGAGAAATCAGTATGGAAGAGTATAAAATTTAACTTACCACAGTCTCCAACCGATGCAAATGAGATTCTTGGCATATTAGATTACAAATTATATACCAATTTCTGCGTTTAACAAATTCAGTGGCTTGGTGCTCACATTAAAAATTACATTGGTACCGGCATTTTGCAAATAAGGTCTGTCCGAAATGTACTGACAAATTTTTGTATCTTGTCTTGTAATTGGTGTTTAAACCAGGGTTGTGAGATTTCTAATTAAAAAATCAATAAGCTAAAAGCTCCTTTTGGAATTATGAATTGAATGAGATTCAATTGACAAGATCTTTTGAATATACGAATTAAATAAAATTCAATTCCTAAGTCCTTTATGACTTGTGAATTAAGAAAAGGTTTAATTCAGAAGCTCTTAAGGATTTACGAATCAAAAATAATTAAATTCACAAGCTAGTTGTAAATTGTGAATTGAAAAAGTATTCATTTCACAAGCTCTTGTTGATTTACGAATTGGATTAGATTCAATTCATAAGCTTTTTGTGAATTGTGAATTTGGAAAATATTCAATTCACAAGCTCTCATTGACTTATGAATTTAAACGTAATTTAATTCACAAGCTAGTTTTGATTTATGAATTTAAAAACGATTCAATTCACAAGCTAGTGAAAAATCGCAAAAATCGGTTACCTCATTCGATTTCTGTCGAACGATGGTCAAAAAATTGATATTATGTGATAACCTCATTGAAATATGTCAAAAAATCATCTTTGTATTGCAAGAATATAAAGATGATTATGAAACGGACAACGAAACAGATATTCTAGATTCTAGATATCTAGATATTGTGAGATAGTAAGTATAAACAACTCTACAAAACGTTTAAAAAATTTTAATAAGAATTGTAATTCCAGTGATTTTGAGTACTTGTGTAGCAGGAACACTAACACTCCATATTGCAGCTTAACCTGTTTTATTTATTTATTATTACCTATGCAACTTAAAACAAAACAAATTTAGTTTGGTTTGTTTCCTATTTTTCACATTTGTTCGTTTTATTCGTTATATATGTATTAAATATAAAATAATTTTGTTATTAATAAAGTTGAATACAAAAATATTTTTTGCTTTTATTCAATTCATGACTGTAAGGTGTCTTTCAGACGATTCGAATTAAATTTAAGTAAGAAACATGAAACATGTGATACATTTCATAACATATAACACATGAAATACTTGCATCTTTATCATTACAGGCACTTTTTTCTTTTATTCATTAAGAGCTTATGAATTGTTTTTTTGTGCAATTCATAAGTCAAACCAAATCCCTAAGAGCTTGTGAATTGAATTTTTTTCCAATTCAGAAGTCAGAAAGAGCTTATGAATTAAATCCCATATCCAATTCACAAATCAAAACTAGCTTGTGAATTGAATCATTTCTCAATTCACAAGTCAAAACTAGCTTGTGAATTGAATCGTTTTTAAATTCATAAATCAAAACTAGCTTGTGAATTAAATTACGTTTAAATTCATAAGTCAATAAGAGCTTGTGAATTGAATGTTTTCAAAATTCACAATTCACAAAGAGCTTATGAATTGAATCTAATCCAAATCATAAATCAACAAGAGCTTGTGAATTAAATATATTTCCAATTAAATATTAAAAACTAGCTTGTGAATTATATTATTTTTAATTCAAGAATCCTTGAAGAGCTTGTGAGTTGAATCGTATTTTAATTCACAAGCCTTTTATTGACTTTAGAATTAAACGAGGGCTTAAGCTAAAAAATAGCTTAAGCTTTTGCAACCCTGGTTTAAACACGAGACGTGCCACCTGTCCAACGACAGGCAAGCAACTTCCATATAGCATGATAAACAGAGAACAAGGTTACTCATTAGATGGGTATTACACGTCGCATGTTTAGTTGCGCATGTATGAAGTGCAAAAGAGAAAAAAGAATAAAATTGTATGAATTTTGTATTTCCGGAAATGTAATACAGGTCTTAGGTCTTTGACATTTTTTCTGTGACGCCAGTCATCTTTCTCAGCCCGAACGTCCGATCAGTTTTGGATTTGGAGAAGGCATTTTTGTATTGAAAACAACAACAATGCAACAGAAATTTACTATAACAAAATGCCTTCTCCAAATCCAAAACAAGGTATACTCATTAGATTTTTGACAGCTTTTTTTGTGACTTCTCATAGGCAGTTCGTCCGAACGTCAGTTTTGGATTTGGAGAAGACATTTTTTAATTGAAAACAACAAAACAACAACAAATTTGTTAGGAACATTAAAGGCTTCCAAATTAATTTAATTTTAATCACTAATAGATGTGATATTTGATATTTAAAAAAAATTAAGACAAAAAGTGAACAAAAAGACTTCACTTAATGTCGCTTCTAATTTATGTGTTTGAACAAAAACGAAAATGCACTCAAATTATAGAAAATATTAAAACGAACAACGTGTAATTTTATTTTTGCCAACGCAACATGTTAGAGTCGAGATATTTGCCAAAAACTAAATTTTGCTTATGTTTTCGATAGGACATGCATGTGCTCAAGCTGGGATACCTCGACTTTTATTAGTCGTGAAGAGTTTGTTTTTTCTTAAAATTGTGGGGAATGAATAGAACTAATAAATTAGTAAAAACAATGTATACCACAATATTAGATTTTGTTGATATAATTACGAAAAAGTGTAATTTTAAAACGAAGAACTGACTTTGACTAGCTGCATTTTTGTACGGATGTATTTGAACCAAAAGAAATTGCACTTTATTGAAAGAAAATATTATCATGATCCATTCGATTTTTAGTTTTTGGCGTCATGGCATACCGGAAGCGAAATATTAGCAAAAAACAAAAAAATGCATTTTTGTGTATAACTTTGGTAAGAAGAGATGTCAGGTGGCGCTAATTTGCAAATAAACTCCTATCGGCCCATGAAAAAATAACTGACAGTGCCTCTCCGCGCAAGGTCAAATTACGGATTAACTGATCTAATGTCGTTCTTATTGAATAGAATAGGGAATTCAACAAATGTTGATAAACGTTTGCAATTGCATAACAGCCAAGCAAAGACAAATATGTATTGAGTAAAAACAAAAACGAGTATCTACAACAAACTGCACGTAAACTGGCAACATAGAGAAACCCAATTGAGGCAGTTACAAATTTTAAAAGGTTAAGGACACAAATGTGGAAACAACATTAATGGAATCATATTGAGATAGCACTTCAGGAAGTTGCTCATCCAAAATACAATGAACATGTCCATACAGTTTGATTCTACTTGCTGAATCACCTATAAGTTTACAGTTGATGATAAATAAGTTAAACGAATATTGCAATTTGGGGTACCTTATTATAAATCTGGATAAATAGAAAGTTATGATAGCAGGATGTACGAGAGGAAGATGTTCACAAAGAGAGAAATGGTATTGGGGTCTAGTGAATCAAAAGCTACAAATAACTTGGAATAGATGTGACTCCAACCTACAATATTAAACAACATCTCGCATCAAATCTTGTCCCAACAAAAACTGCAAATAATATTGGGTGGACTCTACTATTCAGAGACATAGATTTTGAACATCAACTTCTTGCCTGGGTTGATTGTATTGACATAATCCAAGGATTTAACAACCATATAGAAAACGAAAGACCCCAGGTGCCGCGCACAAGTGTATAACGACTTCAAATGTGTGCTACTGTATGAAAATAGCTAGTGATCGGGCTAGCTGCCCAATACACACTCCGAAACGTTTTTATCTCAGAACTTATTAAAGTAATTTTAAATCCTACATTTAATTTGTATAGCAACAAATGAAAATAAAATTCTTAAGAAAAAAAATCTGAGAAATCAAATGCGAGAGTATAGAATTTAACTTACAGAGTTTCCAACCGATGCAAATGAGATTCTTGGCATATGATGATTAAAAATTATACCACCAGTTTCAGTGTTTACCAAATTCAGTACCGGCATTTTGCAAACGAGGTCTGTCCGAAATGTACTGACAAATTTTTGTATCTTTTCTTGTAATTGGTGGCACCATTCCAAGAAAACACTCGAATGCCCAGGTTTAATACCAACAGACTAAAGGACCCATAGTTCGCCAACAAGTAGGGGACTATCTTTCACAAGGACTGAGAACAATAAGCAGCAGTGAACCTACCTCCATCGAAGACCAATGGTGTGCTGTGAAAAATGTGGTGAAAGTATAGTCGGTCGAGCACAAGAAAGAAATAGTTCTTGACTATCCGCAGAAACCTGGAAAAAGATCGACGAAAGAAAACAACTTCGAGCTCTCATCGCAGCTACTTAAGCAGCAGAAAGAAATGAGCTAGAGTCTACGTATCGTATGAAGACGAGAGAAGTTTACCGTAGCGTGAGACGTGACAAGCGTAACTACATCAACGCATTAGCTGAAGAAGCAGAAGAGGCCGCAAATCGGTGTGCCAGCAGAACTGTATACAAATCCCAAAAATAACACCTGGTGAAAGATGTATATGGTTCCCTGCTCCATTCGGATGAGGTGGAATAAACACTTCGCTTCTGCATTAAACCGTGTGTTGCGCATCCTATACCTGATGACACGTCCGAACCAACAAATGCCCGAATTCGCTCCACACCTCCCAGTAGAGAGTAGAGATGGATTAAAACACTGAAAAACAATAAGGCGGTAGGACTGGACGGTATTCCTGCAGAGCTCTTACAAGCAGCACCAACGACATCAACTCAGAGAGTTGAGCCTGGAACTCTGAGTGCTTCCCAAAGGAGTGGAAAAACGGAATGACCGTCAAGCTCCAAAAGAAAGCAGATTTGATGCAGTGTGAAAACTGGAAATGGTGGAATTCAATGGAGTCTGACATCCCAACTAAAACATCTGGACTACGCGGACGACGTATGCTTACTCAAGGGAGGAGAAAGAAGCAGACATCGTGGGACTGAAAATTCACACGGCAAAAACACAAATGATCAGCCTCGGACGAAACTCATCCGTGCAAGACAATATTTCTGGACAACCGGTAGAGAAGTAGACGACTTCCAGTCGCCAAAGGCGGAACCGAACAAGACGTCGACAGTCGTATTAAAAAGGCAAAGGTGGCTTTCGGAATGCTGTCCAAAATGTGGACAAATAATGCTATAAGCTTAAAGACCAAGCTGAAAGAGTTCCAGAAACCGTACACAATGGCACGTAGGAGTAGTGAAGGCCTATGCCCTTAAGGGGATAACAACGGACTCATTAAGGTCTGAGGACCTAAACATGTATGCATGCAGTATTTGTATATTCAATTAAATATATATACCTTATGGAATTTAAAAATACACAATATTCCAATAAAAGAATGTACATACCTGAGATAACAATTTATGATGGATGAAGGCCAGGAACAGATCGAGTTGCGACAGAATTTTACAAAAATGCACCAATTTAATTTATTCGGAAAATATGCCAGTTTCAACCACATTTTTAATACGGCAGAGGTACCTGCCCTCTTCAAAGAAGCTCTGGTATTTCCGATACATAAGAAAGGAGACGCAAATGATCCAACAAATTATAGATGTATCTTATTTACAAATTCCTTACCAAAAATCTTTACAGCAGTGCTTCTCTTGATGAATCGAAAGTTATGAGAAATGGTATTGCGGTCGAGTAAATATTGAAAATTATTTTTAAAAAAATCTTTATTCTGTAATTGCCGGGTAATATAATTAATCTATCAGTTTCTTTACTTCGGTTAATATAAAAAGAATAAGTGTCGGGTGTGATGATGTAGATAAACAAACATTAACGAAAAGTTTTAACTTCAATTAAATAAAAAAAAATGTCAAAAATTAAATGTAAAAAAGAGAAAAATAGAAACCTATTTGTTAAATAAGTTTTGTTTGTGTTGTAGTAACAGCAATAAAAAGGTATATAGGAAAAAAGTAACGATTTTACATTTTTTTTTTCTAAAAAGAAAGGCTCAACAAAAATTAAGAAATACTCCTCCTCGCTCGCTTCGATTGTGTTTATTTACTGCAATGCTTTCAATTCAACTTCAAACACCAATGTACTGTTTTGTGGGGATCCTTGCGCACCGTAGGCCATATGTGCTGGGCAAGTGATGCGTCTCTTTCCTCTAACCTTCATGCCTACTACACCAACAATACAACAATACACCCTTGCTGACTTTGCCGCGACCCAAACCAAACTTGAATGGACCGCCTTGTTTGAGACTGGCAAATACTTTGTTGTTTAACTTGAGACGACCTTCATAACAGACGTCCGCCCTTTTGCCTGTTTTTGCCACGGGTCACCACACACCACCTCCCTTTTGCTTTTGGGCTCCTTGTTGTTGCCTTCTTTCTTGTCTTTTTTCTGCTTGCCCTCTTTCTTTTGTGGTTCGACGCCGTTTTGCTTGGGCTTCACTCGTCTTCACTTTCAACTTCTTCCTTATCATCGTCGTCGTCGTCCTCTTCTTCATCATCATCGCATCTGGCTCACCATTGAAATCGTTGGACTCTACTATTCAGAGGCACTCCGAATCGTTTTTATCTCGAAACCATTCCAGAACTTATTTAAGTCATTTTAAATCCTACATTTTATTTGTTAGCAACAAATAAAAATAAATTTCAAGAAAAAAAAAATCTGAGAAATCAATATGGTAGAGTACAAAATTTAACTTACCAGTCTCCAACCGATGCAAATGAGATTCTTGGCATATTAGATTACAAATTATATACCAATTTCTGCGTTTAACAAATTCAGTGGCTTGGTGCTCACATTAAAAATTACATTGGTACCGGCATTTTGCAAATAAGGTCTGTCCGAAATGTACTGACAAATTTTTGTATCTTGTCTTGTAATTGGTGTTTAAACACGAGACGTGTCACCTGTCCAACGACAGGCAAGCAACTTCCATATAGCATGATAAACAGAGAACAAGGTTACTCATTAGATGGGTATTACACGTCGCATGTTTAATTGCGCATGTATGAAGTGCAAAAGAGAAAAAAGAATAAAATTGTATGAATTTTGTATATCCGGAAATGTAATACAGGTCTTAGGTCTTTGACATTTTTTCTCTGACGCCAGTCATCTTTCTCAGCCCGAACGTCCGATCAGTTTTGGATTTGGAGAAGGCATTTTTGTATTGAAAACAACAACAATGCAACAGAAATTTACTACAACAAAATGCCTTCTCCAAATCCAAAACAAGGTATACTCATTAGATTTTTGACAGCTTTTTTTGTGACTTCTCATAGGCAGTTCGTCCGAACGTCAGTTTTGGATTTGGAGAAGACATTTTTTAATTGAAAACAACAACAAATTTGTTAGGAACATTAAAGGCTTCCAAATTAATTTAATTTTAATCACTAATAGATGTGATATTTGATATTTAAAAAAAAAATTAAGACAAAAAGTGAACAAAAAAAAGACTTCACTAAATGTCGCTTATTATTTATGTGTTTGAACAAAAAGAAAATGCACTTAAATTATAGAAAATATTAAAACAAACAACGTGTAATTTTATTTTTGCCAACGCAACATGTTAGAGTCGAGATATTTGCCAAAAACTAAATTTTGCTTATGTTTTCGATAGGACATGCATGTGCTCAAGCTGGGGTACCTCGACTTTTATTAGTCGTGAAGAGTTTGTTTTTTCTTAAAATTGTGGGGAATGAATAGAACTAATAAATTAGTAAAAACAATGTATACCACAATATTAGATTTTGTTGATATAATTACGAAAAAGTGTAATTTTAAAACGAAGAACTGACTTTGACTAGCTGCATTTTTGTACGGATGTATTTGAACCAAAAGAAATTGCACTTTATTGAAAGAAAATATTATCATGATCCATTTGATTTTTAGTTTTTGGCGTCATGGCATACTGGAAGCGAAATATTAGCAAAAAACAAAAAAATGCATTTTTGTGTATAACTTTGGTAAGAAGAGATGTCAGGTGGCGCTAATTTGCAAATAAACTCCTATCGGCCCATGAAAAAATAACTGACAGTGCCTCTCCGCGCAAGGTCAAATTACGGATTAACTGATCTAATGTCGTTCTTATTGAATAGAATAGGGAATTCAACAAATGTTGATAAACGTTTGCAATTGCGTAACAGCCAAGCAAGGACAAATATGTATTGAGTAAAAACAAAAACGAGTATCTACAACAAACTGCACGTAAACTGGCAACATAGAGAAACCCAATTGAGGCAGTTACAAATTTTAAAAGGTTAAGGACACAAATGTGGAAACAACATTAATGGAATCATATTGAGATAGCACTTCAGGAAGTTGCTCATCCAAAATACAATGAACATGTCCATACAGTTTGATTCTACTTGCTGAATCACCTATAAGTTTACAGTTGATGATAAATAAGTTAAACGAATATTGCAATTTGGGGTACCTTATTATAAATCTGGATAAATAGAAAGTTATGATAGCAGGATGTACGAGAGGAAGATGTTCACAAAGAGAGAAATGGTATTGGGGTCTAGTGAATCAAAAGCTACAAATAACTTGGAATAGATGTGACTCCAACCTACAATATTAAACAACATCTCGCATCAAATCTTGTCCCAACAAAAACTGCAAATAATATTGGGTGGACTCTACTATTCAGAGACATAGATTTTGAACATCAACTTCTTGCCTGGGTTGATTGTATTGACATAATCCAAGGATTTAACAACCATATAGAAAACGAAAGACCCCAGGTGCCGCGCACAAGTGTATAACGACTTCAAATGTGTGCTACTGTATGAAAATAGCTAGTGATCGGGCTAGCTGCCCAATACACACTCCGAAACGTTTTTATCTCAGAACTTATTAAAGTAATTTTAAATCCTACATTTAATTTGTATAGCAACAAATGAAAATAAAATTCTTAAGAAAAAAAATCTGAGAAATCAAATGCGAGAGTATAGAATTTAACTTACAGAGTTTCCAACCGATGCAAATGAGATTCTTGGCATATGAGGATTAAAAATTATACCACCAGTTTCAGTGTTTACCAAATTCAGTACCGGCATTTTGCAAACGAGGTCTGTCCGAAATGTACTGACAAATTTTTGTATCTTTTCTTGTAATTGGTGGCACCATTCCAAGAAAATACTCGAATGAATGCACAGGTTTAGTACCAACAATAGTTTGCCAACAAGTGAGGACTATCTTTCCCAAGGACTGAGAACAATAAGCAGCAGTGAACCTACCTCCATCGAAGACCAATGGTGTGCTGTGAAAAATGTGGTGAAAGTGTAGTCGGTCGAGCACAAGAAAGAAATAGTTCTTGACTATCCGCAGAAACCTGGAAAAAGATCGACGAAAGAAAACAACTTCGAGCTCTCATCGCAGCTACTTAAGCAGCAGAAAGAAATGAGCTAGAGTCTACGTTACGTATGAAGACGAGAGAAGTTTACCGTAGCGTGAGACGTGACAAGCGTAACTACATCAACGCATTAGCTGAAGAAGCAGAAGAGGCCGCAAATCGGTGTGCCAGCAGAACTGTATACAAATCCCAAAAACAACACCTGGTGAAAGATGTATATGGTTCCCTGCTCCATTCGGATGAGGTGGAATAAACACTTCGCTTCTGCATTAAACCGTGTGTTGCGCATCCTATACCTGATGACACGTCCGAACCAACAAATGCCCGAATTCGCTCCACACCTCCCAGTAGAGAGTAGAGATGGATTAAAACACTGAAAAACAATACGGCGGTAGGACTGGACGGTATTCCTGCAGAGCTCTTACAAGCAGCACCAACGACATCAACTCAGAGAGTTGAGCCTGGAACTCTGAGTGCTTCCCAAAGGAGTGGAAAAACGGAATGACCGTCAAGCTCCAAAAGAAAGCAGATTTGATGCAGTGTGAAAACTGGAAATGGTGGAATTCAATTCTGACATCCCAACTAAAACATCTGGTCTACGCGGACGACGTATGCTTACTCAAAGGAGGAGAAAGAAGCAGACATCGTGGGACTGAAAATTCACACGGCAAAAACACAAATGATCAGCCTCGGACGAAACTCATCCGTGCAAGACAATATTTCTGGACAACCGGTAGAGAAAGTAGAAGACTTCCAGTCGCCAAAGGCGGAACCGAACAAGACGTCGACAGTCGTATTAAAAAGGCAAAGGTGGCTTTCGGAATGCTGTCCAAAATGTGGACAAATAATGCTATAAGCTTAAAGACCAAGCTGAAAGAGTTCCAGAAACCGTACACAATGGCACGTAGGAGTAGTGAAGGCCTATGCCCTTAAGGGGATAACAACGGACTCATTAAGGTCTGAGGACCTAAATATGTATGCATGCAGTATTTGTATATTCAATTAAATATATATACCTTATGGAATTTAAAAATACACAATATTCCAATAAAAGAATGTACATACCTGAGATAACAATTTATGATGGATGAAGGCCAGGAACAGATCGAGTTGCGACAGAATTTTACAAAAATGCACCAATTTAATTTATTCGGAAAATATGCCAGTTTCAACCACATTTTTAATACGGCACAGGTACCTGCCCTCTTCAAAGAAGCTCTGGTATTTCCGATACATAAGAAAGGAGACGCAAATGGTCCAACAAATTATAGATGTATCTTATTTACAAATTCCTTACCAAAAATCTTTACAGCAGTGCTTCTCTTGATGAATCGAAAGTTATGAGAAATGGTATTGCGGTCGAGTAAATATTGAAAATTATTTTTAAAAAAATCTTTATTCTGTAATTGCCGGGTAATATAATTAATCTATCAGTTTCTTTACTTCGGTTAATATAAAAAGAATAAGTGTCGGGTGTGATGATGTAGATAAACAAACATTAACGAAAAGTTTTAACTTCAATTAAATAAAAAAAACCTAGATAACATGTAAAAAAGAGAAAAATAGAAACCTATTTGTTAAATAAGTTTTGTTTGTGTTGTAGTAACAGCAATAAAAAGGTATATAGGAAAAAAGTAACGATTTTACATTTTTTTTTTCTAAAAAGAAAGGCTCAACAAAAATTAAGAAATACTCCTCCTCGCTCGCTTCGATTGTGTTTATTTACTGCAATGCTTTCAATTCAACTTCAAACACCAATGTACTGTTTTGTGGGGATCCTTGCGCACCGTAGGCCATATGTGCTGGGCAAGTGATGCGTCTCTTTCCTCTAACCTTCATGCCTACTACACCAACAATACAACAATACACCCTTGCTGACTTTGCCGCGACCCAAACCAAACTTGAATGGACCGCCTTGTTTGAGACTGGCAAATACTTTGTTGTTTAACTTGAGACGACCTTCATAACAGACGTCCGCCCTTTTGCCTGTTTTTGCCACGGGTCACCACACACCACCTCCCTTTTGCTTTTGGGCTCCTTGTTGTTGCCTTCTTTCTTGTCTTTTTTCTGCTTGCCCTCTTTCTTTTGTGGTTCGACGCCGTTTTGCTTGGGCTTCACTCGTCTTCACTTTCGACTTCTTCCTTATCATCGTCGTCGTCGTCCTCTTCTTCGTCATCATCGCATCTGGCTCACCATTGAAATCGTTGGACTCTACTATTCAGAGGCACTCCGAATCGTTTTTATCTCGAAACCATTCTAGAACTTATTTAAGTCATTTTAAATCCTACATTTTATTTGTTAGCAACAAATAAAAATAAATTTCAAGAAAAAAAAATCTGAGAAATCAATATGGAAGAGTATAAAATTTAACTTACCAGTCTCCAACCGATGCAAATGAGATTCTTGGCATATTAGATTACAAATTATATACCAATTTCTGCGTTTAACAAATTCAGTGGCTTGGTGCTCACATTAAAAATTACATTGGTACCGGCATTTTGCAAATGAAGTCTGTCCGAAATGTACTGACAAATTTTTGTATCTTGTCTTGTAATTGGTGTTTAAACACGAGACGTGCCACGTGTTTAACGACAGGCAAGCAACTTCCATATAGCATGATAAACAGAGAACAAGGTTACTCATTAGATGGGTATTACACGTCGCATGTATGAAGTGCAAAAGAGATAAAAGAATAAAATTGTATGAATTTTGTATTTCCGGAAATGTAATACAGGTCTTTCTCAGCCCGAACGTCCGATCAGTTTTGGATTTGGAGAAGGCATTTTTGTATTGAAAACAACAACAATGCAACAGAAATTCACTACAACAAAATGCCTTCTCCAAATCCAAAACAAGGTATACTCATTAGATTTTTGACAGCTTTTTTTGTGACTTCTCATAGGCAGTTCGTCCGAACGTCAAAATTTGTTAGGAACATTAAAGGCTTCCAAATTAATTTAATTTTAATCACTAATAGATGTGATATTTGATATTTAAAAAAAAATTAAGATAAAAAGTGAACAAAAAGACTTCACTAAATGTCGCTTATTATTTATGTGTTTGAACAAAAAGAAAATGCACTCAAATTATAGAAAATATTAAAACGAACAACGTGTAATTTTATTTTTGCCAACGCAACATGTTAGAGTCGAGATATTTGCCAAAAATTAAATTTTGCTTATGTTTTCGATAGGACATGCATGTGCTCAAGCTGGGGTACCTCGACTTTTATTAGTCGTGAAGAGTTTGTTTTTTCTTAAAATTGTGGGGAATGAATAGAACTAATAAATTAGTAAAAACAATGTATACCACAATATTAGATTTTGTTGATATAATTACGAAAAAGTGTAATTTTAAAACGAAGAACTGACTTTGACTAGCTGCATTTTTGTACGGATGTATTTGAACCAAAAGAAATTGCACTTTATTGAAAGAAAATATTATCATGATCCATTTGATTTTTAGTTTTTGGCGTCATGGCATACTGGAAGCGAAATATTAGCAAAAAACAAAAAAATGCATTTTTGTGTATAACTTTGGTAAGAAGAGATGTCAGGTGGCGCTAATTTGCAAATAAACTCCTATCGGCCCATGAAAAAATAACTGACAGTGCCTCTCCGCGCAAGGTCAAATTACGGATTAACTGATCTAATGTCGTTCTTATTGAATAGAATAGGGAATTCAACAAATGTTGATAAACGTTTGCAATTGCGTAACAGCCAAGCAAGGACAAATATGTATTGAGTAAAAACAAAAACGAGTATCTACAACAAACTGCACGTAAACTGGCAACATAGAGAAACCCAATTGAGGCAGTTACAAATTTTAAAAGGTTAAGGACACAAATGTGGAAACAACATTAATGGAATCATATTGAGATAGCACTTCAGGAAGTTGCTCATCCAAAATACAATGAACATGTCCATACAGTTTGATTCTACTTGCTGAATCACCTATAAGTTTACAGTTGATGATAAATAAGTTAAACGAATATTGCAATTTGGGGTACCTTATTATAAATCTGGATAAATAGAAAGTTATGATAGCAGGATGTACGAGAGGAAGATGTTCACAAAGAGAGAAATGGTATTGGGGTCTAGTGAATCAAAAGCTACAAATAACTTGGAATAGATGTGACTCCAACCTACAATATTAAACAACATCTCGCATCAAATCTTGTCCCAACAAAAACTGCAAATAATATTGGGTGGACTCTACTATTCAGAGACATAGATTTTGAACATCAACTTCTTGCCTGGGTTGATTGTATTGACATAATCCAAGGATTTAACAACCATATAGAAAACGAAAGACCCCAGGTGCCGCGCACAAGTGTATAACGACTTCAAATGTGTGCTACTGTATGAAAATAGCTAGTGATCGGGCTAGCTGCCCAATACACACTCCGAAACGTTTTTATCTCAGAACTTATTAAAGTAATTTTAAATCCTACATTTAATTTGTATAGCAACAAATGAAAATAAAATTCTTAAGAAAAAAAATCTGAGAAATCAAATGCGAGAGTATAGAATTTAACTTACAGAGTTTCCAACCGATGCAAATGAGATTCTTGGCATATGAGGATTAAAAATTATACCACCAGTTTCAGTGTTTACCAAATTCAGTACCGGCATTTTGCAAACGAGGTCTGTCCGAAATGTACTGACAAATTTTTGTATCTTTTCTTGTAATTGGTGGCACCATTCCAAGAAAATACTCGAATGAATGCACAGGTTTAGTACCAACAATAGTTTGCCAACAAGTGAGGACTATCTTTCCCAAGGACTGAGAACAATAAGCAGCAGTGAACCTACCTCCATCGAAGACCAATGGTGTGCTGTGAAAAATGTGGTGAAAGTGTAGTCGGTCGAGCACAAGAAAGAAATAGTTCTTGACTATCCGCAGAAACCTGGAAAAAGATCGACGAAAGAAAACAACTTCGAGCTCTCATCGCAGCTACTTAAGCAGCAGAAAGAAATGAGCTAGAGTCTACGTTACGTATGAAGACGAGAGAAGTTTACCGTAGCGTGAGACGTGACAAGCGTAACTGCATCAACGCATTAGCTGAAGAAGCAGAAGAGGCCGCAAATCGGTGTGCCAGCAGAACTGTATATATAACTGGTGTACAAATCCCAAAAACAACACCTGGTGAAAGATGTATATGGTTCCCTGCTCCATTCGGATGAGGTGGAATAAACACTTCGCTTCTGCATTAAACCGTGTGTTGCGCATCCTATACCTGATGACACGTCCGAACCAACAAATGCCCGAATTCGCTCCACACCTCCCAGTAGAGAGTAGAGATGGATTAAAACACTGAAAAACAATACGGCGGTAGGACTGGACGGTATTCCTGCAGAGCTCTTACAAGCAGCACCAACGACATCAACTCAGAGAGTTGAGCCTGGAACTCTGAGTGCTTCCCAAAGGAGTGGAAAAACGGAATGACCGTCAAGCTCCAAAAGAAAGCAGATTTGATGCAGTGTGAAAACTGGAAATGGTGGAATTCAATTCTGACATCCCAACTAAAACATCTGGTCTACGCGGACGACGTATGCTTACTCAAAGGAGGAGAAAGAAGCAGACATCGTGGGACTGAAAATTCACACGGCAAAAACACAAATGATCAGCCTCGGACGAAACTCATCCGTGCAAGACAATATTTCTGGACAACCGGTAGAGAAAGTAGACGACTTCCAGTCGCCAAAGGCGGAACCGAACAAGACGTCGACAGTCGTATTAAAAAGGCAAAGGTGGCTTTCGGAATGCTGTCCAAAATGTGGACAAATAATGCTATAAGCTTAAAGACCAAGCTGAAAGAGTTCCAGAAACCGTACACAATGGCACGTAGGAGTAGTGAAGGCCTATGCCCTTAAGGGGATAACAACGGACTCATTAAGGTCTGAGGACCTAAACATGTATGCATGCAGTATTTGTATATTCAATTAAATATATATACCTTATGGAATTTAAAAATACACAATATTCCAATAAAAGAATGTACATACCTGAGATAACAATTTATGATGGATGAAGGCCAGGAACAGATCGAGTTGCGACAGAATTTTACAAAAATGCACCAATTTAATTTATTCGGAAAATATGCCAGTTTCAACCACATTTTTAATACGGCACAGGTACCTGCCCTCTTCAAAGAAGCTCTGGTATTTCCGATACATAAGAAAGGAGACGCAAATGGTCCAACAAATTATAGATGTATCTTATTTACAAATTCCTTACCAAAAATCTTTACAGCAGTGCTTCTCTTGATGAATCGAAAGTTATGAGAAATGGTATTGCGGTCGAGTAAATATTGAAAATTATTTTTAAAAAAATCTTTATTCTGTAATTGCCGGGTAATATAATTAATCTATCAGTTTCTTTACTTCGGTTAATATAAAAAGAATAAGTGTCGGGTGTGATGATGTAGATAAACAAACATTAACGAAAAGTTTTAACTTCAATTAAATAAAAAAAACCTAGATAACATGTAAAAAAGAGAAAAATAGAAAAGTATTTGTTAAATAAGTTTTGTTTTTGTGTTGTAGTAACAGCAATAAAAAGGTATATAGGAAAAAAGTAACGATTTTACATTTTTTTTTCTAAAAAGAAAGGCTCAACAAAAATTAAGAAATACTCCTCCTCGCTCGCTTCGATTGTGTTTATTTACTGCACTGCTTTCAATTTAACTTCAAACACCAATGTACTGTTTGGTGGGGATCCTTGCGCACCGTAGGCCATATGTGCTGGGCAAGTGATGCGTCTCTTTCCTCTAACCTTCATGCCTACTACACCAACAATACAACAATACACCCTTGCTGACTTTGCCGCGACCCAAACCAAACTTGAATGGACCGCCTTGTTTGAGACTGGCAAATACTTTGTTGTTTAACTTGAGACGACCTTCATAACAGACGTCCGCCCTTTTGCCTGTTTTTGCCACGGGTCACCACACACCACCTCCCTTTTGCTTTTGGGCTCCTTGTTGTTGCCTTCTTTCTTGTCTTTTTTCTGCTTGCCCTCTTTCTTTTGTGGTTCGACGCCGTTTTGCTTGGGCTTCACTCGTCTTCACTTTCGACTTCTTCCTTATCATCGTCGTCGTCGTCCTCTTCTTCGTCATCATCGCATCTGGCTCACCATTGAAATCGTTGGACTCTACTATTCAGAGGCACTCCGAATCGTTTTTATCTCGAAACCATTCCAGAACTTATTTAAGTCATTTTAAATCCTACATTTTATTTGTTAGCAACAAATAAAAATAAATTTCAAGAAAAAAAAAATCTGAGAAATCAATATGGTAGAGTACAAAATTTAACTTACCAGTCTCCAACCGATGCAAATGAGATTCTTGGCATATTAGATTACAAATTATATACCAATTTCTGCGTTTAACAAATTCAGTGGCTTGGTGCTCACATTAAAAATTACATTGGTACCGGCATTTTGCAAATAAGGTCTGTCCGAAATGTACTGACAAATTTTTGTATCTTGTCTTGTAATTGGTGTTTAAACACGAGACGTGTCACCTGTCCAACGACAGGCAAGCAACTTCCATATAGCATGATAAACAGAGAACAAGGTTACTCATTAGATGGGTATTACACGTCGCATGTTTAATTGCGCATGTATGAAGTGCAAAAGAGAAAAAAGAATAAAATTGTATGAATTTTGTATATCCGGAAATGTAATACAGGTCTTAGGTCTTTGACATTTTTTCTCTGACGCCAGTCATCTTTCTCAGCCCGAACGTCCGATCAGTTTTGGATTTGGAGAAGGCATTTTTGTATTGAAAACAACAACAATGCAACAGAAATTTACTACAACAAAATGCCTTCTCCAAATCCAAAACAAGGTATACTCATTAGATTTTTGACAGCTTTTTTTGTGACTTCTCATAGGCAGTTCGTCCGAACGTCAGTTTTGGATTTGGAGAAGACATTTTTTAATTGAAAACAACAACAAATTTGTTAGGAACATTAAAGGCTTCCAAATTAATTTAATTTTAATCACTAATAGATGTGATATTTGATATTTAAAAAAAAATTAAGATAAAAAGTGAACAAAAAGACTTCACTAAATGTCGCTTATTATTTATGTGTTTGAACAAAAAGAAAATGCACTCAAATTATAGAAAATATTAAAACAAACAACGTGTAATTTTATTTTTGCCAACGCAACATGTTAGAGTCGAGATATTTGCCAAAAACTAAATTTTGCTTATGTTTTCGATAGGACATGCATGTGCTCAAGCTGGGATACCTCGACTTTTATTAGTCGTGAAGAGTTTGTTTTTTCTTAAAATTGTGGGGAATGAATAGAACTAATAAATTAGTAAAAACAATGTATACCACAATATTAGATTTTGTTGATATAATTACGAAAAAGTGTAATTTTAAAACGAAGAACTGACTTTGACTAGCTGCATTTTTGTACGGATGTATTTGAACCAAAAGAAATTGCACTTTATTGAAAGAAAATATTATCATGATCCATTCGATTTTTAGTTTTTGGCGTCATGGCATACCGGAAGCGAAATATTAGCAAAAAACAAAAAAATGCATTTTTGTGTATAACTTTGGTAAGAAGAGATGTCAGGTGGTGCAAATTTGCAAATAGACTCCTATCGGCCCATGAAAAAATAACTGACAGTGCCTCTCCGCGCAAGGTCAAATTACGGATTAACTGATCTAATGTCGTTCTTATTGAATAGAATAGATAATTTGACAAATGTTGATAAACGTTTGCAATTGCGTAACAGCCAAGCAAGGACAAATATGTATTGAGTAAAAACAAAAACGAGTATCTACAACAAACTGCACGTAAACTGGCAACATAGAGAAACCCAATTGAGGCAGTTACAAATTTTAATTTTACACAAATGTGGAAACAACATTAATGGAATCATATTGAGATAGCACTTCAGGAAGTTGCTCATCCAAAATACAATGAACATGTCCATACAGTTTGATTCTACTTTCTGAATCACCTAAGAGTTTACAGTTGATGATAAATAAGTTAAACGAATATTGCAATTTGGGGTACCTTATTATAAATCTGGATAAATAGAAAGTTATGATAGTAGGATGTACGAGAGGAAGATGTTCACAAAGAGAAAAATGGTATTGGGGTCTAGTGAATATTGAAGTGGTCAAAAGCTACAAATACCTTGGAATAGATGTGACTCCAACCTACAATATTAAACAACATTTCGCATCAAATCTTGTACCAACAAAAACTGCAAATAATATTGGGTGGACTCTACTATTCAGAGACATAGATTTTGAACATCAACTTCTTGCCTGGGTTGATTTTATTGACATAATCCAAGGATTTAACCATATAGAAAACGAAAGACCTCAGGTGCCGCGCACAAGTGTATAACGACTTCAAATGTGTGCTACTGTATGAAAATAGCTAGTGATCGGGCTAGCTGCCCAATACGCACTCCGAAACGTTTTTATCTCAGAACCTTTACAGAACTTATTAAAGTAATTTTAAATAAATAAATAATTTTAAATTTGTATAGCAACAAATGAAAATAAAATTCTTAAGAAAAAAAATCTGAGAAATCAAATGCGAGAGTATAGAATTTAACTTACAGAGTTTCCAACCGATGCAAATGAGATTCTTGGCATATGATGATTAAAAATTATACCACCAGTTTCAGTGTTTACCAAATTCAGTACCGGCATTTTGCAAACGAGGTCTGTCCGAAATGTACTGACAAATTTTTGTATCTTTTCTTGTAATTGGTGGCACCATTCCAAGAAAACACTCGAATGAATGCCCAGGTTGAGTACCAACAGACTAAAGGACCCATAGTTCGCCAACAAGTAGGGGACTATCTTTCCCAAGGACTGAGAGCAATAAGCAGCAGTGAACCTACCTCCATCGAAGACCAATGGTGTGCTGTGAAAAATGTGGTGAAAGTATAGTCGGTCGAGCACAAGAAAGAAATAGTTCTTGACTATCCGCAGAAACCTGGAATAAGATCGACGAAAGAAAACAACTTCGAGCTCGCATCACAGCTACTTAAGCAGCAGAAAGAAATGAGCTAGAGTCTACGTATCGTATGAAGACGAGAGAAGTTTACCGTAGCGTGAGACGTGACAAGCGTAACTACATCAACGCATTAGCTGAAGAAGCAGAAGAGGCCGCAAATCGGTGTGCCAGCAGAACTGTATATATAACTGGTGTACAAATCCCAAAAACAACACCTGGTGAAAGATGTATATGGTTCCCTGCTCCATTCGGATGAGGTGGAATAAACACTTCGCTTCTGCATTAAACCGTGTGTTGCGCATCCTTTACCTGATGACACGTCCGAACCAACAAATGCCCGAATTCGCTCCACACCTCCCAGTAGAGAGTAGAGATGGATTAAAACACTGAAAAACAATAAGGCGGTAGGACTGCACGGTATTCCTGCACAGCTCTTACAAGCAGCACCAACGACATCAACTCAGAGAGTTGAGCCTGGAACTCTGAGTGCTTCCCAAAGGAGTGGAAAAACGGAATGACCGTCAAGCTCCAAAAGAAAGCAGATTTGATGCAGTGTGAAAACTGGAAATGGTGGAATTCAATGGAGTCTGACATCCCAACTAAAACATCTGGACTACGCGGACGACGTATGCTTACTCAAGGGAGGAGAAAGAAGCAGACATCGTGGGACTGAAAATTCACACGGCAAAAACACAAATGATCAGCCTCGGACGAAACTCATCCGTGCAAGACAATATTTCTGGACAACCGGTAGAGAAAGTAGAAGAATTCCAGTCGCCAAAGGCGGAACCGAACAAGACGTCGACAGTCGTATTAAAAAGGCAAAGGTGGCTTTCGGAATGCTGTCCAAAATGTGGACAAATAATGCTATAAGCTTAAAGACCAAGCTGAGACTGTAATCTGCTGGGAAAGAGTTCCAGAAACCGTACACAATGGCACGTAGGAGTAGTGAAGGCCTATGCCCTTAAGAGTATAACAACGGACTCATTAAGGTCTGAGGACCTAAACATGTATGCATGTAGTATTTGTATATACAATTAAATATATATACCTTATGGAATTTAAAAATACACAATATTCCAATAAAACAATGTACATACCTGAGATAACAATTTATGATGGATGAAGGACAGGAACACATCGAGTTGCGACAGAATTTTACAAAAATGCACCAATTTAATTTATTCGGAAAATATGCCAAAGTTTCAACCACATTTTTATACGGCACAGGTACCTGCCCTCTTCAAAGAAGCTCTGGTATTTCCGATACCTAAGAAAGGAGACGCAAATGATCCAACAAATTATAGATGTACATATCTTATTTACAAATTCCTTACCAAAAATCTTTACAGCAGTGCTTCTCTTGATGAATCGAAAGTTATGAGAAATGGTATTGCGGTCGAGTAAATATTGAAAATTATTTTTAAAAAAATCTTTATTCTGTAATTGCCGGGTAATATCCTTAATCTATCAGTTTCTTTACTTCGGTTAATATAAAAAGAATAATTGTCGGGTGTGATGATGTAGATAAACAAACATTAACGAAAAGTTTTAACTTCAATTAAATAAAAAAAAACCTAGATAACATGTAAAAAAGAGAAAAATAGAAACCTATTTGTTAAATAAGTTTTGTTTGTGTGTAGTAACAGCAATAAAAAGGTATATAGGAAAAAAGTAACTATTTTACATTTTTTTTTTCTAAAAAGAAAGGCTCAACAAAAATTAAGAAATACTCCTCCTCGCTCGCTTCGATTGTGTTTATTTACTGCACTGCTTTCAATTCAACTTCAAACACCAATGTACTGTTTTGTGGGGATCCTTGCGCACCGTAGGCCATATGTGCTGGGCAAGTGATGCGTCTCTTTCCTCTAACCTTCATGCCTACTACACCAACAATACAACAATACACCCTTGCTGACTTTGCCGCGACCCAAACCAAACTTGAATGGACCGCCTTGTTTGAGACTGGCAAATACTTTGTTGTTTAACTTGAGACGACCTTCATAACAGACGTCCGCCCTTTTGCCTGTTTTTGCCACGGGTCACCACACACCACCTCCCTTTTGCTTTTGGGCTCCTTGTTGTTGCCTTCTTTCTTGTCTTTTTTCTGCTTGCCCTCTTTCTTTTGTGGTTCGACGCCGTTTTGCTTGGGCTTCACTCGTCTTCACTTTCAACTTCTTCCTTATCATCGTCGTCGTCGTCCTCTTCTTCATCATCATCGCATCTGGCTCACCATTGAAATCGTTGGACTCTACTATTCAGAGGCACTCCGAATCGTTTTTATCTCGAAACCATTCCAGAACTTATTTAAGTCATTTTAAATCCTACATTTTATTTGTTAGCAACAAATAAAAATAAATTTCAAGAAAAAAAAAATCTGAGAAATCAATATGGTAGAGTACAAAATTTAACTTACCAGTCTCCAACCGATGCAAATGAGATTCTTGGCATATTAGATTACAAATTATATACCAATTTCTGCGTTTAACAAATTCAGTGGCTTGGTGCTCACATTAAAAATTACATTGGTACCGGCATTTTGCAAATAAGGTCTGTCCGAAATGTACTGACAAATTTTTGTATCTTGTCTTGTAATTGGTGTTTAAACACGAGACGTGTCACCTGTCCAACGACAGGCAAGCAACTTCCATATAGCATGATAAACAGAGAACAAGGTTACTCATTAGATGGGTATTACACGTCGCATGTTTAATTGCGCATGTATGAAGTGCAAAAGAGAAAAAAGAATAAAATTGTATGAATTTTGTATATCCGGAAATGTAATACAGGTCTTAGGTCTTTGACATTTTTTCTCTGACGCCAGTCATCTTTCTCAGCCCGAACGTCCGATCAGTTTTGGATTTGGAGAAGGCATTTTTGTATTGAAAACAACAACAATGCAACAGAAATTTACTACAACAAAATGCCTTCTCCAAATCCAAAACAAGGTATACTCATTAGATTTTTGATAGCTTTTTTTGTGACTTCTCATAGGCAGTTCGTCCGAACGTCAGTTTTGGATTTGGAGAAGACATTTTTTAATTGAAAACAACAACAAATTTGTTAGGAACATTAAAGGCTTCCAAATTAATTTAATTTTAATCACTAATAGATGTGATATTTGATATTAAAAAAAAAAATTAAGACAAAAAGTGAACAAAAAAAAGACTTCACTAAATGTCGCTTATTATTTATGTGTTTGAACAAAAAGAAAATGCACTCAAATTATAGAAAATATTAAAACAAACAACGTGTAATTTTATTTTTGCCAACGCAACATGTTAGAGTCGAGATATTTGCCAAAAACTAAATTTTGCTTATGTTTTCGATAGGACATGCATGTGCTCAAGCTGGGGTACCTCGACTTTTATTAGTCGTGAAGAGTTTGTTTTTTCTTAAAATTGTGGGGAATGAATAGAACTAATAAATTAGTAAAAACAATGTATACCACAATATTAGATTTTGTTGATATAATTACGAAAAAGTGTAATTTTAAAACGAAGAACTGACTTTGACTAGCTGCATTTTTGTACGGATGTATTTGAACCAAAAGAAATTGCACTTTATTGAAAGAAAATATTATCATGATCCATTTGATTTTTAGTTTTTGGCGTCATGGCATACTGGAAGCGAAATATTAGCAAAAAACAAAAAAATGCATTTTTGTGTATAACTTTGGTAAGAAGAGATGTCAGGTGGTGCAAATTTGCAAATAGACTCCTATCGGCCCATGAAAAAATAACTGACAGTGCCTCTCCGCGCAAGGTCAAATTACCGATTAACTGATCTAATGTCGTTCTTATTGAATAGAATAGGGAATTCAACAAATGTTGATAAACGTTTGCAATTGCGTAACAGCCAAGCAAGGACAAATATGTATTGAGTAAAAACAAAAACGAGTATCTACAACAAACTGCACGTAAACTGGCAACATAGAGAAACCCAATTGAGGCAGTTACAAATTTTAAAAGGTTAAGGACACAAATGTGGAAACAACATTAATGGAATCATATTGAGATAGCACTTCAGGAAGTTGCTCATCCAAAATACAATGAACATGTCCATACAGTTTGATTCTACTTGCTGAATCACCTATAAGTTTACAGTTGATGATAAATAAGTTAAACGAATATTGCAATTTGGGGTACCTTATTATAAATCTGGATAAATAGAAAGTTATGATAGCAGGATGTACGAGAGGAAGATGTTCACAAAGAGAGAAATGGTATTGGGGTCTAGTGAATCAAAAGCTACAAATAACTTGGAATAGATGTGACTCCAACCTACAATATTAAACAACATCTCGCATCAAATCTTGTCCCAACAAAAACTGCAAATAATATTGGGTGGACTCTACTATTCAGAGACATAGATTTTGAACATCAACTTCTTGCCTGGGTTGATTGTATTGACATAATCCAAGGATTTAACAACCATATAGAAAACGAAAGACCCCAGGTGCCGCGCACAAGTGTATAACGACTTCAAATGTGTGCTACTGTATGAAAATAGCTAGTGATCGGGCTAGCTGCCCAATACACACTCCGAAACGTTTTTATCTCAGAACTTATTAAAGTAATTTTAAATAAATAAATAATTTTAAATTTGTATAGCAACAAATGAAAATAAAATTCTTAAGAAAAAAAATCTGAGAAATCAAATGCGAGAGTATAGAATTTAACTTACAGAGTTTCCAACCGATGCAAATGAGATTCTTGGCATATGATGATTAAAAATTATACCACCAGTTTCAGTGTTTACCAAATTCAGTACCGGCATTTTGCAAACGAGGTCTGTCCGAAATGTACTGACAAATTTTTGTATCTTTTCTTGTAATTGGTGGCACCATTCCAAGAAAACACTCGAATGCCCAGGTTTAATACCAACAGACTAAAGGACCCATAGTTCGCCAACAAGTAGGGGACTATCTTTCACAAGGACTGAGAACAATAAGCAGCAGTGAACCTACCTCCATCGAAGACCAATGGTGTGCTGTGAAAAATGTGGTGAAAGTATAGTCGGTCGAGCACAAGAAAGAAATAGTTCTTGACTATCCGCAAAAACCTGGAAAAAGATCGACGAAAGAAAACAACTTCGAGCTCTCATCGCAGCTACTTAAGCAGCAGAAAGAAATGAGCTAGAGTCTACGTATCGTATCAAGACGAGAGAAGTTTACCGTAGCGTGAGACGTGACAAGCGTAACTACATCAACGCATTAGCTGAAGAAGCAGAAGAGGCCGCAAATCGGTGTGCCAGCAGAACTGTATACAAATCCCAAAAATAACACCTGGTGAAAGATGTATATGGTTCCCTGCTCCATTCGGATGAGGTGGAATAAACACTTCGCTTCTGCATTAAACCGTGTGTTGCGCATCCTATACCTGATGACACGTCCGAACCAACAAATGCCCGAATTCGCTCCACACCTCCCAGTAGAGAGTAGAGATGGATTAAAACACTGAAAAACAATAAGGCGGTAGGACTGGACGGTATTCCTGCAGAGCTCTTACAAGCAGCACCAACGACATCAACTCAGAGAGTTGAGCCTGGAACTCTGAGTGCTTCCCAAAGGAGTGGAAAAACGGAATGACCGTCAAGCTCCAAAAGAAAGCAGATTTGATGCAGTGTGAAAACTGGAAATGGTGGAATTCAATGGAGTCTGACATCCCAACTAAAACATCTGGACTACGCGGACGACGTATGCTTACTCAAGGGAGGAGAAAGAAGCAGACATCGTGGGACTGAAAATTCACACGGCAAAAACACAAATGATCAGCCTCGGACGAAACTCATCCGTGCAAGACAATATTTCTGGACAACCGGTAGAGAAAGTAGACGACTTCCAGTCGCCAAAGGCGGAACCGAACAAGACGTCGACAGTCGTATTAAAAAGGCAAAGGTGGCTTTCGGAATGCTGTCCAAAATGTGGACAAATAATGCTATAAGCTTAAAGACCAAGCTGAAAGAGTTCCAGAAACCGTACACAATGGCACGTAGGAGTAGTGAAGGCCTATGCCCTTAAGGGGATAACAACGGACTCATTAAGGTCTGAGGACCTAAACATGTATGCATGCAGTATTTGTATATTCAATTAAATATATATACCTTATGGAATTTAAAAATACACAATATTCCAATAAAAGAATGTACATACCTGAGATAACAATTTATGATGGATGAAGGCCAGGAACAGATCGAGTTGCGACAGAATTTTACAAAAATGCACCAATTTAATTTATTCGGAAAATATGCCAGTTTCAACCACATTTTTAATACGGCAGAGGTACCTGCCCTCTTCAAAGAAGCTCTGGTATTTCCGATACATAAGAAAGGAGACGCAAATGATCCAACAAATTATAGATGTATCTTATTTACAAATTCCTTACCAAAAATCTTTACAGCAGTGCTTCTCTTGATGAATCGAAAGTTATGAGAAATGGTATTGCGGTCGAGTAAATATTGAAAATTATTTTAAAAAAAATCTTTATTCTGTAATTGCCGGGTAATATAATTAATCTATCAGTTTCTTTACTTCGGTTAATATAAAAAGAATAAGTGTCGGGTGTGATGATGTAGATAAACAAACATTAACGAAAAGTTTTAACTTCAATTAAATAAAAAAAAACCTAGATAACATGTAAAAAAGAGAAAAATAGAAACCTATTTGTTAAATAAGTTTTGTTTGTGTGTAGTAACAGCAATAAAAAGGTATATAGGAAAAAAGTAACGATTTTACATTTTTTTTTTCTAAAAAGAAAGGCTCAACAAAAATTAAGAAATACTCCTCCTCGCTCGCTTCGATTGTGTTTATTTACTGCAATGCTTTCAATTCAACTTCAAACACCAATGTACTGTTTTGTGGGGATCCTTGCGCACCGTAGGCCATATGTGCTGGGCAAGTGATGCGTCTCTTTCCTCTAACCTTCATGCCTACTACACCAACAATACAACAATACACCCTTGCTGACTTTGCCGCGACCCAAACCAAACTTGAATGGACCGCCTTGTTTGAGACTGGCAAATACTTTGTTGTTTAACTTGAGACGACCTTCATAACAGACGTCCGCCCTTTTGCCTGTTTTTGCCACGGGTCACCACACACCACCTCCCTTTTGCTTTTGGGCTCCTTGTTGTTGCCTTCTTTCTTGTCTTTTTTCTGCTTGCCCTCTTTCTTTTGTGGTTCGACGCCGTTTTGCTTGGGCTTCACTCGTCTTCACTTTCAACTTCTTCCTTATCATCGTCGTCGTCGTCCTCTTCTTCATCATCATCGCATCTGGCTCACCATTGAAATCGTTGGACTCTACTATTCAGAGGCACTCCGAATCGTTTTTATCTCGAAACCATTCCAGAACTTATTTAAGTCATTTTAAATCCTACATTTTATTTGTTAGCAACAAATAAAAATAAATTTCAAGAAAAAAAAAATCTGAGAAATCAATATGGTAGAGTACAAAATTTAACTTACCAGTCTCCAACCGATGCAAATGAGATTCTTGGCATATTAGATTACAAATTATATACCAATTTCTGCGTTTAACAAATTCAGTGGCTTGGTGCTCACATTAAAAATTACATTGGTACCGGCATTTTGCAAATAAGGTCTGTCCGAAATGTACTGACAAATTTTTGTATCTTGTCTTGTAATTGGTGTTTAAACACGAGACGTGTCACCTGTCCAACGACAGGCAAGCAACTTCCATATAGCATGATAAACAGAGAACAAGGTTACTCATTAGATGGGTATTACACGTCGCATGTTTAATTGCGCATGTATGAAGTGCAAAAGAGAAAAAAGAATAAAATTGTATGAATTTTGTATATCCGGAAATGTAATACAGGTCTTAGGTCTTTGACATTTTTTCTCTGACGCCAGTCATCTTTCTCAGCCCGAACGTCCGATCAGTTTTGGATTTGGAGAAGGCATTTTTGTATTGAAAACAACAACAATGCAACAGAAATTTACTACAACAAAATGCCTTCTCCAAATCCAAAACAAGGTATACTCATTAGATTTTTGACAGCTTTTTTTGTGACTTCTCATAGGCAGTTCGTCCGAACGTCAGTTTTGGATTTGGAGAAGACATTTTTTAATTGAAAACAACAACAAATTTGTTAGGAACATTAAAGGCTTCCAAATTAATTTAATTTTAATCACTAATAGATGTGATATTTGATATTAAAAAAAAAAATTAAGACAAAAAGTGAACAAAAAAAAGACTTCACTAAATGTCGCTTATTATTTATGTGTTTGAACAAAAAGAAAATGCACTCAAATTATAGAAAATATTAAAACAAACAACGTGTAATTTTATTTTTGCCAACGCAACATGTTAGAGTCGAGATATTTGCCAAAAATTAAATTTTGCTTATGTTTTCGATAGGACATGCATGTGCTCAAGCTGGGGTACCTCGACTTTTATTAGTCGTGAAGAGTTTGTTTTTTCTTAAAATTGTGGGGAATGAATAGAACTAATAAATTAGTAAAAACAATGTATACCACAATATTAGATTTTGTTGATATAATTACGAAAAAGTGTAATTTTAAAACGAAGAACTGACTTTGACTAGCTGCATTTTTGTACGGATGTATTTGAACCAAAAGAAATTGCACTTTATTGAAAGAAAATATTATCATGATCCATTTGATTTTTAGTTTTTGGAGTCATGGCATACTGGAAGCGAAATATTAGCAAAAAACAAAAAAATGCATTTTTGTGTATAACTTTGGTAAGAAGAGATGTCAGGTGGTGCAAATTTGCAAATAGACTCCTATCGGCCCATGAAAAAATAACTGACAGTGCCTCTCCGCGCAAGGTCAAATTACCGATTAACTGATCTAATGTCGTTCTTATTGAATAGAATAGGGAATTCAACAAATGTTGATAAACGTTTGCAATTGCGTAACAGCCAAGCAAGGACAAATATGTATTGAGTAAAAACAAAAACGAGTATCTACAACAAACTGCACGTAAACTGGCAACATAGAGAAACCCAATTGAGGCAGTTACAAATTTTAAAAGGTTAAGGACACAAATGTGGAAACAACATTAATGGAATCATATTGAGATAGCACTTCAGGAAGTTGCTCATCCAAAATACAATGAACATGTCCATACAGTTTGATTCTACTTGCTGAATCACCTATAAGTTTACAGTTGATGATAAATAAGTTAAACGAATATTGCAATTTGGGGTACCTTATTATAAATCTGGATAAATAGAAAGTTATGATAGCAGGATGTACGAGAGGAAGATGTTCACAAAGAGAGAAATGGTATTGGGGTCTAGTGAATCAAAAGCTACAAATAACTTGGAATAGATGTGACTCCAACCTACAATATTAAACAACATCTCGCATCAAATCTTGTCCCAACAAAAACTGCAAATAATATTGGGTGGACTCTACTATTCAGAGACATAGATTTTGAACATCAACTTCTTGCCTGGGTTGATTGTATTGACATAATCCAAGGATTTAACAACCATATAGAAAACGAAAGACCCCAGGTGCCGCGCAAAAGTGTATAACGACTTCAAATGTGTGCTACTGTATGAAAATAGCTAGTGATCGGGCTAGCTGCCCAATACACACTCCGAAACGTTTTTATCTCAGAACTTATTAAAGTAATTTTAAATCCTACATTTAATTTGTATAGCAACAAATGAAAATAAAATTCTTAAGAAAAAAAATCTGAGAAATCAAATGCGAGAGTATAGAATTTAACTTACAGAGTTTCCAACCGATGCAAATGAGATTCTTGGCATATGAGGATTAAAAATTATACCACCAGTTTCAGTGTTTACCAAATTCAGTACCGGCATTTTGCAAACGAGGTCTGTCCGAAATGTACTGACAAATTTTTGTATCTTTTCTTGTAATTGGTGGCACCATTCCAAGAAAATACTCGAATGAATGCACAGGTTTAGTACCAACAATAGTTTGCCAACAAGTGAGGACTATCTTTCCCAAGGACTGAGAACAATAAGCAGCAGTGAACCTACCTCCATCGAAGACCAATGGTGTGCTGTGAAAAATGTGGTGAAAGTGTAGTCGGTCGAGCACAAGAAAGAAATAGTTCTTGACTATCCGCAGAAACCTGGAAAAAGATCGACGAAAGAAAACAACTTCGAGCTCTCATCGCAGCTACTTAAGCAGCAGAAAGAAATGAGCTAGAGTCTACGTTACGTATGAAGACGAGAGAAGTTTACCGTAGCGTGAGACGTGACAAGCGTAACTACATCAACGCATTAGCTGAAGAAGCAGAAGAGGCCGCAAATCGGTGTGCCAGCAGAACTGTATACAAATCCCAAAAACAACACCTGGTGAAAGATGTATATGGTTCCCTGCTCCATTCGTATGAGGTGGAATAAACACTTCGCTTCTGCATTAAACCGTGTGTTGCGCATCCTATACCTGATGACACGTCCGAACCAACAAATGCCCGAATTCGCTCCACACCTCCCAGTAGAGAGTAGAGATGGATTAAAACACTGAAAAACAATAAGGCGGTAGGACTGGACGGTATTCCTGCAGAGCTCTTACAAGCAGCACCAACGACATCAACTCAGAGAGTTGAGCCTGGAACTCTGAGTGCTTCCCAAAGGAGTGGAAAAACGGAATGACCGTCAAGCTCCAAAAGAAAGCAGATTTGATGCAGTGTGAAAACTGGAAATGGTGGAATTCAATGGAGTCTGACATCCCAACTAAAACATCTGGTCTACGCGGACGACGTATGCTTACTCAAAGGAGGAGAAAGAAGCAGACATCGTGGGACTGAAAATTCACACGGCAAAAACACAAATGATCAGCCTCGGACGAAACTCATCCGTGCAAGACAATATTTCTGGACAACCGGTAGAGAAAGTAGAAGACTTCCAGTCGCCAAAGGCGGAACCGAACAAGACGTCGACAGTCGTATTAAAAAGGCAAAGGTGGCTTTCGGAATGCTGTCCAAAATGTGGACAAATAATGCTATAAGCTTAAAGACCAAGCTGAAAGAGTTCCAGAAACCGTACACAATGGCACGTAGGAGTAGTGAAGGCCTATGCCCTTAAGGGGATAACAACGGACTCATTAAGGTCTGAGGACCTAAATATGTATGCATGCAGTATTTGTATATTCAATTAAATATATATACCTTATGGAATTTAAAAATACACAATATTCCAATAAAAGAATGTACATACCTGAGATAACAATTTATGATGGATGAAGGCCAGGAACAGATCGAGTTGCGACAGAATTTTACAAAAATGCACCAATTTAATTTATTCGGAAAATATGCCAGTTTCAACCACATTTTTAATACGGCAGAGGTACCTGCCCTCTTCAAAGAAGCTCTGGTATTTCCGATACATAAGAAAGGAGACGCAAATGGTCCAACAAATTATAGATGTATCTTATTTACAAATTCCTTACCAAAAATCTTTACAGCAGTGCTTCTCTTGATGAATCGAAAGTTATGAGAAATGGTATTGCGGTCGAGTAAATATTGAAAATTATTTTTAAAAAAATCTTTATTCTGTAATTGCCGGGTAATATAATTAATCTATCAGTTTCTTTACTTCGGTTAATATAAAAAGAATAAGTGTCGGGTGTGATGATGTAGATAAACAAACATTAACGGAAAGTTTTAACTTCAATTAAATAAAAAAAACCTAGATAACATGTAAAAAAGAGAAAAATAGAAACCTATTTGTTAAATAAGTTTTGTTTGTGTTGTAGTAACAGCAATAAAAAGGTATATAGGAAAAAAGTAACGATTTTACATTTTTTTTTTCTAAAAAGAAAGGCTCAACAAAAATTAAGAAATACTCCTCCTCGCTCGCTTCGATTGTGTTTATTTACTGCAATGCTTTCAATTCAACTTCAAACACCAATGTACTGTTTTGTGGGGATCCTTGCGCACCGTAGGCCATATGTGCTGGGCAAGTGATGCGTCTCTTTCCTCTAACCTTCATGCCTACTACACCAACAATACAACAATACACCCTTGCTGACTTTGCCGCGACCCAAACCAAACTTGAATGGACCGCCTTGTTTGAGACTGGCAAATACTTTGTTGTTTAACTTGAGACGACCTTCATAACAGACGTCCGCCCTTTTGCCTGTTTTTGCCACGGGTCACCACACACCACCTCCCTTTTGCTTTTGGGCTCCTTGTTGTTGCCTTCTTTCTTGTCTTTTTTCTGCTTGCCCTCTTTCTTTTGTGGTTCGACGCCGTTTTGCTTGGGCTTCACTCGTCTTCACTTTCGACTTCTTCCTTATCATCGTCGTCGTCGTCCTCTTCTTCGTCATCATCGCATCTGGCTCACCATTGAAATCGTTGGACTCTACTATTCAGAGGCACTCCGAATCGTTTTTATCTCGAAACCATTCTAGAACTTATTTAAGTCATTTTAAATCCTACATTTTATTTGTTAGCAACAAATAAAAATAAATTTCAAGAAAAAAAAAATCTGAGAAATCAATATGGAAGAGTATAAAATTTAACTTACCAGTCTCCAACCGATGCAAATGAGATTCTTGGCATATTAGATTACAAATTATATACCAATTTCTGCCTTTAACAAATTCAGTGGCTTGGTGCTCACATTAAAAATTACATTGGTACCGGCATTTTGCAAATGAAGTCTGTCCGAAATGTACTGACAAATTTTTGTATCTTGTCTTGTAATTGGTGTTTAAACACGAGACGTGCCACCTGTCCAACGACAGGCAAGCAACTTCCATATAGCATGATAAACAGAGAACAAGGTTACTCATTAGATGGGTATTACACGTCGCATGTTTAATTGCGCATGTATGAAGTGCAAAAGAGAAAAAAGAATAAAATTGTATGAATTTTGTATATCCGGAAATGTAATACAGGTCTTAGGTCTTTGACATTTTTTCTCTGACGCCAGTCATCTTTCTCAGCCCGAACGTCCGATCAGTTTTTGATTTGGAGAAGGCATTTTTGTATTGAAAACAACAACAATGCAACAGAAATTCACTACAACAAAATGCCTTCTCCAAATCCAAAACAAGGTATACTCATTAGATTTTTGACAGCTTTTTTTGTGACTTCTCATAGGCAGTTCGTCCGAACGTCAAAATTTGTTAGGAACATTAAAGGCTTCCAAATTAATTTAATTTTAATCACTAATAGATGTGATATTTGATATTTAAAAAAAAATTAAGATAAAAAGTGAACAAAAAGACTTCACTAAATGTCGCTTCTAATTTATGTGTTTGAACAAAAACGAAAATGCACTCAAATTATAGAAAATATTAAAACGAACAACGTGTAATTTTATTTTTGCAAACGCAACATGTTAGAGTCGAGATATTTGCCAAAAACTAAATTTTGCTTATGTTTTCGATAGGACATGCATGTGCTCAAGCTGGGGTACCTACCTCGACTTTTATTAGTCAAGAAGAGTTTGTTTTTTCTTAAAATTGTGGGGAATGAATAGAACTAATAAATTAGTAAAAACAATGTATACCACAATATTAGATTTTGTTGATATAATTACGAAAAAGTGTAATTTTAAAACGAAGAACTGACTTTGACTAGCTGCATTTTTGTACGGATGTATTTGAACCAAAAGAAATTGCACTTTATTGAAAGAAAATATTATCATGATCCATTTGATTTTTAGTTTTTGGCTTCATGGCATACCGGAAGCGAAATATTAGCAAAAAACAAAAAAAATGCATTTTTGTGTATAACTTTGGTAAGAAGAGATGTCAGGTGGTGCAAATTTGCAAATAGACTCCTATCGGCCCATGAAAAAATAACTGACAGTGCCTCTCCGCGCAAGGTCAAATTACCGATTAACTGATCTAATGTCGTTCTTATTGAATAGAATAGGGAATTCAACAAATGTTGATAAACGTTTGCAATTGCGTAACAGCCAAGCAAGGACAAATATGTATTGAGTAAAAACAAAAACGAGTATCTACAACAAACTGCACGTAAACTGGCAACATAGAGAAACCCAATTGAGGCAGTTACAAATTTTAAAAGGTTAAGGACACAAATGTGGAAACAACATTAATGGAATCATATTGAGATAGCACTTCAGGAAGTTGCTCATACAAAATACAATGAACATGTCCATACAGTTTGATTCTACTTGCTGAATCACCTAAAAGTTTACAGTTGATGATAAATAAGTTAAACGAATATTGCAATTTTGGGTACCTTATTATAAATCTGGATAAATAGAAAGTTATGATAGCAGGATGTACGAGAGGAAGATGTTCACAAAGAGAGAAATGGTGTTGGGGTCTAGTGAATCAAAAGCTACAAATAACTTGGAATAGATGTGACTCCAACCTACAATATTAAACAACATCTCGCATCAAATCTTGTCCCAACAAAAACTGCAAATAATATTGGGTGGACTCTACTATTCAGAGACATAGATTTTGAACATCAACTTCTTGCCTGGGTTGATTGCATTGACATAATCCAAGGATTTAACAACCATATAGAAAACGAAAAACCCCAGAGTGCACAAGTGTATAACGACTTCAAATGTGTGCTACTGTCTGAAAATAGCTAGTGATCGGGCTAGCTGCCCAATACACACTCCGAAACGTTTTTATCTCAGAACCTTTACAGAACTTATTAAAGTAATTTTAAATCCTACATTTAATTTGTATAGCAACAAATGAAAATAAAATTCTTAAGAAAAAAAATCTGAGAAATCAAATGCGAGATGTAGAATTTAACTTACAGAGTTTCCAACCGATGCAAATGAGATTCTTGGCATATGATGATTAAAAAATATACCACCAGTTTCAGTGTTTACCAAATTCAGTACCGGCATTTTGCAAACGAGGTCTGTCCGAAATGTACTGACAAATTTTTGTATCTTTTCTTGTAATTGGTGGCACCATTCCAAGAAAACACTCAAATGAATGCACAGGTTTAGTACCAACAGACTAAAGGACCCATAGTTTGCCAACAAGTGAGGACTATCTTTCCCAAGGACTGAGAACAATAAGCAGCAGTGAACCTACCTCCATCGAAGACCAATGGTGTGCTGTGAAAAATGTGGTGAAAGTATATTCGGTCGAGCACAAGAAAGAAATAGTTCTTGACTATCCGCAGAAACCTGGAAAAAGATCGACGAAAGAAAACAACTTCGAGCTCTCATCGCAGCTACTTAAGCAGCAGAAAGAAATGAGCTAGAGTCTACGTATCGTATGAAGACGAGAGAAGTTTACCGTAGCGTGAGACGTGACAAGCGTAACTACATCAACGCATTAGCTGAAGAAGCAGAAGGGGCCGCAAATCGGTGTGCCAGCAGAACTGTATACAAATCCCAAAAACAACACCTGGTGAAAGATGTATATGGTTCCCTGCTCCATTCGGATGAGGTGGAATAAACACTTCGCTTCTGCATTAAACCGTGTGTTGCGCATCCTATACCTGATGACACGTCCGAACCAACAAATGCCCGAATTCGCTCCACACCTCCCAGTAGAGAGTAGAGATGGATTAAAACACTGAAAAACAATAAGGCGGTTGGACTGGACGGTATTCCTGCAGAGCTCTTACAAGCAGCACCAACGACATCAACTCAGAGAGTTGAGCCTGGAAATCTGAGTGCTTCCCAAAGGAGTGGAAAAACGGAATGACCGTCAAGCTCCAAAAGAAAGCAGATTTGATGCAGTGTGAAAACTGGAAATGGTGGAATTCAATGGAGTCTGACATCCCAACTAAAACATCTGGACTACGCGGACGACGTATGCTTACTCAAGGGAGGAGAAAGAAGCAGACATCGTGGGACTGAAAATTCACACGGCAAAAACACAAATGATCAGCCTCGGACGAAACTCATCCGTGCAAGACAATATTTCTGGACAACCGGTAGAGAAAGTATAAGACTTCCAGTCGCCAAAGGCGGAACCGAACAAGACGTCGACAGTCGTATTAAAAAGGCAAAGGTGGCTTTCGGAATGCTGTCCAAAATGTGGACAAATAATGCTATAAGCTTAAAGACCAAGCTGAAAGAGTTCCAGAAACCGTACACAATGGCACGTAGGAGTAGTGAAGGCCTATGCCCTTAAGGGGATAACAACGGACTCATTAAGGTCTGAGGACCTAAACATGTATGCATGCAGTATTTGTATATTCAATTAAATATATATACCTTATGGAATTTAAAAATACACAATATTCCAATAAAAGAATGTACATACCTGAGATAACAATTTATGATGGATGAAGGCCAGGAACAGATCGAGTTGCGACAGAATTTTACAAAAATGCACCAATTTAATTTATTCGGAAAATATGCCAGTTTCAACCACATTTTTAATACGGCACAGGTACCTGCCCTCTTCAAAGAAGCTCTGGTATTTCCGATACATAAGAAAGGAGACGCAAATGATCCAACAAATTATAGATGTATCTTATTTACAAATTCCTTACCAAAAATCTTTACAGCAGTGCTTCTCTTGATGAATCGAAAGTTATGAGAAATGGTATTGCGGTCGAGTAAATATTGAAAATTATTTTAAAAAAAATCTTTATTCTGTAATTGCCGGGTAATATCCTTAATCTATCAGTTTCTTTACTTCGGTTAATATAAAAAGAATAATTGTCGGGTGTGATGATGTAGATAAACAAACATTAACGAAAAGTTTTAACTTCAATTAAATAAAAAAAAACCTAGATAACATGTAAAAAAGAGAAAAATAGAAACCTATTTGTTAAATAAGTTTTGTTTGTGTTGTAGTAACAGCAATAAAAAGGTATATAGGAAAAAAGTAACGATTTTACATTTTTTTTTTTCTAAAAAGAAAGGCTCAACAAAAATTAAGAAATACTCCTCCTCGCTCGCTTCGATTGTGTTTATTTACTGCACTGCTTTCAATTCAACTTCAAACACCAATGTACTGTTTTGTGGGGATCCTTGCGCACCGTAGGCTATATGTGCTGGGCAAGTGATGCGTCTCTTTCCTCTAACTTCATGCCTACTACACCAACAATACAACAATACACCCTTGCTGACTTTGCCGCGACCCAAACCAAACTTGAATGGACCGCCTTGTTTGAGACTGGCAAATACTTTGTTGTTTAACTTGAGACGACCTTCATAACAGACGTCCGCCCTTTTGCCTGTTTTTGCCACGTGTCACCACACACCACCTCCCTTTTGCTTTTGGCCTCCTTGTTGTTGCCTTCTTTCTTGTCTTTTTTCTGCTTGCCCTCTTTCTTTTGTGGTTCGACGCCGCTTTGCTTGGGCTTCACTCGTCTTCACTTTCGACTTCTTCCTTATCATCGTCGTCGTCGTCCTCTTCTTCGTCATCATCGCATCTGGCTCACCATTGAAATCGTTGGACTCTACTATTCAGAGGCACTCCGAATTGTTTTTATCTCGAAACCATTCCAGAACTTATTTAAGTCATTTTAAATCCTACATTTTATTTGTTAGCAACAAATAAAAATAAATTTCAAGAAAAAAAAAATCTGAGAAATCAGTATGGAAGAGTATAAAATTTAACTTACCACAGTCTCCAACCGATGCAAATGAGATTCTTGGCATATTAGATTACAAATTATATACCAATTTCTGCGTTTAACAAATTCAGTGGCTTGGTGCTCACATTAAAAATTACATTGGTACCGGCATTTTGCAAATAAGGTCTGTCCGAAATGTACTGACAAATTTTTGTATCTTGTCTTGTAATTGGTGTTTAAACACGAGACGTGCCACCTGTCCAACGACAGGCAAGCAACTTCCATATAGCATGATAAACAGAGAACAAGGTTACTCATTAGATGGGTTTACACGTCGCATGTTTAGTTGCGCATGTATGAAGTGCAAAAGAGAAAAAAGAATAAAATTGTATGAATTTTGTATATCCGGAAATGTAATACAGGTCTTAGGTCTTTGACATTTTTTCTGTGACGCCAGTCATCTTTCTCAGCCCGAACGTCCGATCAGTTTTGGATTTGGAGAAGGCATTTTTATATTGAAAACAACAACATTGCAACAGAAATTTACTACAGCAAAATGCCTTCTCCAAATCCAAAACAAGGTATACTCATTAGATTTTTGACAGCTTTTTTTGTGACTTCTCATAGGCAGTTCGTCCGAACGTCAGTTTTGGATTTGGAGAAGACATTTTTTAATTGAAAACAACAACAAATTTGTTAGGAACATTAAAGGCTTCCAAATTAATTTAATTTTAATCACTAATAGATGTGATATTTGATATTTAAAAAAAATAAGACAAAAAGTGAACAAAAAAAAGACTTCACTAAATGTCGCTTATTATTTTTGTGTTTGAACAAAAAGAAAATGCACTCAAATTATAGAAAATATTAAAACAAACAACGTGTAATTTTATTTTTGCCAACGCAACATGTTAGAGTCGAGATATTTGCCAAAAACTAAATTTTGCTTATGTTTTCGATAGGACATGCATGTGCTCAAGCTGGGGTACCTCGACTTTTATTAGTCGTGAAGAGTTTGTTTTTTCTTAAAATTGTGGGGAATGAATAGAACTAATAAATTAGTAAAAACAATGTATACCACAATATTAGATTTTGTTGATATAATTACGAAAAAGTGTAATTTTAAAACGAAGAACTGACTTTGACTAGCTGCATTTTTGTACGGATGTATTTGAACCAAAAGAAATTGCACTTTATTGAAAGAAAATATTATCATGATCCATTTGATTTTTAGTTTTTGGCGTCATGGCATACTGGAAGCGAAATATTAGCAAAAAACAAAAAAATGCATTTTTGTGTATAACTTTGGTAAGAAGAGATGTCAGGTGGCGCTAATTTGCAAATAAACTCCTATCGGCCCATGAAAAAATAACTGACAGTGCCTCTCCGCGCAAGGTCAAATTACGGATTAACTGAACTAATGTCGTTCTTATTGAATAGAATAGGGAATTCAACAAATGTTGATAAACGTTTGCAATTGCGTAACAGCCAAGCAAAGACAAATATGTATTGAGTAAAAACAAAAACGAGTATCTACAACAAACTGCACGTAAACTGGCAACATAGAGAAACCCAATTGAGGCAGTTACAAATTTTAAAAGGTTAAGGACACAAATGTGGAAACAACATTAATGGAATCATATTGAGATAGCACTTCAGGAAGTTGCTCATCCAAAATACAATGAACATGTCCATACAGTTTGATTCTACTTGCTGAATCACCTAAAAGTTTACAGTTGATGATAAATAAGTTAAACGAATATTGCAATTTGGGGTACCTTATTATAAATCTGGATAAATAGAAAGTTATGATAGCAGGATGTACGGGAGCAAGATGTTCACAAAGAGAGAAATGGTATTGGGGTCTAGTGAATATTGAAGTGGTCAAAAGCTACAAATAACTTGGAATAGATGTGACTCCAACCTACAATATTAAACAACATCTCGCATCAAATCTTGTCCCAACAAAAACTGCAAATAATATTGGGTGGACTCTACTATTCAGAGACATAGATTTTGAACATCAACTTCTTGCCTGGGTTGATTGTATTGACATAATCCAAGGATCATGATAAACAGAAAACAAGGTATGCTTATTATGAACGCAATGTCGCCATTTTGGAAAATTGATGACGTAGTAGTCATCTCCGATGCTGACAATCGAGTTTTTTTCAGTTTCATTGTTGTTGTTTTCAATTAAAAAAATTGTTTTCTCTAAATCCATAACTGACGTTCGGGCGAAGGGCCCATGAGAAAGATGACTATGACGTCACATAAAACCTGCCAAAAATCTAATGAGCATACCTTGTTTTCTGTTTATCATGCCAAGGATTTAACAACCATATAGAAAACGAAAGACCCCAGAGTGCACAAGTGTATAACGACTTCAAATGTGTGCTACTGTATGAAAATAGCTAGTGATCGGGATAGCTGCCCAATACACACTCCGAAACGTTTTTATCTCAGAACTTATTAAAGTAATTTTAAATCCTACATTTAATTTGTATAGCAACAAATGAAAATAAAATTCTTAAGAAAAAAAATCTGAGAAATCAAATGCGAGAGTACAGAATTTAACTTACAGAGTTTCCAACCGATGCAAATGAGATTCTTGGCATATGATGATTAAAAAATATACCACCAGTTTCAGTGTTTACCAAATTCAGTACCGGCATTTTGCAAACGAGGTCTGTCCGAAATGTACTGACAAATTTTTGTATCTTTTCTTGTAATTGGTGGCACCATTCCAAGAAAACACTCAAATGAATGCACAGGTTTAGTACCAACAGACTAAAGGACCCATAGTTTGCCAACAAGTGAGGACTATCTTTCCCAAGGACTGAGAACAATAAGCAGCAGTGAACCTACCTCCATCGAAGACCAATGGTGTGCTGTGAAAAATGTGGTGAAAGTATATTCGGTCGAGCACAAGAAAGAAATAGTTCTTGACTATCCGCAGAAACCTGGAAAAAGATCGACGAAAGAAAACAACTTCGAGCTCTCATCGCAGCTACTTAAGCAGCAGAAAGAAATGAGCTAGAGTCTACGTATCGTATGAAGACGAGAGAAGTTTACCGTAGCGTGAGACGTGACAAGCGTAACTACATCAACGCATTAGCTGAAGAAGCAGAAGGGGCCGCAAATCGGTGTGCCAGCAGAACTGTATACAAATCCCAAAAACAACACCTGGTGAAAGATGTATATGGTTCCCTGCTCCATTCGGATGAGGTGGAATAAACACTTCGCTTCTGCATTAAACCGTGTGTTGCGCATCCTATACCTGATGACACGTCCGAACCAACAAATGCCCGAATTCGCTCCACACCTCCCAGTAGAGAGTAGAGATGGATTAAAACACTGAAAAACAATAAGGCGGTTGGACTGGACGGTATTCCTGCAGAGCTCTTACAAGCAGCACCAACGACATCAACTCAGAGAGTTGAGCCTGGAAATCTGAGTGCTTCCCAAAGGAGTGGAAAAACGGAATGACCGTCAAGCTCCAAAAGAAAGCAGATTTGATGCAGTGTGAAAACTGGAAATGGTGGAATTCAATGGAGTCTGACATCCCAACTAAAACATCTGGACTACGCGGACGACGTATGCTTACTCAAGGGAGGAGAAAGAAGCAGACATCGTGGGACTGAAAATTCACACGGCAAAAACACAAATGATCAGCCTCGGACGAAACTCATCCGTGCAAGACAATATTTCTGGACAACCGGTAGAGAAAGTATAAGACTTCCAGTCGCCAAAGGCGGAACCGAACAAGACGTCGACAGTCGTATTAAAAAGGCAAAGGTGGCTTTCGGAATGCTGTCCAAAATGTGGACAAATAATGCTATAAGCTTAAAGACCAAGCTGAAAGAGTTCCAGAAACCGTACACAATGGCACGTAGGAGTAGTGAAGGCCTATGCCCTTAAGGGGATAACAACGGACTCATTAAGGTCTGAGGACCTAAACATGTATGCATGCAGTATTTGTATATTCAATTAAATATATATACCTTATGGAATTTAAAAATACACAATATTCCAATAAAAGAATGTACATACCTGAGATAACAATTTATGATGGATGAAGGCCAGGAACAGATCGAGTTGCGACAGAATTTTACAAAAATGCACCAATTTAATTTATTCGGAAAATATGCCAGTTTCAACCACATTTTTAATACGGCACAGGTACCTGCCCTCTTCAAAGAAGCTCTGGTATTTCCGATACATAAGAAAGGAGACGCAAATGATCCAACAAATTATAGATGTATCTTATTTACAAATTCCTTACCAAAAATCTTTACAGCAGTGCTTCTCTTGATGAATCGAAAGTTATGAGAAATGGTATTGCGGTCGAGTAAATATTGAAAATTATTTTAAAAAAAATCTTTATTCTGTAATTGCCGGGTAATATCCTTAATCTATCAGTTTCTTTACTTCGGTTAATATAAAAAGAATAATTGTCGGGTGTGATGATGTAGATAAACAAACATTAACGAAAAGTTTTAACTTCAATTAAATAAAAAAAAACCTAGATAACATGTAAAAAAGAGAAAAATAGAAACCTATTTGTTAAATAAGTTTTGTTTGTGTTGTAGTAACAGCAATAAAAAGGTATATAGGAAAAAAGTAACGATTTTACATTTTTTTTTTTCTAAAAAGAAAGGCTCAACAAAAATTAAGAAATACTCCTCCTCGCTCGCTTCGATTGTGTTTATTTACTGCACTGCTTTCAATTCAACTTCAAACACCAATGTACTGTTTTGTGGGGATCCTTGCGCACCGTAGGCTATATGTGCTGGGCAAGTGATGCGTCTCTTTCCTCTAACTTCATGCCTACTACACCAACAATACAACAATACACCCTTGCTGACTTTGCCGCGACCCAAACCAAACTTGAATGGACCGCCTTGTTTGAGACTGGCAAATACTTTGTTGTTTAACTTGAGACGACCTTCATAACAGACGTCCGCCCTTTTGCCTGTTTTTGCCACGTGTCACCACACACCACCTCCCTTTTGCTTTTGGCCTCCTTGTTGTTGCCTTCTTTCTTGTCTTTTTTCTGCTTGCCCTCTTTCTTTTGTGGTTCGACGCCGCTTTGCTTGGGCTTCACTCGTCTTCACTTTCGACTTCTTCCTTATCATCGTCGTCGTCGTCCTCTTCTTCGTCATCATCGCATCTGGCTCACCATTGAAATCGTTGGACTCTACTATTCAGAGGCACTCCGAATTGTTTTTATCTCGAAACCATTCCAGAACTTATTTAAGTCATTTTAAATCCTACATTTTATTTGTTAGCAACAAATAAAAATAAATTTCAAGAAAAAAAAAATCTGAGAAATCAGTATGGAAGAGTATAAAATTTAACTTACCACAGTCTCCAACCGATGCAAATGAGATTCTTGGCATATTAGATTACAAATTATATACCAATTTCTGCGTTTAACAAATTCAGTGGCTTGGTGCTCACATTAAAAATTACATTGGTACCGGCATTTTGCAAATAAGGTCTGTCCGAAATGTACTGACAAATTTTTGTATCTTGTCTTGTAATTGGTGTTTAAACACGAGACGTGCCACCTGTCCAACGACAGGCAAGCAACTTCCATATAGCATGATAAACAGAGAACAAGGTTACTCATTAGATGGGTTTACACGTCGCATGTTTAGTTGCGCATGTATGAAGTGCAAAAGAGAAAAAAGAATAAAATTGTATGAATTTTGTATATCCGGAAATGTAATACAGGTCTTAGGTCTTTGACATTTTTTCTGTGACGCCAGTCATCTTTCTCAGCCCGAACGTCCGATCAGTTTTGGATTTGGAGAAGGCATTTTTATATTGAAAACAACAACATTGCAACAGAAATTTACTACAGCAAAATGCCTTCTCCAAATCCAAAACAAGGTATACTCATTAGATTTTTGACAGCTTTTTTTGTGACTTCTCATAGGCAGTTCGTCCGAACGTCAGTTTTGGATTTGGAGAAGACATTTTTTAATTGAAAACAACAACAAATTTGTTAGGAACATTAAAGGCTTCCAAATTAATTTAATTTTAATCACTAATAGATGTGATATTTGATATTTAAAAAAAATAAGACAAAAAGTGAACAAAAAAAAGACTTCACTAAATGTCGCTTATTATTTTTGTGTTTGAACAAAAAGAAAATGCACTCAAATTATAGAAAATATTAAAACAAACAACGTGTAATTTTATTTTTGCCAACGCAACATGTTAGAGTCGAGATATTTGCCAAAAACTAAATTTTGCTTATGTTTTCGATAGGACATGCATGTGCTCAAGCTGGGGTACCTCGACTTTTATTAGTCGTGAAGAGTTTGTTTTTTCTTAAAATTGTGGGGAATGAATAGAACTAATAAATTAGTAAAAACAATGTATACCACAATATTAGATTTTGTTGATATAATTACGAAAAAGTGTAATTTTAAAACGAAGAACTGACTTTGACTAGCTGCATTTTTGTACGGATGTATTTGAACCAAAAGAAATTGCACTTTATTGAAAGAAAATATTATCATGATCCATTTGATTTTTAGTTTTTGGCGTCATGGCATACTGGAAGCGAAATATTAGCAAAAAACAAAAAAATGCATTTTTGTGTATAACTTTGGTAAGAAGAGATGTCAGGTGGCGCTAATTTGCAAATAAACTCCTATCGGCCCATGAAAAAATAACTGACAGTGCCTCTCCGCGCAAGGTCAAATTACGGATTAACTGAACTAATGTCGTTCTTATTGAATAGAATAGGGAATTCAACAAATGTTGATAAACGTTTGCAATTGCGTAACAGCCAAGCAAAGACAAATATGTATTGAGTAAAAACAAAAACGAGTATCTACAACAAACTGCACGTAAACTGGCAACATAGAGAAACCCAATTGAGGCAGTTACAAATTTTAAAAGGTTAAGGACACAAATGTGGAAACAACATTAATGGAATCATATTGAGATAGCACTTCAGGAAGTTGCTCATCCAAAATACAATGAACATGTCCATACAGTTTGATTCTACTTGCTGAATCACCTAAAAGTTTACAGTTGATGATAAATAAGTTAAACGAATATTGCAATTTGGGGTACCTTATTATAAATCTGGATAAATAGAAAGTTATGATAGCAGGATGTACGGGAGCAAGATGTTCACAAAGAGAGAAATGGTATTGGGGTCTAGTGAATATTGAAGTGGTCAAAAGCTACAAATAACTTGGAATAGATGTGACTCCAACCTACAATATTAAACAACATCTCGCATCAAATCTTGTCCCAACAAAAACTGCAAATAATATTGGGTGGACTCTACTATTCAGAGACATAGATTTTGAACATCAACTTCTTGCCTGGGTTGATTGTATTGACATAATCCAAGGATCATGATAAACAGAAAACAAGGTATGCTTATTATGAACGCAATGTCGCCATTTTGGAAAATTGATGACGTAGTAGTCATCTCCGATGCTGACAATCGAGTTTTTTTCAGTTTCATTGTTGTTGTTTTCAATTAAAAAAATTGTTTTCTCTAAATCCATAACTGACGTTCGGGCGAAGGGCCCATGAGAAAGATGACTATGACGTCACATAAAACCTGCCAAAAATCTAATGAGCATACCTTGTTTTCTGTTTATCATGCCAAGGATTTAACAACCATATAGAAAACGAAAGACCCCAGAGTGCACAAGTGTATAACGACTTCAAATGTGTGCTACTGTATGAAAATAGCTAGTGATCGGGATAGCTGCCCAATACACACTCCGAAACGTTTTTATCTCAGAACTTATTAAAGTAATTTTAAATCCTACATTTAATTTGTATAGCAACAAATGAAAATAAAATTCTTAAGAAAAAAAATCTGAGAAATCAAATGCGAGAGTACAGAATTTAACTTACAGAGTTTCCAACCGATGCAAATGAGATTCTTGGCATATGATGATTAAAAATTATACCACCAGTTTCAGTGTTTACCAAATTCAGTACCGGCATTTTGCAAACGAGGTCTGTCCGAAATGTACTGACAAATTTTTGTATCTTTTCTTGTAATTGGTGGCACCATTCCAAGAAAACACTCGAATGAATGCACAGGTTTAGTACCAACAGACTAAAGGACCCATAGTTTGCCAACAAGTGAGGACTATCTTTCCCAAGGACTGAGAACAATAAGCAGCAGTGAACCTACCTCCATCGAAGACCAATGGTGTGCTGTGAAAAATGTGGTGAAAGTATAGTCGGTCGAGCACAAGAAAGAAATAGTTCTTGACTATCCGCAGAAACCTGGAAAAAGATCGACGAAAGAAAACAACTTCGAGCTCTCATCGCAGCTACTTAAGCAGCAGAAAGAAATGAGCTAGAGTCTACGTATCGTATGAAGACGAGAGAAGTTTACCGTAGCGTGAGACGTGACAAGCGTAACTACATCAACGCATTAGCTGAAGAAGCAGAAGGGGCCGCAAATCGGTGTGCCAGCAGAACTGTATACAAATCCCAAAAACAACACCTGGTGAAAGATGTATATGGTTCCCTGCTCCATTCGGATGAGGTGGAATAAACACTTCGCTTCTGCATTAAACCGTGTGTTGCGCATCCTATACCTGATGACACGTCCGACCCAACAAATGCCCGAATTCGCTAAACACCTCCCAGTAGAGAGTAGAGATGGATTAAAACACTGAAAAACAATAAGGCGGTAGGACTGGACGGTATTCCTGCAGAGCTCTTACAAGCAGCACCAACGACATCAACTCAGAGAGTTGAGCCTGGAACTCTGAGTGCTTCCCAAAGGAGTGGAAAAACGGAATGACCGTCAAGCTCCAAAAGAAAGCAGATTTGATGCAGTGTGAAAACTGGAAATGGTGGAATTCAATGGAGTCTGACATCCCAACTAAAACATCTGGACTACGCGGACGACGTATGCTTACTCAAGGGAGGAGAAAGAAGCAGACATCGTGGGACTGAAAATTCACACGGCAAAAACACAAATGATCAGCCTCGGACGAAACTCATCCGTGCAAGACAATATTTCTGGACAATCGGTAGAGAAAGTAGAAGACTTCCAGTCGCCAAAGGCGGAACCGAACAAGACGTCGACAGTCGTATTAAAAAGGCAAAGGTGGCTTTCGGAATGCTGTCCAAAATGTGGACAAATAATGCTATAAGCTTAAAGACCAAGCTGAAAGAGTTCCAGAAACCGTACACAATGGCACGTAGGAGTAGTGAAGGCCTATGCCCTTAAGGGGATAACAACGGACTCATTAAGGTCTGAGGACCTAAACATGTATGCATGCAGTATTTGTATATTCAATTAAATATATATACCTTATGGAATTTAAAAATACACAATATTCCAATAAAACAATGTACATACCTGAGATAACAATTTATGATGGATGAAGGCCAGGAACAGATCGAGTTGCGACAGAATTTTACAAAAATGCACCAATTTAATTTATTCGGAGAATATGCCAGTTTCAACCACATTTTTAATACGGCACAGGTACCTGCCCTCTTCAAAGAAGCTCTGGTATTTCCGATACATAAGAAAGGAGACGCAAATGATCCAACAAATTATAGATGTATCTTATTTACAAATTCCTTACCAAAAATCTTTACAGCAGTGCTTCTCTTGATGAATCGAAAGTTATGAGAAATGGTATTGCGGTCGAGTAAATATTGAAAATTATTTTTAAAAAAATCTTTATTCTGTAATTGCCGGGTAATATCCTTAATCTATCAGTTTCTTTACTTCGGTTAATATAAAAAGAATAATTGTCGGGTGTGATGATGTAGATAAACAAACATTAACGAAAAGTTTTAACTTCAATTAAATAAAAAAAAACCTAGATAACATGTAAAAAAGAGAAAAATAGAAACCTATTTGTTAAATAAGTTTTGTTTGTGTTGTAGTAACAGCAATAAAAAGGTATATAGGAAAAAAGTAACGATTTTACATTTTTTTTTTCTAAAAAGAAAGGCTCAACAAAAATTAAGAAATACTCCTCCTCGCTCGCTTCGATTGTGTTTATTTATTGCACTGCTTTCAATTCAACTTCAAACACCAATGTACTGTTTTGTGGGGATCCTTGCGCACCGTAGGCTATATGTGCTGGGCAAGTGATGCGTCTCTTTCCTCTAACCTTCATGCCTACTACACCAACAATACAACAATACACCCTTGCTGACTTTGCCGCGACCCAAACCAAACTTGAATGGACCGCCTTGTTTCAGACTGGCAAATACTTTGTTGTTTAACTTGAGACGACCTTCATAACAGACGTCCGCCCTTTTGCCTGTTTTTGCCACGTGTCACCACACACCACCTCCCTTTTGCTTTTGGCCTCCTTGTTGTTACCTTCTTTCTTGTCTTTTTTCTGCTTGCCCTCTTTCTTTTGTGGTTCGACGCCGTTTTGCTTGGGCTTCACTCGTCTTCACTTTCGACTTCTTCCTTATCATCGTCGTCGTCGTCCTCTTCTTCGTCATCATCGCATCTGGCTCACCATTGTGCTCACATTAAAAATTACATTGGTACCGGCATTTTGCAAATAAGGTCTGTCCGAAATGTACTGACAAATTTTTGTATCTTGTCTTGTAATTGGTGTTTAAACACGAGACGTGCCACCTGTCCAACGACAGGCAAGCAACTTCCATATAGCATGATAAACAGAGAACAAGGTTACTCATTAGATGGGTTTACACGTCGCATGTTTAGTTGCGCATGTATGAAGTGCAAAAGAGAAAAAAGAATAAAATTGTATGAATTTTGTATATCCGGAAATGTAATACAGGTCTTAGGTCTTTGACATTTTTTCTCTGACGCCAGTCATCTTTCTCAGCCCGAACGTCCGATCAGTTTTGGATTTGGAGAAGGCATTTTTATATTGAAAACAACAACAATGCAACAGAAATTTACTACAGCAAAATGCCTTCTCCAAATCCAAAACAAGGTATACTCATTAGATTTTTGACAGCTTTTTTTGTGACTTCTCATAGGCAGTTCGTCCGAACGTCAGTTTTGGATTTGGAGAAGACATTTTTTAATTGAAAACAACAACAAATTTGTTAGGAACATTAAAGGCTTCCAAATTAATTTAATTTTAATCACTAATAGATGTGATATTTGATATTTAAAAAAAATAAGACAAAAAGTGAACAAAAAAAAGACTTCACTAAATGTCGCTTATTATTTATGTGTTTGAACAAAAAGAAAATGCACTCAAATTATAGAAAATATTAAAACAAACAACGTGTAATTTTATTTTTGCCAACGCAACATGTTAGAGTCGAGATATTTGCCAAAAACTAAATTTTGCTTATGTTTTCGATAGGACATGCATGTGCTCAAGCTGGGGTACCTCGACTTTTATTAGTCGTGAAGAGTTTGTTTTTTCTTAAAATTGTGGGGAATGAATAGAACTAATAAATTAGTAAAAACAATGTATACCACAATATTAGATTTTGTTGATATAATTACGAAAAAGTGTAATTTTAAAACGAAGAACTGACTTTGACTAGCTGCATTTTTGTACGGATGTATTTGAACCAAAAGAAATTGCACTTTATTGAAAGAAAATATTATCATGATCCATTTGATTTTTAGTTTTTGGCGTCATGGCATACTGGAAGCGAAATATTAGCAAAAAACAAAAAAATGCATTTTTGTGTATAACTTTGGTAAGAAGAGATGTCAGGTGGCGCTAATTTGCAAATAAACTCCTATCGGCCCATGAAAAAATAACTGACAGTGCCTCTCCGCGCAAGGTCAAATTACGGATTAACTGAACTAATGTCGTTCTTATTGAATAGAATAGGGAATTCAACAAATGTTGATAAACGTTTGCAATTGCGTAACAGCCAAGCAAAGACAAATATGTATTGAGTAAAAACAAAAACGAGTATCTACAACAAACTGCACGTAAACTGGCAACATAGAGAAACCCAATTGAGGCAGTTACAAATTTTAAAAGGTTAAGGACACAAATGTGGAAACAACATTAATGGAATCATATTGAGATAGCACTCCAGGAAGTTGCTCATCCAAAATACAATGAACATGTCCATACAGTTTGATTCTACTTGCTGAATCACCTAAAAGTTTACAGTTGATGATAAATAAGTTAAACGAATATTGCAATTTGGGGTACCTTATTATAAATCTGGATAAATAGAAAGTTATGATAGCAGGATGTACGGGAGGAAGATGTTCACAAAGAGAGAAATGGTATTGGGGTCTAGTGAATATTGAAGTGGTCAAAAGCTACAAATAACTTGGAATAACTGCAAATAATATTGGGTGGACTCTACTATTCAGAGACATAGATTTTGAACATCAACTTCTTGCCTGGGTTGATTGTATTGACATAATCCAAGGATCATGATAAACAGAAAACAAGGTATGCTTATTATGAACGCAATGTCGCCATTTTGGAAAATTGATGACGTAGTAGTCATCTCCGATGCTGACAATCGAGTTTTTTTCAGTTTCATTGTTGTTGTTTTCAATTAAAAAAATTGTTTTCTCTAAATCCATAACTGACGTTCGGGCGAAGGGCCCATGAGAAAGATGACTATGACGTCACATAAAACCTGCCAAAAATCTAATGAGCATACCTTGTTTTCTGTTTATCATGCCAAGGATTTAACAACCATATAGAAAACGAAAGACCCCAGAGTGCACAAGTGTATAACGACTTCAAATGTGTGCTACTGTATGAAAATAGCTAGTGATCGGGATAGCTGCCCAATACACACTCCGAAACGTTTTTATCTCAGAACTTATTAAAGTAATTTTAAATCCTACATTTAATTTGTATAGCAACAAATGAAAATAAAATTCTTAAGAAAAAAAATCTGAGAAATCAAATGCGAGAGTACAGAATTTAACTTACAGAGTTTCCAACCGATGCAAATGAGATTCTTGGCATATGATGATTAAAAATTATACCACCAGTTTCAGTGTTTACCAAATTCAGTACCGGCATTTTGCAAACGAGGTCTGTCCGAAATGTACTGACAAATTTTTGTATCTTTTCTTGTAATTGGTGGCACCATTCCAAGAAAACACTCGAATGAATGCACAGGTTTAGTACCAACAGACTAAAGGACCCATAGTTTGCCAACAAGTGAGGACTATCTTTCCCAAGGACTGAGAACAATAAGCAGCAGTGAACCTACCTCCATCGAAGACCAATGGTGTGCTGTGAAAAATGTGGTGAAAGTATAGTCGGTCGAGCACAAGAAAGAAATAGTTCTTGACTATCCGCAGAAACCTGGAAAAAGATCGACGAAAGAAAACAACTTCGAGCTCTCATCGCAGCTACTTAAGCAGCAGAAAGAAATGAGCTAGAGTCTACGTATCGTATGAAGACGAGAGAAGTTTACCGTAGCGTGAGACGTGACAAGCGTAACTACATCAACGCATTAGCTGAAGAAGCAGAAGGGGCCGCAAATCGGTGTGCCAGCAGAACTGTATACAAATCCCAAAAACAACACCTGGTGAAAGATGTATATGGTTCCCTGCTCCATTCGGATGAGGTGGAATAAACACTTCGCTTCTGCATTAAACCGTGTGTTGCGCATCCTATACCTGATGACACGTCCGACCCAACAAATGCCCGAATTCGCTAAACACCTCCCAGTAGAGAGTAGAGATGGATTAAAACACTGAAAAACAATAAGGCGGTAGGACTGGACGGTATTCCTGCAGAGCTCTTACAAGCAGCACCAACGACATCAACTCAGAGAGTTGAGCCTGGAACTCTGAGTGCTTCCCAAAGGAGTGGAAAAACGGAATGACCGTCAAGCTCCAAAAGAAAGCAGATTTGATGCAGTGTGAAAACTGGAAATGGTGGAATTCAATGGAGTCTGACATCCCAACTAAAACATCTGGACTACGCGGACGACGTATGCTTACTCAAGGGAGGAGAAAGAAGCAGACATCGTGGGACTGAAAATTCACACGGCAAAAACACAAATGATCAGCCTCGGACGAAACTCATCCGTGCAAGACAATATTTCTGGACAATCGGTAGAGAAAGTAGAAGACTTCCAGTCGCCAAAGGCGGAACCGAACAAGACGTCGACAGTCGTATTAAAAAGGCAAAGGTGGCTTTCGGAATGCTGTCCAAAATGTGGACAAATAATGCTATAAGCTTAAAGACCAAGCTGAAAGAGTTCCAGAAACCGTACACAATGGCACGTAGGAGTAGTGAAGCCCTATGCCCTTAAGGGGATAACAACGGACTCATTAAGGTCTGAGGACCTAAACATGTATGCATGCAGTATTTGTATATTCAATTAAATATATATACCTTATGGAATTTAAAAATACACAATATTCCAATAAAAGAATGTACATACCTGAGATAACAATTTATGATGGATGAAGGCCAGGAACAGATCGAGTTGCGACAGAATTTTACAAAAATGCACCAATTTAATTTATTCGGAAAATATGCCAGTTTCAACCACATTTTTAATACGGCACAGGTACCTGCCCTCTTCAAAGAAGCTCTGGTATTTGCGATACATAAGAAAGGAGACGCAAATGATCCAACAAATTATAGATGTATCTTATTTACAAATTCCTTACCAAAAATCTTTACAGCAGTGCTTCTCTTAATGAATCGAAAGTTATGAGAAATGGTATTGCGGTCGAGTAAATATTGAAAATTATTTTTAAAAAAATCTTTATTCTGTAATTGCCGGGTAATATCCTTAATCTATCAGTTTCTTTACTTCGGTTAATATAAAAAGAATAATTGTCGGGTGTGATGATGTAGATAAACAAACATTAACGAAAAGTTTTAACTTCAATTAAATAAAAAAAAACCTAGATAACATGTAAAAAAGAGAAAAATAGAAACCTATTTGTTAAATAAGTTTTGTTTGTGTTGTAGTAACAGCAATAAAAAGGTATATAGGAAAAAAGTAACGATTTTACATTTTTTTTTTCTAAAAAGAAAGGCTCAACAAAAATTAAGAAATACTCCTCCTCGCTCGCTTCGATTGTGTTTATTTACTGCACTGCTTTCAATTCAACTTCAAACACCAATGTACTGTTTTGTGGGGATCCTTGCGCACCGTAGGCTATATGTGCTGGGCAAGTGATGCGTCTCTTTCCTCTAACCTTCATGCCTACTACACCAACAATACACCCTTGCTGACTTTGCCGCGACCCAAACCAAACTTGAATGGACCGCCTTGTTTCAGACTGGCAAATACTTTGTTGTTTAACTTGAGACGACCTTCATAACAGACGTCCGCCCTTTTGCCTGTTTTTGCCACGTGTCACCACACACCACCTCCCTTTTGCTTTTGGCCTCCTTGTTGTTACCTTCTTTCTTGTCTTTTTTCTGCTTGCCCTCTTTCTTTTGTGGTTCGACGCCGTTTTGCTTGGGCTTCACTCGTCTTCACTTTCGACTTCTTCCTTATCATCGTCGTCGTCGTCCTCTTCTTCGTCATCATCGCATCTGGCTCACCATTGAAATCGTTGGACTCTACTATTCAGAGGCACTCCGAATTGTTTTTATCTCGAAACCATTCCAGAACTTATTTAAGTCATTTTAAATCCTACATTTTATTTGTTAGCAACAAATAAAAATAAATTTCAAGAAAAAAAAATCTGAGAAATCAGTATGGAAGAGTATAAAATTTAACTTACCACAGTCTCCAACCGATGCAAATGAGATTCTTGGCATATTAGATTACAAATTATATACCAATTTCTGCGTTTAACAAATTCAGTGGCTTGGTGCTCACATTAAAAATTACATTGGTACCGGCATTTTGCAAATAAGGTCTGTCCGAAATGTACTGACAAATTTTTGTATCTTGTCTTGTAATTGGTGTTTAAACACGAGACGTGCCACCTGTCCAACGACAGGCAAGCAACTTCCATATAGCATGATAAACAGAGAACAAGGTTACTCATTAGATGGGTATTACACGTCGCATGTTTAGTTGCGCATGTATGAAGTGCAAAAGAGAAAAAAGAATAAAATTGTATGAATTTTGTATATCCGGAAATGTAATACAGGTCTTAGGTCTTTGACATTTTTTCTCTGACGCCAGTCATCTTTCTCAGCCCGAACGTCCGATCAGTTTTGGATTTGGAGAAGGCATTTTTGTATTGAAAACAACAACAATGCAACAGAAATTTACTACAACAAAATGCCTTCTCCAAATCCAAAACAAGGTATACTCATTAGATTTTTGACAGCTTTTTTTGTGACTTCTCATAGGCAGTTCGTCCGAACGTCAAAATTTGTTAGGAACATTAAAGGCTTCCAAATTAATTTAATTTTAATCACTAATAGATGTGATATTTGATATTTAAAAAAAAATTAAGACAAAAAGTGAACAAAAAGACTTCACTAAATGTCGCTTCTAATTTATGTGTTTGAACAAAAACGAAAATGCACTCAAATTATAGAAAATATTAAAACGAACAACGTGTAATTTTATTTTTGACAACGCAACATGTTAGAGTCGAGATATTTGCCAAAAATTAAATTTTGCTTATGTTTTCGATAGGACATGCATGTGCTCAAGCTGGGGTACCTCGACTTTTATTAGTCGTGAAGAGTTTGTTTTTTCTTAAAATTGTGGGGAATGAATAGAACTAATAAATTAGTAAAAACAATGTATACCACAATATTAGATTTTGTTGATATAATTACGAAAAAGTGTAATTTTAAAACGAAGAACTGACTTTGACTAGCTGCATTTTTGTACGGATGTATTTGAACCAAAAGAAATTGCACTTTATTGAAAGAAAATATTATCATGATCCATTTGATTTTTAGTTTTTGGCGTCATGGCATACTGGAAGCGAAATATTAGCAAAAAACAAAAAAATGCATTTTTGTGTATAACTTTGGTAAGAAGAGATGTCAGGTGGTGCAAATTTGCAAATAAACTCCTATCGGCCCATGAAAAAATAACTGACAGTGCCGCTCCGCGCAAGATCAAATTACGGATTAACTGAACTAATGTCGTTCTTGTTGAATAGAATAGGGAATTCAACAAATGTTGATAAACGTTTGCAATTGCGTAACAGCCAAGCAAGGACAAATATGTATTGAGTAAAAACAAAAACGAGTATCTACAACAAACTGCACGTAAACTGGCAACATAGAGAAACCCAATTGAGGCAGTTACAAATTTTAAAAGGTTAAGGACACAAATGTGGAAACAACATTAATGGAATCATATTGAGATAGCACTTCAGGAAGTTGCTCATCCAAAATACAATGAACATGTCCATACAGTTTGATCCTACTTGCTCTAAAAGTTTACAGTTGATGATAAATAAGTAAAACGAATATTGCAATTTGGGGTACCTTATTATAAATCTGGATAAATAGAAAGTTATGATAGCAGGATGTACGGGAGGAAGATGTTCACAAAGAGAGAAATGGTATTGGGGTCTAGTGAATATTGAAGTGGTCAAAAGCTACAAATAACTTGGAATAGATGTGACTCCAACCTACAATATTAAACAACATCTCGCATCAAATCTTGTCCCAACAAAAACTGCAAATAATATTGGGTGGACTCTACTATTTAGAGACATAGATTTTGAACATCAACTTCTTGCCTGGGTTGATTGTATTGACATAATCCAAGGATTTAACAACCATATAGAAAACGAAAGACCCCAGGTGCCGCGCACAAGTGTATAACGACTTCAAATGTGTGCTACTGTATGAAAATAGCTAGTGATCGGGCTAGCTGCCCAATACACACTCCGAAACGTTTTTATCTCAGAACCTTTACAGAACTTATTAAAGTAATTTTAAATCCTACATTTAATTTGTATAGCAACAAATGAAAATAAAATTCTTAAGAAAAAAAATCTGAGAAATCAAATGCGAGAGTATAGAATTTAACTTACAGAGTTTCCAACCGATGCAAATGAGATTCTTGGCATATGATGATTAAAAATTATACCACCAGTTTCAGTGTTTACCAAATTCAGTACCGGCATTTTGCAAACGAGGTCTGTCCGAAATGTACTGACAAATTTTTGTATCTTTTCTTGTAATTGGTGGCACCATTCCAAGAAAACACTCGAATGCCCAGGTTTAATACCAACAGACTAAAGGACCCATAGTTCGCCAACAAGTAGGGGACTATCTTTCACAAGGACTGAGAACAATAAGCAGCAGTGAACCTACCTCCATCGAAGACCAATGGTGTGCTGTGAAAAATGTGGTGAAAGTATAGTCGGTCGAGCACAAGAAAGAAATAGTTCTTGACTATCCGCAGAAACCTGGAATAAGATCGACAAAAGAAAACAACTTCGAGCAGCAGAAAGAAATTAGCTAGAGTCTACGTATCGTATGAAGACGAGAGAAGTTTACCGTAGCGTGAGACGTGACAAGCGTAACTACATCAACGCATTAGCTGAAGAAGCAGAAGAGGCCGCAAATCGGTGTGCCAGCAGAACTGTATATATAACTGGTGTACAAATCCCAAAAACAACACCTGGTGAAAGATGTATATGGTTCCCTGCTCCATTCGGATGAGGTGGAATAAACACTTCGCTTCTGCATTAAACCGTGTGTTGCGCATCCTATACCTGATGACACGTCCGAACCAACAAATGCCCGAATTCGCTCCACACCTCCCAGTAGAGAGTAGAGATGGATTAAAACACTGAAAAACAATAAGGCGGTAGGACTGGACGGTATTCCTGCAGAGCTCTTACAAGCAGCACCAACGACATCAACTCAGAGAGTTGAGCCTGGAACTCTGAGTGCTTCCCAAAGGAGTGGAAAAACGGAATGACCGTCAAGCTCCAAAAGAAAGCAGATTTGATGCAGTGTGAAAACTGGAAATGGTGGAATTCAATGGAGTCCGACATCCCAACTAAAACATCTGGACTACGCGGACGAAGTATGCTTACTCAAGGGAGGAGAAAGAAGCAGACATCGTGGGACTGAAAATTCACACGGCAAAAACACAAATGATCAGCCTCGGACGAAACTCATCCGTGCAAGACAATATTTCTGGACAACCGGTAGAGAAAGTAGAAGAATTCCAGTCGCCAAAGGTGGAACCGAACAAGACGTCGACAGTCGTATTAAAAAGGCAAAGGTGGCTTTCGGAATGCTGTCCAAAATGTGGACAAATAATGCTATAAGCTTAAAGACCAAGCCGAGGCTGTAATCTGCACAGCTGGGAAAGAGTTCCAGAAACCGTACACAATGGCACGTAGGAGTAGTGAAGGCCTATGCCCTTAAGGGGATAACAACGGACTCATTAAGGTCTGAGGACCTAAACATGTGCATTTTTTTGTTTTTTGCTAATATTTCGCTTCCAGTATGCCATGACGCCAAAAACTAAAAATCAAATGGATCATGATAATATTTTCTTTCAATAAAGTGCAATTTCTTTTGGTTCAAATACATCCGTACAAAAATGCAGCTAGTCAAAGTCAGTTCTTCGTTTTAAAATTACACTTTTTCGTAATTATATCAACAAAATCTAATATTGTGGTATACATTGTTTTTACTAATTTATTAGTTCTATTCATTCCCCACAATTTTAAGAAAAAACAAACTCTTCACGACTAATAAAAGTCGAGGTACCCCAGCTTGAGCACATGCATGTCCTATCGAAAACATAAGCAAAATTTAGTTTTTGGCAAATATCTCGACTCTAACATGTTGCGTTGTCAAAAATAAAATTACACGTTGTTCGTTTTAATATTTTCTATAATTTGAGTGCATTTTCGTTTTTGTTCAAACACATAAATTAGAAGCGACATTTAGTGAAGTCTTTTTGTTCACTTTTTGTCTTAATTTTTTTTTAAATATCAAATATCACATCTATTAGTGATTAAAATTAAATTAATTTGGAAGCCTTTAATGTTCCTAACAAATTTTGACGTTCGGACGAACTGCCTATGAGAAGTCACAAAAAAAGCTGTCAAAAATCTAATGAGTATACCTTGTTTTGGATTTGGAGAAGGCATTTTGTTGTAGTGAATTTCTGTTGCATTGTTGTTGTTTTCAATACAAAAATGCCTTCTCCAAATCCAAAACTGATCGGACGTTCGGGCTGAGAAAGATGACTGGCGTCAGAGAAAAAATGTCAAAGACCTAAGACCTGTATTACATTTCCGGAAATACAAAATTCATAAAATTTTATTCTTTTATCTCTTTTGCACTTCATACATGCGCAACTAAACATGCGACGTGTAATACCCATCTAATGAGTAACCTTGTTCTCTGTTTATCATGCTATATGGAAGTTGTTTGCCTGTCGTTAAACACGTGGCACGTCTCGTGTTTAAACACCAATTACAAGACAAGATACAAAAATTTGTCAGTACATTTCGGACAGACCTTATTTGCAAAATGCCGGTACCAATGTAATTTTTAATGTGAGCACCAAGCCACTGAATTTGTTAAACGCAGAAATTGGTATATAATTTGTAATCTAATATGCCAAGAATCTCATTTGCATCGGTTGGAGACTGTGGTAAGTTAAATTTTATACTCTTCCATACTGATTTCTCAGATTTTTTTTTTCTTGAAATTTATTTTTATTTGTTGCTAACAAATAAAATGTAGGATTTAAAATGACTTAAATAAGTTCTGGAATGGTTTCGAGATAAAAACAATTCGGAGTGCCTCTGAATAGTAGAGTCCAACGATTTCAATGGTGAGCCAGATGCGATGATGACGAAGAAGAGGACGACGACGACGATGATAAGGAAGAAGTCGAAAGTGAAGACGAGTGAAGCCCAAGCAAAACGGCGTCGAACCACAAAAGAAAGAGGGCAAGCAGAAAAAAGACAAGAAAGAAGGCAACAACAAGGAGGCCAAAAGCAAAAGGGAGGTGGTGTGTGGTGACCCGTGCCAAAAACAGGCAAAAGGGCGGACGTCTGTTATGAAGGTCGTCTCAAGTTAAACAACAAAGTATTTGCCAGTCTCAAACAAGGCGGTCCATTCAAGTTTGGTTTGGGTCGCGGCAGCAAGGGTGTATTGTTGTATTGTTGGTGTAGTAGGCATGAAGGTTAGAGGAAAGAGACGCATCACTTGCCCAGCACATATGGCCTACGGTGCGCAAGGATCCCCACAAAACAGTACATTGGTGTTTGAAGTTGAATTGAAAGCAGTGCAGTAAATAAACACAATCGAAGCGAGCGAGGAGGAGTATTTCTTAATTTTTGTTGAGCCTTTCTTTTTATCGTTACTTTTTTCCTATATACCTTTTTATTGCTGTTACTACAACACAAACAAAACTTATTTAACAAATAGGTTTCTATTTTTCTCTTTTTTACATGTTATCTATGTTTTTTTTTATTTAATTGAAGTTAAAACTTTTCGTTAATGTTTGTTTATCTACATCATCACACCCGACACTTATTCTTTTTATATTAACCGAAGTAAAGAAACTGATAGATTAAGGATATTACCCGGCAATCACAGAATAAAGATTTTTTTAAAAATATAACTCATAACTTTCGATTCATCAAGAGAAGCACTGCTGTAAAGATTTTTGGTAAGGAATTTGTAAATAAGATACATCTATAATTTGTTGGATCATTTGCGTCTCCTTTTTTATGTATCGGAAATACCAGAGCTTCTTTGAAGAGGGCAGGTACCTGTGCCGTATTAAAAATGTGGTTGAAACTTTGGCATATTTTCCGAATAAATTAAATTGGTGCATTTTTGTAAAATTCTGTCGCAACTCGATCTGTTCCTGGCCTTCATCCATCATAAATTGTTATCTCAGGTATGTACATTGTTTTATTGGAATATTGTGTATTTTTAAATTCCATAAGGAATATATATTTAATTGAATATACAAATACTACATGCATACATGTTTAGGTCCTCAGACCTTAATGAGTCCGTTGTTATCCCCTTAAGGGCATAGGCCTTCACTACTCCTACGTGCCATTGTGTACGGTTTCTGGAACTCTTTCCCAGCTGTGCAGATTACAGTCTCGGCTTGGTCTTTAAGCTTATAGCATTATTTGTCCACATTTTGGACAGCATTCCGAAAGCCACCTTTGCCTTTTTAGTACGACTGTCGACGTCTTGTTCGGTTCCGCCTTTGCCGACTGGAATTCTTCTACTTTCTCTACCGGTTGTCCAGAAATATTGTCTTGCACGGATGAGTTTCGTCCGAGGCTGATCATTTGTGTTTTTGCCGTGTGAATTTTCAGTCCCACGATGTCTGCTTCTTTCTCCTCCCTTGAGTAAGCATACTTCGTCCGCGTAGTCCAGATGTTTTAGTTGGGATGTCGGACTCCATTGAATTCCACCATTTCCAGTTTTCACACTGCATCAAATCTGCTTTCTTTTGGAGCTGTTTCTTTTCCAGGCTCAACTCTCTGAGTTGATGTCGTTGGTGCTGCTTGTAAGAGCTCTGCAGGAATACCGTCCAGTCCTACCGCCTTATTGTTTTTCAGTGTTTTAATCCATCTCTACTCTCTACTGGGAGGTGTGGAGCGAATTCGGGCATTTGTTGGTTCGGACGTGTCATCAGGTATAGGATGCGCAACACACGGTTTAATGCAGAAGCGAAGTGTTTATTCCACCTCATCCGAATGGAGCAGGGAACCATATACATCTTTCACCAGGTGTTGTTTTTGGGATTTGTACACCAGTTATATATACAGTTCTGCTGGCACACCGATTTGCGGCCTCTTCTGCTTCTTCAGCTAATGCGTTGATGTAGTTACGCTTGTCACGTCTCACGCTACGGTAAACTTCTCTCGTCTTCATACGATACGTAGACTCTAGCTCATTTCTTTCTGCTGCTTAAGTAGCTGCGATGCGAGCTCGAAGTTGTTTTCTTTCGTCGATCTTATTCCAGGTTTCTGCGGATAGTCAAGAACTATTTCTTTCTTGTGCTCGACCAACTATACTTTCACCACATTTTTCACAGCACACCATTGCTCTTCGATGGAGGTAGGTTCACTGCTGCTTATTACTCTCAGTCCTTGGGAAAGATAGTCCCCTGCTTGTTGGCGAACTATGGGTCCTTTAGTCTGTTGGTACTAAACCTGGGCATTCATTCGAGTGTTTTCTTGGAATGGTGCCACCAATTACAAGAAAAGATACAAAAATTTGTCAGTACATTTCGGACAGACCTCGTTTGCAAAATGCCGGTACTGAATTTGGTAAACACTGAAACTGGTGGTATAATTTTTAATCATCATATGCCAAGAATCTCATTTGCATCGGTTGGAAACTCTGTAAGTTAAATTCTATACTCTCGCATTTGATTTCTCAGATTTTTTTTCTTAAGAATTTTATTTTCATTTGTTGCTATACAAATTAAATGTAGGATTTAAAATTACTTTAATAAGTTCTGTAAAGGTTCTGAGATAAAAACGTTTCGGAGTGCGTATTGGGCAGCTAGCCCGATCACTAACTATTTTCATACAGTAGCACACATTTGAAGTCGTTATACACTTGTGCGCGGCACCTGAGGTCTTTCGTTTTCTATATGGTTAAATCCATGGATTATGTCAATAAAATCAACCCAGGCAAGAAGTTGATGTTCAAAATCTATGTCTCTGAATAGTAGAGTCCACCCAATATTATTTGCAGTTTTTGTTGGGACAAGATTTGATGCGAGATGTTGTTTAATATTGTAGGTTGGAGTCACATCTATTCCAAGGTATTTGTAGCTTTTGACCACTTCAATATTCACTAGACCCCAATACCATTTCTCTCTTTGTGAACATCTTCCTCTCGTACATCCTGCTATCATAACTTTGTATTTATCCAGATTTATAATAAGGTACCCAAAATTGCAATATTCGTTTAACTTATTTATCATCAACTGTAAACTTTTAGGTGATTCAGCAAGTAGAATCAAACTGTATGGACATGTTCATTGTATTTTGGATGAGCAACTTCCTGAAGTGCTATCTCAATATGATTCCATTAATGTTGTTTCCACATTTGTGTCCTTAACCTTTTAAAATTTGTAACTGCCTCAATTGGGTTTCTCTATGTTGCCAGTTTACGTGCAGTTTGTTGTAGATACTCGTTTTTGTTTTTACTCAATACATATTTGTCCTTGCTTGGCTGTTACGCAATTGCAAACGTTTATCAACATTTGTTGAATTCCCTATTCTATTCAATAAGAATGACATTAGATCAGTTAATCCGTAATTTGACCTTGCGCGGAGAAGCACTGTCAGTTATTTTTTCATGGGCCGATAGGAGTCTATTTGCAAATTTGCACCACCTGACATCTCTTCTTACCAAAGTTATACACAAAAATGCATTTTTTTGTTTTTTGCTAATATTTCGCTTCCAGTATGCCATGACGCCAAAAACTAAAAATCAAATGGATCATGATAATATTTTCTTTCAATAAAGTGCAATTTCTTTTGGTTCAAATACATCCGTACAAAAATGCAGCTAGTCAAAGTCAGTTCTTCGTTTTAAAATTACACTTTTTCGTAATTATATCAACAAAATCTAATATTGTGGTATACATTGTTTTTACTAATTTATTAGTTCTATTCATTCCCCACAATTTTAAGAAAAAACAAACTCTTCACGACTAATAAAAGTCGAGGTACCCCAGCTTGAGCACATGCATGTCCTATCGAAAACATAAGCAAAATTTAATTTTTGGCAAATATCTCGACTCTAACATGTTGCGTTGGCAAAAATAAAATTACACGTTGTTCGTTTTAATATTTTCTATAATTTGAGTGCATTTTCGTTTTTGTTCAAACACATAAATTAGAAGCGACATTAAGTGAAGTCTTTTTGTTCACTTTTTGTCTTAATTTTTTTTAAATATCAAATATCACATCTATTAGTGATTAAAATTAAATTAATTTGGAAGCCTTTAATGTTCCTAACAAATTTTGACGTTCGGACGAACTGCCTATGAGAAGTCACAAGAAAAGCTGTCAAAAATCTAATGAGTATACCTTGTTTTGGATTTGGAGAAGGCATTTTGTTGTAGTGAATTTCTGTTGCATTGTTGTTTTCAATACAAAAATGCCTTCTCCAAATCCAATACTGAAAAATTTGTCAGTACATTTCGGACAGACCTTATTTGCAAAATGCCGGTACCAATGTAATTTTTAATGTGAGCACCAAGCCACTGAATTTGTTAAACGCAGAAATTGGTATATAATTTGTAATCTAATATGCCAAGAATCTCATTTGCATCGGTTGGAGACTGTGGTAAGTTAAATTTTATACTCTTCCATATTGATTTCTCAGATTTTTTTTTTCTTGAAATTTATTTTTATTTGTTGCTAACAAATAAAATGTAGGATTTAAAATGACTTAAATAAGTTCTGGAATGGTTTCGAGATAAAAACAATTCGGAGTGCCTCTGAATAGTAGAGTCCAACGATTTCAATGGTGAGCCAGAGAAGATGATGACGAAGAAGAGGACGACGACGACGATGATAAGGAAGAAGTCGAAAGTGAAGACGAGTGAAGCCCAAGCAAAACGGCGTCGAACCACAAAAGAAAGAGGGCAAGCAGAAAAAAGACAAGAAAGAAGGCAACAACAAGGAGCCCAAAAGCAAAAGGGAGGTGGTGTGTGGTGACCCGTGGCAAAAACAGGCAAAAGGGCGGACGTCTGTTATGAAGGTCGTCTCAAGTTAAACAACAAAGTATTTGCCAGTCTCAAACAAGGCGGTCCATTCAAGTTTGGTTTGGGTCGCGGCAAAGTCAGCAAGGGTGTATTGTTGTATTGTTGGTGTAGTAGGCATGAAGGTTAGAGGAAAGAGACGCATCACTTGCCAAGCACATATGGCCTACGGTGCGCAAGGATCCCCACAAAACAGTACATTGGTGTTTGAAGTTGAATTGAAAGCAGTGCAGTAAATAAACACAATCGAAGCGAGCGAGGAGGAGTATTTCTTAATTTTTGTTGAGCCTTTCTTTTTAGAAAAAAAAATGTAAAATCGTTACTTTTTTCCTATGTACCTTTTTATTGCTGTTACTAAACACAAACAAAACTTATTTAACAAATAGGTTTCTATTTTTCTCTTTTTTACATGTTATCTATGTTTTTTTTTATTTAATTGAAGTTAAAACTTTTCGTTAATGTTTGTTTATCTACATCATCACACCCGACACTTATTCTTTTTATATTAACCGAAGTAAAGAAACTGATAGATTAAGGATATTACCCGGCAATCACAGAATAAAGATTTTTTTAAAAATAATTTTCAATATTTACTCGACCGCAATACCATTTCTCATAACTTTCGATTCATCAAGAGAAGCACTGCTGTAAAGATTTTTGGTAAGGAATTTGTAAATAAGATACATCTATAATTTGTTGGATCATTTGCGTCTCCTTTTTTATGTATCGGAAATACCAGAGCTTCTTTGAAGAGGGCAGGTACCTGTGCCGTATTAAAAATGTGGTTGAAACTTTGGCATATTTTCCGAATAAATTAAATTGGTGCATTTTTGTAAAATTCTGTCGCAACTCGATCTGTTCCTGGCCTTCATCCATCATAAATTGTTATCTCAGGTATGTACATTGTTTTATTGGAATATTGTGTATTTTTAAATTCCATAAGGTATATATATTTAATTGAATATACAAATACTACATGCATACATGTTTAGGTCCTCAGACCTTAATGAGTCCGTTGTTATCCCCTTAAGGGCATAGGCCTTCACTACTCCTACGTGCCATTGTGTACGGTTTCTGGAACTCTTTCCCAGCTGTGCAGATTACAGTCTCGGCTTGGTCTTTAAGCTTATAGCATTATTTGTCCACATTTTGGACAGCATTCCGAAAGCCACCTTTGCCTTTTTAGTACGACTGTCGACGTCTTGTTCGGTTCCGCCTTTGGCGACTGGAATTCTTCTACTTTCTCTACCGGTTGTCCAGAAATATTGTCTTGCACGGATGAGTTTCGTCCGAGGCTGATCATTTGTGTTTTTGCCGTGTGAATTTTCAGTCCCACGATGTCTGCTTCTTTCTCCTCCCTTGAGTAAGCATACTTCGTCCGCGTAGTCCAGATGTTTTAGTTGGGATGTCAGACTCCATTGAATTCCACCATTTCCAGTTTTCACACTGCATCAAATCTGCTTTCTTTTGGAGCTTGACGGTCATTCCGTTTTTCCACTCCTTTGGGAAGCACTCAGAGTTCCAGGCTCAACTCTCTGAGTTGATGTCGTTGGTGCTGCTTGTAAGAGCTCTGCAGGAATACCGTCCAGTCCTACCGCCTTATTGTTTTTCAGTGTTTTAATCCATCTCTACTCTCTACTGGGAGGTGTGGAGCGAATTCGGGCATTTTTTGGTTCGGACGTGTCATCAGGTATAGGATGCGCAACACACGGTTTAATGCAGAAGCGAAGTGTTTATTCCACCTCATCCGAATGGAGCAGGGAACCATATACATCTTTCACCAGGTGTTGTTTTTGGGATTTGTACACCAGTTATATATACAGTTCTGCTGGCACACCGATTTGCGGCCTCTTCTGCTTCTTCAGCTAATGCGTTGATGTAGTTACGCTTGTCACGTCTCACGCTACGGTAAACTTCTCTCGTCTTCATACGATACGTAGACTCTAGCTAATTTCTTTCTGCTGCTCGAAGTTGTTTTCTTTTGTCGATCTTATTCCAGGTTTCTGCGGATAGTCAAGAACTATTTCTTTCTTGTGCTCGACCGACTATACTTTCACCACATTTTTCACAGCACACCATTGGTCTTCGATGGAGGTAGGTTCACTGCTGCTTATTGTTCTCAGTCCTTGTGAAAGATAGTCCCCTACTTGTTGGCGAACTATGGGTCCTTTAGTCTGTTGGTATTAAACCTGGGCATTCGAGTGTTTTCTTGGAATGGTGCCACCAATTACAAGAAAAGATACAAAAATTTGTCAGTACATTTCGGACAGACCTCGTTTGCAAAATGCCGGTACTGAATTTGGTAAACACTGAAACTGGTGGTATAATTTTTAATCATCATATGCCAAGAATCTCATTTGCATCGGTTGGAAACTCTGTAAGTTAAATTCTATACTCTCGCATTTGATTTCTCAGATTTTTTTTCTTAAGAATTTTATTTTCATTTGTTGCTATACAAATTAAATGTAGGATTTAAAATTACTTTAATAAGTTCTGTAAAGGTTCTGAGATAAAAACGTTTCGGAGTGTGTATTGGGCAGCTAGCCCGATCACTAGCTATTTTCATACAGTAGCACACATTTGAAGTCGTTATACACTTGTGCGCGGCACCTGGGGTCTTTCGTTTTCTATATGGTTGTTAAATCCTTGGATTATGTCAATAAAATCAACCCAGGCAAGAAGTTGATGTTCAAAATCTATGTCTCTGAATAGTAGAGTCCACCCAATATTATTTGCAGTTTTTGTTGGGACAAGATTTGATGCGAGATGTTGTTTAATATTGTAGGTTGGAGTCACATCTATTCCAAGGTATTTGTAGCTTTTGAACACTTCAATATTCACTAGACCCCAATACCATTTCTCTCTTTGTGAACATCTTCCTCTCGTACATCCTGCTATCATAACTTTGTATTTACCCAGATTTATAATAAGGTGCCTAAAATTGCAATATTCGTTTAACTTATTTATCATCAACTGTAAACTTTTAGGTGATTCAGCAAGTAGAATCAAACTGTATGGACATGTTCATTGTATTTCAATATGATTCCATTAATGTTGTTTCCACATTTGTGTCCTTAACCTTTTAAAATTTGTAACTGCCTCAATTGGGTTTCTCTATGTTGCCAGTTTACGTGCAGTTTGTTGTAGATACTCGTTTTTGTTTTTACTCAATACATATTTGTCTTTGCTTGGCTGTTACGCAATTGCAAACGTTTATCAACATTTGTTGAATTCCCTATTCTATTCAATAAGAACGACATTAGATCAGTTAATCGGTAATTTGACCTTGCGCGGAGAGGCACTGTCAGTTATTTTTTCATGGGCCGATAGGAGTCTATTTGCAAATTTGCACCACCTGACATCTCTTCTTACCAAAGTTATACACAAAAATGCATTTTTTTGTTTTTTGCTAATATTTCGCTTCCAGTATGCCATGACGCAAAAAACTAAAAATCAAATGGATCATGATAATATTTTCTTTCAATAAAGTGCAATTTCTTTTGGTTCAAATACATCCGTACAAAAATGCAGCTAATCAAAGTCAGTTCTTCGTTTTAAAATTACACTTTTTCGTAATTATATCAACAAAATCTAATATTGTGGTATACATTGTTTTTACTAATTTATTAGTTCTATTCATTCCCCACAATTGAAAAAACAAACTCTTCACGACTAATAAAAGTCGAGGTACCCCAGCTTGAGCACATGCATGTCCTATCGAAAACATAAGCAAAATTTAATTTTTGGCAAATATCTCGACTCTAACATGTTGCGTTGGCAAAAATAAAATTACACGTTGTTCGTTTTAATATTTTCTATAATTTGAGTGCATTTTCGTTTTTGTTCAAACACATAAATTAGAAGGGACATTTAGTGAAGTCTTTTTGTTCACTTTTTGTCTTAATTTTTTTTTAAATATCAAATATCACATCTATTAGTGATTAAAATTAAATTAATTTGGAAGCCTTTAATGTTCCTAACAAATTTTGACGTTCGGACGAACTGCCTATGAGAAGTCACAAAAAAAGCTGTCAAAAATCTAATGAGTATACCTTGTTTTGGATTTGGAGAAGGCATTTTGTTGTAGTGAATTTCTGTTGCATTGTTGTTTTCAATACAAAAATGCCTTCTCCAAATCCAAAACTGATCGGACGTTCGGGCTGAGAAAGATGACTGGCGTCAGAGAAGAAATGTCAAAGACCTAAGAGCTAAGACCTGTATTACATTTCCGGAAATACAAAATTCATACAATTTTATTCTTTTATCTCTTTTGCACTTCATACATGCGCAACTAAACATGCGACGTGTAATACCCATCTAATGAGTAACCTTGTTCTCTGTTTATCATGCTATATGGAAGTTGCTTGCCTGTCGTTGGACAGGTGGCACGTCTCGTGTTTAAACACCAATTACAAGACAAGATACAAAAATTTGTCAGTACAATTCGGACAGACCTTATTTGTAAAATGCCGGTACCAATGTAATTTTTAATGTGAGCACCAAGCCACTGAATTTGTTAAACGCAGAAATTGGTATATAATTTGTAATCTAATATGCCAAGAATCTCATTTGCATCGGTTGGAGTCTGTGGTAAGTTAAATTTTATACTCTTCCATATTGATTTCTCAGATTTTTTTTTTCTTAAGAAATTTATTTTTATTTGTTGCTAACAAATAAAATGTAGGATTTAAAATGACTTAAATAAGTTCTGGAAAGGTTTCGAGATAAAAACGATTCGGAGTGCCTCTGAATAGTAGAGTCCAACGATTTCAATGGTGAGCCAGATGCGATGATGACGAAGAAGAGGACGACGAAGATGTTGATGATGACGACGACGACGACGATGATAAGGAATAAGTCGAAAGTGAAGACGAGTGAAGCCCAAGCAAAACGGCGTCGAACCACAAAAGAAAGAGGGCAAGCAGAAAAAAGACAAGAAAGAAGGCAACAACAAGGAGCCCAAAAGCAAAAGGACCCGTGGCAAAAACAGTCAAAAGGACAGACGTCTGTTATGAAGGTCGTCTCAAGTTAAACAACAAAGTATTTGCCAGTCTCAAACAAGGCGGTCCATTCAAGTTTGGTTTAAGTCGCGGCAAAGTCAGCAAGGTTGTATTGTTGTATTGTTGGTGTAGTAGGCATGAAGGTTAGAGGAAAGAGACGCATCACTTGCCCAGCACATATGGCCTACGGTGCGCAAGGATCCCCACCAAACAGTACATTGGTGTTTGAAGTTGAATTGAAAGCAGTGCAGTAAATAAACACAATCGAAGCGAGCGAGGAGGAGTATTTCTTAATTTTTGTTGAGCCTTTCTTTTTAGAAAAAAAAAAATGTAAAATCGTTACTTTTTTCCTATATACCTTTTTATTGCTGTTACTACAACACAAAAACAAAACTTATTTAACAAATAGGTTTCTATTTTTCTCTTTTTTACATGTTATCTAGGTTGTTTTTTATTTAATTGAAGTTAAAACTTTCCGTTAATGTTTGTTTACCTACATCATCACACCCGACACTTATTCTTTTTATATTAACCGAAGTAAAGAAACTGATAGATTAAGGATATTACCCGGCAATCACAGAATAAAGATTTTTTTAAAAATAATTTTCAATATTTACTCGACCGCAATACCATTTCTCATAACTTTCGATTCATCAAGAGAAGCACTGCTGTAAAGATTTTTGGTTAGGAATTTGTAAATAAGATACATCTATAATTTGTTGGATCATTTGCGTCTCCTTTTTTATGTATCGGAAATACCAGAGCTTCTTTGAAGAGGGCAGGTACCTGTGCCGTATTAAAAATGTGGTTGAAACTTTGGCATATTTTCCGAATAAATTAAATTGGTGCATTTTTGTAAAATTCTGTCGCAACTCGATCTGTTCCTGGCCTTCATCCATCATAAATTGTTATCTCAGGTATGTACATTGTTTTATTTGAATATTGTGTATTTTTAAATTCCATAAGGTATATATATTTAATTGAATACACAAATACTACATGCATACATGTTTAGGTCCTCAGACCTTAATGAGTCCGTTGTTATCCCCTTAAGGGCATAGGCCTTCACTACTCCTACGTGCCATTGTGTACGGTTTCTGGAACTCTTTCCCAGCTGTGCAGATTACAGTCTCGGCTTGGTCTTTAAGCTTATAGCATTATTTGTCCACATTTTGGACAGCATTCCGAAAGCCACCTTTGCCTTTTTAATACGACTGTCGACGTCTTGTTCGGTTCCGCCTTTGGCGACTGGAATTCTTCTACTTTCTCTACCGGTTGTCCAGAAATATTGTCTTGCACGGATGAGTTTCGTCCGAGGCTGATCATTTGTGTTTTTGCCGTGTGAATTTTCAGTCCCACGATGTCTGCTTCTTTCTCCTCCCTTGAGTAAGCATACTTCGTCCGCGTAGTCCAGATGTTTTAGTTGGGATGTCAGACTCCATTGAATTCCACCATTTCCAGTTTTCACACTGCATCAAATCTGCTTTCTTTTGGAGCTTGAAGGTCATTCCGTTTTTCCACTCCTTTGGGAAGCACTCAGAGTTCCAGGCTCAACTCTCTGAGTTGATGTCGTTGGTGCTGCTTGTAAGAGCTCTGCAGGAATACCGTCCAATCCTACCGCCTTATTGTTTTTCAGTGTTTTAATCCATCTCTACTCTCTACTGGGAGGTGTGGAGCGAATTCGGGCATTTGTTGGTTCGGACGTGTCATCAGGTATAGGATGCGCAACACACGGTTTAATGCAGAAGCGAAGTGTTTATTCCACCTCATCCGAATGGAGCAGGGAACCATATACATCTTTCACCAGGTGTTGTTTTTGGGATTTGTACACCAGTTATATATACAGTTCTGCTGGCACACCGATTTGCGGCCTCTTCTGCTTCTTCAGCTAATGCGTTGATGTAGTTACGCTTGTCACGTCTCACGCTACGGTAAACTTCTCTCGTCTTCATACGATACGTAGACTCTAGCTCATTTCTTTCTGCTGCTTAAGTAGCTGCGATGCGAGCTCGAAGTTGTTTTCTTTCGTCGATCTTATTCCAGGTTTCTGCGGATAGTCAAGAACTATTTCTTTCTTGTCCTCGACCGACTATACTTTCACCACATTTTTCACAGCACACCATTGGTCTTCGATGGAGGTAGGTTCACTGCTGCTTATTGCTCTCAGTCCTTGGGAAAGATAGTCCCCTACTTGTTGGCGAACTATGGGTCCTTTAGTCTGTTGGTACTAAACCTGGGCATTCATTCGAGTGTTTTCTTGGAATGGTGCCACCAATTACAAGAAAAGATACAAAAATTTGTCAGTACATTTCGGACAGACCTCGTTTGCAAAATGCCGGTACTGAATTTGGTAAACACTGAAACTGGTGGTATAATTTTTAATCATCATATGCCAAGAATCTCATTTGCATCGGTTGGAAACTCTGTAAGTTAAATTCTATACTCTCGCATTTGATTTCTCAGATTTTTTTTCTTAAGAATTTTATTTTCATTTGTTGCTATACAAATTTAAAATTATTTATTTATTTAAAATTACTTTAATAAGTTCTGTAAAGGTTCTAAGATAAAAACGGTTCGGAGTGCGTATTGGGCAGCTAGCCCGATCACTAGCTATTTTCATACAGTAGCACACATTTGAAGTCGTTATACACTTGTGCGCGGCACCTGAGGTCTTTCGTTTTCTATATGGTTAAATCCTTGGATTATGTCAATAAAATCAACCCAGGCAAGAAGTTGATGTTCAAAATCTATGTCTCTGAATAGTAGAGTCCACCCAATATTATTTGTAGTTTTTGTTGGGACAAGATTTGATGCGAGATGTTGTTTAATATTGTAGGTTGGAGTCACATCTATTCCAAGGTATTTGTAGCTTTTGAACACTTCAATATTCACTAGACCCCAATACCATTTCTCTCTTTGTGAACATCTTCCTCTCGTACATCCTGCTATCATAACTTTGTATTTACCCAGATTTATAATAAGGTACCCAAAATTGCAATATTCGTTTAACTTATTTATCATCAACTGTAAACTTTTAGGTGATTCAGCAAGTAGAATCAAACTGTATGGACATGTTCATTGTATTTCAATATGATTCCATTAATGTTGTTTCCACATTTGTGTCCTTAACCTTTTAAAATTTGTAACTGCCTCAATTGGGTTTCTCTATGTTGCCAGTTTACGTGCAGTTTGTTGTAGATACTCGTTTTTGTTTTTACTCAATACATATTTGTCTTTGCTTGGCTGTTACGCAATTGCAAACGTTTATCAACATTTGTTGAATTCCCTATTCTATTCAATAAGAACGACATTAGATCAGTTAATCGGTAATTTGACCTTGCGCGGAGAGGCACTGTCAGTTATTTTTTCATGGGCCGATAGGAGTCTATTTGCAAATTTGCACCACCTGACATCTCTTCTTACCAAAGTTATACACAAAAATGCATTTTTTTGTTTTTTGCTAATATTTCGCTTCCAGTATGCCATGACTCCAAAAACTAAAAATCAAATGGATCATGATAATATTTTCTTTCAATAAAGTGCAATTTCTTTTGGTTCAAATACATCCGTACAAAAATGCAGCTAGTCAAAGTCAGTTCTTCGTTTTAAAATTACACTTTTTCGTAATTATATCAACAAAATCTAATATTGTGGTATACATTGTTTTTACTAATTTATTAGTTCTATTCATTCCCCACAATTTTAAGAAAAAACAAACTCTTCACGACTAATAAAAGTCGAGGTACCCCAGCTTGAGCACATGCATGTCCTATCGAAAACATAAGCAAAATTTAATTTTTGGCAAATATCTCGACTCTAACATGTTGCGTTGGCAAAAATAAAATTACACGTTGTTCGTTTTAATATTTTCTATAATTTGAGTGCATTTTCGTTTTTGTTCAAACACATAAATTAGAAGCGACATTTAGTGAAGTCTTTTTGTTCACTTTTTGTCTTAATTTTTTTTTAAATATCAAATATCACATCTATTAGTGATTAAAATTAAATTAATTTGGAAGCCTTTAATGTTCCTAACAAATTTTGACGTTCGGACGAACTGCCTATGAGAAGTCACAAAAAAAGCTGTCAAAAATCTAATGAGTATACCTTGTTTTGGATTTGGAGAAGGCATTTTGTTGTAGTGAATTTCTGTTGCATTGTTGTTTTCAATACAAAAATGCCTTCTCCAAATCCAAAACTGATCGGACGTTCGGGCTGAGAAAGATGACTGGCGTCAGAGAAAAAATGTCAAAGACCTAAGACCTGTATTACATTTCCGGAAATACAAAATTCATACAATTTTATTCTTTTATCTCTTTTGCACTTCATACATGCGCAACTAAACATGCGACGTGTAATACCCATCTAATGAGTAACCTTGTTCTCTGTTTATCATGCTATATGGAAGTTGCTTGCCTGTCGTTAAACACGTGGCACGTCTCGTGTTTAAACACCAATTACAAGACAAGATACAAAAATTTGTCAGTACATTTCGGACAGACCTTATTTGCAAAATGCCGGTACCAATGTAATTTTTAATGTGAGCACCAAGCCACTGAATTTGTTAAACGCAGAAATTGGTATATAATTTGTAATCTAATATGCCAAGAATCTCATTTGCATCGGTTGGAGTCTGTGGTAAGTTAAATTTTATACTCTTCCATATTGATTTCTCAGATTTTTTTTTCTTAAGAAATTTATTTTTATTTGTTGCTAACAAATAAAATGTAGGATTTAAAATGACTTAAATAAGTTCTGAAAAGGTTTCGAGATAAAAACGATTCGGAGTGCCTCTGAATAGTAGAGTCCAACGATTTCAATGGTGAGCCAGATGCGATGATGACGAAGAAGAGGACGACGAAGATGTTGATGATGACGACGACGACGACGACGACGATGATAAGGAAGAAGTCGAAAGTGAAGACGAGTGAAGCCCAAGCAAAACGGCGTCGAACCACAAAAGAAAGAGGGCAAGCAGAAAAAAGACAAGAAAGAAGGCAACAACAAGGAGCCCAAACGCAAAAGGACCCGTGGCAAAAACAGGCAAAAGGGCGGACGTCTGTTATGAAGGTCGTCTCAAGTTAAACAACAAAGTATTTGCCAGTCTCAAACAAGGCGGTCCATTCAAGTTTGGTTTAAGTCGCGGCAAAGTCAGCAAGGTTGTATTGTTGTATTGTTGGTGTAGTAGGCATGAAGGTTAGAGGAAAGAGACGCATCACTTGCCCAGCACATATGGCCTACGGTGCGCAAGGATCCCCACCAAACAGTACATTGGTGTTTGAAGTTGAATTGAAAGCAGTGCAGTAAATAAACACAATCGAAGCGAGCGAGGAGGAGTATTTCTTAATTTTTGTTGAGCCTTTCTTTTTAGAAAAAAAAAATGTAAAATCGTTACTTTTTTCCTATATACCTTTTTATTGCTGTTACTACAACACAAAAGCAAAACTTATTTAACAAATAGGTTTCTATTTTTCTCTTTTTTACATGTTATCTAGGTTGTTTTTTATTTAATTGAAGTTAAAACTTTCCGTTAATGTTTGTTTACCTACATCATCACACCCGACACTTATTCTTTTTATATTAACCGAAGTAAAGAAACTGATAGATTAAGGATATTACCCGGCAATCACAGAATAAAGATTTTTTTAAAAATAATTTTCAATATTTACTCGACCGCAATACCATTTCTCATAACTTTCGATTCATCAAGAGAAGCACTGCTGTAAAGATTTTTGGTTAGGAATTTGTAAATAAGATACATCTATAATTTGTTGGATCATTTGCGTCTCCTTTTTTATGTATCGGAAATACCAGAGCTTCTTTGAAGAGGGCAGGTACCTGTGCCGTATTAAAAATGTGGTTGAAACTTTGGCATATTTTCCGAATAAATTAAATTGGTGCATTTTTGTAAAATTCTGTCGCAACTCGATCTGTTCCTGGCCTTCATCCATCATAAATTGTTATCTCAGGTATGTACATTGTTTTATTTGAATATTGTGTATTTTTAAATTCCATAAGGTATATATATTTAATTGAATATACAAATACTACATGCATACATGTTTAGGTCCTCAGACCTTAATGAGTCCGTTGTTATCCCCTTAAGAGCATAGGCCTTCACTACTCCTACGTGCCATTGTGTACGGTTTCTGGAACTCTTTCCCAGCTGTGCAGATTACAGTCTCGGCTTGGTCTTTAAGCTTATAGCATTATTTGTCCACATTTTGGACAGCATTCCGAAAGCCACCTTTGCCTTTTTAATACGACTGTCGACGCCTTGTTCGGTTTCGCCTTTGGCGACTGGAATTCTTCTACTTTCTCTACCGGTTGTCCAGAAATATTGTCTTGCACGGATGAGTTTCGTCCGAGGCTGATCATTTGTGTTTTTGCCGTGTGAATTTTCAGTCCCACGATGTCTGCTTCTTTCTCCTCCCTTGAGTAAGCATACTTCGTCCGCGTAGTCCAGATGTTTTAGTTGGGATGTCGGACTCCATTGAATTCCACCATTTCCAGTTTTCACACTGCATCAAATCTGCTTTCTTTTGGAGCTTGACGGTCATTCCGTTTTTCCACTCCTTTGGGAAGCACTCAGAGTTCCAGGCTCAACTCTCTGAGTTGATGTCGTTGGTGCTGCTTGTAAGAGCTCTGCAGGAATACCGTCCAGTCCTACCACCTTATTGTTTTTCAGTGTTTTAATCCATCTCTACTCTCTACTGGGAGGTGTGGAGCGAATTCGGGCATTTGTTGGTTCGGACGTGTCATCAGGTATAGGATGCGCAACACACGGTTTAATGCAGAAGCGAAGTGTTTATTCCACCTCATCCGAATGGAGCAGGGAACCATATACATCTTTCACCAGGTGTTGTTTTTGGGATTTGTACACCAGTTATATATACAGTTCTGCTGGCACACCGATTTGCGGCCTCTTCTGCTTCTTCAGCTAATGCGTTGATGTAGTTACGCTTGTCACGTCTCACGCTACGGTAAACTTCTCTCGTCTTCATACGATACGTAGACTCTAGCTCATTTCTTTCTGCTGCTTAAGTAGCTGCGATGCGAGCTCGAAGTTGTTTTCTTTCGTCGATCTTATTCCAGGTTTCTGCGGATAGTCAAGAACTATTTCTTTCTTGTGCTCGACCGACTATACTTTCACCACATTTTTCACAGCACACCATTGGTCTTCGATGGAGGTAGGTTCACTGCTGCTTATTGCTCTCAGTCCTTGGGAAAGATAGTCCCCTACTTGTTGGCGAACTATGGGTCCTTTAGTCTGTTGGTACTAAACCTGGGCATTCATTCGAGTGTTTTCTTGGAATGGTGCCACCAATTACAAGAAAAGATACAAAAATTTGTCAGTACATTTCGGACAGACCTCGTTTGCAAAATGCCGGTACTGAATTTGGTAAACACTGAAACTGGTGCTATAATTTTTAATCATCATATGCCAAGAATCTCATTTGCATCGGTTGGAAACTCTGTAAGTTAAATTCCTTGGATTATGTCATTACAATCAACCCAGGCAAGAAGTTGATGTTCAAAATCTATGTCTCTGAATAGTAGAGTCCACCCAATATTATTTGCAGTTTTTGTTGGTACAAGATTTGATGCGAAATGTTGTTTAATATTGTAGGTTGGAGTCACATCTATTCCAAGGTATTTGTAGCTTTTGACCACTTCAATATTCACTAGACCCCAATACCATTTCTCTCTTTGTGAACATCTTCCTCTCGTACATCCTACTATCATAACTTTCTATTTATCCAGATTTATAATAAGGTTCCCCAAATTGCAATATTCGTTTAACTTATTTATCATCAACTGTAAACTTTTAGGTGATTCAGCAAGTAGAATCAAACTGTATGGACATGTTCATTGTATTTTGGATGAGCAACTTCCTGAAGTGCTATCTCAATATGATTCCATTAATGTTGTTTCCACATTTGTGTCCTTAACCTTTTAAAATTTGTAACTGCCTCAATTGGGTTTCTCTATGTTGCCAGTTTACGTGCAGTTTGTTGTAGATACTCGTTTTTGTTTTTACTCAATACATATTTGTCCTTGCTTGGCTGTTACGCAATTGCAAACGTTTATCAACATTTGTTGAATTCCCTATTCTATTCAATAAGAACGACATTAGATCAGTTAATCGGTAATTTGACCTTGCGCGGAGAGGCACTGTCAGTTATTTTTTCATGGGCCGATAGGAGTCTATTTGCAAATTTGCACCACCTGACATCTCTTCTTACCAAAGTTATACACAAAAATGCATTTTTTTGTTTTTTGCTAATATTTCGCTTCCAGTATGCCATGACGCCAAAAACTAAAAATCAAATGGATCATGATAATATTTTCTTTCAATAAAGTGCAATTTCTTTTGGTTCAAATACATCCGTACAAAAATGCAGCTAGTCAAAGTCAGTTCTTCGTTTTAAAATTACACTTTTTCGTAATTATATCAACAAAATCTAATATTGTGGTATACATTGTTTTTACTAATTTATTAGTTCTATTCATTCCCCACAATTTTAAGAAAAAACAAACTCTTCACGACTAATAAAAGTCGAGGTACCCCAGCTTGAGCACATGCATGTCCTATCGAAAACATAAGCAAAATTTAATTTTTGGCAAATATCTCGACTCTAACATGTTGCGTTGGCAAAAATAAAATTACACGTTGTTCGTTTTAATATTTTCTATAATTTGAGTGCATTTTCGTTTTTGTTCAAACACATAAATTAGAAGCGACATTTAGTGAAGTCTTTTTGTTCACTTTTTGTCTTAATTTTTTTTTAAATATCAAATATCACATCTATTAGTGATTAAAATTAAATTAATTTGGAAGCCTTTAATGTTCCTAACAAATTTTGACGTTCGGACGAACTGCCTATGAGAAGTCACAAAAAAAGCTGTCAAAAATCTAATGAGTATACCTTGTTTTGGATTTGGAGAAGGCATTTTGTTGTAGTAAATTTCTGTTGCATTGTTGTTGTTTTCTCAAAATCCAAAACTGATCGGGCTGAGAAAGATGACTGGCGTCAGAGAAAAAATGTCAAAGACCTAAGACCTGTATTACATTTCCGGATATACAAAATTCATACAATTTTATTCTTTTTTCTCTTTTGCACTTCATACATGCGCAACTAAACATGCGACGTGTAATACCCATCTAATGAGTAACCTTGTTCTCTGTTTATCATGCTATATGGAAGTTGCTTGCCTGTCGTTAAACACGTGGCACGTCTCGTGTTTAAACACCAATTACAAGACAAGATACAAAAATTTGTCAGTACATTTCGGACAGACCTTATTTGCAAAATGCCGGTACCAATGTAATTTTTAATGTGAGCACCAAGCCACTGAATTTGTTAAACGCAGAAATTGGTATATAATTTGTAATCTAATATGCCAAGAATCTCATTTGCATCGGTTGGAGACTGTGGTAAGTTAAATTTTATACTCTTCCATATTGATTTCTCAGTTTTTTTTTTTCTTAAGAAATTTATTTATATTTGTTGCTAACAAATAAAATGTAGGATTTAAAATGACTTAAATAAGTTCTGGAAAGGTTTCGAGATAAAAACGGTTCGGAGTGCCTCTGAATAGTAGAGTCCAACGATTTCAATGGTGAGCCAGATGCGATGATGACGAAGAAGAGGACGACGAAGATGTTGATGATGACGACGACGACGACGACGACGACGACGACGACGACGACGACGACGACGACGACGATGATAATGAATAAGTCGAAAGTGAAGCCCAAGCAAAACGGCGTCGAACCACAAAAGAAAGAGGGCAAGCAGAAAAAAGACAAGAAAGAAGGCAACAACAAGGAGCCCAAAAGCAAAAGGACCCGTGGCAAAAACAGTCAAAAGGGCAGACGTCTGTTATGAAGGTCGTCTCAAGTTAAACAACAAAGTATTTGCCAGTCTCAAACAAGGCGGTCCATTCAAGTTTGGTATAAGTCGCGGCAAAGTCAGCAAGGTTGTATTGTTGTATTGTTGGTGTAGTAGGCATGAAGGTTAGAGGAAAGAGACGCATCACTTGCCCAGCACATATGGCCTACGGTGCGCAAGGATCCCCACCAAACAGTACATTGGTGTTTGAAGTTGAATTGAAAGCAGTGCAGTAAATAAACACAATCGAAGCGAGCGAGGAGGAGTATTTCTTAATTTTTGTTGAGCCTTTCTTTTTAGAAAAAAAAAAATGTAAAATCGTTACTTTTTTCCTATACCTATACCTTTTTATTGCTGTTACTACAACACAAAAACAAAACTTATTTAACAAATAGGTTTCTATTTTTCTCTTTTTTACATGTTATCTAGGTTGTTTTTTATTTAATTGAAGTTAAAACTTTCCGTTAATGTTTGTTTATCTACATCATCACACCTGACACTTATTCTTTTTATATTAACCGAAGTAAAGAAACTGATAGATTAAGGATATTACCCGGCAATCACAGAATAAAGATTTTTTTTAAAATAATTTTCAATATTTACTCGACCGCAATACCATTTCTCATAACTTTCGATTCATCAAGAGAAGCACTGCTGTAAAGATTTTTGGTAAGGAATTTGTAAATAAGATACATCTATAATTTGTTGGATCATTTGCGTCTCCTTTTTTATGTATCGGAAATACCAGAGCTTCTTTGAAGAGGGCAGGTACCTGTGCCGTATTAAAAATGTGGTTGAAACTTTGGCATATTTTCCGAATAAATTAAATTGGTGCATTTTTGTAAAATTCTGTCGCAACTCGATCTGTTCCTGGCCTTCATCCATCATAAATTGTTATCTCAGGTATGTACATTGTTTTATTGGAATATTGTGTATTTTTAAATTCCATAAGGTATATATATTTAATTGAATATACAAATACTACATGCATACATGTTTAGGTCCTCAGACCTTAATGAGTCCGTTGTTATCCCCTTAAGGGAATAGGCCTTCACTACTCCTACGTGCCATTGTGTACGGTTTCTGGAACTCTTTCCCAGCTGTGCAGATTACAGTCTCGGCTTGGTCTTTAAGCTTATAGCATTATTTGTCCACATTTTGGACAGCATTCCGAAAGCCACCTTTGCCTTTTTAATACGACTGTCGACGTCTTGTTCGGTTCCGCCTTTGCCGACTGGAATTCTTCTACTTTCTCTACCGGTTGTCCAGAAATATTGTCTTGCACGGATGAGTTTCGTCCGAGGCTGATCATTTGTGTTTTTGCCGTGTGAATTTTCAGTCCCACGATGTCTGCTTCTTTCTCCTCCCTTGAGTAAGCATACTTCGTCCGCGTAGTCCAGATGTTTTAGTTGGGATGTCGGACTCCATTGAATTCCACCATTTCCAGTTTTCACACTGCATCAAATCTGCTTTCTTTTGGAGCTTGACGGTCATTCCGTTTTTCCACTCCTTTGGGAAGCACTCAGAGTTCCAGGCTCAACTCTCTGAGTTGATGTCGTTGGTGCTGCTTGTAAGAGCTCTGCAGGAATACCGTCCAGTCCTACCGCCTTATTGTTTTTCAGTGTTTTAATCCATCTCTACTCTCTACTGGGAGGTGTGGAGCGAATTCGGGCATTTGTTGGTTCGGACGTGTCATCAGGTATAGGATGCGCAACACACGGTTTAATGCAGAAGCGAAGTGTTTATTCCACCTCATCCGAATGGAGCAGGGAACCATATACATCTTTCACCAGGTGTTGTTTTTGGGATTTGTACACCAGTTATATATACAGTTCTGCTGGCACACCGATTTGCGGCCTCTTCTGCTTCTTCAGCTAATGCGTTGATGTAGTTACGCTTGTCACGTCTCACGCTACGGTAAACTTCTCTCGTCTTCATACGATACGTAGACTCTAGCTCATTTCTTTCTGCTGCTTAAGTAGCTGCGATGCGAGCTCGAAGTTGTTTTCTTTCGTCGATCTTATTCCAGGTTTCTGCGGATAGTCAAGAACTATTTCTTTCTTGTGCTCGACCGACTATACTTTCACCACATTTTTCACAGCACACCATTGGTCTTCGATGGAGGTAGGTTCACTGCTGCTTATTGCTCTCAGTCCTTGGGAAAGATAGTCCCCTACTTGTTGGCGAACTATGGGTCCTTTAGTCTGTTGGTACTCAACCTGGGCATTCATTCGAGTGTTTTCTTGGAATGGTGCCACCAATTACAAGAAAAGATACAAAAATTTGTCAGTACATTTCGGACAGACCTCGTTTGCAAAATGCCGGTACTGAATTTGGTAAACACTGAAACTGGTGGTATAATTTTTAATCATCATATGCCAAGAATCTCATTTGCATCGGTTGGAAACTCTGTAAGTTAAATTCTATACTCTCGCATTTGATTTCTCAGATTTTTTTTCTTAAGAATTTTATTTTCATTTGTTGCTATACAAATTTAAAATTATTTATTTATTTAAAATTACTTTAATAAGTTCTGTAAAGGTTCTGAGATAAAAACGTTTCGGAGTGCGTATTGGGCAGCTAGCCCGATCACTAGCTATTTTCATACAGTAGCACACATTTGAAGTCGTTATACACTTGTGCGCGGCACCTGAGGTCTTTCGTTTTCTATATGGTTAAATCCTTGGATTATGTCAATAAAATCAACCCAGGCAAGAAGTTGATGTTCAAAATCTATGTCTCTGAATAGTAGAGTCCACCCAATATTATTTGCAGTTTTTGTTGGGACAAGATTTGATGCGAGATGTTGTTTAATATTGTAGGTTGGAGTCACATCTATTCCAAGGTATTTGTAGCTTTTGACCACTTCAATATTCACTAGACCCCAATACCATTTCTCTCTTTGTGAACATCTTCCTCTCGTACATCCTGCTATCATAACTTTGTATTTATCCAGATTTATAATAAGGTACCCAAAATTGCAATATTCGTTTAACTTATTTATCATCAACTGTAAACTTTTAGGTGATTCAGCAAGTAGAATCAAACTGTATGGACATGTTCATTGTATTTTGGATGAGCAACTTCCTGAAGTGCTATCTCAATATGATTTCCATTAATGTTGTTTCCACATTTGTGTCCTTAACCTTTTAAAATTTGTAACTGCCTCAATTGGGTTTCTCTATGTTGCCAGTTTGTTGTAGATACTCGTTTTTGTTTTTACTCAATACATATTTGTCCTTGCTTGGCTGTTACGCAATTGCAAACGTTTATCAACATTTGTTGAATTCCCTATTCTATTCAATAAGAACGACATTAGATCAGTTAATCGGTAATTTGACCTTGCGCGGAGAGGCACTGTCAGTTATTTTTTCATGGGCCGATAGGAGTCTATTTGCAAATTTGCACCACCTGACATCTCTTCTTACCAAAGTTATACACAAAAATGCATTTTTTTGTTTTTTGCTAATATTTCGCTTCCAGTATGCCATGACGCCAAAAACTAAAAATCAAATGGATCATGATAATATTTTCTTTCAATAAAGTGCAATTTCTTTTGGTTCAAATACATCCGTACAAAAATGCAGCTAGTCAAAGTCAGTTCTTCGTTTTAAAATTACACTTTTTCGTAATTATATCAACAAAATCTAATATTGTGGTATACATTGTTTTTACTAATTTATTAGTTCTATTCATTCCCCACAATTGAAAAAACAAACTCTTCACGACTAATAAAAGTCGAGGTACCCCAGCTTGAGCACATGCATGTCCTATCGAAAACATAAGCAAAATTTAATTTTTGGCAAATATCTCGACTCTAACATGTTGCGTTGGCAAAAATAAAATTACACGTTGTTCGTTTTAATATTTTCTATAATTTGAGTGCATTTTCGTTTTTGTTCAAACACATAAATTAGAAGCGACATTTAGTGAAGTCTTTTTGTTCACTTTTTGTCTTAATTTTTTTTTAAATATCAAATATCACATCTATTAGTGATTAAAATTAAATTAATTTGGAAGCCTTTAATGTTCCTAACAAATTTTGACGTTCGGACGAACTGCCTATGAGAAGTCACAAAAAAAGCTGTCAAAAATCTAATGAGTATACCTTGTTTTGGATTTGGAGAAGGCATTTTGTTGTAGTAAATTTCTGTTGCATTGTTGTTGTTTTCTCAAAATCCAAAACTGATCGGGCTGAGAAAGATGACTGGCGTCAGAGAAAAAATGTCAAAGACCTAAGACCTGTATTACATTTCCGGATATACAAAATTCATACAATTTTATTCTTTTTTCTCTTTTGCACTTCATACATGCGCAACTAAACATGCGACGTGTAATACCCATCTAATGAGTAACCTTGTTCTCTGTTTATCATGCTATATGGAAGTTGCTTGCCTGTCGTTAAACACGTGGCACGTCTCGTGTTTAAACACCAATTACAAGACAAGATACAAAAATTTGTCAGTACATTTCGGACAGACCTTATTTGCAAAATGCCGGTACCAATGTAATTTTTAATGTGAGCACCAAGCCACTGAATTTGTTAAACGCAGAAATTGGTATATAATTTGTAATCTAATATGCCAAGAATCTCATTTGCATCGGTTGGAGACTGTGGTAAGTTAAATTTTATACTCTTCCATATTGATTTCTCAGTTTTTTTTTTTCTTAAGAAATTTATTTATATTTGTTGCTAACAAATAAAATGTAGGATTTAAAATGACTTAAATAAGTTCTGGAAAGGTTTCGAGATAAAAACGGTTCGGAGTGCCTCTGAATAGTAGAGTCCAACGATTTCAATGGTGAGCCAGATGCGATGATGACGAAGAAGAGGACGACGAAGATGTTGATGATGACGACGACGACGACGACGACGACGACGATGATAATGAATAAGTCGAAAGTGAAGCCCAAGCAAAACGGCGTCGAACCACAAAAGAAAGAGGGCAAGCAGAAAAAAGACAAGAAAGAAGGCAACAACAAGGAGCCCAAAAGCAAAAGGACCCGTGGCAAAAACAGTCAAAAGGGCAGACGTCTGTTATGAAGGTCGTCTCAAGTTAAACAACAAAGTATTTGCCAGTCTCAAACAAGGCGGTCCATTCAAGTTTGGTATAAGTCGCGGCAAAGTCAGCAAGGTTGTATTGTTGTATTGTTGGTGTAGTAGGCATGAAGGTTAGAGGAAAGAGACGCATCACTTGCCCAGCACATATGGCCTACGGTGCGCAAGGATCCCCACCAAACAGTACATTGGTGTTTGAAGTTGAATTGAAAGCAGTGCAGTAAATAAACACAATCGAAGCGAGCGAGGAGGAGTATTTCTTAATTTTTGTTGAGCCTTTCTTTTTAGAAAAAAAAAAATGTAAAATCGTTACTTTTTTCCTATACCTATACCTTTTTATTGCTGTTACTACAACACAAAAACAAAACTTATTTAACAAATAGGTTTCTATTTTTCTCTTTTTTACATGTTATCTAGGTTGTTTTTTATTTAATTGAAGTTAAAACTTTCAGTTAATGTTTGTTTATCTACATCATCACACCTGACACTTATTCTTTTTATATTAACCGAAGTAAAGAAACTGATAGATTAAGGATATTACCCGGCAATCACAGAATAAAGATTTTTTTTAAAATAATTTTCAATATTTACTCGACCGCAATACCATTTCTCATAACTTTCGATTCATCAAGAGAAGCACTGCTGTAAAGATTTTTGGTAAGGAATTTGTAAATAAGATACATCTATAATTTGTTGGATCATTTGCGTCTCCTTTTTTATGTATCGGAAATACCAGAGCTTCTTTGAAGAGGGCAGGTACCTGTGCCGTATTAAAAATGTGGTTGAAACTTTGGCATATTTTCCGAATAAATTAAATTGGTGCATTTTTGTAAAATTCTGTCGCAACTCGATCTGTTCCTGGCCTTCATCCATCATAAATTGTTATCTCAGGTATGTACATTGTTTTATTGGAATATTGTGTATTTTTAAATTCCATAAGGTATATATATTTAATTGAATATACAAATACTACATGCATACATGTTTAGGTCCTCAGACCTTAATGAGTCCGTTGTTATCCCCTTAAGGGAATAGGCCTTCACTACTCCTACGTGCCATTGTGTACGGTTTCTGGAACTCTTTCCCAGCTGTGCAGATTACAGTCTCGGCTTGGTCTTTAAGCTTATAGCATTATTTGTCCACATTTTGGACAGCATTCCGAAAGCCACCTTTGCCTTTTTAATACGACTGTCGACGTCTTGTTCGGTTCCGCCTTTGCCGACTGGAATTCTTCTACTTTCTCTACCGGTTGTCCAGAAATATTGTCTTGCACGGATGAGTTTCGTCCGAGGCTGATCATTTGTGTTTTTGCCGTGTGAATTTTCAGTCCCACGATGTCTGCTTCTTTCTCCTCCCTTGAGTAAGCATACTTCGTCCGCGTAGTCCAGATGTTTTAGTTGGGATGTCGGACTCCATTGAATTCCACCATTTCCAGTTTTCACACTGCATCAAATCTGCTTTCTTTTGGAGCTTGACGGTCATTCCGTTTTTCCACTCCTTTGGGAAGCACTCAGAGTTCCAGGCTCAACTCTCTGAGTTGATGTCGTTGGTGCTGCTTGTAAGAGCTCTGCAGGAATACCGTCCAGTCCTACCGCCTTATTGTTTTTCAGTGTTTTAATCCATCTCTACTCTCTACTGGGAGGTGTGGAGCGAATTCGGGCATTTGTTGGTTCGGACGTGTCATCAGGTATAGGATGCGCAACACACGGTTTAATGCAGAAGCGAAGTGTTTATTCCACCTCATCCGAATGGAGCAGGGAACCATATACATCTTTCACCAGGTGTTGTTTTTGGGATTTGTACACCAGTTATATATACAGTTCTGCTGGCACACCGATTTGCGGCCTCTTCTGCTTCTTCAGCTAATGCGTTGATGTAGTTACGCTTGTCACGTCTCACGCTACGGTAAACTTCTCTCGTCTTCATACGATACGTAGACTCTAGCTCATTTCTTTCTGCTGCTTAAGTAGCTGTGATGCGAGCTCGAAGTTGTTTTCTTTCGTCGATCTTATTCCAGGTTTCTGCGGATAGTCAAGAACTATTTCTTTCTTGTGCTCGACCGACTATACTTTCACCACATTTTTCACAGCACACCATTGGTCTTCGATGGAGGTAGGTTTACTGCTGCTTATTGCTCTCAGTCCTTGGGAAAGATAGTCCCCTACTTGTTGGCGAACTATGGGTCCTTTAGTCTGTTGGTACTCAACCTGGGCATTCATTCGAGTGTTTTCTTGGAATGGTGCCACCAATTACAAGAAAAGATACAAAAATTTGTCAGTACATTTCGGACAGACCTCGTTTGCAAAATGCCGGTACTGAATTTGGTAAACACTGAAACTGGTGGTATAATTTTTAATCATCATATGCCAAGAATCTCATTTGCATCGGTTGGAAACTCTGTAAGTTAAATTCTATACTCTCGCATTTGATTTCTCAGATTTTTTTTCTTAAGAATTTTATTTTCATTTGTTGCTATACAAATTTAAAATTATTTATTTATTTAAAATTACTTTAATAAGTTCTGTAAAGGTTCTGAGATAAAAACGTTTCGGAGTGCGTATTGGGCAGCTAGCCCGATCACTAGCTATTTTCATACAGTAGCACACATTTGAAGTCGTTATACACTTGTGCGCGGCACCTGAGGTCTTTCGTTTTCTATATGGTTAAATCCTTGGATTATGTCAATAAAATCAACCCAGGCAAGAAGTTGATGTTCAAAATCTATGTCTCTGAATAGTAGAGTCCACCCAATATTATTTGCAGTTTTTGTTGGGACAAGATTTGATGCGAGATGTTGTTTAATATTGTAGGTTGGAGTCACATCTATTCCAAGGTATTTGTAGCTTTTGACCACTTCAATATTCACTAGACCCCAATACCATTTCTCTCTTTGTGAACATCTTCCTCTCGTACATCCTGCTATCATAACTTTGTATTTATCCAGATTTATAATAAGGTACCCAAAATTGCAATATTCGTTTAACTTATTTATCATCAACTGTAAACTTTTAGGTGATTCAGCAAGTAGAATCAAACTGTATGGACATGTTCATTGTATTTTGGATGAGCAACTTCCTGAAGTGCTATCTCAATATGATTTCCATTAATGTTGTTTCCACATTTGTGTCCTTAACCTTTTAAAATTTGTAACTGCCTCAATTGGGTTTCTCTATGTTGCCAGTTTGTTGTAGATACTCGTTTTTGTTTTTACTCAATACATATTTGTCCTTGCTTGGCTGTTACGCAATTGCAAACGTTTATCAACATTTGTTGAATTCCCTATTCTATTCAATAAGAACGACATTAGATCAGTTAATCGGTAATTTGACCTTGCGCGGAGAGGCACTGTCAGTTATTTTTTCATGGGCCGATAGGAGTCTATTTGCAAATTTGCACCACCTGACATCTCTTCTTACCAAAGTTATACACAAAAATGCATTTTTTTGTTTTTTGCTAATATTTCGCTTCCAGTATGCCATGACGCCAAAAACTAAAAATCAAATGGATCATGATAATATTTTCTTTCAATAAAGTGCAATTTCTTTTGGTTCAAATACATCCGTACAAAAATGCAGCTAGTCAAAGTCAGTTCTTCGTTTTAAAATTACACTTTTTCGTAATTATATCAACAAAATCTAATATTGTGGTATACATTGTTTTTACTAATTTATTAGTTCTATTCATTCCCCACAATTTTAAGAAAAAACAAACTCTTCACGACTAATAAAAGTCGAGGTACCCCAGCTTGAGCACATGCATGTCCTATCGAAAACATAAGCAAAATTTAATTTTTGGCAAATATCTCGACTCTAACATGTTGCGTTGGCAAAAATAAAATTACACGTTGTTCGTTTTAATATTTTCTATAATTTGAGTGCATTTTCGTTTTTGTTCAAACACATAAATTAGAAGCGACATTTAGTGAAGTCTTTTTGTTCACTTTTTGTCTTAATTTTTTTTTAAATATCAAATATCACATCTATTAGTGATTAAAATTAAATTAATTTGGAAGCCTTTAATGTTCCTAACAAATTTTGACGTTCGGACGAACTGCCTATGAGAAGTCACAAAAAAAGCTGTCAAAAATCTAATGAGTATACCTTGTTTTGGATTTGGAGAAGGCATTTTGTTGTAGTAAATTTCTGTTGCATTGTTGTTGTTTTCTCAAAATCCAAAACTGATCGGGCTGAGAAAGATGACTGGCGTCAGAGAAAAAATGTCAAAGACCTAAGACCTGTATTACATTTCCGGATATACAAAATTCATACAATTTTATTCTTTTTTCTCTTTTGCACTTCATACATGCGCAACTAAACATGCGACGTGTAATACCCATCTAATGAGTAACCTTGTTCTCTGTTTATCATGCTATATGGAAGTTGCTTGCCTGTCGTTAAACACGTGGCACGTCTCGTGTTTAAACACCAATTACAAGACAAGATACAAAAATTTGTCAGTACATTTCGGACAGACCTTATTTGCAAAATGCCGGTACCAATGTAATTTTTAATGTGAGCACCAAGCCACTGAATTTGTTAAACGCAGAAATTGGTATATAATTTGTAATCTAATATGCCAAGAATCTCATTTGCATCGGTTGGAGACTGTGGTAAGTTAAATTTTATACTCTTCCATATTGATTTCTCAGTTTTTTTTTTTCTTAAGAAATTTATTTATATTTGTTGCTAACAAATAAAATGTAGGATTTAAAATGACTTAAATAAGTTCTGGAAAGGTTTCGAGATAAAAACGGTTCGGAGTGCCTCTGAATAGTAGAGTCCAACGATTTCAATGGTGAGCCAGATGCGATGATGACGAAGAAGAGGACGACGAAGATGTTGATGATGACGACGACGACGACGACGACGACGACGATGATAATGAATAAGTCGAAAGTGAAGCCCAAGCAAAACGGCGTCGAACCACAAAAGAAAGAGGGCAAGCAGAAAAAAGACAAGAAAGAAGGCAACAACAAGGAGCCCAAAAGCAAAAGGACCCGTGGCAAAAACAGTCAAAAGGGCAGACGTCTGTTATGAAGGTCGTCTCAAGTTAAACAACAAAGTATTTGCCAGTCTCAAACAAGGCGGTCCATTCAAGTTTGGTATAAGTCGCGGCAAAGTCAGCAAGGTTGTATTGTTGTATTGTTGGTGTAGTAGGCATGAAGGTTAGAGGAAAGAGACGCATCACTTGCCCAGCACATATGGCCTACGGTGCGCAAGGATCCCCACCAAACAGTACATTGGTGTTTGAAGTTGAATTGAAAGCAGTGCAGTAAATAAACACAATCGAAGCGAGCGAGGAGGAGTATTTCTTAATTTTTGTTGAGCCTTTCTTTTTAGAAAAAAAAAAATGTAAAATCGTTACTTTTTTCCTATACCTATACCTTTTTATTGCTGTTACTACAACACAAAAACAAAACTTATTTAACAAATAGGTTTCTATTTTTCTCTTTTTTACATGTTATCTAGGTTGTTTTTTATTTAATTGAAGTTAAAACTTTCAGTTAATGTTTGTTTATCTACATCATCACACCTGACACTTATTCTTTTTATATTAACCGAAGTAAAGAAACTGATAGATTAAGGATATTACCCGGCAATCACAGAATAAAGATTTTTTTTAAAATAATTTTCAATATTTACTCGACCGCAATACCATTTCTCATAACTTTCGATTCATCAAGAGAAGCACTGCTGTAAAGATTTTTGGTAAGGAATTTGTAAATAAGATACATCTATAATTTGTTGGATCATTTGCGTCTCCTTTTTTATGTATCGGAAATACCAGAGCTTCTTTGAAGAGGGCAGGTACCTGTGCCGTATTAAAAATGTGGTTGAAACTTTGGCATATTTTCCGAATAAATTAAATTGGTGCATTTTTGTAAAATTCTGTCGCAACTCGATCTGTTCCTGGCCTTCATCCATCATAAATTGTTATCTCAGGTATGTACATTGTTTTATTGGAATATTGTGTATTTTTAAATTCCATAAGGTATATATATTTAATTGAATATACAAATACTACATGCATACATGTTTAGGTCCTCAGACCTTAATGAGTCCGTTGTTATCCCCTTAAGGGAATAGGCCTTCACTACTCCTACGTGCCATTGTGTACGGTTTCTGGAACTCTTTCCCAGCTGTGCAGATTACAGTCTCGGCTTGGTCTTTAAGCTTATAGCATTATTTGTCCACATTTTGGACAGCATTCCGAAAGCCACCTTTGCCTTTTTAATACGACTGTCGACGTCTTGTTCGGTTCCGCCTTTGCCGACTGGAATTCTTCTACTTTCTCTACCGGTTGTCCAGAAATATTGTCTTGCACGGATGAGTTTCGTCCGAGGCTGATCATTTGTGTTTTTGCCGTGTGAATTTTCAGTCCCACGATGTCTGCTTCTTTCTCCTCCCTTGAGTAAGCATACTTCGTCCGCGTAGTCCAGATGTTTTAGTTGGGATGTCGGACTCCATTGAATTCCACCATTTCCAGTTTTCACACTGCATCAAATCTGCTTTCTTTTGGAGCTTGACGGTCATTCCGTTTTTCCACTCCTTTGGGAAGCACTCAGAGTTCCAGGCTCAACTCTCTGAGTTGATGTCGTTGGTGCTGCTTGTAAGAGCTCTGCAGGAATACCGTCCAGTCCTACCGCCTTATTGTTTTTCAGTGTTTTAATCCATCTCTACTCTCTACTGGGAGGTGTGGAGCGAATTCGGGCATTTGTTGGTTCGGACGTGTCATCAGGTATAGGATGCGCAACACACGGTTTAATGCAGAAGCGAAGTGTTTATTCCACCTCATCCGAATGGAGCAGGGAACCATATACATCTTTCACCAGGTGTTGTTTTTGGGATTTGTACACCAGTTATATATACAGTTCTGCTGGCACACCGATTTGCGGCCTCTTCTGCTTCTTCAGCTAATGCGTTGATGTAGTTACGCTTGTCACGTCTCACGCTACGGTAAACTTCTCTCGTCTTCATACGATACGTAGACTCTAGCTCATTTCTTTCTGCTGCTTAAGTAGCTGCGATGCGAGCTCGAAGTTGTTTTCTTTCGTCGATCTTATTCCAGGTTTCTGCGGATAGTCAAGAACTATTTCTTTCTTGTGCTCGACCGACTATACTTTCACCACATTTTTCACAGCACACCATTGGTCTTCGATGGAGGTAGGTTCACTGCTGCTTATTGCTCTCAGTCCTTGGGAAAGATAGTCCCCTACTTGTTGGCGAACTATGGGTCCTTTAGTCTGTTGGTACTCAACCTGGGCATTCATTCGAGTGTTTTCTTGGAATGGTGCCACCAATTACAAGAAAAGATACAAAAATTTGTCAGTACATTTCGGACAGACCTCGTTTGCAAAATGCCGGTACTGAATTTGGTAAACACTGAAACTGGTGGTATAATTTTTAATCATCATATGCCAAGAATCTCATTTGCATCGGTTGGAAACTCTGTAAGTTAAATTCTATACTCTCGCATTTGATTTCTCAGATTTTTTTTCTTAAGAATTTTATTTTCATTTGTTGCTATACAAATTTAAAATTATTTATTTATTTAAAATTACTTTAATAAGTTCTGTAAAGGTTCTGAGATAAAAACGTTTCGGAGTGCGTATTGGGCAGCTAGCCCGATCACTAGCTATTTTCATACAGTAGCACACATTTGAAGTCGTTATACACTTGTGCGCGGCACCTGAGGTCTTTCGTTTTCTATATGGTTAAATCCTTGGATTATGTCAATAAAATCAACCCAGGCAAGAAGTTGATGTTCAAAATCTATGTCTCTGAATAGTAGAGTCCACCCAATATTATTTGCAGTTTTTGTTGGGACAAGATTTGATGCGAGATGTTGTTTAATATTGTAGGTTGGAGTCACATCTATTCCAAGGTATTTGTAGCTTTTGACCACTTCAATATTCACTAGACCCCAATACCATTTCTCTCTTTGTGAACATCTTCCTCTCGTACATCCTGCTATCATAACTTTGTATTTATCCAGATTTATAATAAGGTACCCAAAATTGCAATATTCGTTTAACTTATTTATCATCAACTGTAAACTTTTAGGTGATTCAGCAAGTAGAATCAAACTGTATGGACATGTTCATTGTATTTTGGATGAGCAACTTCCTGAAGTGCTATCTCAATATGATTTCCATTAATGTTGTTTCCACATTTGTGTCCTTAACCTTTTAAAATTTGTAACTGCCTCAATTGGGTTTCTCTATGTTGCCAGTTTGTTGTAGATACTCGTTTTTGTTTTTACTCAATACATATTTGTCCTTGCTTGGCTGTTACGCAATTGCAAACGTTTATCAACATTTGTTGAATTCCCTATTCTATTCAATAAGAACGACATTAGATCAGTTAATCGGTAATTTGACCTTGCGCGGAGAGGCACTGTCAGTTATTTTTTCATGGGCCGATAGGAGTCTATTTGCAAATTTGCACCACCTGACATCTCTTCTTACCAAAGTTATACACAAAAATGCATTTTTTTGTTTTTTGCTAATATTTCGCTTCCAGTATGCCATGACGCCAAAAACTAAAAATCAAATGGATCATGATAATATTTTCTTTCAATAAAGTGCAATTTCTTTTGGTTCAAATACATCCGTACAAAAATGCAGCTAGTCAAAGTCAGTTCTTCGTTTTAAAATTACACTTTTTCGTAATTATATCAACAAAATCTAATATTGTGGTATACATTGTTTTTACTAATTTATTAGTTCTATTCATTCCCCACAATTTTAAGAAAAAACAAACTCTTCACGACTAATAAAAGTCGAGGTACCCCAGCTTGAGCACATGCATGTCCTATCGAAAACATAAGCAAAATTTAATTTTTGGCAAATATCTCGACTCTAACATGTTGCGTTGGCAAAAATAAAATTACACGTTGTTCGTTTTAATATTTTCTATAATTTGAGTGCATTTTCGTTTTTGTTCAAACACATAAATTAGAAGCGACATTTAGTGAAGTTCACTTTTTGTCTTAATTTTTTTTTAAATATCAAATATCACATCTATTAGTGATTAAAATTAAATTAATTTGGAAGCCTTTAATGTTCCTAACAAATTTTGACGTTCGGACGAACTGCCTATGAGAAGTCACAAAAAAAGCTGTCAAAAATCTAATGAGTATACCTTGTTTTGGATTTGGAGAAGGCATTTTGTTGTAGTAAATTTCTGTTGCATTGTTGTTGTTTTCTCAAAATCCAAAACTGATCGGACGTTCGGGCTGAGAAAGATGACTGGCGTCAGAGAAAAAATGTCAAAGACCTAAGACCTGTATTACATTTCCGGATATACAAAATTCATACAATTTTATTCTTTTTTCTCTTTTGCACTTCATACATGCGCAACTAAACATGCGACGTGTAATACCCATCTAATGAGTAACCTTGTTCTCTGTTTATCATGCTATATGGAAGTTGCTTGCCTGTCGTTAAACACGTGGCACGTCTCGTGTTTAAACACCAATTACAAGACAAGATACAAAAATTTGTCAGTACATTTCGGACAGACCTTATTTGCAAAATGCCGGTACCAATGTAATTTTTAATGTGAGCACCAAGCCACTGAATTTGTTAAACGCAGAAATTGGTATATAATTTGTAATCTAATATGCCAAGAATTTCATTTGCATCGGTTGGAGACTGTGGTAAGTTAAATTTTATACTCTTCCATATTGATTTCTCAGTTTTTTTTTTTCTTAAGAAATTTATTTATATTTGTTGCTAACAAATAAAATGTAGGATTTAAAATGACTTAAATAAGTTCTGGAAAGGTTTCGAGATAAAAACGGTTCGGAGTGCCTCTGAATAGTAGAGTCCAACGATTTCAATGGTGAGCCAGATGCGATGATGACGAAGAAGAGGACGACGAAGATGTTGATGATGACGACGACGACGATGATAATGAATAAGTCGAAAGTGAAGCCCAAGCAAAACGGCGTCGAACCACAAAAGAAAGAGGGCAAGCAGAAAAAAGACAAGAAAGAAGGCAACAACAAGGAGCCCAAAAGCAAAAGGACCCGTGGCAAAAACAGTCAAAAGGGCAGACGTCTGTTATGAAGGTCGTCTCAAGTTAAACAACAAAGTATTTGCCAGTCTCAAACAAGGCGGTCCATTCAAGTTTGGTTTAAGTCGCGGCAAAGTCAGCAAGGTTGTATTGTTGTATTGTTGGTGTAGTAGGCATGAAGGTTAGAGGAAAGAGACGCATCACTTGCCCAGCACATATGGCCTACGGTGCGCAAGGATCCCCACCAAACAGTACATTGGTGTTTGAAGTTGAATTGAAAGCAGTGCAGTAAATAAACACAATCGAAGCGAGCGAGGAGGAGTATTTCTTAATTTTTGTTAAGCCTTTCTTTTTAGAAAAAAAAAAATGTAAAATCGTTACTTTTTTCCTATACCTATACCTTTTTATTGCTGTTACTACAACACAAAAACAAAACTTATTTAACAAATAGGTTTCTATTTTTCTCTTTTTTACATGTTATCTAGGTTGTTTTTTATTTAATTGAAGTTAAAACTTTCCGTTAATGTTTGTTTATCTACATCATCACACCTGACACTTATTCTTTTTATATTAACCGAAGTAAAGAAACTGATAGATTAAGGATATTACCCGGCAATCACAGAATAAAGATTTTTTTTAAAATAATTTTCAATATTTACTCGACCGCAATACCATTTCTCATAACTTTCGATTCATCAAGAGAAGCACTGCTGTAAAGATTTTTGGTAAGGAATTTGTAAATAAGATACATCTATAATTTGTTGGATCATTTGCGTCTCCTTTTTTATGTATCGGAAATACCAGAGCTTCTTTGAAGAGGGCAGGTACCTGTGCCGTATTAAAAATGTGGTTGAAACTTTGGCATATTTTCCGAATAAATTAAATTGGTGCATTTTTGTAAAATTCTGTCGCAACTCGATCTGTTCCTGGCCTTCATCCATCATAAATTGTTATCTCAGGTATGTACATTGTTTTATTGGAATATTGTGTATTTTTAAATTCCATAAGGTATATATATTTAATTGAATATACAAATACTACATGCATACATGTTTAGGTCCTCAGACCTTAATGAGTCCGTTGTTATCCCCTTAAGGGAATAGGCCTTCACTACTCCTACGTGCCATTGTGTACGGTTTCTGGAACTCTTTCCCAGCTGTGCAGATTACAGTCTCGGCTTGGTCTTTAAGCTTATAGCATTATTTGTCCACATTTTGGACAGCATTCCGAAAGCCACCTTTGCCTTTTTAATACGACTGTCGACGTCTTGTTCGGTTTCGCCTTTGCCGACTGGAATTCTTCTACTTTCTCTACCGGTTGTCCAGAAATATTGTCTTGCACGGATGAGTTTCGTCCGAGGCTGATCATTTGTGTTTTTGCCGTGTGAATTTTCAGTCCCACGATGTCTGCTTCTTTCTCCTCCCTTGAGTAAGCATACTTCGTCCGCGTAGTCCAGATGTTTTAGTTGGGATGTCGGACTCCATTGAATTCCACCATTTCCAGTTTTCACACTGCATCAAATCTGCTTTCTTTTGGAGCTTGACGGTCATTCCGTTTTTCCACTCCTTTGGGAAGCACTCAGAGTTCCAGGCTCAACTCTCTGAGTTGATGTCGTTGGTGCTGCTTGTAAGAGCTCTGCAGGAATACCGTCCAGTCCTACCGCCTTATTGTTTTTCAGTGTTTTAATCCATCTCTACTCTCTACTGGGAGGTGTGGAGCGAATTCGGGCATTTGTTGGTTCGGACGTGTCATCAGGTATAGGATGCGCAACACACGGTTTAATGCAGAAGCGAAGTGTTTATTCCACCTCATCCGAATGGAGCAGGGAACCATATACATCTTTCACCAGGTGTTGTTTTTGGGATTTGTACACCAGTTATATATACAGTTCTGCTGGCACACCGATTTGCGGCCTCTTCTGCTTCTTCAGCTAATGCGTTGATGTAGTTACGCTTGTCACGTCTCACGCTACGGTAAACTTCTCTCGTCTTCATACGATACGTAGACTCTAGCTCATTTCTTTCTGCTGCTTAAGTAGCTGTGATGCGAGCTCGAAGTTGTTTTCTTTCGTCGATCTTATTCCAGGTTTCTGCGGATAGTCAAGAACTATTTCTTTCTTGTGCTCGACCGACTATACTTTCACCACATTTTTCACAGCACACCATTGGTCTTCGATGGAGGTAGGTTCACTGCTGCTTATTGCTCTCAGTCCTTGGGAAAGATAGTCCCCTACTTGTTGGCGAACTATGGGTCCTTTAGTCTGTTGGTACTCAACCTGGGCATTCATTCGAGTGTTTTCTTGGAATGGTGCCACCAATTACAAGAAAAGATACAAAAATTTGTCAGTACATTTCGGACAGACCTCGTTTGCAAAATGCCGGTACTGAATTTGGTAAACACTGAAACTGGTGGTATAATTTTTAATCATCATATGCCAAGAATCTCATTTGCATCGGTTGGAAACTCTGTAAGTTAAATTCTATACTCTCGCATTTGATTTCTCAGATTTTTTTTCTTAAGAATTTTATTTTCATTTGTTGCTATACAAATTTAAAATTATTTATTTATTTAAAATTACTTTAATAAGTTCTGTAAAGGTTCTGAGATAAAAACGTTTCGGAGTGCGTATTGGGCAGCTAGCCCGATCACTAGCTATTTTCATACAGTAGCACACATTTGAAGTCGTTATACACTTGTGCGCGGCACCTGAGGTCTTTCGTTTTCTATATGGTTAAATCCTTGGATTATGTCAATAAAATCAACCCAGGCAAGAAGTTGATGTTCAAAATCTATGTCTCTGAATAGTAGAGTCCACCCAATATTATTTGCAGTTTTTGTTGGGACAAGATTTGATGCGAGATGTTGTTTAATATTGTAGGTTGGAGTCACATCTATTCCAAGGTATTTGTAGCTTTTGACCACTTCAATATTCACTAGACCCCAATACCATTTCTCTCTTTGTGAACATCTTCCTCTCGTACATCCTGCTATCATAACTTTGTATTTATCCAGATTTATAATAAGGTACCCAAAATTGCAATATTCGTTTAACTTATTTATCATCAACTGTAAACTTTTAGGTGATTCAGCAAGTAGAATCAAACTGTATGGACATGTTCATTGTATTTTGGATGAGCAACTTCCTGAAGTGCTATCTCAATATGATTTCCATTAATGTTGTTTCCACATTTGTGTCCTTAACCTTTTAAAATTTGTAACTGCCTCAATTGGGTTTCTCTATGTTGCCAGTTTGTTGTAGATACTCGTTTTTGTTTTTACTCAATACATATTTGTCCTTGCTTGGCTGTTACGCAATTGCAAACGTTTATCAACATTTGTTGAATTCCCTATTCTATTCAATAAGAACGACATTAGATCAGTTAATCGGTAATTTGACCTTGCGCGGAGAGGCACTGTCAGTTATTTTTTCATGGGCCGATAGGAGTCTATTTGCAAATTTGCACCACCTGACATCTCTTCTTACCAAAGTTATACACAAAAATGCATTTTTTTGTTTTTTGCTAATATTTCGCTTCCAGTATGCCATGACGCCAAAAACTAAAAATCAAATGGATCATGATAATATTTTCTTTCAATAAAGTGCAATTTCTTTTGGTTCAAATACATCCGTACAAAAATGCAGCTAGTCAAAGTCAGTTCTTCGTTTTAAAATTACACTTTTTCGTAATTATATCAACAAAATCTAATATTGTGGTATACATTGTTTTTACTAATTTATTAGTTCTATTCATTCCCCACAATTGAAAAAACAAACTCTTCACGACTAATAAAAGTCGAGGTACCCCAGCTTGAGCACATGCATGTCCTATCGAAAACATAAGCAAAATTTAATTTTTGGCAAATATCTCGACTCTAACATGTTGCGTTGGCAAAAATAAAATTACACGTTGTTCGTTTTAATATTTTCTATAATTTGAGTGCATTTTCGTTTATTCAAACACATAAATTAGAAGCGACATTTAGTGAAGTCCATGATAAACAGAAAACAAGGTATGCTTATTATGAGTGCAATGTCGCTATATTGGAAAACTGATGACGTAGTAGTCATCAATTAAAAAGAATGTTTTCTCAAAATCCATAACTGACGTTCGCGCGAACTGCCCATGTGAAAGATGACTATGACGTCACAGAAAACCTGCCAAAAATTTAATGAGCATACCTTGTTTTCTGTTTATCATGGTGAAGTCTTTTTGTTCACTTTTTGTCTTAATTTTTTTTTTCAATATCAAATATCACATCTATTAGTGATTAAAATTAAATTAATTTGGAAGCCTTTAATGTTCCTAACAAATTTTGTGGTTCGGACGAACTGCCTATGAGAAGTCACAAAAAAAGCTGTCAAAAATCTAATGAGTATACCTTGTTTTGGATTTGGAGAAGGCATTTTGTTGTAGTGAATTTCTGTTGCATTGTTGTTTTCAATACAAAAATGCCTTCTCCAAATCCAAAACTGATCGGACGTTCGGGCTGAGAAAGAGAAAAAATGTCAAAGACCTAAGACCTGTATTACATTTCCGGAAATACAAAATTCATACAATTTTATTCTTTTATCTCTTTTGCACTTCATACATGCGCAACTAAACATGCGACGTGTAATACCCATCTAATGAGTAACCTTGTTCTCTGTTTATCATGCTATATGGAAGTTGCTTGCCTGTCGTTGGACACGTGGCACGTCTCGTGTTTAAACACCAATTACAAGACAAGATACAAAAATTTGTCAGTACATTTCGGACAGACCTTATTTGTAAAATGCCGGTACCAATGTAATTTTTAATGTGAGCACCAAGCCACTGAATTTGTTAAACGCAGAAATTGGTATATAATTTGTAATCTAATATGCCAAGAATCTCATTTGCATCGGTTGGAGTCTGTGGTAAGTTAAATTTTATACTCTTCCATATTGATTTCTCAGATTTTTTTTTTCTTAAGAAATTTATTTTTATTTGTTGCTAACAAATAAAATGTAGGATTTAAAATGACTTAAATAAGTTCTGGAAAGGTTTCGAGATAAAAACGATTCGGAGTGCCTCTGAATAGTAGAGTCCAACGATTTCAATGGTGAGCCAGATGCGATGATGACGAAGAAGAGGACGACGAAGATGTTGATGATGACGACGACGATGATAAGGAAGAAGTCGAAAGTGAAGACGAGTGAAGCCCAAGCAAAACGGCGTCGAACCACAAAAGAAAGAGGGCAAGCAGAAAAAAGACAAGAAAGAAGGCAACAACAAGGAGCCCAAACGCAAAAGGACCCGTGGCAAAAACAGGCAAAAGGGCGGACGTCTGTTATGAAGGTCGTCTAAAGTAAACAACAAAGTATTTGCCAGTCTCAAACAAGGCGGTCCATTCAAGTTTGGTTTAAGTCGCGGCAAAGTCAGCAAGGTTGTATTGTTGTATTGTTGGTGTAGTAGGCATGAAGGTTAGAGGAAAGAGACGCATCACTTGCCCAGCACATATGGCCTACGGTGCGCAAGGATCCCCACCAAACAGTACATTGGTGTTTGAAGTTGAATTGAAAGCAGTGCAGTAAATAAACACAATCGAAGCGAGCGAGGAGGAGTATTTCTTAATTTTTGTTGAGCCTTTCTTTTTAGAAAAAAAAAATGTAAAATCGTTACTTTTTTCCTATATACCTTTTTATTGCTGTTACTACAACACAAAAACAAAACTTATTTAACAAATAGGTTTCTATTTTTCTCTTTTTTACATGTTATCTAGGTTGTTTTTTATTTAATTGAAGTTAAAACTTTCCGTTAATGTTTGTTTATCTACATCATCACACCCGGCACTTATTCTTTTTATATTAACCGAAGTAAAGAAACTGATAGATTAAGAATATTACCCGGCAATCACGGAATAAAGATTTTTTTTTAAAATAATTTTCAATATTTACTCGACCGCAATACCATTTCTCATAACTTTCGATTCATCAAGAGAAGCACTGCTGTAAAGATTTTTGGTAAGGAATTTGTAAATAAGATACATCTATAATTTGTTGGATCATTTGCGTCTCCTTTTTTATGTATCGGAAATACCAGAGCTTCTTTGAAGAGGGCAGGTACCTGTGCCGTATTAAAAATGTGGTTGAAACTTTGGCATATTTTCCGAATAAATTAAATTGGTGCATTTTTGTAAAATTCTGTCGCAACTCGATCTGTTCCTGGCCTTCATCCATCATAAATTGTTATCTCAGGTATGTACATTGTTTTATTGGAATATTGTGTATTTTTAAATTCCATAAGGTATATATATTTAATTGAATATACAAATACTACATGCATACATGTTTAGGTCCTCAGACCTTAATGAGTCCGTTGTTATCCCCTTAAGGGCATAGGCCTTCACTACTCCTACGTGCCATTGTGTACGGTTTCTGGAACTCTTTCCCAGCTGTGCAGATTACAGTCTCGGCTTGGTCTTTAAGCTTATAGCATTATTTGTCCACATTTTGGACAGCATTCCGAAAGCCACCTTTGCCTTTTTAATACGACTGTCGACGTCTTGTTCGGTTCCGCCTTTGGCGACTGGAATTCTTCTACTTTCTCTACCGGTTGTCCAGAAATATTGTCTTGCACGGATGAGTTTCGTCCGAGGCTGATCATTTGTGTTTTTGCCGTGTGAATTTTCATTTTCTCCTCCCTTGAGTAAGCATACGTCGTCCGCGTAGTCCAGATGTTTTAGTTGGGATGTCAGACTCCATTGAATTCCACCATTTCCAGTTTTCACACTGCATCAAATCTGCTTTCTTTTGGAGCTTGACGGTCATTCCGTTTTTCCACTCCTTTGGGAAGCACTCAGAGTTCCAGGCTCAACTCTCTGAGTTGATGTCGTTGGTGCTGCTTGTAAGAGCTGTGCAGGAATACCGTGCAGTCCTACCGCCTTATTGTTTTTCAGTGTTTTAATCCATCTCTACTCTCTACTGGGAGGTGTGGAGCGAATTCGGGCATTTGTTGGTTCGGACGTGTCATCAGGTAAAGGATGCGCAACACACGGTTTAATGCAGAAGCGAAGTGTTTATTCCACCTCATCCGAATGGAGCAGGGAACCATATACATCTTTCACCAGGTGTTGTTTTTGGGATTTGTACACCAGTTATATATACAGTTCTGCTGGCGCACCGATTTGCGGCCTCTTCTGCTTCTTCAGCTAATGCGTTGATGTAGTTACGCTTGTCACGTCTCACGCTACGGTAAACTTCTCTCGTCTTCATACGATACGTAGACTCTAGCTAATTTCTTTCTGCTGCTCGAAGTTGTTTTCTTTTGTCGATCTTATTCCAGGTTTCTGCGGATAGTCAAGAACTATTTCTTTCTTGTGCTCGACCGACTATACTTTCACCACATTTTTCACAGCACACCATTGGTCTTCGATGGAGGTAGGTTCACTGCTGCTTATTGTTCTCAGTCCTTGTGAAAGATAGTCCCCTACTTGTTGGCGAACTATGGGTCCTTTAGTCTGTTGGTATTAAACCTGGGCATTCGAGTGTTTTCTTGGAATGGTGCCACCAATTACAAGAAAAGATACAAAAATTTGTCAGTACATTTCGGACAGACCTCGTTTGCAAAATGCCGGTACTGAATTTGGTAAACACTGAAACTGGTGGTATAATTTTTAATCCTCATATGCCAAGAATCTCATTTGCATCGGTTGGAAACTCTGTAAGTTAAATTCTATACTCTCGCATTTGATTTCTTAGATTTTTTTTCTTAAGAATTTTATTTTCATTTGTTGCTATACAAATTAAATGTAGGATTTAAAATTACTTTAATAAGTTCTGTAAAGGTTCTGAGATAAAAACGTTTCGGAGTGCGTATTGGGCAGCTAGCCCGATCACTAGCTATTTTCATACAGTAGCACACATTTGAAGTCGTTATACACTTGTGCGCGGCACCTAAGGTCTTTCGTTTTCTATATGGTTAAATCCTTGGATTATGTCAATAAAATCAACCCAGACAAGAAGTTGATGTTCAAAATCTATGGCTCTGAATAGTAGAGTCCACCCAATATTATTTGCAGTTTTTGTTGGGACAAGATTTGATGCGAGATGTTTAATATTGTAGGTTGGAGTCACATCTATTCCAAGGTATTTGTAGCTTTTGACCACTTCAATATTCACTAGACCCCAATACCATTTCTCTCTTTGTGAACATCTTCCTCTCGTACATCCTACTATCATAACTTTCTATTTATCCAGATTTATAATAAGGTTCCCCAAATTGCAATATTCGTTTAACTTATTTATCATCAACTGTAAACTCTTAGGTGATTCAGAAAGTAGAATCAAACTGTATGGACATGTTCATTGTATTTTGGATGAGCAACTTCCTGAAGTGCTATCTCAATATGATTCCATTAATGTTGTTTCCACATTTGTGTCCTTAACCTTTTAAAATTTGTAACTGCCTCAATTGGGTTTCTCTATGTTGACAGTTTACGTGCAGTTTGTTGTAGATACTCGTTTTTGTTTTTACTCAATACATATTTGTCCTTGCTTGGCTGTTACGCAATTGCAAACGTTTATCAACATTTGTCAAATTATCTATTCTATTCAATAAGAACGACATTAGATCAGTTAATCCGTAATTTGACCTTGCGCGGATAGGCACTGTCAGTTATTTTTTCATGGGCCGATAGGAGTCTATTTGCAAATTTGCACCACCTGACATCTCTTCTTACCAAAGTTATACACAAAAATGCATTTTTTTGTTTTTTGCTAATATTTCGCTTCCAGTATGCCATGACTCCAAAAACTAAAAATCAAATGGATCATGATAATATTTTCTTTCAATAAAGTGCAATTTCTTTTGGTTCAAATACATCCGTACAAAAATGCAGCTAGTCAAAGTCAGTTCTTCGTTTTAAAATTACACTTTTTCGTAATTATATCAACAAAATCTAATATTGTGGTATACATTGTTTTTTCTAATTTATTAGTTCTATTCATTCCCCACAATTTTAAGAAAAAACAAACTCTTCACGACTAATAAAAGTCGAGGTACCCCAGCTTGAGCACATGCATGTCCTATCGAAAACATAAGCAAAATTTAGTTTTTGGCAAATATCTCGACTCTAACATGTTGCGTTGGCAAAAATAAAATTACACGTTGTTCGTTTTAATATTTTCTATAATTTGAGTGCATTTTCGTTTTTGTTCAAACACATAAATTAGAAGCGACATTTAGTGAAGTCTTTTTGTTCACTTTTTGTCTTAATTTTTTTTTAAATATCAAATATCACATCTATTAGTGATTAAAATTAAATTAATTTGGAAGCCTTTAATGTTCCTAACAAATTTTGACGTTCGGACGAACTGCCTATGAGAAGTCACAAAAATACAAAAATGCCTTCTCCAAATCCAAAACTGATCGGACATTCGGGCTGAGAAAGACCTGTATTACATTTCCGGAAATACAAAATTCATACAATTTTATTCTTTTATCTCTTTTGCACTTCATACATGCGCAACTAAACATGCGACGTGTAATACCCATCTAATGAGTAACCTTGTTCTCTGTTTATCATGCTATATGGAAGTTGCTTGCCTGTCGTTAAACACGTGGCACGTCTCGTGTTTAAACACCAATTACAAGACAAGATACAAAAATTTGTCAGTACATTTCGGACAGACCTTATTTGCAAAATGCCGGTACCAATGTAATTTTTAATGTGAGCACCAAGCCACTGAATTTGTTAAACGCAGAAATTGGTATATAATTTGTAATCTAATATGCCAAGAATCTCATTTGCATCGGTTGGAGACTGTGGTAAGTTAAATTTTATACTCTTCCATATTGATTTCTCAGTTTTTTTTTTTTTCTTAAGAAATTTATTTTTATTTGTTGCTAACAAATAAAATGTAAGATTTAAAATGACTTAATTAAGTTCTGGAAAGGTTTCGAGATAAAAACGATTCGGAGTGCCTCTGAATAGTAGAGTCCAACGATTTCAATGGTGAGCCAGATGCGATGATGACGAAGAAGAGGACGACGAAGATGTTGATGATGACGACGACAAGGACGACGACGACGACGATGATAAGGAAGAAGTCGAAAGTGAAGACGAGTGAAGCCCAAGCAAAACGGCGTCGAACCACAAAAGAAAGAGGGCAAGCAGAAAAAAGACAAGAAAGAAGGCAACAACAAGGAGCCCAAAAGCAAAAGGGAGGTGGTGTGTGGTGACCCGTGGCAAAAACAGGCAAAAGGGCGGACGTCTGTTATGAAGGTCGTCTCAAGTTAAACAACAAAGTATTTGCCAGTCTCAAACAAGGCGGTCCATTCAAGTTTGGTTTAAGTCGCGGCAAAGTCAGCAAGGTTGTATTGTTGTATTGTTGGTGTAGTAGGCATGAAGGTTAGAGGAAAGAGACGCATCACTTGCCCAGCACATATGGCCTACGGTGCGCAAGGATCCCCACCAAACAGTACATTGGTGTTTGAAGTTGAATTGAAAGCAGTGCAGTAAATAAACACAATCGAAGCGAGCGAGGAGGAGTATTTCTTAATTTTTGTTGAGCCTTTCTTTTTAGAAAAAAAAAATGTAAAATCGTTACTTTTTTCCTATATACCTTTTTATTGCTGTTACTACACACAAACAAAACTTATTTAACAAATAGGTTTCTATTTTTCTCTTTTTTACATGTTATCTAGGTTTTTTTTTATTTAATTGAAGTTAAAACTTTTCGTTAATGTTTGTTTATCTACATCATCACACCCGACACTTATTCTTTTTATATTAACCGAAGTAAAGAAACTGATAGATTAATTATATTACCCGGCAATTACAGAATAAAGATTTTTTTAAAAATAATTTTCAATATTTACTCGACCGCAATACCATTTCTCATAACTTTCGATTCATCAAGAGAAGCACTGCTGTAAAGATTTTTGGTAAGGAATTTGTAAATAAGATACATCTATAATTTGTTGGACCATTTGCGTCTCCTTTCTTATGTATCGGAAATACCAGAGCTTCTTTGAAGAGGGCAGGTACCTCTGCCGTATTAAAAATGTGGTTGAAACTGGCATATTTTCCGAATAAATTAAATTGGTGCATTTTTGTAAAATTCTGTCGCAACTCGATCTGTTCCTGGCCTTCATCCATCATAAATTGTTATCTCAGGTATGTACATTCTTTTATTGGAATATTGTGTATTTTTAAATTCCGTAAGGTATATATATTTAATTGAATATACAAATACTGCATGCATACATATTTAGGTCCTCAGACCTTAATGAGTCCGTTGTTATCCCCTTAAGGGCATAGGCCTTCACTACTCCTACGTGCCATTGTGTACGGTTTCTGGAACTCTTTCAGCTTGGTCTTTAAGCTTATAGCATTATTTGTCCACATTTTGGACAGCATTCCGAAAGCCACCTTTGCCTTTTTAATACGACTGTCGACGTCTTGTTCGGTTCCGCCTTTGGCGACTGGAATTCTTCTACTTTCTCTACCGGTTGTCCAGAAATATTGTCTTGCACGGATGAGTTTCGTCCGAGGCTGATCATTTGTGTTTTTGCCGTGTGAATTTTCATTTTCTCCTCCCTTGAGTAAGCATACGTCGTCCGCGTAGTCCAGATGTTTTAGTTGGGATGTCAGACTCCATTGAATTCCACCATTTCCAGTTTTCACACTGCATCAAATCTGCTTTCTTTTGGAGCTTGACGGTCATTCCGTTTTTCCACTCCTTTGGGAAGCACTCAGAGTTCCAGGCTCAACTCTCTGAGTTGATGTCGTTGGTGCTGCTTGTAAGAGCTGTGCAGGAATACCGTGCAGTCCTACCGCCTTATTGTTTTTCAGTGTTTTAATCCATCTCTACTCTCTACTGGGAGGTGTGGAGCGAATTCGGGCATTTGTTGGTTCGGACGTGTCATCAGGTAAAGGATGCGCAACACACGGTTTAATGCAGAAGCGAAGTGTTTATTCCACCTCATCCGAATGGAGCAGGGAACCATATACATCTTTCACCAGGTGTTGTTTTTGGGATTTGTACACCAGTTATATATACAGTTCTGCTGGCACACCGATTTGCGGCCTCTTCTGCTTCTTCAGCTAATGCGTTGATGTAGTTACGCTTGTCACGTCTCACGCTACGGTAAACTTCTCTCGTCTTCATACGATACGTAGACTCTAGCTAATTTCTTTCTGCTGCTCGAAGTTGTTTTCTTTTGTCGATCTTATTCCAGGTTTCTGCGGATAGTCAAGAACTATTTCTTTCTTGTGCTCGACCGACTATACTTTCACCACATTTTTCACAGCACACCATTGGTCTTCGATGGAGGTAGGTTCACTGCTGCTTATTGTTCTCAGTCCTTGTGAAAGATAGTCCCCTACTTGTTGGCGAACTATGGGTCCTTTAGTCTGTTTATATTAAACCTGGGCATTCGAGTGTTTTCTTGGAATGGTGCCACCAATTACAAGAAAAGATACAAAAATTTGTCAGTACATTTCGGACAGACCTCGTTTGCAAAATGCCGGTACTGAATTTGGTAAACACTGAAACTGGTGGTATAATTTTTAATCCTCATATGCCAAGAATCTCATTTGCATCGGTTGGAAACTCTGTAAGTTAAATTCTATACTCTCGCATTTGATTTCTCAGATTTTTTTTCTTAAGAATTTTATTTTCATTTGTTGCTATACAAATTAAATGTAGGATTTAAAATTACTTTAATAAGTTCTGTAAAGGTTCTGAGATAAAAACGTTTCGGAGTGCGTATTGGGCAGCTAGCCCGATCACTAGCTATTTTCATACAGTAGCACACATTTGAAGTCGTTATACACTTGTGCGCGGCACCTGAGGTCTTTCGTTTTCTATATGGTTAAATCCTTGGATTATGTCAATAAAATCAACCCAGACAAGAAGTTGATGTTCAAAATCTATGGCTCTGAATAGTAGAGTCCACCCAATATTATTTGCAGTTTTTGTTGGGACAAGATTTGATGCGAGATGTTTAATATTGTAGGTTGGAGTCACATCTATTCCAAGGTATTTGTAGCTTTTGACCACTTCAATATTCACTAGACCCCAATACCATTTCTCTCTTTGTGAACATCTTCCTCTCGTACATCCTACTATCATAACTTTCTATTTATCCAGATTTATAATAAGGTTCCCCAAATTGCAATATTCGTTTAACTTATTTATCATCAACTGTAAACTCTTAGGTGATTCAGAAAGTAGAATCAAACTGTATGGACATGTTCATTGTATTTTGGATGAGCAACTTCCTGAAGTGCTATCTCAATATGATTCCATTAATGTTGTTTCCACATTTGTGTAAAATTAAAATTTGTAACTGCCTCAATTGGGTTTCTCTATGTTGCCAGTTTACGTGCAGTTTGTTGTAGATACTCGTTTTTGTTTTTACTCAATACATATTTGTCCTTGCTTGGCTGTTACGCAATTGCAAACGTTTATCAACATTTGTCAAATTATCTATTCTATTCAATAAGAACGACATTAGATCAGTTAATCCGTAATTTGACCTTGCGCGGAGAGGCACTGTCAGTTATTTTTTCATGGGCCGATAGGAGTCTATTTGCAAATTTGCACCACCTGACATCTCTTCTTACCAAAGTTATACACAAAAATGCATTTTTTTGTTTTTTGCTAATATTTCGCTTCCAGTATGCCATGACTCCAAAAACTAAAAATCAAATGGATCATGATAATATTTTCTTTCAATAAAGTGCAATTTCTTTTGGTTCAAATACATCCGTACAAAAATGCAGCTAGTCAAAGTCAGTTCTTCGTTTTAAAATTACACTTTTTCGTAATTATATCAACAAAATCTAATATTGTGGTATACATTGTTTTTACTAATTTATTAGTTCTATTCATTCCCCACAATTTTAAGAAAAAACAAACTCTTCACGACTAATAAAAGTCGAGGTACCCCAGCTTGAGCACATGCATGTCCTATCGAAAACATAAGCAAAATTTAATTTTTGGCAAATATCTCGACTCTAACATGTTGCGTTGGCAAAAATAAAATTACACGTTGTTCGTTTTAATATTTTCTATAATTTGAGTGCATTTTCGTTTTTGTTCAAACACATAAATTAGAAGCGACATTTAGTGAAGTCTTTTTGTTCACTTTTTGTCTTAATTTTTTTTTAAATATCAAATATCACATCTATTAGTGATTAAAATTAAATTAATTTGGAAGCCTTTAATGTTCCTAACAAATTTTGACGTTCGGACGAACTGCCTATGAGAAGTCACAAAAAAAGCTGTCAAAGATCTAATGAGTATACCTTGTTTTGGATTTGGAGAAGGCATTTTGTTGTAGTGAATTTCTGTTGCATTGTTGTTGTTTTCAATACAAAAATGCCTTCTCCAAATCCAAAACTGATCGGACGTTCGGGCTGAGAAAGACCTGTATTATATTTCCGGAAATACAAAATTCATACAATTTTATTCTTTTATCTCTTTTGCACTTCATACATGCGCAACTAAACATGCGACGTGTAATACCCATCTAATGAGTAACCTTGTTCTCTGTTTATCATGCTATATGGAAGTTGCTTGCCTGTCGTTAAACACGTGGCACGTCTCGTGTTTAAACACCAATTACAAGACAAGATACAAAAATTTGTCAGTACATTTCGGACAGACCTTATTTGCAAAATGCCGGTACCAATGTAATTTTTAATGTGAGCACCAAGCCACTGAATTTGTTAAACGCAGAAATTGGTATATAATTTGTAATCTAATATGCCAAGAATCTCATTTGCATCGGTTGGAGACTGTGGTAAGTTAAATTTTATACTCTTCCATATTGATTTCTCAGTTTTTTTTTTTTCTTAAGAAATTTATTTTTATTTGTTGCTAACAAATAAAATGTAAGATTTAAAATGACTTAATAAGTTCTGGAAAGGTTTCGAGATAAAAACGATTCGGAGTGCCTCTGAATAGTAGAGTCCAACGATTTCAATGGTGAGCCAGATGCGATGATGACGAAGAAGAGGACGACGAAGATGTTGATGATGACGACGACGACGACGACGACGATGATAAGGAAGAAGTCGAAAGTGAAGACGAGTGAAGCCCAAGCAAAACGGCGTCGAACCACAAAAGAAAGAGGGCAAGCAGAAAAAAGACAAGAAAGAAGGCAACAACAAGGAGCCCAAAAGCAAAAGGGAGGTGGTGTGTGGTGACCCGTGGCAAAAACAGGCAAAAGGGCGGACGTCTGTTATGAAGGTCGTCTCAAGTTAAACAACAAAGTATTTGCGGTCAAACAAGGCGGTCCATTCAAGTTTGGTTTAAGTCGCGGCAAAGTCAGCAAGGTTGTATTGTTGTATTGTTGGTGTAGTAGGCATGAAGGTTAGAGGAAAGAGACGCATCACTTGCCCAGCACATATGGCCTACGGTGCGCAAGGATCCCCCCCAAACAGTACATTGGTGTTTGAAGTTGAATTGAAAGCAGTGCAGTAAATAAACACAATCGAAGCGAGCGAGGAGGAGTATTTCTTAATTTTTGTTGAGCCTTTCTTTTTATCGTTACTTTTTTCCTATATACCTTTTTATTGCTGTTACTACAACACAAAAACAAAACTCATTTAACAAATAGGTTTCTATTTTTCTTTTTTTTACATGTTATCTAGGTTGTTTCTTATTTAGTTGAAGTTAAAACTTTCCGTTAATGTTTGTTTATCTACATCATCACACCCGACACTTATTCTTTTTATATTAACCGAAGTAAAGAAACTGATAGATTAAGGATGTTACCCGGCAATTACAGAATAAAGATTTTTTTAAAAATAATTTTCAATATTTACTCGACCGCAATACCATTTCTCATAACTTTCGATTCATCAAGAGAAGCACTGCTGTAAAGATTTTTGGTAAGGAATTTGTAAATAAGATATGTACATCTATAATTTGTTGGATCATTTGCGTCTCCTTTCTTAGGTATCGGAAATACCAGAGCTTCTTTGAAGAGGGCAGGTACCTGTGCCGTATAAAAATGTGGTTGAAACTTTGGCATATTTTCCGAATAAATTAAATTGGTGCATTTTTGTAAAATTCTGTCGCAACTCGATCTGTTCCTGGCCTTCATCCATCATAAATTGTTATCTCTGGTATGTACATTGTTTTATTGGAATATTGTGTATTTTTAAAATCCATAAGGTATATATATTTAATTGAATATACAAATACTACATGCATACATGTTTAGGTCCTCAGACCTTAATGAGTCCGTTGTTATCCCCTTAAGGGCATAGGCCTTCACTACTCCTACGTGCCATTGTGTACGGTTTCTGGAACTCTTTCCCAGCTGTGCAGATTACAGTCTCGGCTTGGTCTTTAAGCTTATAGCATTATTTGTCCACATTTTGGACAGCATTCCGAAAGCCACCTTTGCCTTTTTAATACGACTGTCGACGTCTTGTTCGGTTCCGCCTTTGGCGACTGGAATTCTTCTACTTTCTCTACCGGTTGTCCAGAAATATTGTCTTGCACGGATGAGTTTCGTCCGAGGCTGATCATTTGTGTTTTTGCCGTGTGAATTTTCATTTTCTCCTCCCTTGAGTAAGCATACGTCGTCCGCGTAGTCCAGATGTTTTAGTTGGGATGTCAGACTCCATTGAATTCCACCATTTCCAGTTTTCACACTGCATCAAATCTGCTTTCTTTTGGAGCTTGACGGTCATTCCGTTTTTCCACTCCTTTGGGAAGCACTCAGAGTTCCAGGCTCAACTCTCTGAGTTGATGTCGTTGGTGCTGCTTGTAAGAGCTGTGCAGGAATACCGTGCAGTCCTACCGCCTTATTGTTTTTCAGTGTTTTAATCCATCTCTACTCTCTACTGGGAGGTGTGGAGCGAATTCGGGCATTTGTTGGTTCGGACGTGTCATCAGGTAAAGGATGCGCAACACACGGTTTAATGCAGAAGCGAAGTGTTTATTCCACCTCATCCGAATGGAGCAGGGAACCATATACATCTTTCACCAGGTGTTGTTTTTGGGATTTGTACACCAGTTATATATACAGTTCTGCTGGCACACCGATTTGCGGCCTCTTCTGCTTCTTCAGCTAATGCGTTGATGTAGTTACGCTTGTCACGTCTCACGCTACGGTAAACTTCTCTCGTCTTCATACGATACGTAGACTCTAGCTAATTTCTTTCTGCTGCTCGAAGTTGTTTTCTTTTTTCGATCTTATTCCAGGTTTCTGCGGATAGTCAAGAACTATTTCTTTCTTGTGCTCGACCGACTATACTTTCACCACATTTTTCACAGCACACCATTGGTCTTCGATGGAGGTAGGTTCACTGCTGCTTATTGTTCTCAGTCCTTGTGAAAGATAGTCCCCTACTTGTTGGCGAACTATGGGTCCTTTAGTCTGTTGGTATTAAACCTGGGCATTCGAGTGTTTTCTTGGAATGGTGCCACCAATTACAAGAAAAGATACAAAAATTTGTCAGTACATTTCGGACAGACCTCGTTTGCAAAATGCCGGTACTGAATTTGGTAAACACTGAAACTGGTGGTATAATTTTTAATCCTCATATGCCAAGAATCTCATTTGCATCGGTTGGAAACTCTGTAAGTTAAATTCTATACTCTCGCATTTGATTTCTTAGATTTTTTTTCTTAAGAATTTTATTTTCATTTGTTGCTATACAAATTAAATGTAGGATTTAAAATTACTTTAATAAGTTCTGTAAAGGTTCTGAGATAAAAACGTTTCGGAGTGCGTATTGGGCAGCTAGCCCGATCACTAGCTATTTTCATACAGTAGCACACATTTGAAGTCGTTATACACTTGTGCGCGGCACCTGAGGTCTTTCGTTTTCTATATGGTTAAATCCTTGGATTATGTCAATAAAATCAACCCAGACAAGAAGTTGATGTTCAAAATCTATGGCTCTGAATAGTAGAGTCCACCCAATATTATTTGCAGTTTTTGTTGGGACAAGATTTGATGCGAGATGTTTAATATTGTAGGTTGGAGTCACATCTATTCCAAGGTATTTGTAGCTTTTGACCACTTCAATATTCACTAGACCCCAATACCATTTCTCTCTTTGTGAACATCTTCCTCTCGTACATCCTACTATCATAACTTTCTATTTATCCAGATTTATAATAAGGTTCCCCAAATTGCAATATTCGTTTAACTTATTTATCATCAACTGTAAACTCTTAGGTGATTCAGAAAGTAGAATCAAACTGTATGGACATGTTCATTGTATTTTGGATGAGCAACTTCCTGAAGTGCTATCTCAATATGATTCCATTAATGTTGTTTCCACATTTGTGTCCTTAACCTTTTAAAATTTGTAACTGCCTCAATTGGGTTTCTCTATGTTGACAGTTTACGTGCAGTTTGTTGTAGATACTCGTTTTTGTTTTTACTCAATACATATTTGTCCTTGCTTGGCTGTTACGCAATTGCAAACGTTTATCAACATTTGTCAAATTATCTATTCTATTCAATAAGAACGACATTAGATCAGTTAATCCGTAATTTGACCTTGCGCGGATAGGCACTGTCAGTTATTTTTTCATGGGCCGATAGGAGTCTATTTGCAAATTTGCACCACCTGACATCTCTTCTTACCAAAGTTATACACAAAAATGCATTTTTTTGTTTTTTGCTAATATTTCGCTTCCAGTATGCCATGACTCCAAAAACTAAAAATCAAATGGATCATGATAATATTTTCTTTCAATAAAGTGCAATTTCTTTTGGTTCAAATACATCCGTACAAAAATGCAGCTAGTCAAAGTCAGTTCTTCGTTTTAAAATTACACTTTTTCGTAATTATATCAACAAAATCTAATATTGTGGTATACATTGTTTTTTCTAATTTATTAGTTCTATTCATTCCCCACAATTTTAAGAAAAAACAAACTCTTCACGACTAATAAAAGTCGAGGTGCCCCAGCTTGAGCACATGCATGTCCTATCGAAAACATAAGCAAAATTTAGTTTTTGGCAAATATCTCGACTCTAACATGTTGCGTTGGCAAAAATAAAATTACACGTTGTTCGTTTTAATATTTTCTATAATTTGAGTGCATTTTCGTTTTTGTTCAAACACATAAATTAGAAGCGACATTTAGTGAAGTCTTTTTGTTCACTTTTTGTCTTAATTTTTTTTTAAATATCAAATATCACATCTATTAGTGATTAAAATTAAATTAATTTGGAAGCCTTTAATGTTCCTAACAAATTTTGACGTTCGGACGAACTGCCTATGAGAAGTCACAAAAAAAGCTGTCAAAAATCTAATGAGTATACCTTGTTTTGGATTTGGAGAAGGCATTTTGTTGTAGTGAATTTCTGTTGCATTGTTGTTGTTTTCAATACAAAAATGCCTTCTCCAAATCCAAAACTGATCGGACGTTCGGGCTGAGAAAGACCTGTATTACATTTCCGGAAATACAAAATTCATACAATTTTATTCTTTTATCTCTTTTGCACTTCATACATGCGCAACTAAACATGCGACGTGTAATACCCATCTAATGAGTAACCTTGTTCTCTGTTTATCATGCTATATGGAAGTTGCTTGCCTGTCGTTAAACACGTGGCACGTCTCGTGTTTAAACACCAATTACAAGACAAGATACAAAAATTTGTCAGTACATTTCGGACAGACCTTATTTGCAAAATGCCGGTACCAATGTAATTTTTAATGTGAGCACCAAGCCACTGAATTTGTTAAACGCAGAAATTGGTATATAATTTGTAATCTAATATGCCAAGAATCTCATTTGCATCGGTTGGAGACTGTGGTAAGTTAAATTTTATACTCTTCCATATTGATTTCTCAGTTTTTTTTTTTCTTAAGAAATTTATTTTTATTTGTTGCTAACAAATAAAATGTAAGATTTAAAATGACTTAATTAAGTTCTGGAAAGGTTTCGAGATAAAAACGATTCGGAGTGCCTCTGAATAGTAGAGTCCAACGATTTCAATGGTGAGCCAGATGCGATGATGACGAAGAAGAGGACGACGAAGATGTTGATGATGACGACGACAAGGACGACGACGACGACGATGATAAGGAAGAAGTCGAAAGTGAAGACGAGTGAAGCCCAAGCAAAACGGCGTCGAACCACAAAAGAAAGAGGGCAAGCAGAAAAAAGACAAGAAAGAAGGCAACAACAAGGAGCCCAAAAGCAAAAGGGAGGTGGTGTGTGGTGACCCGTGGCAAAAACAGGCAAAAGGGCGGACGTCTGTTATGAAAATCGTCTCAAGTTAAACAACAAAGTATTTGCCAGTCTCAAACAAGGCGGTCCATTCAAGTTTGGTTTAAGTCGCGGCAAAGTCAGGAAGGTTGTATTGTTGTATTGTTGGTGTAGTAGGCATGAAGGTTAGAGGAAAGAGACGCATCACTTGCCCAGCACATATGGCCTACGGTGCGCAAGGATCCCCACCAAACAGTACATTGGTGTTTGAAGTTAAATTGAAAGCAGTGCAGTAAATAAACACAATCGAAGCGAGCGAGGAGGAGTATTTCTTAATTTTTGTTGAGCCTTTCTTTTTATCGTTACTTTTTTCCTATATACCTTTTTATTGCTGTTACTACAACACAAAAACAAAACTTATTTAACAAATAGGTTTCTATTTTTCTTTTTTTTACATGTTATCTAGGTTGTTTCTTATTTAATTGAAGTTAAAACTTTCCGTTAATGTTTGTTTATCTACATCATCACACCCGACACTTATTCTTTTTATATTAACCGAAGTAAAGAAACTGATAGATTAAGGATGTTACCCGGCAATTACAGAATAAAGATTTTTTTAAAAATAATTTTCAATATTTACTCGACCGCAATACCATTTCTCATAACTTTCGATTCATCAAGAGAAGCACTGCTGTAAAGATTTTTGGTAAGGAATTTGTAAATAAGATATGTACATCTATAATTTGTTGGATCATTTGCGTCTCCTTTCTTAGGTATCGGAAATACCAGAGCTTCTTTGAAGAGGGCAGGTACCTGTGCCGTATAAAAATGTGGTTGAAACTTTGGCATATTTTCCGAATAAATTAAATTGGTGCATTTTTGTAAAATTCTGTCGCAACTCGATCTGTTCCTGGCCTTCATCCATCATAAATTGTTATCTCTGGTATGTACATTGTTTTATTGGAATATTGTGTATTTTTAAAATCCATAAGGTATATATATTTAATTGAATATACAAATACTACATGCATACATGTTTAGGTCCTCAGACCTTAATGAGTCCGTTGTTATCCCCTTAAGGGCATAGGCCTTCACTACTCCTAAATGCCATTGTGTACGGTTTCTGGAACTCTTTCCCAGCTGTGCAGATTACAGTCTCGGCTTGGTCTTTAAGCTTATAGCATTATTTGTCCACATTTTGGACAGCATTCCGAAAGCCACCTTTGCCTTTTTAATACGACTGTCGACGTCTTGTTCGGTTCCGCCTTTGGCGACTGGAATTCTTCTACTTTCTCTACCGGTTGTCCAGAAATATTGTCTTGCACGGATGAGTTTCGTCCGAGGCTGATCATTTGTGTTTTTGCCGTGTGAATTTTCATTTTCTCCTCCCTTGAGTAAGCATACGTCGTCCGCGTAGTCCAGATGTTTTAGTTGGGATGTCAGACTCCATTGAATTCCACCATTTCCAGTTTTCACACTGCATCAAATCTGCTTTCTTTTGGAGCTTGACGGTCATTCCGTTTTTCCACTCCTTTGGGAAGCACTCAGAGTTCCAGGCTCAACTCTCTGAGTTGATGTCGTTGGTGCTGCTTGTAAGAGCTGTGCAGGAATACCGTGCAGTCCTACCGCCTTATTGTTTTTCAGTGTTTTAATCCATCTCTACTCTCTACTGGGAGGTGTGGAGCGAATTCGGGCATTTGTTGGTTCGGACGTGTCATCAGGTAAAGGATGCGCAACACACGGTTTAATGCAGAAGCGAAGTGTTTATTCCACCTCATCCGAATGGAGCAGGGAACCATATACATCTTTCACCAGGTGTTGTTTTTGGGATTTGTACACCAGTTATATATACAGTTCTGCTGGCACACCGATTTGCGGCCTCTTCTGCTTCTTCAGCTAATGCGTTGATGTAGTTACGCTTGTCACGTCTCACGCTACGGTAAACTTCTCTCGTCTTCATACGATACGTAGACTCTAGCTAATTTCTTTCTGCTGCTCGAAGTTGTTTTCTTTTGTCGATCTTATTCCAGGTTTCTGCGGATAGTCAAGAACTATTTCTTTCTTGTGCTCGACCGACTATACTTTCACCACATTTTTCACAGCACACCATTGGTCTTCGATGGAGGTAGGTTCACTGCTGCTTATTGTTCTCAGTCCTTGTGAAAGATAGTCCCCTACTTGTTGGCGAACTATGGGTCCTTTAGTCTGTTTATATTAAACCTGGGCATTCGAGTGTTTTCTTGGAATGGTGCCACCAATTACAAGAAAAGATACAAAAATTTGTCAGTACATTTCGGACAGACCTCGTTTGCAAAATGCCGGTACTGAATTTGGTAAACACTGAAACTGGTGGTATAATTTTTAATCCTCATATGCCAAGAATCTCATTTGCATCGGTTGGAAACTCTGTAAGTTAAATTCTATACTCTCGCATTTGATTTCTCAGATTTTTTTTCTTAAGAATTTTATTTTCATTTGTTGCTATACAAATTAAATGTAGGATTTAAAATTACTTTAATAAGTTCTGTAAAGGTTCTGAGATAAAAACGTTTCGGAGTGCGTATTGGGCAGCTAGCCCGATCACTAGCTATTTTCATACAGTAGCACACATTTGAAGTCGTTATACACTTGTGCGCGGCACCTGAGGTCTTTCGTTTTCTATATGGTTAAATCCTTGGATTATGTCAATAAAATCAACCCAGACAAGAAGTTGATGTTCAAAATCTATGGCTCTGAATAGTAGAGTCCACCCAATATTATTTGCAGTTTTTGTTGGGACAAGATTTGATGCGAGATGTTTAATATTGTAGGTTGGAGTCACATCTATTCCAAGGTATTTGTAGCTTTTGACCACTTCAATATTCACTAGACCCCAATACCATTTCTCTCTTTGTGAACATCTTCCTCTCGTACATCCTACTATCATAACTTTCTATTTATCCAGATTTATAATAAGGTTCCCCAAATTGCAATATTCGTTTAACTTATTTATCATCAACTGTAAACTCTTAGGTGATTCAGAAAGTAGAATCAAACTGTATGGACATGTTCATTGTATTTTGGATGAGCAACTTCCTGAAGTGCTATCTCAATATGATTCCATTAATGTTGTTTCCACATTTGTGTAAAATTAAAATTTGTAACTGCCTCAATTGGGTTTCTCTATGTTGCCAGTTTACGTGCAGTTTGTTGTAGATACTCGTTTTTGTTTTTACTCAATACATATTTGTCCTTGCTTGGCTGTTACGCAATTGCAAACGTTTATCAACATTTGTCAAATTATCTATTCTATTCAATAAGAACGACATTAGATCAGTTAATCCGTAATTTGACCTTGCGCGGAGAGGCACTGTCAGTTATTTTTTCATGGGCCGATAGGAGTCTATTTGCAAATTTGCACCACCTGACATCTCTTCTTACCAAAGTTATACACAAAAATGCATTTTTTTGTTTTTTGCTAATATTTCGCTTCCAGTATGCCATGACTCCAAAAACTAAAAATCAAATGGATCATGATAATATTTTCTTTCAATAAAGTGCAATTTCTTTTGGTTCAAATACATCCGTACAAAAATGCAGCTAGTCAAAGTCAGTTCTTCGTTTTAAAATTACACTTTTTCGTAATTATATCAACAAAATCTAATATTGTGGTATACATTGTTTTTACTAATTTATTAGTTCTATTCATTCCCCACAATTTTAAGAAAAAACAAACTCTTCACGACTAATAAAAGTCGAGGTACCCCAGCTTGAGCACATGCATGTCCTATCGAAAACATAAGCAAAATTTAATTTTTGGCAAATATCTCGACTCTAACATGTTGCGTTGGCAAAAATAAAATTACACGTTGTTCGTTTTAATATTTTCTATAATTTGAGTGCATTTTCGTTTTTGTTCAAACACATAAATTAGAAGCAACATTTAGTGAAGTCTTTTTGTTCACTTTTTGTCTTAATTTTTTTTTAAATATCAAATATCACATCTATTAGTGATTAAAATTAAATTAATTTGGAAGCCTATGAGAAGTCACAAAAAAAGCTGTCAAAAATCTAATGAGTATACCTTGTTTTGGATTTGGAGAAGGCATTTTGTTGTAGTGAATTTCTGTTGCATTGTTGTTGTTTTCAATACAAAAATGCCTTCTCCAAATCCAAAACTGATCGGACGTTCGGGCTGAGAAAGACCTGTATTACATTTCCGGAAATACAAAATTCATACAATTTTATTCTTTTATCTCTTTTGCACTTCATACATGCGCAACTAAACATGCGACGTGTAATACCCATCTAATGAGTAACCTTGTTCTCTGTTTATCATGCTATATGGAAGTTGCTTGCCTGTCGTTAAACACGTGGCACGTCTCGTGTTTAAACACCAATTACAAGACAAGATACAAAAATTTGTCAGTACATTTCGGACAGACCTTATTTGCAAAATGCCGGTACCAATGTAATTTTTAATGTGAGCACCAAGCCACTGAATTTGTTAAACGCAGAAATTGGTATATAATTTGTAATCTAATATGCCAAGAATCTCATTTGCATCGGTTGGAGACTGTGGTAAGTTAAATTTTATACTCTTCCATATTGATTTCTCAGTTTTTTTTTTTTCTTAAGAAATTTATTTTTATTTGTTGCTAACAAATAAAATGTAAGATTTAAAATGACTTAATAAGTTCTGGAAAGGTTTCGAGATAAAAACGATTCGGAGTGCCTCTGAATAGTAGAGTCCAACGATTTCAATGGTGAGCCAGATGCGATGATGACGAAGAAGAGGACGACGAAGATGTTGATGATGACGACGACGACGACGACGACGATGATAAGGAAGAAGTCGAAAGTGAAGACGAGTGAAGCCCAAGCAAAACGGCGTCGAACCACAAAAGAAAGAGGGCAAGCAGAAAAAAGACAAGAAAGAAGGCAACAACAAGGAGCCCAAAAGCAAAAGGGAGGTGGTGTGTGGTGACCCGTGGCAAAAACAGGCAAAAGGGCGGACGTCTGTTATGAAGGTCGTCTCAAGTTAAACAACAAAGTATTTGCCAGTCTCAAACAAGGCGGTCCATTCAAGTTTGGTTTAAGTCGAGGCAAAGTCAGCAAGGTTGTATTGTTGTATTGTTGGTGTAGTAGGCATGAAGGTTAGAGGAAAGAGACGCATCACTTGCCCAGCACATATGGCCTACGGTGCGCAAGGATCCCCCCCAAACAGTACATTGGTGTTTGAAGTTGAATTGAAAGCAGTGCAGTAAATAAACACAATCGAAGCGAGCGAGGAGGAGTATTTCTTAATTTTTGTTGAGCCTTTCTTTTTATCGTTACTTTTTTCCTATATACCTTTTTATTGCTGTTACTACAAAACAAAAACAAAACTTATTTAACAAATAGGTTTCTATTTTTCTTTTTTTTACATGTTATCTAGGTTGTTTCTTATTTAATTGAAGTTAAAACTTTCCGTTAATGTTTGTTTATCTACATCATCACACCCGACAATTATTCTTTTTATATTAACCGAAGTAAAGAAACTGATAGATTAAGGATGTTACCCGGCAATTACAGAATAAAGATTTTTTTAAAAATAATTTTCAATATTTACTCGACCGCAATACCATTTCTCATAACTTTCGATTCATCAAGAGAAGCACTGCTGTAAAGATTTTTGGTAAGGAATTTGTAAATAAGATATGTACATTTATAATTTGTTGGATCATTTGCGTCTCCTTTCTTAGGTATCGGAAATACCAGAGCTTCTTTGAAGAGGGCAGGTACCTGTGCCGTATAAAAATGTGGTTGAAACTTTGGCATATTTTCCGAATAAATTAAATTGGTGCATTTTTGTAAAATTCTGTCGCAACTCGATCTGTTCCTGGCCTTCATCCATCATAAATTGTTATCTCTGGTATGTACATTGTTTTATTGGAATATTGTGTATTTTTAAAATCCATAAGGTATATATATTTAATTGAATATACAAATACTACATGCATACATGTTTAGGTCCTCAGACCTTAATGAGTCCGTTGTTATCCCCTTAAGGGCATAGGCCTTCACTACTCCTACGTGCCATTGTGTACGGTTTCTGGAACTCTTTCCCAGCTGTGCAGATTACAGTCTCGGCTTGGTCTTTAAGCTTATAGCATTATTTGTCCACATTTTGGACAGCATTCCGAAAGCCACCTTTGCCTTTTTAATACGACTGTCGACGTCTTGTTCGGTTCAGCCTTTGGCGACTGGAATTCTTCTACTTTCTCTACCGGTTGTCCAGAAATATTGTCTTGCACGGATGAGTTTCGTCCGAGGCTGATCATTTGTGTTTTTGCCGTGTGAATTTTCAGTCCCACGATGTCTGTTTCTTTCTCCTCCCTTGAGTAAGCATACGTCGTCCGCGTAGTCCAGATGTTTTAGTTGGGATGTCAGACTCCATTGAATTCCACCATTTCCAGTTTTCACACTGCATCAAATCTGCTTTCTTTTGGAGCTTGACGGTCATTCCGTTTTTCCACTCCTTTGGGAAGCACTCAGAGTTCCAGGCTCAACTCTCTGAGTTGATGTCGTTGGTGCTGCTTGTAAGAGCTGTGCAGGAATACCGTGCAGTTCTACCGCCTTATTGTTTTTTAGTGTTTTAATCCATCTCTACTCTCTACTGGGAGGTGTGGAGCGAATTCGGGCATTTGTTGGTTCGGACGTGTCATCAGGTAAAGGATGCGCAACACACGGTTTAATGCAGAAGCGAAGTGTTTATTCCACCTCATCCGAATGGAGCAGGGAACCATATACATCTTTCACCAGGTGTTGTTTTTGGGATTTGTACACCAGTTATATATACAGTTCTGCTGGCACACCGATTTGCGGCCTCTTCTGCTTCTTCAGCTAATGCGTTGATGTTGACGCTTGTCACGTCTCACGCTACGGTAAACTTCTCTCGTCTTCATACGATACGTAGACTCTAGCTCATTTCTTTCTGCTGCTTAAGTAGCTGCGATGCGAGCTCGAAGTTGTTTTCTTTTGTCGATCTTATTCCAGGTTTCTGCGGATAGTCAAGAACTATTTCTTTCTTGTGCTCGACCGACTATACTTTCACCACATTTTTCACAGCACACCATTGGTCTTCGATGGAGGTAGGTTCACTGCTGCTTATTGTTCTCAGTCCTTGTGAAAGATAGTCCCCTACTTGTTGGCGAACTATGGGTTCTTTAGTCTGTTGGTATTAAACCTGGGCATTCGAGTGTTTTCTTGGAATGGTGCCACCAATTACAAGAAAAGATACAAAAATTTGTCAGTACATTTCGGACAGACCTCGTTTGCAAAATGCCGGTACTGAATTTGGTAAACACTGAAACTGGTGGTATAATTTTTAATCCTCATATGCCAAGAATCTCATTTGCATCGGTTGGAAACTCTGTAAGTTAAATTCTATACTCTCGCATTTGATTTCTTAGATTTTTTTTCTTAAGAATTTTATTTTCATTTGTTGCTATACAAATTAAATGTAGGATTTAAAATTACTTTAATAAGTTCTGTAAAGGTTCTGAGATAAAAACGTTTCGGAGTGCGTATTGGGCAGCTAGCCCGATCACTAGCTATTTTCATACAGTAGCACACATTTGAAGTCGTTATACACTTGTGCGCGGCACCTGAGGTCTTTCGTTTTCTATATGGTTAAATCCTTGGATTATGTCAATAAAATCAACCCAGACAAGAAGTTGATGTTCAAAATCTATGGCTCTGAATAGTAGAGTCCACCCAATATTATTTGCAGTTTTTGTTGGGACAAGATTTGATGCGAGATGTTGTTTAATATTGTAGGTTGGAGTCACATCTATTCCAAGGTATTTGTAGCTTTTGACCACTTCAATATTCACTAGACCCCAATACCATTTCTCTCTTTGTGAACATCTTCCTCTCGTACATCCTACTATCATAACTTTCTATTTATCCAGATTTATAATAAGGTTCCCCAAATTGCAATATTCGTTTAACTTATTTATCATCAACTGTAAACTTTTAGGTGATTCAGCAAGTAGAATCAAACTGTGTGGACATGTTCATTGTATTTTGGATGAGCAACTTCCTGAAGTGCTATCTCAATATGATTCCATTAATGTTGTTTCCACATTTGTGTAAAATTAAAATTTGTAACTGCCTCAATTGGGTTTCTCTATGTTGCCAGTTTACGTGCAGTTTGTTGTAGATACTCGTTTTTGTTTTTACTCAATACATATTTGTCCTTGCTTGGCTGTTACGCAATTGCAAACGTTTATCAACATTTGTCAAATTATCTATTCTATTCAATAAGAACGACATTAGATCAGTTAATCCGTAATTTGACCTTGCGCGGAGAGGCACTGTCAGTTATTTTTTCATGGGCCGATAGGAGTCTATTTGCACCACCTGACATCTCTTCTTACCAAAGTTATACACAAAAATGCATTTTTTTGTTTTTTGCTAATATTTCGCTTCCAGTATGCCATGACTCCAAAAACTAAAAATCAAATGGATCATGATAATATTTTCTTTCAATAAAGTGCAATTTCTTTTGGTTCAAATACATCCGTACAAAAATGCAGCTAGTCAAAGTCAGTTCTTCGTTTTAAAATTACACTTTTTCGTAATTATATCAACAAAATCTAATATTGTGGTATACATTGTTTTTACTAATTTATTAGTTCTATTCATTCCCCACAATTTTAAGAAAAAACAAACTCTTCACGACTAATAAAAGTCGAGGTACCCCAGCTTGAGCACATGCATGTCCTATCGAAAACATAAGCAAAATTTAATTTTTGGCAAATATCTCGACTCTAACATGTTGCGTTGGCAAAAATAAAATTACACGTTGTTCGTTTTAATATTTTCTATAATTTGAGTGCATTTTCGTTTTTGTTCAAACACATAAATTAGAAGCAACATTTAGTGAAGTCTTTTTGTTCACTTTTTGTCTTAATTTTTTTTTAAATATCAAATATCACATCTATTAGTGATTAAAATTAAATTAATTTGGAAGCCTATGAGAAGTCACAAAAAAAGCTGTCAAAAATCTAATGAGTATACCTTGTTTTGGATTTGGAGAAGGCATTTTGTTGTAGTGAATTTCTGTTGCATTGTTGTTGTTTTCAATACAAAAATGCCTTCTCCAAATCCAAAACTGATCGGACGTTCGGGCTGAGAAAGACCTGTATTACATTTCCGGAAATACAAAATTCATACAATTTTATTCTTTTATCTCTTTTGCACTTCATACATGCGCAACTAAACATGCGACGTGTAATACCCATCTAATGAGTAACCTTGTTCTCTGTTTATCATGCTATATGGAAGTTGCTTGCCTGTCGTTAAACACGTGGCACGTCTCGTGTTTAAACACCAATTACAAGACAAGATACAAAAATTTGTCAGTACATTTCGGACAGACCTTATTTGCAAAATGCCGGTACCAATGTAATTTTTAATGTGAGCACCAAGCCACTGAATTTGTTAAACGCAGAAATTGGTATATAATTTGTAATCTAATATGCCAAGAATCTCATTTGCATCGGTTGGAGACTGTGGTAAGTTAAATTTTATACTCTTCCATATTGATTTCTCAGTTTTTTTTTTTTCTTAAGAAATTTATTTTTATTTGTTGCTAACAAATAAAATGTAAGATTTAAAATGACTTAATAAGTTCTGGAAAGGTTTCGAGATAAAAACGATTCGGAGTGCCTCTGAATAGTAGAGTCCAACGATTTCAATGGTGAGCCAGATGCGATGATGACGAAGAAGAGGACGACGAAGATGTTGATGATGACGACGACGACGACGACGACGATGATAAGGAAGAAGTCGAAAGTGAAGACGAGTGAAGCCCAAGCAAAACGGCGTCGAACCACAAAAGAAAGAGGGCAAGCAGAAAAAAGACAAGAAAGAAGGCAACAACAAGGAGCCCAAAAGCAAAAGGGAGGTGGTGTGTGGTGACCCGTGGCAAAAACAGGCAAAAGGGCGGACGTCTGTTATGAAGGTCGTCTCAAGTTAAACAACAAAGTATTTGCCAGTCTCAAACAAGGCGGTCCATTCAAGTTTGGTTTAAGTCGCGGCAAAGTCAGCAAGGTTGTATTGTTGTATTGTTGGTGTAGTAGGCATGAAGGTTAGAGGAAAGAGACGCATCACTTGCCCAGCACATATGGCCTACGGTGCGCAAGGATCCCCCCCAAACAGTACATTGGTGTTTGAAGTTGAATTGAAAGCAGTGCAGTAAATAAACACAATCGAAGCGAGCGAGGAGGAGTATTTCTTAATTTTTGTTGAGCCTTTCTTTTTATCGTTACTTTTTTCCTATATACCTTTTTATTGCTGTTACTACAACACAAAAACAAAACTTATTTAACAAATAGGTTTCTATTTTTCTTTTTTTTACATGTTATCTAGGTTGTTTCTTATTTAATTGAAGTTAAAACTTTCCGTTAATGTTTGTTTATCTACATCATCACACCCGACAATTATTCTTTTTATATTAACCGAAGTAAAGAAACTGATAGATTAAGGATATTACCCGGCAATTACAGAATAAAGATTTTTTTAAAAATAATTTTCAATATTTACTCGACCGCAATACCATTTCTCATAACTTTCGATTCATCAAGAGAAGCACTGCTGTAAAGATTTTTGGTAAGGAATTTGTAAATAAGATATGTACATCTATAATTTGTTGGATCATTTGCGTCTCCTTTCTTAGGTATCGGAAATACCAGAGCTTCTTTGAAGAGGGCAGGTACCTGTGCCGTATAAAAATGTGGTTGAAACTTTGGCATATTTTCCGAATAAATTAAATTGGTGCATTTTTGTAAAATTCTGTCGCAACTCGATGTGTTCCTGTCCTTCATCCATCATAAATTGTTATCTCAGGTATGTACATTGTTTTATTGGAATATTGTGTATTTTTAAATTCCATAAGGTATATATATTTAATTGTATATACAAATACTACATGCATACATGTTTAGGTCCTCAGACCTTAATGAGTCCGTTGTTATACTCTTAAGGGCATAGGCCTTCACTACTCCTACGTGCCATTGTGTACGGTTTCTGGAACTCTTTCAGCTTGGTTTTTAAGCTTATAGCATTATTTGTCCACATTTTGGACAGCATTCCGAAAGCCACCTTTGCCTTTTTAATACGACTGTCGACGTCTTGTTCGGTTCCGCCTTTGGCGACTGGAATTCTTCTACTTTCTCTACCGGTTGTCCAGAAATATTGTCTTGCACGGATGAGTTTCGTCCGAGGCTGATCATTTGTGTTTTTGCCGTGTGAATTTTCAGTCCCACGATGTCTGTTTCTTTCTCCTCCCTTGAGTAAGCATACGTCGTCCGCGTAGTCCAGATGTTTTAGTTGGGATGTCAGACTCCATTGAATTCCACCATTTCCAGTTTTCACACTGCATCAAATCTGCTTTCTTTTGGAGCTTGACGGTCATTCCGTTTTTCCACTCCTTTGGGAAGCACTCAGAGTTCCAGGCTCAACTCTCTGAGTTGATGTCGTTGGTGCTGCTTGTAAGAGCTGTGCAGGAATACCGTGCAGTTCTACCGCCTTATTGTTTTTTAGTGTTTTAATCCATCTCTACTCTCTACTGGGAGGTGTGGAGCGAATTCGGGCATTTGTTGGTTCGGACGTGTCATCAGGTAAAGGATGCGCAACACACGGTTTAATGCAGAAGCGAAGTGTTTATTCCACCTCATCCGAATGGAGCAGGGAACCATATACATCTTTCACCAGGTGTTGTTTTTGGGATTTGTACACCAGTTATATATACAGTTCTGCTGGCACACCGATTTGCGGCCTCTTCTGCTTCTTCAGCTAATGCGTTGATGTTGACGCTTGTCACGTCTCACGCTACGGTAAACTTCTCTCGTCTTCATACGATACGTAGACTTTAGCTCATTTCTTTCTGCTGCTTAAGTAGCTGCGATGCGAGCTCGAAGTTGTTTTCTTTAGTCGATCTTATTCCAGGTTTCTGCGGATAGTCAAGAACTATTTCTTTCTTGTGCTCGACCGACTATACTTTCACCACATTTTTCACAGCACACCATTGGTCTTCGATGGAGGTAGGTTCACTGCTGCTTATTGTTCTCAGTCCTTGGGAAAGATAGTCCCCTACTTGTTGGCGAACTATGGGTCCTTTAGTCTGTTGGTACTCAACCTGGGCATTCATTCGAGTGTTTTCTTGGAATGGTGCCACCAATTACAAGAAAAGATACAAAAATTTGTCAGTACATTTCGGACAGACCTCGTTTGCAAAATGCCGGTACTGAATTTGGTAAACACTGAAACTGGTGGTATAATTTTTAATCCTCATATGCCAAGAATCTCATTTGCATCGGTTGGAAACTCTGTAAGTTAAATTCTATACTCTCGCATTTGATTTCTCAGATTTTTTTTCTTAAGAATTTTATTTTCATTTGTTGCTATACAAATTAAATGTAGGATTTAAAATTACTTTAATAAGTTCTGTAAAGGTTCTGAGATAAAAACGTTTCGGAGTGCGTATTGGGCAGCTAGCCCGATCACTAGCTATTTTCATACAGTAGCACACATTTGAAGTCGTTATACACTTGTGCGCGGCACCTGAGGTCTTTCGTTTTCTATATGGTTAAATCCTTGGATTATGTCAATAAAATCAACCCAGACAAGAAGTTGATGTTCAAAATCTATGGCTCTGAATAGTAGAGTCCACCCAATATTATTTGCAGTTTTTGTTGGGACAAGATTTGATGCGAGATGTTTAATATTGTAGGTTGGAGTCACATCTATTCCAAGGTATTTGTAGCTTTTGACCACTTCAATATTCACTAGACCCCAATACCATTTCTCTCTTTGTGAACATCTTCCTCTCGTACATCCTACTATCATAACTTTCTATTTATCCAGATTTATAATAAGGTTCCCCAAATTGCAATATTCGTTTAACTTATTTATCATCAACTGTAAACTCTTAGGTGATTCAGAAAGTAGAATCAAACTGTATGGACATGTTCATTGTATTTTGGATGAGCAACTTCCTGAAGTGCTATCTCAATATGATTCCATTAATGTTGTTTCCACATTTGTGTAAAATTAAAATTTGTAACTGCCTCAATTGGGTTTCTCTATGTTGCCAGTTTACGTGCAGTTTGTTGTAGATACTCGTTTTTGTTTTTACTCAATACATATTTGTCCTTGCTTGGCTGTTACGCAATTGCAAACGTTTATCAACATTTGTCAAATTATCTATTCTATTCAATAAGAACGACATTAGATCAGTTAATCCGTAATTTGACCTTGCGCGGAGAGGCACTGTCAGTTATTTTTTCATGGGCCGATAGGAGTCTATTTGCAAATTTGCACCACCTGACCATCTCTTCTTACCAAAGTTATACACAAAAATGCATTTTTTTATTTTTTGCTAATATTTCGCTTCCAGTATGCCATGACTCCAAAAACTAAAAATCAAATGGATCATGATAATATTTTCTTTCAATAAAGTGCAATTTCTTTTGGTTCAAATACATCCGTACAAAAATGCAGCTAGTCAAAGTCAGTTCTTCGTTTTAAAATTACACTTTTTCGTAATTATATCAACAAAATCTAATATTGTGGTATACATTGTTTTTACTAATTTATTAGTTCTATTCATTCCCCACAATTTTAAGAAAAAACAAACTCTTCACGACTAATAAAAGTCGAGGTACCCCAGCTTGAGCACATGCATGTCCTATCGAAAACATAAGCAAAATTTAATTTTTGGCAAATATCTCGACTCTAACATGTTGCGTTGGCAAAAATAAAATTACACGTTGTTCGTTTTAATATTTTCTATAATTTGAGTGCATTTTCGTTTTTGTTCAAACACATAAATCAGAAGCGACATTTAGTGAAGTCTTTTTGTTCACTTTTTGTCTTAATTTTTTTTTAAATATCAAATATCACATCTATTAGTGATTAAAATTAAATTAATTTGGAAGCCTTTAATGTTCCTAACAAATTTTGACGTTCGGACGAACTGCCTATGAGAAGTCACAAAAAAAGCTGTCAAAGATCTAATGAGTATACCTTGTTTTGGATTTGGAGAAGGCATTTTGTTGTAGTGAATTTCTGTTGCATTGTTGTTGTTTTCAATACAAAAATGCCTTCTCCAAATCCAAAACTGATCGGACGTTCGGGCTGAGAAAGACCTGTATTATATTTCCGGAAATACAAAATTCATACAATTTTATTCTTTTATCTCTTTTGCACTTCATACATGCGCAACTAAACATGCGACGTGTAATACCCATCTAATGAGTAACCTTGTTCTCTGTTTATCATGCTATATGGAAGTTGCTTGCCTGTCGTTAAACACGTGGCACGTCTCGTGTTTAAACACCAATTACAAGACAAGATACAAAAATTTGTCAGTACATTTCGGACAGACCTTATTTGCAAAATGCCGGTACCAATGTAATTTTTAATGTGAGCACCAAGCCACTGAATTTGTTAAACGCAGAAATTGGTATATAATTTGTAATCTAATATGCCAAGAATCTCATTTGCATCGGTTGGAGACTGTGGTAAGTTAAATTTTATACTCTTCCATATTGATTTCTCAGTTTTTTTTTTTTCTTAAGAAATTTATTTTTATTTGTTGCTAACAAATAAAATGTAAGATTTAAAATGACTTAATTAAGTTCTGGAAAGGTTTCGAGATAAAAACGATTCGGAGTGCCTCTGAATAGTAGAGTCCAACGATTTCAATGGTGAGCCAGATGCGATGATGACGAAGAAGAGGACGACGAAGATGTCGATGATGACGACGACAAGGACGACGACGACGACGATGATAAGGAAGAAGTCGAAAGTGAAGACGAGTGAAGCCCAAGCAAAACGGCGTCGAACCACAAAAGAAAGAGGGCAAGCAGAAAAAAGACAAGAAAGAAGGCAACAACAAGGAGCCCAAAAGCAAAAGGGAGGTGGTGTGTGGTGACCCGTGGCAAAAACAGGCAAAAGGGCGGACGTCTGTTATGAAGGTCGTCTCAAGTTAAACAACAAAGTATTTGCCAGTCTCAAACAAGGCGGTCCATTCAAGTTTGGTTTAAGTCGCGGCAAAGTCAGCAAGGTTGTATTGTTGTATTGTTGGTGTAGTAGGCATGAAGGTTAGAGGAAAGAGACGCATCACTTGCCCAGCACATATGGCCTACGGTGCGCAAGGATCCCCCCCAAACAGTACATTGGTGTTTGAAGTTGAATTGAAAGCAGTGCAGTAAATAAACACAATCGAAGCGAGCGAGGAGGAGTATTTCTTAATTTTTGTTGAGCCTTTCTTTTTATCGTTACTTTTTTCCTATATACCTTTTTATTGCTGTTACTACAACACAAAAACAAAACTTATTTAACAAATAGGTTTCTATTTTTCTTTTTTTTACATGTTATCTAGGTTGTTTCTTATTTAATTGAAGTTAAAACTTTCCGTTAATGTTTGTTTATCTACATCATCACACCCGACAATTATTCTTTTTATATTAACCGAAGTAAAGAAACTGATAGATTAAGGATATTACCCGGCAATTACAGAATAAAGATTTTTTTTAAAATAATTTTCAATATTTACTCGACCGCAATACCATTTCTCATAACTTTCGATTCATCAAGAGAAGCACTGCTGTAAAGATTTTTGGTAAGGAATTTGTAAATAAGATATGTACATCTATAATTTGTTGGATCATTTGCGTCTCCTTTCTTAGGTATCGGAAATACCAGAGCTTCTTTGAAGAGGGCAGGTACCTGTGCCGTATAAAAATGTGGTTGAAACTTTGGCATATTTTCCGAATAAATTAAATTGGTGCATTTTTGTAAAATTCTGTCGCAACTCGATGTGTTCCTGTCCTTCATCCATCATAAATTGTTATCTCAGGTATGTACATTGTTTTATTGGAATATTGTGTATTTTTAAATTCCATAAGGTATATATATTTAATTGTATATACAAATACTACATGCATACATGTTTAGGTCCTCAGACCTTAATGAGTCCGTTGTTATACTCTTAAGGGCATAGGCCTTCACTACTCCTACGTGCCATTGTGTACGGTTTCTGGAACTCTTTCCCAGCAGATTACAGTCTCAGCTTGGTCTTTAAGCTTATAGCATTATTTGTCCACATTTTGGACAGCATTCCGAAAGCCACCTTTGCCTTTTTAATACGACTGTCGACGTCTTGTTCGGTTCCGCCTTTGGCGACTGGAATTCTTCTACTTTCTCTACCGGTTGTCCAGAAATATTGTCTTGCACGGATGAGTTTCGTCCGAGGCTGATCATTTGTGTTTTTGCCGTGTGAATTTTCAGTCCCACGATGTCTGCTTCTTTCTCCTCCCTTGAGTAAGCATACGTCGTCCGCGTAGTCCAGATGTTTTAGTTGGGATGTCAGACTCCATTGAATTCCACCATTTCCAGTTTTCACACTGCATCAAATCTGCTTTCTTTTGGAGCTTGACGGTCATTCCGTTTTTCCACTCCTTTGGGAAGCACTCAGAGTTCCAGGCTCAACTCTCTGAGTTGATGTCGTTGGTGCTGCTTGTAAGAGCTGTGCAGGAATACCGTGCAGTCCTACCGCCTTATTGTTTTTCAGTGTTTTAATCCATCTCTACTCTCTACTGGGAGGTGTGGAGCGAATTCGGGCATTTGTTGGTTCGGACGTGTCATCAGGTAAAGGATGCGCAACACACGGTTTAATGCAGAAGCGAAGTGTTTATTCCACCTCATCCGAATGGAGCAGGGAACCATATACATCTTTCACCAGGTGTTGTTTTTGGGATTTGTACACCAGTTATATATACAGTTCTGCTGGCACACCGATTTGCGGCCTCTTCTGCTTCTTCAGCTAATGCGTTGATGTAGTTACGCTTGTCACGTCTCACGCTACGGTAAACTTCTCTCGTCTTCATACGATACGTAGACTCTAGCTCATTTCTTTCTGCTGCTTAAGTAGCTGCGATGCGAGCTCGAAGTTGTTTTCTTTTGTCGATCTTATTCCAGGTTTCTGCGGATAGTCAAGAACTATTTCTTTCTTGTGCTCGACCGACTATACTTTCACCACATTTTTCACAGCACACCATTGGTCTTCGATGGAGGTAGGTTCACTGCTGCTTATTGTTCTCAGTCCTTGTGAAAGATAGTCCCCTACTTGTTGGCGAACTATGGGTTCTTTAGTCTGTTGGTATTAAACCTGGGCATTCGAGTGTTTTCTTGGAATGGTGCCACCAATTACAAGAAAAGATACAAAAATTTGTCAGTACATTTCGGACAGACCTCGTTTGCAAAATGCCGGTACTGAATTTGGTAAACACTGAAACTGGTGGTATAATTTTTAATCCTCATATGCCAAGAATCTCATTTGCATCGGTTGGAAACTCTGTAAGTTAAATTCTATACTCTCGCATTTGATTTCTCAGATTTTTTTTCTTAAGAATTTTATTTTCATTTGTTGCTATACAAATTAAATGTAGGATTTAAAATTACTTTAATAAGTTCTGTAAAGGTTCTGAGATAAAAACGTTTCGGAGTGCGTATTGGGCAGCTAGCCCGATCACTAGCTATTTTCATACAGTAGCACACATTTGAAGTCGTTATACACTTGTGCGCGGCACCTGAGGTCTTTCGTTTTCTATATGGTTAAATCCTTGGATTATGTCAATAAAATCAACCCAGACAAGAAGTTGATGTTCAAAATCTATGGCTCTGAATAGTAGAGTCCACCCAATATTATTTGCAGTTTTTGTTGGGACAAGATTTGATGCGAGATGTTGTTTAATATTGTAGGTTGGAGTCACATCTATTCCAAGGTATTTGTAGCTTTTGACCACTTCAATATTCACTAGACCCCAATACCATTTCTCTCTTTGTGAACATCTTCCTCTCGTACATCCTACTATCATAACTTTCTATTTATCCAGATTTATAATAAGGTTCCCCAAATTGCAATATTCGTTTAACTTATTTATCATCAACTGTAAACTTTTAGGTGATTCAGCAAGTAGAATCAAACTGTGTGGACATGTTCATTGTATTTTGGATGAGCAACTTCCTGAAGTGCTATCTCAATATGATTCCATTAATGTTGTTTCCACATTTGTGTAAAATTAAAATTTGTAACTGCCTCAATTGGGTTTCTCTATGTTGCCAGTTTACGTGCAGTTTGTTGTAGATACTCGTTTTTGTTTTTACTCAATACATATTTGTCCTTGCTTGGCTGTTACGCAATTGCAAACGTTTATCAACATTTGTCAAATTATCTATTCTATTCAATAAGAACGACATTAGATCAGTTAATCCGTAATTTGACCTTGCGCGGAGAGGCACTGTCAGTTATTTTTTCATGGGCCGATAGGAGTCTATTTGCAAATTTGCACCACCTGACATCTCTTCTTACCAAAGTTATACACAAAAATGCATTTTTTTGTTTTTTGCTAATATTTCGGTTCCAGTATGCCATGACTCCAAAAACTAAAAATCAAATGGATCATGATAATATTTTCTTTCAATAAAGTGCAATTTCTTTTGGTTCAAATACATCCGTACAAAAATGCAGCTAGTCAAAGTCAGTTCTTCGTTTTAAAATTACACTTTTTCGTAATTATATCAACAAAATCTAATATTGTGGTATACATTGTTTTTACTAATTTATTAGTTCTATTCATTCCCCACAATTTTAAGAAAAAACAAACTCTTCACGACTAATAAAAGTCGAGGTACCCCAGCTTGAGCACATGCATGTCCTATCGAAAACATAAGCAAAATTTAATTTTTGGCAAATATCTCGACTCTAACATGTTGCGTTGGCAAAAATAAAATTACACGTTGTTCGTTTTAATATTTTCTATAATTTGAGTGCATTTTCGTTTTTGTTCAAACACATAAATTAGAAGCGACATTTAGTGAAGTCTTTTTGTTCACTTTTTGTCTTAATTTTTTTTTAAATATCAAATATCACATCTATTAGTGATTAAAATTAAATTAATTTGGAAGCCTTTAATGTTCCTAACAAATTTTGACGTTCGGACGAACTGCCTATGAGAAGTCACAAAAAAAGCTGTCAAAGATCTAATGAGTATACCTTGTTTTGGATTTGGAGAAGGCATTTTGTTGTAGTGAATTTCTGTTGCATTGTTGTTGTTTTCAATACAAAAATGCCTTCTCCAAATCCAAAACTGATCGGACGTTCGGGCTGAGAAAGACCTGTATTATATTTCCGGAAATACAAAATTCATACAATTTTATTCTTTTATCTCTTTTGCACTTCATACATGCGCAACTAAACATGCGACGTGTAATACCCATCTAATGAGTAACCTTGTTCTCTGTTTATCATGCTATATGGAAGTTGCTTGCCTGTCGTTAACCACGTGGCACGTCTCGTGTTTAAACATGAATTACAAGACAAGATACAAAAATTTAAAATGACTTAAATAAGTTCTGGAAAGGTTTCGAGATAAAAACGATTCGGAGTGCCTCTGAATAGTAGAGTCCAACGATTTCAATGGTGAGCCAGATGCGATGATGACGAAGAAGAGGACGACGAAGATGTTGATGATGACGACGACGACGACGACGACGATGATAAGGAAGAAGTCGAAAGTGAAGACGAGTGAAGCCCAAGCAAAACGGCGTCGAACCACAAAAGAAAGAGGGCAAGCAGAAAAAAGACAAGAAAGAAGGCAACAACAAGGAGCCCAAAAGCAAAAGGGAGGTGGTGTGTGGTGACCCGTGGCAAAAACAGGCAAAAGGGCGGACGTCTGTTATGAAGGTCGTCTCAAGTTAAACAACAAAGTATTTGCCAGTCTCAAACAAGGCGGTCCATTCAAGTTTGGTTTAAGTCGCGGCAAAGTCAGCAAGGTTGTATTGTTGTATTGTTGGTGTAGTAGGCATGAAGGTTAGAGGAAAGAGACGCATCACTTGCCCAGCACATATGGCCTACGGTGCGCAAGGATCCCCCCCAAACAGTACATTGGTGTTTGAAGTTAATTGAAAGCAGTGCAGTAAATAAACACAATCGAAGCGAGCGAGGAGGAGTATTTCTTAATTTTTGTTGAGCCTTTCTTTTTATCGTTACTTTTTTCCTATATACCTTTTTATTGCTGTTACTACAACACAAAAACAAAACTTATTTAACAAATAGGTTTCTATTTTTCTTTTTTTTACATGTTATCTAGGTTGTTTCTTATTTAATTGAAGTTAAAACTTTCCGTTAATGTTTGTTTATCTACATCATCACACCCGACAATTATTCTTTTTATATTAACCGAAGTAAAGAAACTGATAGATTAAGGATATTACCCGGCAATTACAGAATAAAGATTTTTTTAAAAATAATTTTCAATATTTACTCGACCGCAATACCATTTCTCATAACTTTCGATTCATCAAGAGAAGCACTGCTGTAAAGATTTTTGGTAAGGAATTTGTAAATAAGATATGTACATCTATAATTTGTTGGATCATTTGCGTCTCCTTTCTTAGGTATCGGAAATACCAGAGCTTCTTTGAAGAGGGCAGGTACCTGTGCCGTATAAAAATGTGGTTGAAACTTTGGCATATTTTCCGAATAAATTAAATTGGTGCATTTTTGTAAAATTCTGTCGCAACTCGATCTGTTCCTGGCCTTCATCCATCATAAATTGTTATCTCTGGTATGTACATTGTTTTATTGGAATATTGTGTATTTTTAAAATCCATAAGGTATATATATTTAATTGAATATACAAATACTACATGCATACATGTTTAGGTCCTCAGACCTTAATGAGTCCGTTGTTATCCCCTTAAGGGCATAGGCCTTCACTACTCCTAAATGCCATTGTGTACGGTTTCTGGAACTCTTTCCCAGCTGTGCAGATTACAGTCTCGGCTTGGTCTTTAAGCTTATAGCATTATTTGTCCACATTTTGGACAGCATTCCGAAAGCCACCTTTGCCTTTTTAATACGACTGTCGACGTCTTGTTCGGTTCCGCCTTTGGCGACTGGAATTCTTCTACTTTCTCTACCGGTTGTCCAGAAATATTGTCTTGCACGGATGAGTTTCGTCCGAGGCTGATCATTTGTGTTTTTGCCGTGTGAATTTTCATTTTCTCCTCCCTTGAGTAAGCATACGTCGTCCGCGTAGTCCAGATGTTTTAGTTGGGATGTCAGACTCCATTGAATTCCACCATTTCCAGTTTTCACACTGCATCAAATCTGCTTTCTTTTGGAGCTTGACGGTCATTCCGTTTTTCCACTCCTTTGGGAAGCACTCAGAGTTCCAGGCTCAACTCTCTGAGTTGATGTCGTTGGTGCTGCTTGTAAGAGCTGTGCAGGAATACCGTGCAGTCCTACCGCCTTATTGTTTTTCAGTGTTTTAATCCATCTCTACTCTCTACTGGGAGGTGTGGAGCGAATTCGGGCATTTGTTGGTTCGGACGTGTCATCAGGTAAAGGATGCGCAACACACGGTTTAATGCAGAAGCGAAGTGTTTATTCCACCTCATCCGAATGGAGCAGGGAACCATATACATCTTTCACCAGGTGTTGTTTTTGGGATTTGTACACCAGTTATATATACAGTTCTGCTGGCACACCGATTTGCGGCCTCTTCTGCTTCTTCAGCTAATGCGTTGATGTAGTTACGCTTGTCACGTCTCACGCTACGGTAAACTTCTCTCGTCTTCATACGATACGTAGACTCTAGCTAATTTCTTTCTGCTGCTCGAAGTTGTTTTCTTTTGTCGATCTTATTCCAGGTTTCTGCGGATAGTCAAGAACTATTTCTTTCTTGTGCTCGACCGACTATACTTTCACCACATTTTTCACAGCACACCATTGGTCTTCGATGGAGGTAGGTTCACTGCTGCTTATTGTTCTCAGTCCTTGTGAAAGATAGTCCCCTACTTGTTGGCGAACTATGGGTCCTTTAGTCTGTTTATATTAAACCTGGGCATTCGAGTGTTTTCTTGGAATGGTGCCACCAATTACAAGAAAAGATACAAAAATTTGTCAGTACATTTCGGACAGACCTCGTTTGCAAAATGCCGGTACTGAATTTGGTAAACACTGAAACTGGTGGTATAATTTTTAATCCTCATATGCCAAGAATCTCATTTGCATCGGTTGGAAACTCTGTAAGTTAAATTCTATACTCTCGCATTTGATTTCTCAGATTTTTTTTCTTAAGAATTTTATTTTCATTTGTTGCTATACAAATTAAATGTAGGATTTAAAATTACTTTAATAAGTTCTGTAAAGGTTCTGAGATAAAAACGTTTCGGAGTGCGTATTGGGCAGCTAGCCCGATCACTAGCTATTTTCATACAGTAGCACACATTTGAAGTCGTTATACACTTGTGCGCGGCACCTGAGGTCTTTCGTTTTCTATATGGTTAAATCCTTGGATTATGTCAATAAAATCAACCCAGACAAGAAGTTGATGTTCAAAATCTATGGCTCTGAATAGTAGAGTCCACCCAATATTATTTGCAGTTTTTGTTGGGACAAGATTTGATGCGAGATGTTTAATATTGTAGGTTGGAGTCACATCTATTCCAAGGTATTTGTAGCTTTTGACCACTTCAATATTCACTAGACCCCAATACCATTTCTCTCTTTGTGAACATCTTCCTCTCGTACATCCTACTATCATAACTTTCTATTTATCCAGATTTATAATAAGGTTCCCCAAATTGCAATATTCGTTTAACTTATTTATCATCAACTGTAAACTCTTAGGTGATTCAGAAAGTAGAATCAAACTGTATGGACATGTTCATTGTATTTTGGATGAGCAACTTCCTGAAGTGCTATCTCAATATGATTCCATTAATGTTGTTTCCACATTTGTGTAAAATTAAAATTTGTAACTGCCTCAATTGGGTTTCTCTATGTTGCCAGTTTACGTGCAGTTTGTTGTAGATACTCGTTTTTGTTTTTACTCAATACATATTTGTCCTTGCTTGGCTGTTACGCAATTGCAAACGTTTATCAACATTTGTCAAATTATCTATTCTATTCAATAAGAACGACATTAGATCAGTTAATCCGTAATTTGACCTTGCGCGGAGAGGCACTGTCAGTTATTTTTTCATGGGCCGATAGGAGTCTATTTGCAAATTTGCACCACCTGACATCTCTTCTTACCAAAGTTATACACAAAAATGCATTTTTTTGTTTTTTGCTAATATTTCGCTTCCAGTATGCCATGACTCCAAAAACTAAAAATCAAATGGATCATGATAATATTTTCTTTCAATAAAGTGCAATTTCTTTTGGTTCAAATACATCCGTACAAAAATGCAGCTAGTCAAAGTCAGTTCTTCGTTTTAAAATTACACTTTTTCGTAATTATATCAACAAAATCTAATATTGTGGTATACATTGTTTTTACTAATTTATTAGTTCTATTCATTCCCCACAATTTTAAGAAAAAACAAACTCTTCACGACTAATAAAAGTCGAGGTGCCCCAGCTTGAGCACATGCATGTCCTATCGAAAACATAAGCAAAATTTAGTTTTTGGCAAATATCTCGACTCTAACATGTTGCGTTGGCAAAAATAAAATTACACGTTGTTCGTTTTAATATTTTCTATAATTTGAGTGCATTTTCGTTTTTGTTCAAACACATAAATTAGAAGCGACATTTAGTGAAGTCTTTTTGTTCACTTTTTGTCTTAATTTTTTTTTAAATATCAAATATCACATCTATTAGTGATTAAAATTAAATTAATTTGGAAGCCTTTAATGTTCCTAACAAATTTTGACGTTCGGACGAACTGCCTATGAGAAGTCACAAAAAAAGCTGTCAAAGATCTAATGAGTATACCTTGTTTTGGATTTGGAGAAGGCATTTTGTTGTAGTGAATTTCTGTTGCATTGTTGTTGTTTTCAATACAAAAATGCCTTCTCCAAATCCAAAACTGATCGGACGTTCGGGCTGAGAAAGACCTGTATTATATTTCCGGAAATACAAAATTCATACAATTTTATTCTTTTATCTCTTTTGCACTTCATACATGCGCAACTAAACATGCGACGTGTAATACCCATCTAATGAGTAACCTTGTTCTCTGTTTATCATGCTATATGGAAGTTGCTTGCCTGTCGTTAAACACGTGGCACGTCTCGTGTTTAAACACCAATTACAAGACAAGATACAAAAATTTGTCAGTACATTTCGGACAGACCTTATTTGCAAAATGCCGGTACCAATGTAATTTTTAATGTGAGCACCAAGCCACTGAATTTGTTAAACGCAGAAATTGGTATATAATTTGTAATCTAATATGCCAAGAATCTCATTTGCATCGGTTGGAGACTGTGGTAAGTTAAATTTTATACTCTTCCATATTGATTTCTCAGTTTTTTTTTTTTCTTAAGAAATTTATTTTTATTTGTTGCTAACAAATAAAATGTAAGATTTAAAATGACTTAATAAGTTCTGGAAAGGTTTCGAGATAAAAACGATTCGGAGTGCCTCTGAATAGTAGAGTCCAACGATTTCAATGGTGAGCCAGATGCGATGATGACGAAGAAGAGGACGACGAAGATGTTGATGATGACGACGACGACGACGACGACGATGATAAGGAAGAAGTCGAAAGTGAAGACGAGTGAAGCCCAAGCAAAACGGCGTCGAACCACAAAAGAAAGAGGGCAAGCAGAAAAAAGACAAGAAAGAAGGCAACAACAAGGAGCCCAAAAGCAAAAGGGAGGTGGTGTGTGGTGACCCGTGGCAAAAACAGGCAAAAGGGCGGACGTCTGTTATGAAGGTCGTCTCAAGTTAAACAACAAAGTATTTGCGGTCAAACAAGGCGGTCCATTCAAGTTTGGTTTAAGTCGCGGCAAAGTCAGCAAGGTTGTATTGTTGTATTGTTGGTGTAGTAGGCATGAAGGTTAGAGGAAAGAGACGCATCACTTGCCCAGCACATATGGCCTACGGTGCGCAAGGATCCCCCCCAAACAGTACATTGGTGTTTGAAGTTGAATTGAAAGCAGTGCAGTAAATAAACACAATCGAAGCGAGCGAGGAGGAGTATTTCTTAATTTTTGTTGAGCCTTTCTTTTTATCGTTACTTTTTTCCTATATACCTTTTTATTGCTGTTACTACAACACAAAAACAAAACTCATTTAACAAATAGGTTTCTATTTTTCTTTTTTTTACATGTTATCTAGGTTGTTTCTTATTTAGTTGAAGTTAAAACTTTCCGTTAATGTTTGTTTATCTACATCATCACACCCGACACTTATTCTTTTTATATTAACCGAAGTAAAGAAACTGATAGATTAAGGATGTTACCCGGCAATTACAGAATAAAGATTTTTTTAAAAATAATTTTCAATATTTACTCGACCGCAATACCATTTCTCATAACTTTCGATTCATCAAGAGAAGCACTGCTGTAAAGATTTTTGGTAAGGAATTTGTAAATAAGATATGTACATCTATAATTTGTTGGATCATTTGCGTCTCCTTTCTTAGGTATCGGAAATACCAGAGCTTCTTTGAAGAGGGCAGGTACCTGTGCCGTATAAAAATGTGGTTGAAACTTTGGCATATTTTCCGAATAAATTAAATTGGTGCATTTTTGTAAAATTCTGTCGCAACTCGATCTGTTCCTGGCCTTCATCCATCATAAATTGTTATCTCTGGTATGTACATTGTTTTATTGGAATATTGTGTATTTTTAAAATCCATAAGGTATATATATTTAATTGAATATACAAATACTACATGCATACATGTTTAGGTCCTCAGACCTTAATGAGTCCGTTGTTATCCCCTTAAGGGCATAGGCCTTCACTACTCCTACGTGCCATTGTGTACGGTTTCTGGAACTCTTTCCCAGCTGTGCAGATTACAGTCTCGGCTTGGTCTTTAAGCTTATAGCATTATTTGTCCACATTTTGGACAGCATTCCGAAAGCCACCTTTGCCTTTTTAATACGACTGTCGACGTCTTGTTCGGTTCCGCCTTTGGCGACTGGAATTCTTCTACTTTCTCTACCGGTTGTCCAGAAATATTGTCTTGCACGGATGAGTTTCGTCCGAGGCTGATCATTTGTGTTTTTGCCGTGTGAATTTTCAGTCCCACGATGTCTGCTTCTTTCTCCTCCCTTGAGTAAGCATACGTCGTCCGCGTAGTCCAGATGTTTTAGTTGGGATGTCAGACTCCATTGAATTCCACCATTTCCAGTTTTCACACTGCATCAAATCTGCTTTCTTTTGGAGCTTGACGGTCATTCCGTTTTTCCACTCCTTTGGGAAGCACTCAGAGTTCCAGGCTCAACTCTCTGAGTTGATGTCGTTGGTGCTGCTTGTAAGAGCTGTGCAGGAATACCGTGCAGTCCTACCGCCTTATTGTTTTTCAGTGTTTTAATCCATCTCTACTCTCTACTGGGAGGTGTGGAGCGAATTCGGGCATTTGTTGGTTCGGACGTGTCATCAGGTAAAGGATGCGCAACACACGGTTTAATGCAGAAGCGAAGTGTTTATTCCACCTCATCCGAATGGAGCAGGGAACCATATACATCTTTCACCAGGTGTTGTTTTTGGGATTTGTACACCAGTTATATATACAGTTCTGCTGGCACACCGATTTGCGGCCTCTTCTGCTTCTTCAGCTAATGCGTTGATGTAGTTACGCTTGTCACGTCTCACGCTACGGTAAACTTCTCTCGTCTTCATACGATACGTAGACTCTAGCTCATTTCTTTCTGCTGCTTAAGTAGCTGCGATGCGAGCTCGAAGTTGTTTTCTTTTGTCGATCTTATTCCAGGTTTCTGCGGATAGTCAAGAACTATTTCTTTCTTGTGCTCGACCGACTATACTTTCACCACATTTTTCACAGCACAGCATTGGTCTTCGATGGAGGTAGGTTCACTGCTGCTTATTGTTCTCAGTCCTTGTGAAAGATAGTCCCCTACTTGTTGGCGAACTATGGGTTCTTTAGTCTGTTGGTATTAAACCTGGGCATTCGAGTGTTTTCTTGGAATGGTGCCACCAATTACAAGAAAAGATACAAAAATTTGTCAGTACATTTCGGACAGACCTCGTTTGCAAAATGCCGGTACTGAATTTGGTAAACACTGAAACTGGTGGTATAATTTTTAATCCTCATATGCCAAGAATCTCATTTGCATCGGTTGGAAACTCTGTAAGTTAAATTCTATACTCTCGCATTTGATTTCTCAGATTTTTTTTCTTAAGAATTTTATTTTCATTTGTTGCTATACAAATTAAATGTAGGATTTAAAATTACTTTAATAAGTTCTGTAAAGGTTCTGAGATAAAAACGTTTCGGAGTGCGTATTGGGCAGCTAGCCCGATCACTAGCTATTTTCATACAGTAGCACACATTTGAAGTCGTTATACACTTGTGCGCGGCACCTGAGGTCTTTCGTTTTCTATATGGTTAAATCCTTGGATTATGTCAATAAAATCAACCCAGACAAGAAGTTGATGTTCAAAATCTATGGCTCTGAATAGTAGAGTCCACCCAATATTATTTGCAGTTTTTGTTGGGACAAGATTTGATGCGAGATGTTTAATATTGTAGGTTGGAGTCACATCTATTCCAAGGTATTTGTAGCTTTTGACCACTTCAATATTCACTAGACCCCAATACCATTTCTCTCTTTGTGAACATCTTCCTCTCGTACATCCTACTATCATAACTTTCTATTTATCCAGATTTATAATAAGGTTCCCCAAATTGCAATATTCGTTTAACTTATTTATCATCAACTGTAAACTCTTAGGTGATTCAGAAAGTAGAATCAAACTGTATGGACATGTTCATTGTATTTTGGATGAGCAACTTCCTGAAGTGCTATCTCAATATGATTCCATTAATGTTGTTTCCACATTTGTGTAAAATTAAAATTTGTAACTGCCTCAATTGGGTTTCTCTATGTTGCCAGTTTACGTGCAGTTTGTTGTAGATACTCGTTTTTGTTTTTACTCAATACATATTTGTCCTTGCTTGGCTGTTACGCAATTGCAAACGTTTATCAACATTTGTCAAATTATCTATTCTATTCAATAAGAACGACATTAGATCAGTTAATCCGTAATTTGACCTTGCGCGGAGAGGCACTGTCAGTTATTTTTTCATGGGCCGATAGGAGTCTATTTGCAAATTTGCACCACCTGACATCTCTTCTTACCAAAGTTATACACAAAAATGCATTTTTTTGTTTTTTGCTAATATTTCGCTTCCAGTATGCCATGACTCCAAAAACTAAAAATCAAATGGATCATGATAATATTTTCTTTCAATAAAGTGCAATTTCTTTTGGTTCAAATACATCCGTACAAAAATGCAGCTAGTCAAAGTCAGTTCTTCGTTTTAAAATTACACTTTTTCGTAATTATATCAACAAAATCTAATATTGTGGTATACATTGTTTTTACTAATTTATTAGTTCTATTCATTCCCCACAATTTTAAGAAAAAACAAACTCTTCACGACTAATAAAAGTCGAGGTACCCCAGCTTGAGCACATGCATGTCCTATCGAAAACATAAGCAAAATTTAATTTTTGGCAAATATCTCGACTCTAACATGTTGCGTTGGCAAAAATAAAATTACACGTTGTTCGTTTTAATATTTTCTATAATTTGAGTGCATTTTCGTTTTTGTTCAAACACATAAATTAGAAGCGACATTTAGTGAAGTCTTTTTGTTCACTTTTTGTCTTAATTTTTTTTTAAATATCAAATATCACATCTATTAGTGATTAAAATTAAATTAATTTGGAAGCCTTTAATGTTCCTAACAAATTTTGACGTTCGGACGAACTGCCTATGAGAAGTCACAAAAAAAGCTGTCAAAGATCTAATGAGTATACCTTGTTTTGGATTTGGAGAAGGCATTTTGTTGTAGTGAATTTCTGTTGCATTGTTGTTGTTTTCAATACAAAAATGCCTTCTCCAAATCCAAAACTGATCGGACGTTCGGGCTGAGAAAGACCTGTATTATATTTCCGGAAATACAAAATTCATACAATTTTATTCTTTTATCTCTTTTGCACTTCATACATGCGCAACTAAACATGCGACGTGTAATACCCATCTAATGAGTAACCTTGTTCTCTGTTTATCATGCTATATGGAAGTTGCTTGCCTGTCGTTAAACACGTGGCACGTCTCGTGTTTAAACACCAATTACAAGACAAGATACAAAAATTTGTCAGTACATTTCGGACAGACCTTATTTGCAAAATGCCGGTACCAATGTAATTTTTAATGTGAGCACCAAGCCACTGAATTTGTTAAACGCAGAAATTGGTATATAATTTGTAATCTAATATGCCAAGAATCTCATTTGCATCGGTTGGAGACTGTGGTAAGTTAAATTTTATACTCTTCCATATTGATTTCTCAGTTTTTTTTTTTTCTTAAGAAATTTATTTTTATTTGTTGCTAACAAATAAAATGTAAGATTTAAAATGACTTAATAAGTTCTGGAAAGGTTTCGAGATAAAAACGATTCGGAGTGCCTCTGAATAGTAGAGTCCAACGATTTCAATGGTGAGCCAGATGCGATGATGACGAAGAAGAGGACGACGAAGATGTTGATGATGACGACGACGACGACGACGACGATGATAAGGAAGAAGTCGAAAGTGAAGACGAGTGAAGCCCAAGCAAAACGGCGTCGAACCACAAAAGAAAGAGGGCAAGCAGAAAAAAGACAAGAAAGAAGGCAACAACAAGGAGCCCAAAAGCAAAAGGGAGGTGGTGTGTGGTGACCCGTGGCAAAAACAGGCAAAAGGGCGGACGTCTGTTATGAAGGTCGTCTCAAGTTAAACAACAAAGTATTTGCGGTCAAACAAGGCGGTCCATTCAAGTTTGGTTTAAGTCGCGGCAAAGTCAGCAAGGTTGTATTGTTGTATTGTTGGTGTAGTAGGCATGAAGGTTAGAGGAAAGAGACGCATCACTTGCCCAGCACATATGGCCTACGGTGCGCAAGGATCCCCCCCAAACAGTACATTGGTGTTTGAAGTTGAATTGAAAGCAGTGCAGTAAATAAACACAATCGAAGCGAGCGAGGAGGAGTATTTCTTAATTTTTGTTGAGCCTTTCTTTTTATCGTTACTTTTTTCCTATATACCTTTTTATTGCTGTTACTACAACACAAAAACAAAACTCATTTAACAAATAGGTTTCTATTTTTCTTTTTTTTACATGTTATCTAGGTTGTTTCTTATTTAGTTGAAGTTAAAACTTTCCGTTAATGTTTGTTTATCTACATCATCACACCCGACACTTATTCTTTTTATATTAACCGAAGTAAAGAAACTGATAGATTAAGGATGTTACCCGGCAATTACAGAATAAAGATTTTTTTAAAAATAATTTTCAATATTTACTCGACCGCAATACCATTTCTCATAACTTTCGATTCATCAAGAGAAGCACTGCTGTAAAGATTTTTGGTAAGGAATTTGTAAATAAGATATGTACATCTATAATTTGTTGGATCATTTGCGTCTCCTTTCTTAGGTATCGGAAATACCAGAGCTTCTTTGAAGAGGGCAGGTACCTGTGCCGTATAAAAATGTGGTTGAAACTTTGGCATATTTTCCGAATAAATTAAATTGGTGCATTTTTGTAAAATTCTGTCGCAACTCGATCTGTTCCTGGCCTTCATCCATCATAAATTGTTATCTCTGGTATGTACATTGTTTTATTGGAATATTGTGTATTTTTAAAATCCATAAGGTATATATATTTAATTGAATATACAAATACTACATGCATACATGTTTAGGTCCTCAGACCTTAATGAGTCCGTTGTTATCCCCTTAAGGGCATAGGCCTTCACTACTCCTACGTGCCATTGTGTACGGTTTCTGGAACTCTTTCCCAGCTGTGCAGATTACAGTCTCGGCTTGGTCTTTAAGCTTATAGCATTATTTGTCCACATTTTGGACAGCATTCCGAAAGCCACCTTTGCCTTTTTAATACGACTGTCGACGTCTTGTTCGGTTCCGCCTTTGGCGACTGGAATTCTTCTACTTTCTCTACCGGTTGTCCAGAAATATTGTCTTGCACGGATGAGTTTCGTCCGAGGCTGATCATTTGTGTTTTTGCCGTGTGAATTTTCATTTTCTCCTCCCTTGAGTAAGCATACGTCGTCCGCGTAGTCCAGATGTTTTAGTTGGGATGTCAGACTCCATTGAATTCCACCATTTCCAGTTTTCACACTGCATCAAATCTGCTTTCTTTTGGAGCTTGACGGTCATTCCGTTTTTCCACTCCTTTGGGAAGCACTCAGAGTTCCAGGCTCAACTCTCTGAGTTGATGTCGTTGGTGCTGCTTGTAAGAGCTGTGCAGGAATACCGTGCAGTCCTACCGCCTTATTGTTTTTCAGTGTTTTAATCCATCTCTACTCTCTACTGGGAGGTGTGGAGCGAATTCGGGCATTTGTTGGTTCGGACGTGTCATCAGGTAAAGGATGCGCAACACACGGTTTAATGCAGAAGCGAAGTGTTTATTCCACCTCATCCGAATGGAGCAGGGAACCATATACATCTTTCACCAGGTGTTGTTTTTGGGATTTGTACACCAGTTATATATACAGTTCTGCTGGCACACCGATTTGCGGCCTCTTCTGCTTCTTCAGCTAATGCGTTGATGTAGTTACGCTTGTCACGTCTCACGCTACGGTAAACTTCTCTCGTCTTCATACGATACGTAGACTCTAGCTAATTTCTTTCTGCTGCTCGAAGTTGTTTTCTTTTTTCGATCTTATTCCAGGTTTCTGCGGATAGTCAAGAACTATTTCTTTCTTGTGCTCGACCGACTATACTTTCACCACATTTTTCACAGCACACCATTGGTCTTCGATGGAGGTAGGTTCACTGCTGCTTATTGTTCTCAGTCCTTGTGAAAGATAGTCCCCTACTTGTTGGCGAACTATGGGTCCTTTAGTCTGTTGGTATTAAACCTGGGCATTCGAGTGTTTTCTTGGAATGGTGCCACCAATTACAAGAAAAGATACAAAAATTTGTCAGTACATTTCGGACAGACCTCGTTTGCAAAATGCCGGTACTGAATTTGGTAAACACTGAAACTGGTGGTATAATTTTTAATCCTCATATGCCAAGAATCTCATTTGCATCGGTTGGAAACTCTGTAAGTTAAATTCTATACTCTCGCATTTGATTTCTTAGATTTTTTTTCTTAAGAATTTTATTTTCATTTGTTGCTATACAAATTAAATGTAGGATTTAAAATTACTTTAATAAGTTCTGTAAAGGTTCTGAGATAAAAACGTTTCGGAGTGCGTATTGGGCAGCTAGCCCGATCACTAGCTATTTTCATACAGTAGCACACATTTGAAGTCGTTATACACTTGTGCGCGGCACCTGAGGTCTTTCGTTTTCTATATGGTTAAATCCTTGGATTATGTCAATAAAATCAACCCAGACAAGAAGTTGATGTTCAAAATCTATGGCTCTGAATAGTAGAGTCCACCCAATATTATTTGCAGTTTTTGTTGGGACAAGATTTGATGCGAGATGTTTAATATTGTAGGTTGGAGTCACATCTATTCCAAGGTATTTGTAGCTTTTGACCACTTCAATATTCACTAGACCCCAATACCATTTCTCTCTTTGTGAACATCTTCCTCTCGTACATCCTACTATCATAACTTTCTATTTATCCAGATTTATAATAAGGTTCCCCAAATTGCAATATTCGTTTAACTTATTTATCATCAACTGTAAACTCTTAGGTGATTCAGAAAGTAGAATCAAACTGTATGGACATGTTCATTGTATTTTGGATGAGCAACTTCCTGAAGTGCTATCTCAATATGATTCCATTAATGTTGTTTCCACATTTGTGTCCTTAACCTTTTAAAATTTGTAACTGCCTCAATTGGGTTTCTCTATGTTGACAGTTTACGTGCAGTTTGTTGTAGATACTCGTTTTTGTTTTTACTCAATACATATTTGTCCTTGCTTGGCTGTTACGCAATTGCAAACGTTTATCAACATTTGTCAAATTATCTATTCTATTCAATAAGAACGACATTAGATCAGTTAATCCGTAATTTGACCTTGCGCGGATAGGCACTGTCAGTTATTTTTTCATGGGCCGATAGGAGTCTATTTGCAAATTTGCACCACCTGACATCTCTTCTTACCAAAGTTATACACAAAAATGCATTTTTTTGTTTTTTGCTAATATTTCGCTTCCAGTATGCCATGACTCCAAAAACTAAAAATCAAATGGATCATGATAATATTTTCTTTCAATAAAGTGCAATTTCTTTTGGTTCAAATACATCCGTACAAAAATGCAGCTAGTCAAAGTCAGTTCTTCGTTTTAAAATTACACTTTTTCGTAATTATATCAACAAAATCTAATATTGTGGTATACATTGTTTTTACTAATTTATTAGTTCTATTCATTCCCCACAATTTTAAGAAAAAACAAACTCTTCACGACTAATAAAAGTCGAGGTACCCCAGCTTGAGCACATGCATGTCCTATCGAAAACATAAGCAAAATTTAATTTTTGGCAAATATCTCGACTCTAACATGTTGCGTTGGCAAAAATAAAATTACACGTTGTTCGTTTTAATATTTTCTATAATTTGAGTGCATTTTCGTTTTTGTTCAAACACATAAATTAGAAGCGACATTTAGTGAAGTCTTTTTGTTCACTTTTTGTCTTAATTTTTTTTTAAATATCAAATATCACATCTATTAGTGATTAAAATTAAATTAATTTGGAAGCCTTTAATGTTCCTAACAAATTTTGACGTTCGGACGAACTGCCTATGAGAAGTCACAAAAAAAGCTGTCAAAAATCTAATGAGTATACCTTGTTTTGGATTTGGAGAAGGCATTTTGTTGTAGTGAATTTCTGTTGCATTGTTGTTGTTTTCAATACAAAAATGCCTTCTCCAAATCCAAAACTGATCGGACGTTCGGGCTGAGAAAGACCTGTATTACATTTCCGGAAATACAAAATTCATACAATTTTATTCTTTTATCTCTTTTGCACTTCATACATGCGCAACTAAACATGCGACGTGTAATACCCATCTAATGAGTAACCTTGTTCTCTGTTTATCATGCTATATGGAAGTTGCTTGCCTGTCGTTAAACACGTGGCACGTCTCGTGTTTAAACACCAATTACAAGACAAGATACAAAAATTTGTCAGTACATTTCGGACAGACCTTATTTGCAAAATGCCGGTACCAATGTAATTTTTAATGTGAGCACCAAGCCACTGAATTTGTTAAACGCAGAAATTGGTATATAATTTGTAATCTAATATGCCAAGAATCTCATTTGCATCGGTTGGAGACTGTGGTAAGTTAAATTTTATACTCTTCCATATTGATTTCTCAGTTTTTTTTTTTCTTAAGAAATTTATTTTTATTTGTTGCTAACAAATAAAATGTAAGATTTAAAATGACTTAATTAAGTTCTGGAAAGGTTTCGAGATAAAAACGATTCGGAGTGCCTCTGAATAGTAGAGTCCAACGATTTCAATGGTGAGCCAGATGCGATGATGACGAAGAAGAGGACGACGAAGATGTTGATGATGACGACGACAAGGACGACGACGACGACGATGATAAGGAAGAAGTCGAAAGTGAAGACGAGTGAAGCCCAAGCAAAACGGCGTCGAACCACAAAAGAAAGAGGGCAAGCAGAAAAAAGACAAGAAAGAAGGCAACAACAAGGAGCCCAAAAGCAAAAGGGAGGTGGTGTGTGGTGACCCGTGGCAAAAACAGGCAAAAGGGCGGACGTCTGTTATGAAAATCGTCTCAAGTTAAACAACAAAGTATTTGCCAGTCTCAAACAAGGCGGTCCATTCAAGTTTGGTTTAAGTCGCGGCAAAGTCAGGAAGGTTGTATTGTTGTATTGTTGGTGTAGTAGGCATGAAGGTTAGAGGAAAGAGACGCATCACTTGCCCAGCACATATGGCCTACGGTGCGCAAGGATCCCCACCAAACAGTACATTGGTGTTTGAAGTTAAATTGAAAGCAGTGCAGTAAATAAACACAATCGAAGCGAGCGAGGAGGAGTATTTCTTAATTTTTGTTGAGCCTTTCTTTTTATCGTTACTTTTTTCCTATATACCTTTTTATTGCTGTTACTACAACACAAAAACAAAACTTATTTAACAAATAGGTTTCTATTTTTCTTTTTTTTACATGTTATCTAGGTTGTTTCTTATTTAATTGAAGTTAAAACTTTCCGTTAATGTTTGTTTATCTACATCATCACACCCGACACTTATTCTTTTTATATTAACCGAAGTAAAGAAACTGATAGATTAAGGATGTTACCCGGCAATTACAGAATAAAGATTTTTTTAAAAATAATTTTCAATATTTACTCGACCGCAATACCATTTCTCATAACTTTCGATTCATCAAGAGAAGCACTGCTGTAAAGATTTTTGGTAAGGAATTTGTAAATAAGATATGTACATCTATAATTTGTTGGATCATTTGCGTCTCCTTTCTTAGGTATCGGAAATACCAGAGCTTCTTTGAAGAGGGCAGGTACCTGTGCCGTATAAAAATGTGGTTGAAACTTTGGCATATTTTCCGAATAAATTAAATTGGTGCATTTTTGTAAAATTCTGTCGCAACTCGATCTGTTCCTGGCCTTCATCCATCATAAATTGTTATCTCTGGTATGTACATTGTTTTATTGGAATATTGTGTATTTTTAAAATCCATAAGGTATATATATTTAATTGAATATACAAATACTACATGCATACATGTTTAGGTCCTCAGACCTTAATGAGTCCGTTGTTATCCCCTTAAGGGCATAGGCCTTCACTACTCCTAAATGCCATTGTGTACGGTTTCTGGAACTCTTTCCCAGCTGTGCAGATTACAGTCTCGGCTTGGTCTTTAAGCTTATAGCATTATTTGTCCACATTTTGGACAGCATTCCGAAAGCCACCTTTGCCTTTTTAATACGACTGTCGACGTCTTGTTCGGTTCCGCCTTTGGCGACTGGAATTCTTCTACTTTCTCTACCGGTTGTCCAGAAATATTGTCTTGCACGGATGAGTTTCGTCCGAGGCTGATCATTTGTGTTTTTGCCGTGTGAATTTTCATTTTCTCCTCCCTTGAGTAAGCATACGTCGTCCGCGTAGTCCAGATGTTTTAGTTGGGATGTCAGACTCCATTGAATTCCACCATTTCCAGTTTTCACACTGCATCAAATCTGCTTTCTTTTGGAGCTTGACGGTCATTCCGTTTTTCCACTCCTTTGGGAAGCACTCAGAGTTCCAGGCTCAACTCTCTGAGTTGATGTCGTTGGTGCTGCTTGTAAGAGCTGTGCAGGAATACCGTGCAGTCCTACCGCCTTATTGTTTTTCAGTGTTTTAATCCATCTCTACTCTCTACTGGGAGGTGTGGAGCGAATTCGGGCATTTGTTGGTTCGGACGTGTCATCAGGTAAAGGATGCGCAACACACGGTTTAATGCAGAAGCGAAGTGTTTATTCCACCTCATCCGAATGGAGCAGGGAACCATATACATCTTTCACCAGGTGTTGTTTTTGGGATTTGTACACCAGTTATATATACAGTTCTGCTGGCACACCGATTTGCGGCCTCTTCTGCTTCTTCAGCTAATGCGTTGATGTAGTTACGCTTGTCACGTCTCACGCTACGGTAAACTTCTCTCGTCTTCATACGATACGTAGACTCTAGCTAATTTCTTTCTGCTGCTCGAAGTTGTTTTCTTTTGTCGATCTTATTCCAGGTTTCTGCGGATAGTCAAGAACTATTTCTTTCTTGTGCTCGACCGACTATACTTTCACCACATTTTTCACAGCACACCATTGGTCTTCGATGGAGGTAGGTTCACTGCTGCTTATTGTTCTCAGTCCTTGTGAAAGATAGTCCCCTACTTGTTGGCGAACTATGGGTCCTTTAGTCTGTTTATATTAAACCTGGGCATTCGAGTGTTTTCTTGGAATGGTGCCACCAATTACAAGAAAAGATACAAAAATTTGTCAGTACATTTCGGACAGACCTCGTTTGCAAAATGCCGGTACTGAATTTGGTAAACACTGAAACTGGTGGTATAATTTTTAATCCTCATATGCCAAGAATCTCATTTGCATCGGTTGGAAACTCTGTAAGTTAAATTCTATACTCTCGCATTTGATTTCTCAGATTTTTTTTCTTAAGAATTTTATTTTCATTTGTTGCTATACAAATTAAATGTAGGATTTAAAATTACTTTAATAAGTTCTGTAAAGGTTCTGAGATAAAAACGTTTCGGAGTGCGTATTGGGCAGCTAGCCCGATCACTAGCTATTTTCATACAGTAGCACACATTTGAAGTCGTTATACACTTGTGCGCGGCACCTGAGGTCTTTCGTTTTCTATATGGTTAAATCCTTGGATTATGTCAATAAAATCAACCCAGACAAGAAGTTGATGTTCAAAATCTATGGCTCTGAATAGTAGAGTCCACCCAATATTATTTGCAGTTTTTGTTGGGACAAGATTTGATGCGAGATGTTTAATATTGTAGGTTGGAGTCACATCTATTCCAAGGTATTTGTAGCTTTTGACCACTTCAATATTCACTAGACCCCAATACCATTTCTCTCTTTGTGAACATCTTCCTCTCGTACATCCTACTATCATAACTTTCTATTTATCCAGATTTATAATAAGGTTCCCCAAATTGCAATATTCGTTTAACTTATTTATCATCAACTGTAAACTCTTAGGTGATTCAGAAAGTAGAATCAAACTGTATGGACATGTTCATTGTATTTTGGATGAGCAACTTCCTGAAGTGCTATCTCAATATGATTCCATTAATGTTGTTTCCACATTTGTGTAAAATTAAAATTTGTAACTGCCTCAATTGGGTTTCTCTATGTTGCCAGTTTACGTGCAGTTTGTTGTAGATACTCGTTTTTGTTTTTACTCAATACATATTTGTCCTTGCTTGGCTGTTACGCAATTGCAAACGTTTATCAACATTTGTCAAATTATCTATTCTATTCAATAAGAACGACATTAGATCAGTTAATCCGTAATTTGACCTTGCGCGGAGAGGCACTGTCAGTTATTTTTTCATGGGCCGATAGGAGTCTATTTGCAAATTTGCACCACCTGACATCTCTTCTTACCAAAGTTATACACAAAAATGCATTTTTTTGTTTTTTGCTAATATTTCGCTTCCAGTATGCCATGACTCCAAAAACTAAAAATCAAATGGATCATGATAATATTTTCTTTCAATAAAGTGCAATTTCTTTTGGTTCAAATACATCCGTACAAAAATGCAGCTAGTCAAAGTCAGTTCTTCGTTTTAAAATTACACTTTTTCGTAATTATATCAACAAAATCTAATATTGTGGTATACATTGTTTTTACTAATTTATTAGTTCTATTCATTCCCCACAATTTTAAGAAAAAACAAACTCTTCACGACTAATAAAAGTCGAGGTACCCCAGCTTGAGCACATGCATGTCCTATCGAAAACATAAGCAAAATTTAATTTTTGGCAAATATCTCGACTCTAACATGTTGCGTTGGCAAAAATAAAATTACACGTTGTTCGTTTTAATATTTTCTATAATTTGAGTGCATTTTCGTTTTTGTTCAAACACATAAATTAGAAGCAACATTTAGTGAAGTCTTTTTGTTCACTTTTTGTCTTAATTTTTTTTTAAATATCAAATATCACATCTATTAGTGATTAAAATTAAATTAATTTGGAAGCCTATGAGAAGTCACAAAAAAAGCTGTCAAAAATCTAATGAGTATACCTTGTTTTGGATTTGGAGAAGGCATTTTGTTGTAGTGAATTTCTGTTGCATTGTTGTTGTTTTCAATACAAAAATGCCTTCTCCAAATCCAAAACTGATCGGACGTTCGGGCTGAGAAAGACCTGTATTACATTTCCGGAAATACAAAATTCATACAATTTTATTCTTTTATCTCTTTTGCACTTCATACATGCGCAACTAAACATGCGACGTGTAATACCCATCTAATGAGTAACCTTGTTCTCTGTTTATCATGCTATATGGAAGTTGCTTGCCTGTCGTTAAACACGTGGCACGTCTCGTGTTTAAACACCAATTACAAGACAAGATACAAAAATTTGTCAGTACATTTCGGACAGACCTTATTTGCAAAATGCCGGTACCAATGTAATTTTTAATGTGAGCACCAAGCCACTGAATTTGTTAAACGCAGAAATTGGTATATAATTTGTAATCTAATATGCCAAGAATCTCATTTGCATCGGTTGGAGACTGTGGTAAGTTAAATTTTATACTCTTCCATATTGATTTCTCAGTTTTTTTTTTTTCTTAAGAAATTTATTTTTATTTGTTGCTAACAAATAAAATGTAAGATTTAAAATGACTTAATAAGTTCTGGAAAGGTTTCGAGATAAAAACGATTCGGAGTGCCTCTGAATAGTAGAGTCCAACGTTTTTAATGGTGAGCCAGATGCGATGATGACGAAGAAGAGGACGACGAAGATGTTGATGATGACGACGACAAGGACGACGACGACGACGACGACGATGATAAGGAAGAAGTCGAAAGTGAAGACGAGTGAAGCCCAAGCAAAACGGCGTCGAACCACAAAAGAAAGAGGGCAAGCAGAAAAAAGACAAGAAAGAAGGCAACAACAAGGAGCCCAAAAGCAAAAGGGAGGTGGTGTGTGGTGACCCGTGGCAAAAACAGGCAAAAGGGCGGACGTCTGTTATGAAGGTCGTCTCAAGTTAAACAACAAAGTATTTGCCAGTCTCAAACAAGGCGGTCCATTCAAGTTTGGTTTAAGTCGCGGCAAAGTCAGCAAGGTTGTATTGTTGTATTGTTGGTGTAGTAGGCATGAAGGTTAGAGGAAAGAGACGCATCACTTGCCCAGCACATATGGCCTACGGTGCGCAAGGATCCCCCCCAAACAGTACATTGGTGTTTGAAGTTGAATTGAAAGCAGTGCAGTAAATAAACACAATCGAAGCGAGCGAGGAGGAGTATTTCTTAATTTTTGTTGAGCCTTTCTTTTTATCGTTACTTTTTTCCTATATACCTTTTTATTGCTGTTACTACAACACAAAAACAAAACTTATTTAACAAATAGGTTTCTATTTTTCTTTTTTTTACATGTTATCTAGGTTGTTTCTTATTTAATTGAAGTTAAAACTTTCCGTTAATGTTTGTTTATCTACATCATCACACCCGACAATTATTCTTTTTATATTAACCGAAGTAAAGAAACTGATAGATTAAGGATATTACCCGGCAATTACAGAATAAAGATTTTTTTTAAAATAATTTTCAATATTTACTCGACCGCAATACCATTTCTCATAACTTTCGATTCATCAAGAGAAGCACTGCTGTAAAGATTTTTGGTAAGGAATTTGTAAATAAGATATGTACATCTATAATTTGTTGGATCATTTGCGTCTCCTTTCTTAGGTATCGGAAATACCAGAGCTTCTTTGAAGAGGGCAGGTACCTGTGCCGTATAAAAATGTGGTTGAAACTTTGGCATATTTTCCGAATAAATTAAATTGGTGCATTTTTGTAAAATTCTGTCGCAACTCGATGTGTTCCTGTCCTTCATCCATCATAAATTGTTATCTCAGGTATGTAAATTGTTTTATTGGAATATTGTGTATTTTTAAATTCCATAAGGTATATATATTTAATTGTATACACAAATACTACATGCATACATGTTTAGGTCCTCAGACCTTAATGAGTCCGTTGTTATACTCTTAAGGGCATAGGCCTTCACTACTCCTACGTGCCATTGTGTACGGTTTCTGGAACTCTTTCCCAGCAGATTACAGTCTCAGCTTGGTCTTTAAGCTTATAGCATTATTTGTCCACATTTTGGACAGCATTCCGAAAGCCACCTTTGCCTTTTTAATACGACTGTCGACGTCTTGTTCGGTTCCGCCTTTGGCGACTAGAATTCTTCTACTTTCTCTACCGGTTGTCCAGAAATATTGTCTTGCACGGATGAGTTTCGTCCGAGGCTGATCATTTGTGTTTTTGCCGTGTGAATTTTCAGTCCCACGATGTCTGCTTCTTTCTCCTCCCTTGAGTAAGCATACGTCGTCCGCGTAGTCCAGATGTTTTAGTTGGGATGTCAGACTCCATTGAATTCCACCATTTCCAGTTTTCACACTGCATCAAATCTGCTTTCTTTTGGAGCTTGACGGTCATTCCGTTTTTCCACTCCTTTGGGAAGCACTCAGAGTTCCAGGCTCAACTCTCTGAGTTGATGTCGTTGGTGCTGCTTGTAAGAGCTGTGCAGGAATACCGTGCAGTCCTACCGCCTTATTGTTTTTCAGTGTTTTAATCCATCTCTACTCTCTACTGGGAGGTGTGGAGCGAATTCGGGCATTTGTTGGTTCGGACGTGTCATCAGGTAAAGGATGCGCAACACACGGTTTAATGCAGAAGCGAAGTGTTTATTCCACCTCATCCGAATGGAGCAGGGAACCATATACATCTTTCACCAGGTGTTGTTTTTGGGATTTGTACACCAGTTATATATACAGTTCTGCTGGCACACCGATTTGCGGCCTCTTCTGCTTCTTCAGCTAATGCGTTGATGTAGTTACGCTTGTCACGTCTCACGCTACGGTAAACTTCTCTCGTCTTCATACGATACGTAGACTCTAGCTCATTTCTTTCTGCTGCTTAAGTAGCTGCGATGCGAGCTCGAAGTTGTTTTCTTTTGTCGATCTTATTCCAGGTTTCTGCGGATAGTCAAGAACTATTTCTTTCTTGTGCTCGACCGACTATACTTTCACCACATTTTTCACAGCACACCATTGGTCTTCGATGGAGGTAGGTTCACTGCTGCTTATTGTTCTCAGTCCTTGTGAAAGATAGTCCCCTACTTGTTGGCGAACTATGGGTTCTTTAGTCTGTTGGTATTAAACCTGGGCATTCGAGTGTTTTCTTGGAATGGTGCCACCAATTACAAGAAAAGATACAAAAATTTGTCAGTACATTTCGGACAGACCTCGTTTGCAAAATGCCGGTACTGAATTTGGTAAACACTGAAACTGGTGGTATAATTTTTAATCCTCATATGCCAAGAATCTCATTTGCATCGGTTGGAAACTCTGTAAGTTAAATTCTATACTCTCGCATTTGATTTCTCAGATTTTTTTTCTTAAGAATTTTATTTTCATTTGTTGCTATACAAATTAAATGTAGGATTTAAAATTACTTTAATAAGTTCTGTAAAGGTTCTGAGATAAAAACGTTTCGGAGTGCGTATTGGGCAGCTAGCCCGATCACTAGCTATTTTCATACAGTAGCACACATTTGAAGTCGTTATACACTTGTGCGCGGCACCTGAGGTCTTTCGTTTTCTATATGGTTAAATCCTTGGATTATGTCAATAAAATCAACCCAGACAAGAAGTTGATGTTCAAAATCTATGGCTCTGAATAGTAGAGTCCACCCAATATTATTTGCAGTTTTTGTTGGGACAAGATTTGATGCGAGATGTTGTTTAATATTGTAGGTTGGAGTCACATCTATTCCAAGGTATTTGTAGCTTTTGACCACTTCAATATTCACTAGACCCCAATACCATTTCTCTCTTTGTGAACATCTTCCTCTCGTACATCCTACTATCATAACTTTCTATTTATCCAGATTTATAATAAGGTTCCCCAAATTGCAATATTCGTTTAACTTATTTATCATCAACTGTAAACTTTTAGGTGATTCAGCAAGTAGAATCAAACTGTGTGGACATGTTCATTGTATTTTGGATGAGCAACTTCCTGAAGTGCTATCTCAATATGATTCCATTAATGTTGTTTCCACATTTGTGTTAAATTAAAATTTGTAACTGCCTCAATTGGGTTTCTCTATGTTGCCAGTTTACGTGCAGTTTGTTGTAGATACTCGTTTTTGTTTTTACTCAATACATATTTGTCCTTGCTTGGCTGTTACGCAATTGCAAACGTTTATCAACATTTGTCAAATTATCTATTCTATTCAATAAGAACGACATTAGATCAGTTAATCCGTAATTTGACCTTGCGCGGAGAGGCACTGTCAGTTATTTTTTCATGGGCCGATAGGAGTTTATTTGCAAATTTGCACCACCTGACATCTCTTCTTACCAAAGTTATACACAAAAATGCATTTTTTAGTTTTTTTGCTAATATTTCGCTTCCAGTATGCCATGACTCCAAAAACTAAAAATCAAATGGATCATGATAATATTTTCTTTCAATAAAGTGCAATTTCTTTTGGTTCAAATAGATCCGTACAAAAATGCAGCTAGTCAAAGTCAGTTCTTCGTTTTAAAATTACACTTTTCCGTAATTATATCAACAAAATCTAAAATTATGGTATACATTGTTTTTACTAATTAATTAGTTCTATTCATTCCCCACAATTTTAAGAAAAAACAAACTCTTCACGACTAATAAAAGTCGAGGTACCCCAGCTTGAGCACATGCATGTCCTATCGAAAACATAAGCAAAATTTAATTTTTGGCAAATATCTCGACTCTAACATGTTGCGTTGGCAAAAATAAAATTACACGTTGTTTGTTTTAATATTTTCTATAATTTGAGTGCATTTTCGTTTTTGTTCAAACATAAATAATAAGCGACATTTAGTGAAGTCTGTTTTTTGTTCACTTTTTGTCTTGATTTTTTTTAAATATCAAATATCACATCTATTAGTGATTAAAATTAAATTAATTTGGAAGCCTTTAATGTTCCTAACAAATTTGTTGTTGTTTTCAATGAAAAAATGTCTTCTCCAAATCCAAAACTGACGTTCGGACGAACTGCATATGAGAATTTACAAAAAAAGCTGTCAAAAATCTAATGAGTATACCCTGTTTTGGATTTTGAGAAGGCATTTTGTTGTAGTAAATTTCTGTTGCATTGTTGTTGTTTTCAATACAAAAATGCCTTCTCCAAATCCAAAACTGACGTTCGGATGTTCGGGCTGAGAAAGATGACTGGCGTCACAGAAAAAATGTCAAAGACCTAAGACCTGTATTACATTTCCGGAAATACAAAATTCATACAATTTTATTCTTTTATCTCTTTTGCACTTCATACATGCGACGTGTAATACCCATCTAATGAGTAACCTTTTTCTCTGTTTATCATGCTATATGGAAGTTGCTTGCCTGTCGTTAAACACGTGGCACGTCTCGTGTTTAAACACCAATTACAAGACAAGATACAAAAATTTGTCAGTACATTTCGGACAGACCTTATTTGCAAAATGCCGGTACCAATGTAATTTTTAATGTGAGCACCAAGCCACTGAATTTGTTAAACGCAGAAATTGGTATATAATTTGTAATCTAATATGCCAAGAATCTCATTTGCATCGGTTGGAGACTGTGGTAAGTTAAATTTTATACTCTTCCATATTGATTTCTCAGATTTGTTTTTTTCTTAAGAAATTTATTTTTATTTGTCTCTGAATAGTAGAGTCCAACGATTTCAATGGTGAGCCAGATGCGATGATGACGAAGAAGAGGACGACGAAGATGTTGATGATGACGACGACAAGGACGACGACGACGACGATGATAAGGAAGAAGTCGAAAGTGAAGACGAGTGAAGCCCAAGCAAAACGGCGTCGAACCACAAAAGAAAGAGGGCAAGCAGAAAAAAGACAAGAAAGAAGGCAACAACAAGGAGCCCAAAAGCAAAAGGGAGGTTGTGTGTGGTGACCCGTGGCAAAAACAGGCAAAAGGGCGGACGTCTGTTATGAAGGTCGTCTCAAGTTAAACAACAAAGTATTTGCCAGTCTCAAACAAGGCGGTCCATTCAAGTTTGGTTTAAGTCGCGGCAAAGTCAGCAAGGTTGTATTGTTGTATTGTTGGTGTAGTAGGCATGAAGGTTAGAGGAAAGAGACGCATCACTTGCCCAGCACATATGGCCTACGGTGCGCAAGGATCCCCACCAAACAGTACATTGGTGTTTGAAGTTAAATTGAAAGCAGTGCAGTAAATAAACACAATCGAAGCGAGCGAGGAGGAGTATTTCTTAATTTTTGTTGAGCCTTTCTTTTTAGAAAAAAAAATGTAAAATCGTTACTTTTTTCCTATATACCTTTTTATTGCTGTTACTACAACACAAAAACAAAACTTATTTAACAAATACTTTTCTATTTTTCTCTTTTTTACATGTTATCTAGGTTGTTTCTTATTTAATTGAAGTTAAAACTTTCCGTTAATGTTTGTTTATCTACATCATCACACCCGACACTTATTCTTTTTATATTAACCGAAGTAAAGAAACTGATAGATTAAGGATGTTACCCGGCAATTACAGAATAAAGATTTTTTTAAAAATAATTTTCAATATTTACTCGACCGCAATACCATTTCTCATAACTTTCGATTCATCAAGAGAAGCACTGCTGTAAAGATTTTTGGTAAGGAATTTGTAAATAAGATATGTACATCTATAATTTGTTGGATCATTTGCGTCTCCTTTCTTAGGTATCGGAAATACCAGAGCTTCTTTGAAGAGGGCAGGTACCTGTGCCGTATAAAAATGTGGTTGAAACTTTGGCATATTTTCCGAATAAATTAAATTGGTGCATTTTTGTAAAATTCTGTCGCAACTCGATGTGTTCCTGTCCTTCATCCATCATAAATTGTTATCTCAGGTATGTACATTGTTTTATTGGAATATTGTGTATTTTTAAATTCCATAAGGTATATATATTTAATTGTATATACAAATACTACATGCATACATGTTTAGGTCCTCAGACCTTAATGAGTCCGTTGTTATACTCTTAAGGGCATAGGCCTTCACTACTCCTACGTGCCATTGTGTACGGTTTCTGGAACTCTTTCCCAGCAGATTACAGTCTCAGCTTGGTCTTTAAGCTTATAGCATTATTTGTCCACATTTTGGACAGCATTCCGAAAGCCACCTTTGCCTTTTTAATACGACTGTCGACGTCTTGTTCGGTTCCGCCTTTGGCGACTGGAATTCTTCTACTTTCTCTACCGGTTGTCCAGAAATATTGTCTTGCACGGATGAGTTTCGTCCGAGGCTGATCATTTGTGTTTTTGCCGTGTGAATTTTCAGTCCCACGATGTCTGCTTCTTTCTCCTCCCTTGAGTAAGCATACGTCGTCCGCGTAGTCCAGATGTTTTAGTTGGGATGTCAGACTCCATTGAATTCCACCATTTCCAGTTTTCACACTGCATCAAATCTGCTTTCTTTTGGAGCTTGACGGTCATTCCGTTTTTCCACTCCTTTGGGAAGCACTCAGAGTTCCAGGCTCAACTCTCTGAGTTGATGTCGTTGGTGCTGCTTGTAAGAGCTGTGCAGGAATACCGTGCAGTCCTACCGCCTTATTGTTTTTCAGTGTTTTAATCCATCTCTACTCTCTACTGGGAGGTGTGGAGCGAATTCGGGCATTTGTTGGTTCGGACGTGTCATCAGGTAAAGGATGCGCAACACACGGTTTAATGCAGAAGCGAAGTGTTTATTCCACCTCATCCGAATGGAGCAGGGAACCATATACATCTTTCACCAGGTGTTGTTTTTGGGATTTGTACACCAGTTATATATACAGTTCTGCTGGCACACCGATTTGCGGCCTCTTCTGCTTCTTCAGCTAATGCGTTGATGTAGTTACGCTTGTCACGTCTCACGCTACGGTAAACTTCTCTCGTCTTCATACGATACGTAGACTCTAGCTCATTTCTTTCTGCTGCTTAAGTAGCTGCGATGCGAGCTCGAAGTTGTTTTCTTTTGTCGATCTTATTCCAGGTTTCTGCGGATAGTCAAGAACTATTTCTTTCTTGTGCTCGACCGACTATACTTTCACCACATTTTTCACAGCACACCATTGGTCTTCGATGGAGGTAGGTTCACTGCTGCTTATTGTTCTCAGTCCTTGTGAAAGATAGTCCCCTACTTGTTGGCGAACTATGGGTTCTTTAGTCTGTTGGTATTAAACCTGGGCATTCGAGTGTTTTCTTGGAATGGTGCCACCAATTACAAGAAAAGATACAAAAATTTGTCAGTACATTTCGGACAGACCTCGTTTGCAAAATGCCGGTACTGAATTTGGTAAACACTGAAACTGGTGGTATAATTTTTAATCCTCATATGCCAAGAATCTCATTTGCATCGGTTGGAAACTCTGTAAGTTAAATTCTATACTCTCGCATTTGATTTCTCAGATTTTTTTTCTTAAGAATTTTATTTTCATTTGTTGCTATACAAATTAAATGTAGGATTTAAAATTACTTTAATAAGTTCTGTAAAGGTTCTGAGATAAAAACGTTTCGGAGTGCGTATTGGGCAGCTAGCCCGATCACTAGCTATTTTCATACAGTAGCACACATTTGAAGTCGTTATACACTTGTGCGCGGCACCTGAGGTCTTTCGTTTTCTATATGGTTAAATCCTTGGATTATGTCAATAAAATCAACCCAGACAAGAAGTTGATGTTCAAAATCTATGGCTCTGAATAGTAGAGTCCACCCAATATTATTTGCAGTTTTTGTTGGGACAAGATTTGATGCGAGATGTTGTTTAATATTGTAGGTTGGAGTCACATCTATTCCAAGGTATTTGTAGCTTTTGACCACTTCAATATTCACTAGACCCCAATACCATTTCTCTCTTTGTGAACATCTTCCTCTCGTACATCCTACTATCATAACTTTCTATTTATCCAGATTTATAATAAGGTTCCCCAAATTGCAATATTCGTTTAACTTATTTATCATCAACTGTAAACTTTTAGGTGATTCAGCAAGTAGAATCAAACTGTGTGGACATGTTCATTGTATTTTGGATGAGCAACTTCCTGAAGTGCTATCTCAATATGATTCCATTAATGTTGTTTCCACATTTGTGTAAAATTAAAATTTGTAACTGCCTCAATTGGGTTTCTCTATGTTGCCAGTTTACGTGCAGTTTGTTGTAGATACTCGTTTTTGTTTTTACTCAATACATATTTGTCCTTGCTTGGCTGTTACGCAATTGCAAACGTTTATCAACATTTGTCAAATTATCTATTCTATTCAATAAGAACGACATTAGATCAGTTAATCCGTAATTTGACCTTGCGCGGAGAGGCACTGTCAGTTATTTTTTCATGGGCCGATAGGAGTCTATTTGCAAATTTGCACCACCTGACATCTCTTCTTACCAAAGTTATACACAAAAATGCATTTTTTTGTTTTTTGCTAATATTTCGCTTCCAGTATGCCATGACTCCAAAAACTAAAAATCAAATGGATCATGATAATATTTTCTTTCAATAAAGTGCAATTTCTTTTGGTTCAAATACATCCGTACAAAAATGCAGCTAGTCAAAGTCAGTTCTTCGTTTTAAAATTACACTTTTTCGTAATTATATCAACAAAATCTAATATTGTGGTATACATTGTTTTTACTAATTTATTAGTTCTATTCATTCCCCACAATTTTAAGAAAAAACAAACTCTTCACGACTAATAAAAGTCGAGGTACCCCAGCTTGAGCACATGCATGTCCTATCGAAAACATAAGCAAAATTTAATTTTTGGCAAATATCTCGACTCTAACATGTTGCGTTGGCAAAAATAAAATTACACGTTGTTCGTTTTAATATTTTCTATAATTTGAGTGCATTTTCGTTTTTGTTCAAACACATAAATTAGAAGCGACATTTAGTGAAGTCTTTTTGTTCACTTTTTGTCTTAATTTTTTTTTAAATATCAAATATCACATCTATTAGTGATTAAAATTAAATTAATTTGGAAGCCTTTAATGTTCCTAACAAATTTTGACGTTCGGACGAACTGCCTATGAGAAGTCACAAAAAAAGCTGTCAAAGATCTAATGAGTATACCTTGTTTTGGATTTGGAGAAGGCATTTTGTTGTAGTGAATTTCTGTTGCATTGTTGTTGTTTTCACTACAAAAATGCCTTCTCCAAATCCAAAACTGATCGGACGTTCGGGCTGAGAAAGACCTGTATTATATTTCCGGAAATACAAAATTCATACAATTTTATTCTTTTATCTCTTTTGCACTTCATACATGCGCAACTAAACATGCGACGTGTAATACCCATCTAATGAGTAACCTTGTTCTCTGTTTATCATGCTATATGGAAGTTGCTTGCCTGTCGTTAAACACGTGGCACGTCTCGTGTTTAAACACCAATTACAAGACAAGATACAAAAATTTGTCAGTACATTTCGGACAGACCTTATTTGCAAAATGCCGGTACCAATGTAATTTTTAATGTGAGCACCAAGCCACTGAATTTGTTAAACGCAGAAATTGGTATATAATTTGTAATCTAATATGCCAAGAATCTCATTTGCATCGGTTGGAGACTGTGGTAAGTTAAATTTTATACTCTTCCATATTGATTTCTCAGTTTTTTTTTTTTCTTAAGAAATTTATTTTTATTTGTTGCTAACAAATAAAATGTAAGATTTAAAATGACTTAATAAGTTCTGGAAAGGTTTCGAGATAAAAACGATTCGGAGTGCCTCTGAATAGTAGAGTCCAACGATTTCAATGGTGAGCCAGATGCGATGATGACGAAGAAGAGGACGACGAAGATGTTGATGATGACGACGACGACGACGACGACGATGATAAGGAAGAGGTCGAAAGTGAAGACGAGTGAAGCCCAAGCAAAACGGCGTCGAACCACAAAAGAAAGAGGGCAAGCAGAAAAAAGACAAGAAAGAAGGCAACAACAAGGAGCCCAAAAGCAAAAGGGAGGTGGTGTGTGGTGACCCGTGGCAAAAACAGGCAAAAGGGCGGACGTCTGTTATGAAGGTCGTCTCAAGTTAAACAACAAAGTATTTGCGGTCAAACAAGGCGGTCCATTCAAGTTTGGTTTAAGTCGCGGCAAAGTCAGCAAGGTTGTATTGTTGTATTGTTGGTGTAGTAGGCATGAAGGTTAGAGGAAAGAGACGCATCACTTGCCCAGCACATATGGCCTACGGTGCGCAAGGATCCCCCCCAAACAGTACATTGGTGTTTGAAGTTGAATTGAAAGCAGTGCAGTAAATAAACACAATCGAAGCGAGCGAGGAGGAGTATTTCTTAATTTTTGTTGAGCCTTTCTTTTTATCGTTACTTTTTTCCTATATACCTTTTTATTGCTGTTACTACAACACAAAAACAAAACTCATTTAACAAATAGGTTTCTATTTTTCTTTTTTTTACATGTTATCTAGGTTGTTTCTTATTTAGTTGAAGTTAAAACTTTCCGTTAATGTTTGTTTATCTACATCATCACACCCGACACTTATTCTTTTTATATTAACCGAAGTAAAGAAACTGATAGATTAAGGATGTTACCCGGCAATTACAGAATAAAGATTTTTTTAAAAATAATTTTCAATATTTACTCGACCGCAATACCATTTCTCATAACTTTCGATTCATCAAGAGAAGCACTGCTGTAAAGATTTTTGGTAAGGAATTTGTAAATAAGATATGTACATCTATAATTTGTTGGATCATTTGCGTCTCCTTTCTTAGGTATCGGAAATACCAGAGCTTCTTTGAAGAGGGCAGGTACCTGTGCCGTATAAAAATGTGGTTGAAACTTTGGCATATTTTCCGAATAAATTAAATTGGTGCATTTTTGTAAAATTCTGTCGCAACTCGATCTGTTCCTGGCCTTCATCCATCATAAATTGTTATCTCTGGTATGTACATTGTTTTATTGGAATATTGTGTATTTTTAAAATCCATAAGGTATATATATTTAATTGAATATACAAATACTACATGCATACATGTTTAGGTCCTCAGACCTTAATGAGTCCGTTGTTATCCCCTTAAGGGCATAGGCCTTCACTACTCCTACGTGCCATTGTGTACGGTTTCTGGAACTCTTTCCCAGCTGTGCAGATTACAGTCTCGGCTTGGTCTTTAAGCTTATAGCATTATTTGTCCACATTTTGGACAGCATTCCGAAAGCCACCTTTGCCTTTTTAATACGACTGTCGACGTCTTGTTCGGTTCCGCCTTTGGCGACTGGAATTCTTCTACTTTCTCTACCGGTTGTCCAGAAATATTGTCTTGCACGGATGAGTTTCGTCCGAGGCTGATCATTTGTGTTTTTGCCGTGTGAATTTTCAGTCCCACGATGTCTGCTTCTTTCTCCTCCCTTGAGTAAGCATACGTCGTCCGCGTAGTCCAGATGTTTTAGTTGGGATGTCAGACTCCATTGAATTCCACCATTTCCAGTTTTCACACTGCATCAAATCTGCTTTCTTTTGGAGCTTGACGGTCATTCCGTTTTTCCACTCCTTTGGGAAGCACTCAGAGTTCCAGGCTCAACTCTCTGAGTTGATGTCGTTGGTGCTGCTTGTAAGAGCTGTGCAGGAATACCGTGCAGTCCTACCGCCTTATTGTTTTTCAGTGTTTTAATCCATCTCTACTCTCTACTGGGAGGTGTGGAGCGAATTCGGGCATTTGTTGGTTCGGACGTGTCATCAGGTAAAGGATGCGCAACACACGGTTTAATGCAGAAGCGAAGTGTTTATTCCACCTCATCCGAATGGAGCAGGGAACCATATACATCTTTCACCAGGTGTTGTTTTTGGGATTTGTACACCAGTTATATATACAGTTCTGCTGGCACACCGATTTGCGGCCTCTTCTGCTTCTTCAGCTAATGCGTTGATGTAGTTACGCTTGTCACGTCTCACGCTACGGTAAACTTCTCTCGTCTTCATACGATACGTAGACTCTAGCTCATTTCTTTCTGCTGCTTAAGTAGCTGCGATGCGAGCTCGAAGTTGTTTTCTTTTGTCGATCTTATTCCAGGTTTCTGCGGATAGTCAAGAACTATTTCTTTCTTGTGCTCGACCGACTATACTTTCACCACATTTTTCACAGCACAGCATTGGTCTTCGATGGAGGTAGGTTCACTGCTGCTTATTGTTCTCAGTCCTTGTGAAAGATAGTCCCCTACTTGTTGGCGAACTATGGGTTCTTTAGTCTGTTGGTATTAAACCTGGGCATTCGAGTGTTTTCTTGGAATGGTGCCACCAATTACAAGAAAAGATACAAAAATTTGTCAGTACATTTCGGACAGACCTCGTTTGCAAAATGCCGGTACTGAATTTGGTAAACACTGAAACTGGTGGTATAATTTTTAATCCTCATATGCCAAGAATCTCATTTGCATCGGTTGGAAACTCTGTAAGTTAAATTCTATACTCTCGCATTTGATTTCTCAGATTTTTTTTCTTAAGAATTTTATTTTCATTTGTTGCTATACAAATTAAATGTAGGATTTAAAATTACTTTAATAAGTTCTGTAAAGGTTCTGAGATAAAAACGTTTCGGAGTGCGTATTGGGCAGCTAGCCCGATCACTAGCTATTTTCATACAGTAGCACACATTTGAAGTCGTTATACACTTGTGCGCGGCACCTGAGGTCTTTCGTTTTCTATATGGTTAAATCCTTGGATTATGTCAATAAAATCAACCCAGACAAGAAGTTGATGTTCAAAATCTATGGCTCTGAATAGTAGAGTCCACCCAATATTATTTGCAGTTTTTGTTGGGACAAGATTTGATGCGAGATGTTGTTTAATATTGTAGGTTGGAGTCACATCTATTCCAAGGTATTTGTAGCTTTTGACCACTTCAATATTCACTAGACCCCAATACCATTTCTCTCTTTGTGAACATCTTCCTCTCGTACATCCTACTATCATAACTTTCTATTTATCCAGATTTATAATAAGGTTCCCCAAATTGCAATATTCGTTTAACTTATTTATCATCAACTGTAAACTTTTAGGTGATTCAGCAAGTAGAATCAAACTGTGTGGACATGTTCATTGTATTTTGGATGAGCAACTTCCTGAAGTGCTATCTCAATATGATTCCATTAATGTTGTTTCCACATTTGTGTTAAATTAAAATTTGTAACTGCCTCAATTGGGTTTCTCTATGTTGCCAGTTTACGTGCAGTTTGTTGTAGATACTCGTTTTTGTTTTTACTCAATACATATTTGTCCTTGCTTGGCTGTTACGCAATTGCAAACGTTTATCAACATTTGTCAAATTATCTATTCTATTCAATAAGAACGACATTAGATCAGTTAATCCGTAATTTGACCTTGCGCGGAGAGGCACTGTCAGTTATTTTTTCATGGGCCGATAGGAGTCTATTTGCAAATTTGCACCACCTGACATCTCTTCTTACCAAAGTTATACACAAAAATGCATTTTTTTGTTTTTTGCTAATATTTCGCTTCCAGTATGCCATGACTCCAAAAACTAAAAATCAAATGGATCATGATAATATTTTCTTTCAATAAAGTGCAATTTCTTTTGGTTCAAATACATCCGTACAAAAATGCAGCTAGTCAAAGTCAGTTCTTCGTTTTAAAATTACACTTTTTCGTAATTATATCAACAAAATCTAATATTGTGGTATACATTGTTTTTACTAATTTATTAGTTCTATTCATTCCCCACAATTTTAAGAAAAAACAAACTCTTCACGACTAATAAAAGTCGAGGTACCCCAGCTTGAGCACATGCATGTCCTATCGAAAACATAAGCAAAATTTAATTTTTGGCAAATATCTCGACTCTAACATGTTGCGTTGGCAAAAATAAAATTACACGTTGTTCGTTTTAATATTTTCTATAATTTGAGTGCATTTTAGTTTTTGTTCAAACACATAAATTAGAAGCGACATTTAGTGAAGTCTTTTTGTTCACTTTTTGTCTTAATTTTTTTTAAATATCAAATATCACATCTATTAGTGATTAAAATTAAATTAATTTGGAAGCCTTTAATGTTCCTAACAAATTTTGACGTTCGGACGAACTGCCTATGAGAAGTCACAAAAAAAGCTGTCAAAAATCTAATGAGTATACCTTGTTTTGGATTTGGAGAAGGCATTTTGTTGTAGTGAATTTCTGTTGCATTGTTGTTGTTTTCAATACAAAAATGCCTTCTCCAAATCCAAAACTGATCGGACGTTCGGGCTGAGAAAGACCTGTATTACATTTCCGGAAATACAAAATTCATACAATTTTATTCTTTTATCTCTTTTGCACTTCATACATGCGCAACTAAACATGCGACGTGTAATACCCATCTAATGAGTAACCTTGTTCTCTGTTTATCATGCTATATGGAAGTTGCTTGCCTGTCGTTAAACACGTGGCACGTCTCGTGTTTAAACACCAATTACAAGACAAGATACAAAAATTTGTCAGTACATTTCGGACAGACCTTATTTGCAAAATGCCGGTACCAATGTAATTTTTAATGTGAGCACCAAGCCACTGAATTTGTTAAACGCAGAAATTGGTATATAATTTGTAATCTAATATGCCAAGAATCTCATTTGCATCGGTTGGAGACTGTGGTAAGTTAAATTTTATACTCTTCCATATTGATTTCTCAGTTTTTTTTTTTTCTTAAGAAATTTATTTTTATTTGTTGCTAACAAATAAAATGTAAGATTTAAAATGACTTAATAAGTTCTGGAAAGGTTTCGAGATAAAAACGATTCGGAGTGCCTCTGAATAGTAGAGTCCAACGATTTCAATGGTGAGCCAGATGCGATGATGACGAAGAAGAGGACGACGAAGATGTTGATGATGACGACGACGACGACGACGACGATGATAAGGAAGAAGTCGAAAGTGAAGACGAGTGAAGCCCAAGCAAAACGGCGTCGAACCACAAAAGAAAGAGGGCAAGCAGAAAAAAGACAAGAAAGAAGGCAACAACAAGGAGCCCAAAAGCAAAAGGGAGGTGGTGTGTGGTGACCCGTGGCAAAAACAGGCAAAAGGGCGGACGTCTGTTATGAAGGTCGTCTCAAGTTAAACAACAAAGTATTTGCCAGTCTCAAACAAGGCGGTCCATTCAAGTTTGGTTTAAGTCGCGGCAAAGTCAGCAAGGTTGTATTGTTGTATTGTTGGTGTAGTAGGCATGAAGGTTAGAGGAAAGAGACGCATCACTTGCCCAGCACATATGGCCTACGGTGCGCAAGGATCCCCCCCAAACAGTACATTGGTGTTTGAAGTTGAATTGAAAGCAGTGCAGTAAATAAACACAATCGAAGCGAGCGAGGAGGAGTATTTCTTAATTTTTGTTGAGCCTTTCTTTTTATCGTTACTTTTTTCCTATATACCTTTTTATTGCTGTTACTACAACACAAAAACAAAACTTATTTAACAAATAGGTTTCTATTTTTCTTTTTTTTACATGTTATCTAGGTTGTTTCTTATTTAATTGAAGTTAAAACTTTCCGTTAATGTTTGTTTATCTACATCATCACACCCGACAATTATTCTTTTTATATTAACCGAAGTAAAGAAACTGATAGATTAAGGATATTACCCGGCAATTACAGAATAAAGATTTTTTTTAAAATAATTTTCAATATTTACTCGACCGCAATACCATTTCTCATAACTTTCGATTCATCAAGAGAAGCACTGCTGTAAAGATTTTTGGTAAGGAATTTGTAAATAAGATATGTACATCTATAATTTGTTGGATCATTTGCGTCTCCTTTCTTAGGTATCGGAAATACCAGAGCTTCTTTGAAGAGGGCAGGTACCTGTGCCGTATAAAAATGTGGTTGAAACTTTGGCATATTTTCCGAATAAATTAAATTGGTGCATTTTTGTAAAATTCTGTCGCAACTCGATGTGTTCCTGTCCTTCATCCATCATAAATTGTTATCTCAGGTATGTAAATTGTTTTATTGGAATATTGTGTATTTTTAAATTCCATAAGGTATATATATTTAATTGTATACACAAATACTACATGCATACATGTTTAGGTCCTCAGACCTTAATGAGTCCGTTGTTATACTCTTAAGGGCATAGGCCTTCACTACTCCTACGTGCCATTGTGTACGGTTTCTGGAACTCTTTCCCAGCAGATTACAGTCTCAGCTTGGTCTTTAAGCTTATAGCATTATTTGTCCACATTTTGGACAGCATTCCGAAAGCCACCTTTGCCTTTTTAATACGACTGTCGACGTCTTGTTCGGTTCCGCCTTTGGCGACTAGAATTCTTCTACTTTCTCTACCGGTTGTCCAGAAATATTGTCTTGCACGGATGAGTTTCGTCCGAGGCTGATCATTTGTGTTTTTGCCGTGTGAATTTTCAGTCCCACGATGTCTGCTTCTTTCTCCTCCCTTGAGTAAGCATACGTCGTCCGCGTAGTCCAGATGTTTTAGTTGGGATGTCAGACTCCATTGAATTCCACCATTTCCAGTTTTCACACTGCATCAAATCTGCTTTCTTTTGGAGCTTGACGGTCATTCCGTTTTTCCACTCCTTTGGGAAGCACTCAGAGTTCCAGGCTCAACTCTCTGAGTTGATGTCGTTGGTGCTGCTTGTAAGAGCTGTGCAGGAATACCGTGCAGTCCTACCGCCTTATTGTTTTTCAGTGTTTTAATCCATCTCTACTCTCTACTGGGAGGTGTGGAGCGAATTCGGGCATTTGTTGGTTCGGACGTGTCATCAGGTAAAGGATGCGCAACACACGGTTTAATGCAGAAGCGAAGTGTTTATTCCACCTCATCCGAATGGAGCAGGGAACCATATACATCTTTCACCAGGTGTTGTTTTTGGGATTTGTACACCAGTTATATATACAGTTCTGCTGGCACACCGATTTGCGGCCTCTTCTGCTTCTTCAGCTAATGCGTTGATGTAGTTACGCTTGTCACGTCTCACGCTACGGTAAACTTCTCTCGTCTTCATACGATACGTAGACTCTAGCTCATTTCTTTCTGCTGCTTAAGTAGCTGCGATGCGAGCTCGAAGTTGTTTTCTTTTGTCGATCTTATTCCAGGTTTCTGCGGATAGTCAAGAACTATTTCTTTCTTGTGCTCGACCGACTATACTTTCACCACATTTTTCACAGCACACCATTGGTCTTCGATGGAGGTAGGTTCACTGCTGCTTATTGTTCTCAGTCCTTGTGAAAGATAGTCCCCTACTTGTTGGCGAACTATGGGTTCTTTAGTCTGTTGGTATTAAACCTGGGCATTCGAGTGTTTTCTTGGAATGGTGCCACCAATTACAAGAAAAGATACAAAAATTTGTCAGTACATTTCGGACAGACCTCGTTTGCAAAATGCCGGTACTGAATTTGGTAAACACTGAAACTGGTGGTATAATTTTTAATCCTCATATGCCAAGAATCTCATTTGCATCGGTTGGAAACTCTGTAAGTTAAATTCTATACTCTCGCATTTGATTTCTCAGATTTTTTTTCTTAAGAATTTTATTTTCATTTGTTGCTATACAAATTAAATGTAGGATTTAAAATTACTTTAATAAGTTCTGTAAAGGTTCTGAGATAAAAACGTTTCGGAGTGCGTATTGGGCAGCTAGCCCGATCACTAGCTATTTTCATACAGTAGCAGACATTTGAAGTCGTTATACACTTGTGCGCGGCACCTGAGGTCTTTCGTTTTCTATATGGTTAAATCCTTGGATTATGTCAATAAAATCAACCCAGACAAGAAGTTGATGTTCAAAATCTATGGCTCTGAATAGTAGAGTCCACCCAATATTATTTGCAGTTTTTGTTGGGACAAGATTTGATGCGAGATGTTGTTTAATATTGTAGGTTGGAGTCACATCTATTCCAAGGTATTTGTAGCTTTTGACCACTTCAATATTCACTAGACCCCAATACCATTTCTCTCTTTGTGAACATCTTCCTCTCGTACATCCTACTATCATAACTTTCTATTTATCCAGATTTATAATAAGGTTCCCCAAATTGCAATATTCGTTTAACTTATTTATCATCAACTGTAAACTTTTAGGTGATTCAGCAAGTAGAATCAAACTGTGTGGACATGTTCATTGTATTTTGGATGAGCAACTTCCTGAAGTGCTATCTCAATATGATTCCATTAATGTTGTTTCCACATTTGTGTAAAATTAAAATTTGTAACTGCCTCAATTGGGTTTCTCTATGTTGCCAGTTTACGTGCAGTTTGTTGTAGATACTCGTTTTTGTTTTTACTCAATACATATTTGTCCTTGCTTGGCTGTTACGCAATTGCAAACGTTTATCAACATTTGTCAAATTATCTATTCTATTCAATAAGAACGACATTAGATCAGTTAATCCGTAATTTGACCTTGCGCGGAGAGGCACTGTCAGTTATTTTTTCATGGGCCGATAGGAGTCTATTTGCAAATTTGCACCACCTGACATCTCTTCTTACCAAAGTTATACACAAAAATGCATTTTTTTGTTTTTTGCTAATATTTCGCTTCCAGTATGCCATGACTCCAAAAACTAAAAATCAAATGGATCATGATAATATTTTCTTTCAATAAAGTGCAATTTCTTTTGGTTCAAATACATCCGTACAAAAATGCAGCTAGTCAAAGTCAGTTCTTCGTTTTAAAATTACACTTTTTCGTAATTATATCAACAAAATCTAATATTGTGGTATACATTGTTTTTACTAATTTATTAGTTCTATTCATTCCCCACAATTTTAAGAAAAAACAAACTCTTCACGACTAATAAAAGTCGAGGTACCCCAGCTTGAGCACATGCATGTCCTATCGAAAACATAAGCAAAATTTAATTTTTGGCAAATATCTCGACTCTAACATGTTGCGTTGGCAAAAATAAAATTACACGTTGTTCGTTTTAATATTTTCTATAATTTGAGTGCATTTTCGTTTTTGTTCAAACACATAAATTAGAAGCGACATTTAGTGAAGTCTTTTTGTTCACTTTTTGTCTTAATTTTTTTTTAAATATCAAATATCACATCTATTAGTGATTAAAATTAAATTAATTTGGAAGCCTTTAATGTTCCTAACAAATTTTGACGTTCGGACGAACTGCCTATGAGAAGTCACAAAAAAAGCTGTCAAAAATCTAATGAGTATACCTTGTTTTGGATTTGGAGAAGGCATTTTGTTGTAGTGAATTTCTGTTGCATTGTTGTTGTTTTCAATACAAAAATGCCTTCTCCAAATCCAAAACTGATCGGACGTTCGGGCTGAGAAAGACCTGTATTACATTTCCGGAAATACAAAATTCATACAATTTTATTCTTTTATCTCTTTTGCACTTCATACATGCGCAACTAAACATGCGACGTGTAATACCCATCTAATGAGTAACCTTGTTCTCTGTTTATCATGCTATATGGAAGTTGCTTGCCTGTCGTTAAACACGTGGCACGTCTCGTGTTTAAACACCAATTACAAGACAAGATACAAAAATTCGTCAGTACATTTCGGACAGACCTTATTTGCAAAATGCCGGTACCAATGTAATTTTTAATGTGAGCACCAAGCCACTGAATTTGTTAAACGCAGAAATTGGTATATAATTTGTAATCTAATATGCCAAGAATCTCATTTGCATCGGTTGGAGACTGTGGTAAGTTAAATTTTATACTCTTCCATATTGATTTCTCAGTTTTTTTTTTTTCTTAAGAAATTTATTTTTATTTGTTGCTAACAAATAAAATGTAAGATTTAAAATGACTTAATAAGTTCTGGAAAGGTTTCGAGATAAAAACGATTCGGAGTGCCTCTGAATAGTAGAGTCCAACGATTTCAATGGTGAGCCAGATGCGATGATGACGAAGAGGACGACGAAGATGTTGATGATGACGACGACGACGACGACGACGATGATAAGGAAGAAGTCGAAAGTGAAGACGAGTGAAGCCCAAGCAAAACGGCGTCGAACCACAAAAGAAAGAGGGCAAGCAGAAAAAAGACAAGAAAGAAGGCAACAACAAGGAGCCCAAAAGCAAAAGGGAGGTGGTGTGTGGTGACCCGTGGCAAAAACAGGCAAAAGGGCGGACGTCTGTTATGAAGGTCGTCTCAAGTTAAACAACAAAGTATTTGCCAGTCTCAAACAAGGCGGTCCATTCAAGTTTGGTTTAAGTCGCGGCAAAGTCAGCAAGGTTGTATTGTTGTATTGTTGGTGTAGTAGGCATGAAGGTTAGAGGAAAGAGACGCATCACTTGCCCAGCACATATGGCCTACGGTGCGCAAGGATCCCCCCCAAACAGTACATTGGTGTTTGAAGTTGAATTGAAAGCAGTGCAGTAAATAAACACAATCGAAGCGAGCGAGGAGGAGTATTTCTTAATTTTTGTTGAGCCTTTCTTTTTATCGTTACTTTTTTCCTATATACCTTTTTATTGCTGTTACTACAACACAAAAACAAAACTTATTTAACAAATAGGTTTCTATTTTTCTTTTTTTTACATGTTATCTAGGTTGTTTCTTATTTAATTGAAGTTAAAACTTTCCGTTAATGTTTGTTTATCTACATCATCACACCCGACACTTATTCTTTTTATATTAACCGAAGTAAAGAAACTGATAGATTAAGGATGTTACCCGGCAATTACAGAATAAAGATTTTTTTAAAAATAATTTTCAATATTTACTCGACCGCAATACCATTTCTCATAACTTTCGATTCATCAAGAGAAGCACTGCTGTAAAGATTTTTGGTAAGGAATTTGTAAATAAGATATGTACATCTATAATTTGTTGGATCATTTGCGTCTCCTTTCTTAGGTATCGGAAATACCAGAGCTTCTTTGAAGAGGGCAGGTACCTGTGCCGTATAAAAATGTGGTTGAAACTTTGGCATATTTTCCGAATAAATTAAATTGGTGCATTTTTGTAAAATTCTGTCGCAACTCGATGTGTTCCTGTCCTTCATCCATCATAAATTGTTATCTCAGGTATGTACATTGTTTTATTGCAATATTGTGTATTTTTAAATTCCATAAGGTATATATATTTAATTGTATATACAAATACTACATGCATACATGTTTAGGTCCTCAGACCTTAATGAGTCCGTTGTTATACTCTTAAGGGCATAGGCCTTCACTACTCCTACGTGCCATTGTGTACGGTTTCTGGAACTCTTTCCCAGCAGATTACAGTCTCAGCTTGGTCTTTAAGCTTATAGCATTATTTGTCCACATTTTGGACAGCATTCCGAAAGCCACCTTTGCCTTTTTAATACGACTGTCGACGTCTTGTTCGGTTCCGCCTTTGGCGACTGGAATTCTTCTACTTTCTCTACCGGTTGTCCAGAAATATTGTCTTGCACGGATGAGTTTCGTCCGAGGCTGATCATTTGTGTTTTTGCCGTGTGAATTTTCAGTCCCACGATGTCTGCTTCTTTCTCCTCCCTTGAGTAAGCATACGTCGTCCGCGTAGTCCAGATGTTTTAGTTGGGATGTCAGACTCCATTGAATTCCACCATTTCCAGTTTTCACACTGCATCAAATCTGCTTTCTTTTGGAGCTTGACGGTCATTCCGTTTTTCCACTCCTTTGGGAAGCACTCAGAGTTCCAGGCTCAACTCTCTGAGTTGATGTCGTTGGTGCTGCTTGTAAGAGCTGTGCAGGAATACCGTGCAGTCCTACCGCCTTATTGTTTTTCAGTGTTTTAATCCATCTCTACTCTCTACTGGGAGGTGTGGAGCGAATTCGGGCATTTGTTGGTTCGGACGTGTCATCAGGTAAAGGATGCGCAACACACGGTTTAATGCAGAAGCGAAGTGTTTATTCCACCTCATCCGAATGGAGCAGGGAACCATATACATCTTTCACCAGGTGTTGTTTTTGGGATTTGTACACCAGTTATATATACAGTTCTGCTGGCACACCGATTTGCGGCCTCTTCTGCTTCTTCAGCTAATGCGTTGATGTAGTTACGCTTGTCACGTCTCACGCTACGGTAAACTTCTCTCGTCTTCATACGATACGTAGACTCTAGCTCATTTCTTTCTGCTGCTTAAGTAGCTGCGATGCGAGCTCGAAGTTGTTTTCTTTTGTCGATCTTATTCCAGGTTTCTGCGGATAGTCAAGAACTATTTCTTTCTTGTGCTCGACCGACTATACTTTCACCACATTTTTCACAGCACACCATTGGTCTTCGATGGAGGTAGGTTCACTGCTGCTTATTGTTCTCAGTCCTTGTGAAAGATAGTCCCCTACTTGTTGGCGAACTATGGGTTCTTTAGTCTGTTGGTATTAAACCTGGGCATTCGAGTGTTTTCTTGGAATGGTGCCACCAATTACAAGAAAAGATACAAAAATTTGTCAGTACATTTCGGACAGACCTCGTTTGCAAAATGCCGGTACTGAATTTGGTAAACACTGAAACTGGTGGTATAATTTTTAATCCTCATATGCCAAGAATCTCATTTGCATCGGTTGGAAACTCTGTAAGTTAAATTCTATACTCTCGCATTTGATTTCTCAGATTTTTTTTCTTAAGAATTTTATTTTCATTTGTTGCTATACAAATTAAATGTAGGATTTAAAATTACTTTAATAAGTTCTGTAAAGGTTCTGAGATAAAAACGTTTCGGAGTGCGTATTGGGCAGCTAGCCCGATCACTAGCTATTTTCATACAGTAGCAGACATTTGAAGTCGTTATACACTTGTGCGCGGCACCTGAGGTCTTTCGTTTTCTATATGGTTAAATCCTTGGATTATGTCAATAAAATCAACCCAGACAAGAAGTTGATGTTCAAAATCTATGGCTCTGAATAGTAGAGTCCACCCAATATTATTTGCAGTTTTTGTTGGGACAAGATTTGATGCGAGATGTTGTTTAATATTGTAGGTTGGAGTCACATCTATTCCAAGGTATTTGTAGCTTTTGACCACTTCAATATTCACTAGACCCCAATACCATTTCTCTCTTTGTGAACATCTTCCTCTCGTACATCCTACTATCATAACTTTCTATTTATCCAGATTTATAATAAGGTTCCCCAAATTGCAATATTCGTTTAACTTATTTATCATCAACTGTAAACTTTTAGGTGATTCAGCAAGTAGAATCAAACTGTGTGGACATGTTCATTGTATTTTGGATGAGCAACTTCCTGAAGTGCTATCTCAATATGATTCCATTAATGTTGTTTCCACATTTGTGTAAAATTAAAATTTGTAACTGCCTCAATTGGGTTTCTCTATGTTGCCAGTTTACGTGCAGTTTGTTGTTGATACTCGTTTTTGTTTTTACTCAATACATATTTGTCCTTGCTTGGCTGTTACGCAATTGCAAACGTTTATCAACATTTGTCAAATTATCTATTCTATTCAATAAGAACGACATTAGATCAGTTAATCCGTAATTTGACCTTGCGCGGAGAGGCACTGTCAGTTATTTTTTCATGGGCCGATAGGAGTCTATTTGCAAATTTGCACCACCTGACATCTCTTCTTACCAAAGTTATACACAAAAATGCATTTTTTTGTTTTTTGCTAATATTTCGCTTCCAGTATGCCATGACTCCAAAAACTAAAAATCAAATGGATCATGATAATATTTTCTTTCAATAAAGTGCAATTTCTTTTGGTTCAAATACATCCGTACAAAAATGCAGCTAGTCAAAGTCAGTTCTTCGTTTTAAAATTACACTTTTTCGTAATTATATCAACAAAATCTAATATTGTGGTATACATTGTTTTTACTAATTTATTAGTTCTATTCATTCCCCACAATTTTAAGAAAAAACAAACTCTTCACGACTAATAAAAGTCGAGGTACCCCAGCTTGAGCACATGCATGTCCTATCGAAAACATAAGCAAAATTTAATTTTTGGCAAATATCTCGACTCTAACATGTTGCGTTGGCAAAAATAAAATTACACGTTGTTCGTTTTAATATTTTCTATAATTTGAGTGCATTTTCGTTTTTGTTCAAACACATAAATTAGAAGCGACATTTAGTGAAGTCTTTTTGTTCACTTTTTGTCTTAATTTTTTTTTAAATATCAAATATCACATCTATTAGTGATTAAAATTAAATTAATTTGGAAGCCTTTAATGTTCCTAACAAATTTTGACGTTCGGACGAACTGCCTATGAGAAGTCACAAAAAAAGCTGTCAAAAATCTAATGAGTATACCTTGTTTTGGATTTGGAGAAGGCATTTTGTTGTAGTGAATTTCTGTTGCATTGTTGTTGTTTTCAATACAAAAATGCCTTCTCCAAATCCAAAACTGATCGGACGTTCGGGCTGAGAAAGACCTGTATTACATTTCCGGAAATACAAAATTCATACAATTTTATTCTTTTATCTCTTTTGCACTTCATACATGCGCAACTAAACATGCGACGTGTAATACCCATCTAATGAGTAACCTTGTTCTCTGTTTATCATGCTATATGGAAGTTGCTTGCCTGTCGTTAAACACGTGGCACGTCTCGTGTTTAAACACCAATTACAAGACAAGATACAAAAATTCGTCAGTACATTTCGGACAGACCTTATTTGCAAAATGCCGGTACCAATGTAATTTTTAATGTGAGCACCAAGCCACTGAATTTGTTAAACGCAGAAATTGGTATATAATTTGTAATCTAATATGCCAAGAATCTCATTTGCATCGGTTGGAGACTGTGGTAAGTTAAATTTTATACTCTTCCATATTGATTTCTCAGTTTTTTTTTTTTCTTAAGAAATTTATTTTTATTTGTTGCTAACAAATAAAATGTAAGATTTAAAATGACTTAATAAGTTCTGGAAAGGTTTCGAGATAAAAACGATTCGGAGTGCCTCTGAATAGTAGAGTCCAACGATTTCAATGGTGAGCCAGATGCGATGATGACGAAGAAGAGGACGACGAAGATGTTGATGATGACGACGACAAGGACGACGACGATGATAAGGAAGAAGTCGAAAGTGAAGACGAGTGAAGCCCAAGCAAAACGGCGTCGAACCACAAAAGAAAGAGGGCAAGCAGAAAAAAGACAAGAAAGAAGGCAACAACAAGGAGCCCAAAAGCAAAAGGGAGGTGGTGTGTGGTGACCCGTGGCAAAAACAGGCAAAAGGGCGGACGTCTGTTATGAAGGTCGTCTCAAGTTAAACAACAAAGTATTTGCCAGTCTCAAACAAGGCGGTCCATTCAAGTTTGGTTTAAGTCGCGGCAAAGTCAGCAAGGTTGTATTGTTGTATTGTTGGTGTAGTAGGCATGAAGGTTAGAGGAAAGAGACGCATCACTTGCCCAGCACATATGGCCTACGGTGCGCAAGGATCCCCCCCAAACAGTACATTGGTGTTTGAAGTTGAATTGAAAGCAGTGCAGTAAATAAACACAATCGAAGCGAGCGAGGAGGAGTATTTCTTAATTTTTGTTGAGCCTTTCTTTTTATCGTTACTTTTTTCCTATATACCTTTTTATTGCTGTTACTACAACACAAAAACAAAACTTATTTAACAAATAGGTTTCTATTTTTCTTTTTTTTACATGTTATCTAGGTTGTTTCTTATTTAATTGAAGTTAAAACTTTCCGTTAATGTTTGTTTATCTACATCATCACACCCGACACTTATTCTTTTTATATTAACCGAAGTAAAGAAACTGATAGATTAAGGATGTTACCCGGCAATTACAGAATAAAGATTTTTTTAAAAATAATTTTCAATATTTACTCGACCGCAATACCATTTCTCATAACTTTCGATTCATCAAGAGAAGCACTGCTGTAAAGATTTTTGGTAAGGAATTTGTAAATAAGATATGTACATCTATAATTTGTTGGATCATTTGCGTCTCCTTTCTTAGGTATCGGAAATACCAGAGCTTCTTTGAAGAGGGCAGGTACCTGTGCCGTATAAAAATGTGGTTGAAACTTTGGCATATTTTCCGAATAAATTAAATTGGTGCATTTTTGTAAAATTCTGTCGCAACTCGATGTGTTCCTGTCCTTCATCCATCATAAATTGTTATCTCAGGTATGTACATTGTTTTATTGGAATATTGTGTATTTTTAAATTCCATAAGGTATACATATTTAATTGTATATACAAATACTACATGCATACATGTTTAGGTCCTCAGACCTTAATGAGTCCGTTGTTATACTCTTAAGGGCATAGGCCTTCACTACTCCTACGTGCCATTGTGTACGGTTTCTGGAACTCTTTCCCAGCAGATTACAGTCTCAGCTTGGTCTTTAAGCTTATAGCATTATTTGTCCACATTTTGGACAGCATTCCGAAAGCCACCTTTGCCTTTTTAATACGACTGTCGACGTCTTGTTCGGTTCCGCCTTTGGCGACTGGAATTCTTCTACTTTCTCTACCGGTTGTCCAGAAATATTGTCTTGCACGGATGAGTTTCGTCCGAGGCTGATCATTTGTGTTTTTGCCGTGTGAATTTTCAGTCCCACGATGTCTGCTTCTTTCTCCTCCCTTGAGTAAGCATACGTCGTCCGCGTAGTCCAGATGTTTTAGTTGGGATGTCAGACTCCATTGAATTCCACCATTTCCAGTTTTCACACTGCATCAAATCTGCTTTCTTTTGGAGCTTGACGGTCATTCCGTTTTTCCACTCCTTTGGCAAGCACTCAGAGTTCCAGGCTCAACTCTCTGAGTTGATGTCGTTGGTGCTGCTTGTAAGAGCTGTGCAGGAATACCGTGCAGTCCTACCGCCTTATTGTTTTTCAGTGTTTTAATCAATCTCTACTCTCTACTGGGAGGTGTGGAGCGAATTCGGGCATTTGTTGGTTCGGACGTGTCATCAGGTAAAGGATGCGCAACACACGGTTTAATGCAGAAGCGAAGTGTTTATTCCACCTCATCCGAATGGAGCAGGGAACCATATACATCTTTCACCAGGTGTTGTTTTTGGGATTTGTACACCAGTTATATATACAGTTCTGCTGGCACACCGATTTGCGGCCTCTTCTGCTTCTTCAGCTAATGCGTTGATGTAGTTACGCTTGTCACGTCTCACGCTACGGTAAACTTCTCTCGTCTTCATACGATACGTAGACTCTAGCTCATTTCTTTCTGCTGCGATGCGAGCTCGAAGTTGTTTTCTTTTGTCGATCTTATTCCAGGTTTCTGCGGATAGTCAAGAACTATTTCTTTCTTGTGCTCGACCGACTATACTTTCACCACATTTTTCACAGCACACCATTGGTCTTCGATGGAGGTAGGTTCACTGCTGCTTATTGTTCTCAGTCCTTGTGAAAGATAGTCCCCTACTTGTTGGCGAACTATGGGTTCTTTAGTCTGTTGGTATTAAACCTGGGCATTCGAGTGTTTTCTTGGAATGGTGCCACCAATTACAAGAAAAGATACAAAAATTTGTCAGTACATTTCGGACAGACCTCGTTTGCAAAATGCCGGTACTGAATTTGGTAAACACTGAAACTGGTGGTATAATTTTTAATCCTCATATGCCAAGAATCTCATTTGCATCGGTTGGAAACTCTGTAAGTTAAATTCTATACTCTCGCATTTGATTTCTCAGATTTTTTTTCTTAAGAATTTTATTTTCATTTGTTGCTATACAAATTAAATGTAGGATTTAAAATTACTTTAATAAGTTCTGTAAAGGTTCTGAGATAAAAACGTTTCGGAGTGCGTATTGGGCAGCTAGCCCGATCACTAGCTATTTTCATACAGTAGCAGACATTTGAAGTCGTTATACACTTGTGCGCGGCACCTGAGGTCTTTCGTTTTCTATATGGTTAAATCCTTGGATTATGTCAATAAAATCAACCCAGACAAGAAGTTGATGTTCAAAATCTATGGCTCTGAATAGTAGAGTCCACCCAATATTATTTGCAGTTTTTGTTGGGACAAGATTTGATGCGAGATGTTGTTTAATATTGTAGGTTGGAGTCACATCTATTCCAAGGTATTTGTAGCTTTTGACCACTTCAATATTCACTAGACCCCAATACCATTTCTCTCTTTGTGAACATCTTCCTCTCGTACATCCTACTATCATAACTTTCTATTTATCCAGATTTATAATAAGGTTCCCCAAATTGCAATATTCGTTTAACTTATTTATCATCAACTGTAAACTTTTAGGTGATTCAGCAAGTAGAATCAAACTGTGTGGACATGTTCATTGTATTTTGGATGAGCAACTTCCTGAAGTGCTATCTCAATATGATTCCATTAATGTTGTTTCCACATTTGTGTAAAATTAAAATTTGTAACTGCCTCAATTGGGTTTCTCTATGTTGCCAGTTTACGTGCAGTTTGTTGTAGATACTCGTTTTTGTTTTTACTCAATACATATTTGTCCTTGCTTGGCTGTTACGCAATTGCAAACGTTTATCAACATTTGTCAAATTATCTATTCTATTCAATAAGAACGACATTAGATCAGTTAATCCGTAATTTGACCTTGCGCGGAGAGGCACTGTCAGTTATTTTTTCATGGGCCGATAGGAGTTTATTTGCAAATTTGCACCACCTGACATCTCTTCTTACCAAAGTTATACACAAAAATGCATTTTTTTGTTTTTTGCTAATATTTGGTTTCCAGTATGCCATGAAGCCAAAAACTAAAAATCAAATGGATCATGATAATATTTTCTTTCAATAAAGTGCAATTTCTTTTGGTTCAAATACATCCGTACAAAAATGCAGCTAGTCAAAGTCAGTTCTTCGTTTTAAAATTACACTTTTTTGTAATTATATCAACAAAATCTAATATTGTGGTATACATTGTTTTTACTAATTTATTAGTTCTATTCATTCCCCACAATTTTAAGAAAAAACAAACTCTTCACGACTAATAAAAGTCGAGGTAGGTACCCCAGCTTGAGCACATGCATGGCCTATCGAAAACATAAGCAAAATTTAATTTTTGGCAAATATCTCGACTCTAACATGTTGCGTTGGCAAAAATAAAATTACACGTTGTTTGTTTTAATATTTTCTATAATTTGAGTGCATTTTCGTTTTTGTGCAAACACATAAAAATAATAAGCGACATTTAGTGAAGTCTTTTTTTTGTTCACTTTTTGTCTTAATTTTTTTTTAAATATCAAATATCACATCTATTAGTGATTAAAATTAAATTAATTTGGAAGCCTTTAATGTTCCTAACAAATTTGTTGTTGTTTTCAATGAAAAAATGTCTTCTCCAAATCCAAAACTGACGTTCGGACGAACTGCCTATGAGAAGTCACAAAAAAAGCTGTCAAAAATCTAATGAGTATACCTTGTTTTGGATTTGGAGAAGGCATTTTGTTGTAGTAAATTTCTGTTGTATTGTTGTTGTTTTCAATACAAAAATGCCTTCTCCAAATCCAAAACTGACCTTCGGACGTTCGGGCTGAGAAAGATGACTGGCGTCACAGAAAAAATGTCAAAGACCTAAGACCTGTATTACATTTCCGGAAATACAAAATTCATACAATTTTATTCTTTTATCTCTTTTGCACTTCATACATGCGCAACTAAAATGCGACGTGTAATACCCATCTAATGAGTAACCTTGTTCTCTGTTTATCATGCTATATGGAAGTTGCTTGCCTGTCGTTAACCACGTGGCACGTCTCGTGTTTAAACATGAATTACAAGACAAGATACAAAAATTTAAAATGACTTAAATAAGTTCTGGAAAGGTTTCGAGATAAAAACGATTCGGAGTGCCTCTGAATAGTAGAGTCCAACGATTTCAATGGTGAGCCAGATGCGATGATGACGAAGAAGAGGACGACGAAGATGTTGATGATGACGACGACAAGGACGACGACGACGACGATGATAAGGAAGAAGTCGAAAGTGAAGACGAGTGAAGCCCAAGCAAAACGGCGTCGAACCACAAAAGAAAGAGGGCAAGCAGAAAAAAGACAAGAAAGAAGGCAACAACAAGGAGCCCAAAAGCAAAAGGGAGGTGGTGTGTGGTGACCCGTGGCAAAAACAGGCAAAAGGGCGGACGTCTGTTATGAAGGTCGTCTCAAGTTAAGCAACAAAGTATTTGCCAGTCTCAAACAAGGCGGTCCATTCAAGTTTGGTTTAAGTCGCGGCAAAGTCAGCAAGGTTGTATTGTTGTATTGTTGGTGTAGTAGGCATGAAGGTTAGAGGAAAGAGACGCATCACTTGCCCAGCACATATGGCCTACGGTGCGCAAGGATCCCCCCCAAACAGTACATTGGTGTTTGAAGTTGAATTGAAAGCAGTGCAGTAAATAAACACAATCGAAGCGAGCGAGGAGGAGTATTTCTTAATTTTTGTTGAGCCTTTCTTTTTATCGTTACTTTTTTCCTATATACCTTTTTATTGCTGTTACTACAACACAAAAACAAAACTCATTTAACAAATAGGTTTCTATTTTTCTTTTTTTTACATGTTATCTAGGTTGTTTCTTATTTAGTTGAAGTTAAAACTTTCCGTTAATGTTTGTTTATCTACATCATCACACCCGACACTTATTCTTTTTATATTAACCGAAGTAAAGAAACTGATAGATTAAGGATGTTACCCGGCAATTACAGAATAAAGATTTTTTTAAAAATAATTTTCAATATTTACTCGACCGCAATACCATTTCTCATAACTTTCGATTCATCAAGAGAAGCACTGCTGTAAAGATTTTTGGTAAGGAATTTGTAAATAAGATATGTACAATGTACAATACATCTATAATTTGTTGGATCATTTGCGTCTCCTTTCTTAGGTATCGGAAATACCAGAGCTTCTTTGAAGAGGGCAGGTACCTGTGCCGTATAAAAATGTGGTTGAAACTTTGGCATATTTTCCGAATAAATTAAATTGGTGCATTTTTGTAAAATTCTGTCGCAACTCGATGTGTTCCTGTCCTTCATCCATCATAAATTGTTATCTCAGGTATGTACATTGTTTTATTGGAATATTGTGTATTTTTAAATTCCATAAGGTATATATATTTAATTGTATATACAAATACTACATGCATACATGTTTAGGTCCTCAGACCTTAATGAGTCCGTTGTTATACTCTTAAGGGCATAGGCCTTCACTACTCCTACGTGCCATTGTGTACGGTTTCTGGAACTCTTTCCCAGCAGATTACAGTCTCAGCTTGGTCTTTAAGCTTATAGCATTATTTGTCCACATTTTGGACAGCATTCCGAAAGCCACCTTTGCCTTTTTAATACGACTGTCGACGTCTTGTTCGGTTCCGCCTTTGGCGACTGGAATTCTTCTACTTTCTCTACCGGTTGTCCAGAAATATTGTCTTGCACGGATGAGTTTCGTCCGAGGCTGATCATTTGTGTTTTTGCCGTGTGAATTTTCAGTCCCACGATGTCTGCTTCTTTCTCCTCCCTTGAGTAAGCATACGTCGTCCGCGTAGTCCAGATGTTTTAGTTGGGATGTCAGACTCCATTGAATTCCACCATTTCCAGTTTTCACACTGCATCAAATCTGCTTTCTTTTGGAGCTTGACGGTCATTCCGTTTTTCCACTCCTTTGGGAAGCACTCAGAGTTCCAGGCTCAACTCTCTGAGTTGATGTCGTTGGTGCTGCTTGTAAGAGCTGTGCAGGAATACCGTGCAGTCCTACCGCCTTATTGTTTTTCAGTGTTTTAATCCATCTCTACTCTCTACTGGGAGGTGTGGAGCGAATTCGGGCATTTGTTGGTTCGGACGTGTCATCAGGTAAAGGATGCGCAACACACGGTTTAATGCAGAAGCGAAGTGTTTATTCCACCTCATCCGAATGGAGCAGGGAACCATATACATCTTTCACCAGGTGTTGTTTTTGGGATTTGTACACCAGTTATATATACAGTTCTGCTGGCACACCGATTTGCGGCCTCTTCTGCTTCTTCAGCTAATGCGTTGATGTAGTTACGCTTGTCACGTCTCACGCTACGGTAAACTTCTCTCGTCTTCATACGATACGTAGACTCTAGCTCATTTCTTTCTGCTGCTTAAGTAGCTGCGATGCGAGCTCGAAGTTGTTTTCTTTTGTCGATCTTATTCCAGGTTTCTGCGGATAGTCAAGAACTATTTCTTTCTTGTGCTCGACCGACTATACTTTCACCACATTTTTCACAGCACACCATTGGTCTTCGATGGAGGTAGGTTCACTGCTGCTTATTGTTCTCAGTCCTTGTGAAAGATAGTCCCCTACTTGTTGGCGAACTATGGGTTCTTTAGTCTGTTGGTATTAAACCTGGGCATTCGAGTGTTTTCTTGGAATGGTGCCACCAATTACAAGAAAAGATACAAAAATTTGTCAGTACATTTCGGACAGACCTCGTTTGCAAAATGCCGGTACTGAATTTGGTAAACACTGAAACTGGTGGTATAATTTTTAATCCTCATATGCCAAGAATCTCATTTGCATCGGTTGGAAACTCTGTAAGTTAAATTCTATACTCTCGCATTTGATTTCTCAGATTTTTTTTCTTAAGAATTTTATTTTCATTTGTTGCTATACAAATTAAATGTAGGATTTAAAATTACTTTAATAAGTTCTGTAAAGGTTCTGAGATAAAAACGTTTCGGAGTGCGTATTGGGCAGCTAGCCCGATCACTAGCTATTTTCATACAGTAGCAGACATTTGAAGTCGTTATACACTTGTGCGCGGCACCTGAGGTCTTTCGTTTTCTATATGGTTAAATCCTTGGATTATGTCAATAAAATCAACCCAGACAAGAAGTTGATGTTCAAAATCTATGGCTCTGAATAGTAGAGTCCACCCAATATTATTTGCAGTTTTTGTTGGGACAAGATTTGATGCGAGATGTTGTTTAATATTGTAGGTTGGAGTCACATCTATTCCAAGGTATTTGTAGCTTTTGACCACTTCAATATTCACTAGACCCCAATACCATTTCTCTCTTTGTGAACATCTTCCTCTCGTACATCCTACTATCATAACTTTCTATTTATCCAGATTTATAATAAGGTTCCCCAAATTGCAATATTCGTTTAACTTATTTATCATCAACTGTAAACTTTTAGGTGATTCAGCAAGTAGAATCAAACTGTGTGGACATGTTCATTGTATTTTGGATGAGCAACTTCCTGAAGTGCTATCTCAATATGATTCCATTAATGTTGTTTCCACATTTGTGTAAAATTAAAATTTGTAACTGCCTCAATTGGGTTTCTCTATGTTGCCAGTTTACGTGCAGTTTGTTGTAGATACTCGTTTTTGTTTTTACTCAATACATATTTGTCCTTGCTTGGCTGTTACGCAATTGCAAACGTTTATCAACATTTGTTGAATTCCCTATTCTATTCAATAAGAACGACATTAGTTCAGTTAATCCGTAATTCGACCTTGCGCGGAGAGGCACTGTCAGTTATTTTTTCATGGGCCGATAGGAGTTTATTTGCAAATTTGCACCACCTGAAATCTCTTCTTACCAAAGTTATACACAAAAATGCATTTTTTAGTTTTTTTGCTAATATTTCGCTTCCAGTATGCCATGACTCCAAAAACTAAAAATCAAATGGATCATGATAATATTTTCTTTCAATAAAGTGCAATTTCTTTTGGTTCAAATAGATCCGTACAAAAATGCAGCTAGTCAAAGTCAGTTCTTCGTTTTAAAATTACACTTTTCCGTAATTATATCAACAAAATCTAAAATTATGGTATACATTGTTTTTACTAATTAATTAGTTCTATTCATTCCCCACAATTTTAAGAAAAAACAAACTCTTCACGACTAATAAAAGTCGAGGTACCCCAGCTTGAGCACATGCATGTCCTATCGAAAACATAAGCAAAATTTAATTTTAAAATAATTTTCAATATTTACTCGACCGCAATACCATTTCTCATAACTTTCGATTCATCAAGAGAAGCACTGCTGTAAAGATTTTTGGTAAGGAATTTGTAAATAAGATATGTACATCTATAATTTGTTGGATCATTTGCGTCTCCTTTCTTAGGTATCGGAAATACCAGAGCTTCTTTGAAGAGGGCAGGTACCTGTGCCGTATTAAAAATGTGGTTGAAACTTTGGCATATTTTCCGAATAAATTAAATTGGTGCATTTTTGTAAAATTCTGTCGCAACTCGATCTGTTCCTGGCCTTCATCCATCATAAATTGTTATCTCAGGTATGTACATTGTTTTATTGGAATATTGTGTATTTTTAAATTCTATAAGGTATATATATTTAATTGAATATACAAATACTACATGCATACATGTTTAGGTCCTCAGACCTTAATGAGTCCGTTGTTATCCCCTTAAGGGCATAGGCCTTCACTACTCCTACGCGCCATTGTGTACGGTTTCTGGAACTCTTTCCCAGCTGTGCAGATTCCCTTTGGACTGTCCTGCCCCATGTATTCTCTACCTGCTGCACGGATATACGGATTCATCATTGGAGCGGAACAGTCTCAGCTTGGTCTTTAAGCTTATAGCATTATTTGTCCACATTTTGGACAGCATTCCGAAAGCCACCTTTGCCTTTTTAGTACTGTCGACGTCTTGTTCGGTTCCGCCTTTGGCGACTTTAAGTCTTCTACTTTCTCTACCGGTTGTCCAGAAATATTGTCTTGGCTGATCATTTGTGTTTTTGCCGTGTGAATTTTCAGTCCCACCCTTGATTAAGCATACGTCGTCCGCGTAGTCCAGATGTTTAAGTTGGGATGTCAGACTCCATTGAATTCCACCATTTCCAGTTTTCACACTGCATCAAATCTGCTTTCTTTTGGAGCTTGACGGTCATTCCGTTTTTCCACTCCTTTGGGAAGCACTCAGAGTTCCAGGCTCTCTCTTTTCCAGGCTCAACTCTCTGAGTTGATGTAGTTGGTGCTGCTTGTAAGAGCTCTGCAGGAATACCATCCAGTCCTACCGCCTTATTGTTTTTCAGTGTTTTAATCCATCTCTACTCTCTACTGGGAGGTGTGGAGCGAATTCGGGCATTTGTTGGTTCGGACGTGTCATCAGGTATAGGATGCGCAACACACGGTTTAATGCAGAAGCGAAGTGTTTATTCCACCTCATCCGAATGGGGCAGTTAACCATATACATCTTTCAGCAGGTGTTGTTTTTGGGCTTTGTACACCAGTTATATATACAGTTATATATGCTGGCACACCGATTTGCGGCCTCTTCTGCTTCTTCAGCTAATGCGTTGATGTAGTTACGCTTGTCACGTCTCACGCTACGGTAAACCTCTCTCTTCTTCATACGATACGTAGACTCTAGCTCATTTCTTTCTGCTGCTTAAGTAGCTGCGATGCGAGCTCGAAGTTGCTTTCTTTCGTCGATCTTTTTCCAGGTTTCTGCGGATAGTCAAGAACTATTTCTTTCTTGTGCTCGACCGACTATACTTTCACCACATTTTTCACAGCACACCATTGGTCTTCGATGGAGGTAGGTTCACTGCTGCTTATTGTTCTCAGTCCTTGGGAAAGATAGTCCCCTACTAGTTGGCGAACTATGGGTCCTTAAGTCTGTCGGTATTAAACCTGGGCATTCGAGTGTTTTCTCTGAATGGTGCCACCAATTACAAGAAAAGATACAAACATTTGTCAGTACATTTCGGACAGACCTCGTTTGCAAAATGCCGGTACTGAATTTTGTAAACACTGAAACTGGTGGTATAATTTTTAATCCTCATATGCCAAGAATCTCATTTGCATCGGTTGGAAACTCTGTAAGTTAAATTCTGTACTCTCGCATTTGATTTCTCAGATTTTTTTTCTTAAAAATTTTCTTTTCATTTGTTGCTATACAAATTAAATGTAGGATTTAAAATTACTTTAATAAGTTCTGTAAAAGTTCTGAGATAAAAACGTTTCGGAGTGCGTATTGGGCAGCTAGCCCGATCACTAGCTATTTTCATACAGTAGCGCACATTTGAAGTCGTCGTACACTTGTGCGCGGCACCTGGGGTCTTTTGTTTTCTATATGGTTGTTAAATCCTTGGATTATGTCAATACAATCAACCAAAGCGAGATGTTGTTTAATATTGTAGGTTGGAGTCACATCTATTCCAAGGTATTTGTAGCTTTTGACCACTTCAATATTCGCTAGACCCCAATACCATTTCTCTCTTTGTGAACATCTTCCTCTCGTACATCCTGCTATCATAACTTTCTATTTATCCAGATTTATAATAAGGTTCCCCAAATTGCAATATTCGTTTAACTTATTTATCATCAACTCTAAACTTTCAGGTGATTAAGCAAGTAGAATCAAACTGTATGGACATGTTCAATGTATTTTGGATGAGCAACTTCCTGAAGTGCTATCTCAATATGATTCCATTAATGTTGATTCCACATTTATGTCCTTAACCTTTTAAAATTTGTAATTGCTCAATTGGGTTTCTTTCTGTTGCCAGGTTTCGTGAAGTTTGTTGTAGAAACTCGCTTTTTGTTTTTACTCAATATTTGTCTTTGCTTGGCTGTTACGCAATGATTATAAAAAAGTTTTGACCCAAATTAGATCGCGATAAAAAAAAAAGTTTATCAACATTTGTTGAATTTCTTATTCTATTCAATGAGGACGACATTAGTTCATTTAATCCGTAATTTGACCTTGCGCAGAGATTCACTGTCAGGTCCCTATCGGTCCCGATAGCGGTTTATTTGAAAAGCTTAAACCCAAATTTGCATCAACAGACATCTCTTCTTACCAAAGTTATACACAAAAATGATTTTTTTGTTTTTTTGCTAATATTTCGGTTCCGGTATGCCATGAAGCCAAAAACTAAAAATAAAATGGTTCATGATAATATTTTCTTTCAATAAAGTGCAATTTCAAATACATCCGTACAAAAATGCAGCTAGTCAAAGTCAGTTCATTGTTTTAAAATTACACTTTTTCGTAATTGTATCAACAAAATCTGATATTGTGGTACACATTTTTTTATTTATTTAGTAGCTCTATTCATTTCCCACAATTTTAAGAAAAAACAAACTCTTCACGACTTATAAAAGTCGGGGTACCCCAGATTGAACACATGCATGTCAACAAAAGCAATATTTAGTTTTTGGCAAATATCTCGACTCTAACATGTTGCATTGGCAAAAATGCATTGTTTGTTTTAACATTTTCTTTTTGTTCAAACACATAAATAATAAGGGACAGTTAGGTAAAGTCCTTTTTTTACTCCACTTTTTGTCTTAATTTTTTTTTTAAATATCACATCTATTAGTGATTAAAATTAAATTAATTTGGAAGCCTTTAATGTTCCTAACAAATTTGTTGTTGTTTTCAATGAAGAAATGTCTGTTCCAAATCCAAAACTGAGGTTCGGACGAACTGCATATTAGAAAAATGACTATGGCTTGACAGATAAATGTCAAAAATCTAATGAGTATACCTTGTTTTGGATAGAAGACATTTTGTTGTAGTAAATTTCAGTTGCATTTATGTTGTTTTCAATAACAAAATGTCTTCTCCAAATCCAAATCTAATCTAATCTAATGAGTATATGGATTTGGAGAAGGCTTTTTGTTGTTGTAAATTTCAGTTGCATTATTGTTGTTTTCAATACAAAAATGTCTACTCCACATACAAATATAATCTAATCCAATGAGTACATTTTGTTTTGGATTTGAAGCAGACGTTTTTTTGTTGTAAATTTCAGTTGCATTGTTGTTGTTTTCAATAAAAAATGTCTTCTCCAAATATAATATAATATTGGCGTCACAGAAAAACTGTCAAAGATCTAATGAGGTTTTCTGTTTATCATGTTATATGTGTGGCTCCATTATCTGATGTATGAAGTTTTATGTATTATCTCTAGTTTTTTTATGTTCTGTGGTTTGGTTTGCTATGGTGTTGCACTTTTGTATGTTTTATTCTGTCATTGAAAAGAAAAGTGCAGACAAAGATACAATGAAAAACGGATCGTTTCCGATTTTAATTAATACATCATTAATACAATATATCAGGTAGGTGCATTGTTTTATTGGAATTAAATTCCATCTTTGCATAATTAACCTCTACTAATTAACCTCTATTAACCTCTACCCTCTACCTGACTGTGTTGTATTCGGCCCTCATCCATCATAAATACAATATCTCAGGTATTTACATTGTTTTATTGGAATATTGTGTAGTTTTAAATTCCACAAGGTACATATATTTAATTGAATATACAAATACTACATGCATACATACTTAGGTCCACAGACCTTAATGAGTCCCTATCCCCTTAAGGGGAATAGGGCCCTCACTACTCCTACGCGCCATTCTGCCCTGTTTCTTTAACTCTTTCGCAGCTGTGAAGATTCGGTTTGGACTGTCCTGCCCCATGTGTTCTCTGCCTGCTGCACAGAAGCACGGAAGTACTTTAAGCTTAAAGCATTATTTCACAGCATTCCGAAAGCCGCTTTTGCCTTTTTAATACGACTGTCGACGTCTTCCGCCTTTGGCGATTGGAAGTCTTCTATTTTCTCTACCGGTTGTCCAGATATATTGTCGTTTATGTTTTTGCCGTGTGAATTTTCAGCCCCACGATTTCTGCTTCTCCCTCCTCCCTTGAGTAAGCATACGTCGTCCGCGTAGTCCAGATGTTTTAGTTGGGATGTCAGACTTCATTGAATTCCACCATTTCCAGTTTTCACACTGCATCAAATCTGCTTTCTTCGGGAGCTTGACGATCATTCCCCTTTTCCACTCCTTTGGGAAGCACTCAGAGTTCCAGGCTCTCTCTCTTCCAGGTTCAACTCTCTGAGTTGATGTCGTTGGTGCTGCTTGTTTGCAGGAATACGGTCCAGTCCTACCGCCTTGTTGATCTAATCTCTACTGGGAGGTGTGGTGCGAACATATGTTGATTCGGACGAGTCATCAGGTGACGGTTTAGTACATAAGCGAAGTTTTCATTCCACCTCATCCGAATGGAGCAGGGAACCATATACATCTTTCACCAGGTATTGTTTTTCTGCTTTGTACACCAGTGATTCCATAAACAGTTCTGCTGGCACACCGATTTGCTTCCTCTTCTGCTTCTTCAGCTAATGCGTTGATGTAGTTACTCTTGTGGTAACTGATTTTCACCACGATTGGTAAAAAAAATAGACAATTTTCACCAAATTTACCACCCGACTTTGACGGCGATTTCTGACGTCCCCTGCTATCCAATCACCATAATACACTTAATGACCACATGTCAAACATATTGTCTGTCAAATTCCTGAAGAAAACTGTCAAAATCACCGAGGATTGCTCTGAAATTCTTAGATTACCAATGGGCTTTGATTTTCTCAAAATCTTTAAATTTCCTGTCGAAATTATAGTTTTTATTGTGGAACCGGATATTACACCTTTCTGGTTGCAATTCTTGCTATGCCCTGTGTTGCCCTCTGTTCCAGTCGTCGTATAACTAGTAGCTGCTAATTTGTCTAGGACACTAACCAAGGTTCCAACTTCTGCTATTTTTTGCTGCCACCTGTCATCAATCGGAAATAACACCTACCTGATTCCAGTATCTGCTAAATTCTGCTGCCACCTGTCATCAATCGGAAATAACATCTAACTGATTCCAGTTTCTGCTAAATTCTGCTGCCACCTGTCATGAATCGGAAATAACACCTACCTGATTCCAGTATTTGCTAACACACCTTAGGTTCCAGTTTCGGCTAAATTCTGCTGCCACCTGTCATCAATCGGAAATAACACCTACCTGATTCCAGTATTTGCTAACACATGTCAGACATTGTTAGGGAATTTACGAACCAGAATTTCCACCTTTCTGGTTACAACTTCATCAAAGACACCACGACATCAAAGGAGAATTTTACAGGCATTACTTTTGGTATGTTTAATTATACACATAATCAACACTAGCACGAGAATTATTAGAGAGTTTTGCGAAAATCATATTTTCGTGTTAACTTATATTTAACAGGCTTTGTGAAACCTACGCAATGTCCACGCCAACGCCAACAACTAAAAATCAAATGGTTCATGATAATATTTTCTTTCAATAAAGTGCAATTTCTTTTGGTTCAAAAAGATCCGTACAAAAATGCAGCTAGTCAAGGTCAGTTCTTTGTTTTAAAATCACACTTTTTCGTAATTATATCAACAAAATCTAATATTGTGGTATACATTGTTTTTACTAATTTAGTAGGTCTATTCATTTCCCACAATTTTAAGAAAACACAAAAGGAACTAACTTTGACTAGCTGCATTTTTGTACGGATGTATTTGAAATTGCACTTTATTGAAAGAAAATATTATCATGAACCATTTGATTTTTATTTTTTGAATAATCAGAAGTTGTAACCAGAAAGGTGGAAATTCTGGTTCGTAAATTCCCTGACATGTGTTAGCAAATACTGGAATCAGGTAGGTGTTATTTCCGATTGATGACAGGTGGCAGCAGAATTTAGCAGAAACTGGAACCTACGGTGTGTTAGCAAATACTGGAATCAGTTAGGTGTTATTTCCGATTGATGACAGGTGGCAGCAGAATTTAGCAGAAACTGGAATCAGGTAGATGTTATTTCCGATTGATGACAGGTGGCAGCAGAATTTAGCAGAAACTGGAATCAAGTAGGTGTTATTTCCGATTGATGACAGGTGGCAGCAAAAAATAGCAGAAGTTGGAACCTTGGAATAGGTTAGTGTCCTAGACAAATTAGCAGCTACTAGTTATACGACGACTGGAACAGAGGGCAGCACAGGGCATAGCACGAATTGGAACCAGAAAGGTGTAATATCCGGTTCCACAATAAAAACTATAATTTCGACAGGAAATTTAAAGATTTTGAGAAAATCGAAGCTCATTGGTAATCTAAGAATTTCAGAGCAATCCGCTGTGATTTTGACAGTTTTCTTCAGGAATTGGACAGACAATATGTTTGACATGTGGTCATTAAGTGTATTATGGTGATTGGATAGCAGGGGACGTCAGAAATCGCCGTCAAAGTCGGGTGGTGAATTTGGTGAAAATTGTCTATTTTTTTAACCAATCGTGGTGAAAATCAAGTGGAATTTATTTTTATGACAGATATGGACTTTAACATGTGGGTTCTATGTGGACGATATCATCTCTTTATAAATTTTTCCCGGTTTTCTGCAAAATCACATTTATTTTTTTCTTACACAATCGAATTCTTATGGATTGATTTATGCCAAAAATGGGGTTGACCTTATTTATACTTTTCCGAGTATTTAAACTTTGAAAACGAGCTATTACTTTCTTTACGAACACTTTTTTAAGGAAATTATAAACACGTCCGCACACAAAAACCATAATGCATTGTTTGTTTTAAAATTTTTATAATTTGAGTGCATTTGTTTTGTGTTCAAACACATAAATAATAAGCGACAGTTAGGTAAAGACCTTTTTTTACTGCACTTTTTGTCTTAATTTTGTTTTAAATATCAATCTATTAGTGATTAAAATTAAATTAATTTGGAATCCGTTCCTAACAAATTTGTTGTTGTTTTCAATGAAGAAATGTCTGTTCCAAATTAAAAACGGACGTTCGGTCGAACTGCATATTAGAAAGATGACTATGGCGTGACACATAAATGTTGCATTTATGTTGTTTTCAATAAACAAATGTCTTCTAATTTTCACCAAATTCACCACCCGACTTTGACGGCGATTTCTGACGTCCCCTGCTATCCAATCACCATAATACACTTAATGACCACATGTCAAACATATTGTCTGTCAAATTCCTGAAGAAAACTGTCAAAATCACCGAGGATTGCTCTGAAATTCTTAGATTACCAATGGGCTTCGATTTTCTCAAAATCTTTAAATTTCCTGTCGAAATTATAATTAATATTACACCTTTCTGGTTGCAATTCTTGCTATGCCCTGTGCTGCCCTCTTTTCCAGTCGTCGTATAACTAGTAGCTGCTAATTTGTCTAGGACACTAACCTATTCCAAGGTTCCAACTTCTGCTATTTTTTGCTGCCACCTGTCATCAATCGGAAATAACACCTACCTGATTCCAGTATCTGCTAAATTCTGCTGCCACCTGTCATCAATCGGAAATAACATCTAACTGATTCCAGTTTCTGCTAAATTCTGCTGCCACCTGTCATCAATCGGAAATAACACCTACCTGATTCCAGTATTTGCTAACACACCTTAGGTTCCAGTTTCTGCTAAATTCTGCTGCCACCTGTCATCAATCGGAAATAACACCTACCTGATTCCAGTATTTGCTAACACAAAAATGTCTTCTCCAAATACAAATATAATCTAATTTAATGAGTATATGGATTTTGAGAAGGCTTTTTGTTGTTGTAAGTTTCAGTTGCATTGTTTGTGTTTTCAATAAAAAAAATGTCTTCTCCAAATACAAATCTAATCCAATGAGTATACCTTGTTTTGGATTTGAAGCAGACGTTTTGTTGTTGTAAATTTCATTTGCTTTGTTGTTGTTTGTAATTAAAAAAATGTCTTCTCCAAATCCAAATCTAATCTAATGAGTATATGGATTTGGAGAAGGCTTTTTGTTCTTGTAAATTTCAGTTGCATTGTTGTTGTTTTCAATACAAAAATGTCTTCTTCAAATACAAACATAATCTAATCCAGTATACTTTGTTTTGGATTTGGAGAAGACTTTTTGTTGTTGTAAATTTCAGTTGCATTGTTGTTGTCTTCACTAAAAAAATGTTTTCTCAAAATAAAAAAAACTGACTTCAAATCGACACTCTAATGACGTTTATATTTTTTCATATTAGAACTGTCATTGGTCCAAAGTGTTGGCTATTTTGAAAACTTTGTTAAAATACCTATGATTACTATAACTGACTTGTCAAAATCCACTCCAGTGATTTGTTTCAATGATAGCTTTTAAAGAAATCTTGTAATTAAGCTGGTACACTTTGGGAGTCCTTACCTACTTACCGATCACTTTATTGAATATTATTATTTTACAATTGCATTTTATTTTTTTTTATAGGATACCCTTTGTTTCAATAGTCCAGTTCAAACTTAAAAAAACCGGCTGTTCGGGATGTATTTGACAAACGTAATTAAAATAAATCTCTTTTCAATTAATTATGTTACAATTCTTTGTTTTTTTTAGAGCCATATCATTATCAGACGTTCAACGATCGCAACTTATAACAGAGTCGAGAATAATTCGACCAACTTAGAAGTCTCCTTATACAGGGAAAACTTGTACAGTATGTTTTAACGGACACGACACAGAAACACTTATCGACCCCTGAAGGCATCACTGGACACTTGATAATAATATCGAAGAAAACGAATTGTTTTGATAATATTTGAAAAAAATAAAAAAAAATTGTAAACGAAGCGAAATAACGAGTATTTTCATTTTCATTTGAAACAAAAACAACAACCACAACAACAACAACCACAACAACAACAACAACAACAACAACAACAACAACAACAACCACAACAACAACAACAACCACAACAACAACAACAACCACAACAACAACAACAACAACCACAACCACAACAACAACCACAACCACAACAACAACAACAACAACAACAACAACCACAACAACAACCACAACAACCACAACAACAACAACAACAACAACAACAACAACAACAACAACAACAACAACAACAACAACAACAACAACAACAACAACAACAACAACAACAACAACAACAACAACAACAACAACAACAACAACAACAACAACAACAACAACAACAACAACAACAACAACAACAACAACAACAACAACAACAACAACAACAACAACAACAACAACAACAACAACAACAACAACAACAACAACAACAACAACAACAACAACAACAACAACAACAACAACAACAACAACAACAACAACAACAACAACAACAACAACAACAACAACAACAACAACAACAACAACAACAACAACAACAACAACAACAACAACAACAACAACAACAACAACAACAACAACAACAACAACAACAACAACAACAACAACAACAACAACAACAACAACAACAACAACAACAACAACAACAACAACAACAACAACAACAACAACAACAACAACAACAACAACAACAACAACAACAACAACAACAACAACAACAACAACAACAACAACAACAACAACAACAACAACAACAACAACAACAACAACAACAACAACAACAACAACAACAACAACAACAACAACAACAACAACAACAACAACAACAACAACAACAACAACAACAACAACAACAACAACAACAACAACAACAACAACAACAACAACAACAACAACAACAACAACAACAACAACAACAACAACAACAACAACAACAACAACAACAACAACAACAACAACAACAACAACAACAACAACAACAACAACAACAACAACAACAACAACAACAACAACAACAACAACAACAACAACAACAACAACAACAACAACAACAACAACAACAACAACAACAACAACAACAACAACAACAACAACAACAACAACAACAACAACAACAACAACAACAACAACAACAACAACAACAACAACAACAACAACAACAACAACAACAACAACAACAACAACAACAACAACAACAACAACAACAACAACAACAACAACAACAACAACAACAACAACAACAACAACAACAACAACAACAACAACAACAACAACAACAACAACAACAACAACAACAACAACAACAACAACAACAACAACAACAACAACAACAACAACAACAACAACAACAACAACAACAACAACAACAACAACAACAACAACAACAACAACAACAACAACAACAACAACAACAACAACAACAACAACAACAACAACAACAACAACAACAACAACAACAACAACAACAACAACAACAACAACAACAACAACAACAACAACAACAACAACAACAACAACAACAACAACAACAACAACAACAACAACAACAACAACAACAACAACAACAACAACAACAACAACAACAACAACAACAACAACAACAACAACAACAACAACAACAACAACAACAACAACAACAACAACAACAACAACAACAACAACAACAACAACAACAACAACAACAACAACAACAACAACAACAACAACAACAACAACAACAACAACAACAACAACAACAACAACAACAACAACAACAACAACAACAACAACAACAACAACAACAACAACAACAACAACAACAACAACAACAACAACAACAACAACAACAACAACAACAACAACAACAACAACAACAACAACAACAACAACAACAACAACAACAACAACAACAACAACAACAACAACAACAACAACAACAACAACAACAACAACAACAACAACAACAACAACAACAACAACAACAACAACAACAACAACAACAACAACAACAACAACAACAACAACAACAACAACAACAACAACAACAACAACAACAACAACAACAACAACAACAACAACAACAACAACAACAACAACAACAACAACAACAACAACAACAACAACAACAACAACAACAACAACAACAACAACAACAACAACAACAACAACAACAACAACAACAACAACAACAACAACAACAACAACAACAACAACAACAACAACAACAACAACAACAACAACAACAACAACAACAACAACAACAACAACAACAACAACAACAACAACAACAACAACAACAACAACAACAACAACAACAACAACAACAACAACAACAACAACAACAACAACAACAACAACAACAACAACAACAACAACAACAACAACAACAACAACAACAACAACAACAACAACAACAACAACAACAACAACAACAACAACAACAACAACAACAACAACAACAACAACAACAACAACAACAACAACAACAACAACAACAACAACAACAACAACAACAACAACAACAACAACAACAACAACAACAACAACAACAACAACAACAACAACAACAACAACAACAACAACAACAACAACAACAACAACAACAACAACAACAACAACAACAACAACAACAACAACAACAACAACAACAACAACAACAACAACAACAACAACAACAACAACAACAACAACAACAACAACAACAACAACAACAACAACAACAACAACAACAACAACAACAACAACAACAACAACAACAACAACAACAACAACAACAACAACAACAACAACAACAACAACAACAACAACAACAACAACAACAACAACAACAACAACAACAACAACAACAACAACAACAACAACAACAACAACAACAACAACAACAACAACAACAACAACAACAACAACCACCAAACCAAAAAAATTAGTATTTTCATGTAAAATATGTTAAACACATTTTTTTATCTCCCTTGATTGAGAATAAACACATTTTCTCAATAGAACTACTTGAAAACAAATTTGTGAAAAAATTGAAATAAGTATTTTCTTGTTACACCTGTACATCTGTACAGGAAATTAACATTATTTCAACAACAGAAATTAAATTCAATCTCATTATCTTACTTGATGATATTGCAGAACATAAACTCATTGAAACTAAATTTGTTAACAAATATAAAATAAGTGTTTTGCTGTGTTATTTGTACAGGAAACAAACATGAATTAAGCAACAGAAATAAGATTTATTCTGATTATCATGCTTTTAAATTCATTATAATATTTGAACGGAATAAACAAAAATTGTAAACGAAGGCAAAAAATGAGTATTATTATGTGAAAGGTGTTCAGAATAAACACATTTTCTCAATAAAACTACTTGAAAACAAGTTTGTGACCAAACGAAAAGTAAGTAATTTCATGTTTTATCTGAACAGGAAATTGACATTATTTCAACAACAACATTAACATTATTTCAATCTCATTATCTCCCTTGATGACATTTCCAGAACACAACTCATTGAAACTAAATTTGTTAACAAATGGAAAATAAGTGTTTTGCTGTGTTAGAATTTTAAATAAATTCAATCTCATTATCTCCCTTGATGACATTTTCAGAACACATTTCATTGAAACTAAATTTGTTAAGAAATGGAAAATAAGTGCTTTGCTGTGTCATTTGTATAGGAAACAAACATTTATTAAGCAACAGAAATAAGATTTATTCTGATCATCATGCTTTTTACATTCATTATAATATTTGAACGGAATAAACAAAAATTGTAAACGAACAAAAAAAATGAGTATTGTCATGTAAATTATGTTCAGAATGAACACATTTTCTCAATAGAACTACTTGAAAACAAATTTGTGAAAAAATTGAAATAAGTATTTTCTTGTTACACCTGTACATCTGTACAGGAAATTAACATTATTTCAACAACAGAAATTAAATTCAATCTATCTCCCTTGATGACATTTTCAGAACACATTTAATTGAAACTAAATTTTATAACAAATGAAAAATAAGTATTTTCTTCTTACACCTGTACACCTATATAGAAATAAACATTTATTAAGCAATAGAAATAAGCTATATTCTGATTATCATGCTTTTACATTCATTATAATATTTGAACGGAATAAACAAAAATTGTAAACGAAGCCAAAAAATGAGTATTTTAATGTCAAATGTGTTAAGAATAAACACATTTTCTCAATAAAACTACTTGAAAACAAATTTGTGAAAAAATGAAAAATAAGTATTTTCTTCTTACACCTGTACATCTGTATAGAAATAAACATTTATTAAGCAACAGAAATAAGATTTATTCTGATCATCATGCTTTTACATTCATTATAATATATGAACGGAATAAACAAAAATTGTAAACGAAATCAAAAAATGAGTATTTTTATGTCAAATGTGTTCAGAATAAACACATTTTCTCAATAAAACTACTTGAAAACAAATTTGTGAAAAAATGAAAAATAAGTATTTTCTTCTTACACCTGTACACCTGTATAGAAATAAACATTTATTAAGCAACAGAAATAAGATTTATTCTGATCATCATGCTATTACATTCATTATAATATATGAACGGAATAAACAAAAATTGTAAACGAAATCAAAAAATGAGTATTTTTATGTCAAATGTGTTCAGAATGAACACATTTTCTCAATAAAACTACTTGAAAACAAATTTGTGAAAAAATGAACACATTTGACATACAAATACTCATTTTTTGATTTTGTTTACAATTTTTGTTTATTCCGTTCATATATTATAATGAAAGTAAAAGCATGATAATCAGAATAAATCTTATTTCTGTTGCTTAATAAATGTTTATTTCTATATAGGTGTACAGGTGTAAGAATACTTATTTTTCATTTTTTCACAAATTTGTTTTCAAGTAGTTTGACTGAGAAAATGTGTTTATTCTGAACATATTTGACATAAAAATACTCATTTTTTGCCTTCGTTTACAATTTTTGTTTATTCCGTTCAAATATTATAATGAATGATAATCAGAATACATCTTATTTCTGTTGCTTAATAAATGTTTGTTTCCTGTACAAACAACACCACAAAACACTTATTTTCCATTTGTTAACAAATAAAGTGTTCTGAAAATGTCATCAAGGGAGATAATGAGATTGAATTTCAATTCTGTTGTTGAAAAAATGTTAATTTCCTGTTCAGATAAAACATGAAAATACTTACTTTTCGTTTGGTCACAAACTTGTTTTCAAGTAGTTTTATTGAGAAAATGTGTTTATTCTGAACACATTTGACATAAAAATACTCATTTTTTACCTTCGTTTACATTTTTTTGTTTCCGTTCAAATATTATAATGAATGTAAAAGCGTGATAATCAGAATAAATCTTATTTCTGTTGCTTAATAAATGTTTATTTCCTATACAAATGACACAGCAAAGCACTTATTTTCCATTTGTTAACAAATTTAGTTTCAATGAGTTGTGTTCTGGAAATGTCATCAATTCAGAATTAGATTGAATTTAAATTCTGTTGTTGAAATAATGTTAATTTCCTGTTCAGATAAAACATGAAAATACTTATTTTTCATTTGGTCACAAACTTGTTTCAAGTAGTTTTATTGAAAAAATGTGTTTATTTTGAACATATTTGACACGAAAATACTCATTTTTTGAATTCGTCTATATTTTTGTTTGTTCCGTTCAAATATTATAATGAATGTAAAATCATGATAATCAGAATAAATCTTATTTCTGTTGCTTAATAAATGTTTATTTCTATATAGGTGTACAGGTGTAAGAAGGAAATACTTATTTTCCATTTTTTGACAAATTTGTTTTCAAGTAGTTTTATTGAGAAAATGTGTTTATTCTGAAAACATTTGACATAAAAATACTCATTTTTTGCCTTCGTTTACAATTTTTGTTTATTCCGTTCAAATATTATAATGAATGGTAATCAGAATAAATCTTATTTCTGTTGCTTAATAAATGTCTATTTCTATATAGGTGTACAAGTGTAACAAGAAAATACTTATTTTTAATTTTTCCACAAATTTGTTTTCAAGTAGTTTTATTGAGAAAATATGTTTATTATGAATATATTTTACATGAAAATAGTCATTTTTTGCCTTCGTTTACAATTTATATTTATTCCGTTCAAATATTAAAATGAATATAAAAGCATGATCATTCAGAATAAAGCTTATTTCTGTTGCTTAATAAATGTCTATTTCTATATAGGTGTACAGGTGTAACAAGAAAATACATATTTTATATTTTTTCAATGTTTTTCAATTTGTTTTCAAGTAGTTTTATTGAAAAAATGTGTTTATTCTGAACATATTTTACATGAAAATACTCATTTTTTCCGTTGGTAAAAGCATGATAATCAGAATATTTCGTATTTCTGTTGCTTAATAAATGTTTGTTTCCTGTACAAATAACACAGCAAAACACTTATTTTCCATTTGTTTGTTAATAAATTTAGTTTCCATGAAATGTGTTCTGAAAATGTCATCAAGGGAGATAATTAGATTGAATTTAAGTTCTGTTGTTGAAATAATGTTAATTTCCTGTACAGATGTACAGGTGTAAGAAGAAAATACTTATTTTCCATTTTTTCATAAATTTGTTTTCAAGTAGTTTGACTGAGAAAATGTGTTTATTCTGAACACATTTGACATAAAAATACTCATTTTTTGCCCTCGTTTACAATTTTTGTTTAATCCGTTCAAATATTATAATGAATGTAAAAAGCATTGTAATCAGAATAAATCTTATTTCTGTTGCTTAATAAATGTCTATTTCTATATAGGTGTACAAGTGTAACAAGAAAATACTTATTTTTTTAGTTTTTCCACAAATTTGTTTTCAAGTAGTTTTATTGAGAAAATGTGTTTATTATGAATATATTTTACATGAAAATAGTCATTTTTTGCCTTCGTTTACAATTTATATTTATTCCGTTCAAATATTAAAATTAATATAAAAGCATGATCATTCAGAATAAACCTTATTTCTGTTGCTTAATAAATGTCTATTTCTATATAGGTGTACAGGTGTAACAAGAAAATACATATTTTATATTTTTTCAATGGTTTTCAATTTGTTTTCAAGTAGTTTTATTGAAAAAAATGTGTTTATTCTGAACATATTTTACATGAAAATACTCATTTTTTCCGTTGGTAAAAGCATGATAATCAGAATACATCGTATTTCTGTTGCTTAATAAATGTTTGTTTCCTGTACAAATAACACAGCAAAACACTTATTTTCCATTTGTTTGTTAACAAATTTAGTTTCCATGAAATGTGTTCTGAAAATGTCATCAAGGGAGATAATTAGATTGAATTTAAGTTCTGTTGTTGAAATAATGTTAATTTCCTGTACAGATGTACAGGTGTAAGAAGAAAATACTTATTTTTCATTTTTCCACAAATTTGTTTTCAAGTAGTTTTAATGTAAACCAACCTAAAAAATGAGTATTTTCATGTAAAATATGTTCAGAATAAACACATTTTTTCAATAAAACTACTTGAAAACAAATTTATGAAAAAATGGAAAATAAGTATTTTCCTGTTACACCTGTACACCTATATAGAAATAGACATTTATTAAGCAATAAGGTGTAAGAAGAAAATACTTATTTTTCATTCTTTCACAAATTTGTTTTTATCAAATCAATCAAATCATCAAATTGTAAACCAACCTAAAAAATGAGTATTTTCATGTAAAATATGTTCAGAATAAACACATTTTTTCAATAAAACTACTTGAAAACAAATTTATGAAAAAATGGAAAATAAGTATTTTCCTGTTACACCTGTACACCTATATAGAAATAGATATTTATTAAGCAATAAGGTGTAAGAAGAAAATACTTATTTTTCATTTTTCCACAAATTTGTTTTCAAGTAGTTTTAATGAAAAAATGTGTTTATTCTGAACATATTTTTCATGAAAATACTCATTTTTTCCGTTGGTTTACAATTTGAGGAATGTAAAAGCATGATAATCAGAAAAAGCTTATTTCTGTTGCTTAATAAATGTTTGTTTCTATATAGGTGTACAGGTGTAAGAAGAAAATACCTATTTTTCATTTTTTCACAAATTTGTTTTCAAGTAGTTTGACTGAGAAAATGTGTTTATTCTGAACACATTTGACATACAAATACTCATTTTTTGCCTTCGTTTACAATTTTTGTTTATTCCGTTCAAATATTATAATGAATGATATTCAGAATACATCTTATATCTGTTGCTTAATAAATGTTTATTTCCTATACAAATGACACAGCAAAGCACTTATTTTCCATTTGTTAACAAATTTAGTTTCAATGAGTTGTGTTCTGGAAATGTCATCAATTCAGAATTAGATTGAATTTAAATTCTGTTGTTGAAATAATGTTAATTTCCTGTTCAGATAAAACATGAAAATACTTATTTTTCATTTGGTCACAAACTTGTTTCAAGTAGTTTTATTGAAAAAATGTGTTTATTTTGAACATATTTGACACGAAAATACTCATTTTTTGAATTCGTCTATATTTTTGTTTGTTCCGTTCAAATATTATAATGAATGTAAAATCATGATAATCAGAATAAATCTTATTTCTGTTGCTTAATAAATGTTTATTTCTACAGGTGTAAGAAGGAAATACTTATTTTCCATTTTTTGACAAATTTGTTTTCAAGTAGTTTTATTGAGAAAATGTGTTTATTCTGAAAACATTTGACATAAAAATACTCATTTTTTGACTTCGTTTACAATTTTTGTTTATTCCGTTCAAATATTATAATGAATGGTAATCAGAATAAATCTTATTTCTGTTGCTTAATAAATGTCTATTTCTATATAGGTGTACAAGTGTAACAAGAAAATACTTATTTTTAATTTTTCCACAAATTTGTTTTCAAGTAATTTTATTGAGAAAATGTGTTTATTATGAATATATTTTACATGAAAATAGTCATTTTTTGCTTTCGTTTACAATTTATATTTATTCCGTTCAAATATTAAAATGAATATAAAAGCATGATCATTCAGAATAAAGCTTATTTCTGTTGCTTAATAAATGTCTATTTCTATATAGGTGTACAGGTGTAACAAGAAAATACATATTTTATATTTTTTCAATGTTTTTCAATTTGTTTTCAAGTAGTTTTATTGAAAAAATGTGTTTATTCTGAACATATTTTACATGAAAATACTCATTTTTTCCGTTGGTAAAAGCATGATAATCAGAATACATCGTATTTCTGTTGCTTAATAAATGTTTGTTTCCTGTAAAAATACAAATACACAGCAAAACACTTATTTTTCATTTGTTTGTTAACAAATTTAGTTTCCATGAAATGTGTTCTGAAAATGTCATCAAGGGAGATAATTAGATTGAATTTAAGTTCTGTTGTTGAAATAATGTTAATTTCCTGTACAGATGTACAGGTGTAAGAAGAAAATACTTATTTTCCATTTTTTCATAAATTTGTTTTCAAGTAGTTTGACTGAGAAAATGTGTTTATTCTGAACACATTTGACATAAAAATACTCATTTTTTGCCCTCGTTTACAATTTTTGTTTAATCCGTTCAAATATTATAATGAATGTAAAAAGCATTGTAATCAGAATAAATCTTATTTCTGTTGCTTAATAAATGTCTATTTCTATATAGGTGTACAAGTGTAACAAGAAAATACTTATTTTTTTAGTTTTTCCACAAATTTGTTTTCAAGTAGTTTTATTGAGAAAATGTGTTTATTATGAATATATTTTACATGAAAAATAGTCATTTTTTGCCTTCGTTTACAATTTATATTTATTCCGTTCAAATATTAAAATGAATATAAAAGCATGATAATTCAGAATAAAGCTTATTTCTGAAAATGTCATCAAGGGAGATAATTAGATTGAATTTAAGTTCTGTTGTTGAAATAATGTTAATTTCCTGTACAGATGTACAGGTGTAAGAAGAAAATACTTATTTTCCATTTTTTCATAAATTTGTTTTCAAGTAGTTTGACTGAGAAAATGTGTTTATTCTGAACACATTTGACATAAAAATACTCATTTTTTGCCCTCGTTTACAATTTTTGTTTAATCCGTTCAAATATTATAATGAATGTAAAAAGCGTTGTAATCAGAATAAATCTTATTTCTGTTGCTTAATAAATGTCTATTTCTATATAGGTGTACAAGTGTAACAAGAAAATACTTATTTTTTTAGTTTTTCCACAAATTTGTTTTCAAGTAGTTTTATTGAGAAAATGTGTTTATTATGAATATATTTTACATGAAAAATAGTCATTTTTTGCCTTCGTTTACAATTTATATTTATTCCGTTCAAATATTAAAATGAATATAAAAGCATGATAATTCAGAATAAAGCTTATTTCTGTTGCTTAATAAATGTCTATTTCTATATAGGTGTACAGGTGTAAGAAGAAAATACATATTTTATATTTTTTCACTGTTTTTCAATTTGTTTTCAAGTAGTTTTATTGAAAAAATGTGTTTATTCTGAACATATTTTACATGAAAATACTCATTTTTTCCGTTGGTAAAAGCATGATAATCAGAATACATCGTATTTCTGTTGCTTAATAAATGTTTGTTTCCTGTACAAATAACACAGCAAAACACTTATTTTCCATTTGTTTGTTAACAAATTTAGTTTCCATGAAATGTGTTCTGAAAATGTCATCAAGGGAGATAATTAGATTGAATTTAAGTTCTGTTGTTGAAATAATGTTAATTTCCTGTACAGATGTACAGGTGTAAGAAGAAAATACTTATTTTTCATTTTTCCACAAATTTGTTTTCAAGTAGTTTTAATGTAAACCAACCTAAAAAATGAGTATTTTCATGTAAAATATGTTCAGAATAAACACATTTTTTCAATAAAACTACTTGAAAACAAATTTATGAAAAAATGGAAAATAAGTATTTTCCTGTTACACCTGTACACCTATATAGAAATAGACATTTATTAAGCAATAAGGTGTAAGAAGAAAATACTTATTTTTCATTTTTTCACAAATTTGTTTTTATCAAATCATCAAATTGTAAACCAACCTAAAAAATGAGTATTTTCATGTAAAATATGTTCAGAATAAACACATTTTTTCAATAAAACTAATTGAAAACAAATTTATGAAAAAATGGAAAATAAGTATTTTCCTGTTACACCTGTACACCTATATAGAAATAGATATTTATTAAGCAATAAGGTGTAAGAACAAAATACTTATTTTTCATTTTTCCACAAATTTGTTTTCAAGTAGTTTGACTGAGAAAATGTGTTCATTCTGAACACATTTGACATACAAATACTCATTTTTTGCCTTCGTTTACAATTTTTGTTTATTCCGTTCAAATATTATAATGAATGATATTCAGAATACATCTTATATCTGTTGCTTAATAAATGTTTATTTCCTATACAAATGACACAGCAAAGCACTTATTTTCCATTTGTTAACAAATTTAGTTTCAATGAGTTGTGTTCTGGAAATGTCATCAATTCAGAATTAGATTGAATATAAATTCTGTTGTTGAAATAATGTTAATTTCCTGTTCAGATAAAACATGAAAATACTTATTTTTCATTTGGTCACAAACTTTTTTCACAAATTGAAAATAAGTATTTTCCTGTTACACCTGTACACCTATATAGAAATAGATATTTATTAAGCAATAAGGTGTAAGAAGAAAATACTTATTTTTCATTTTTCCACAAATTTGTTTTCAAGTAGTTTTAATGAAAAAATGTGTATTCTGAACATATTTTTCATGAAAATACTCATTTTTTCCGTTGGTTTACAATTTGATGAATGTAAAAGCATGATAATCAGAAAAAGCTTATTTCTGTTGCTTAATAAATGTGTGTTTCTATATAGGTGTACAGGTGTAAGAAGAAAATACCTATTTTTCATTTTTTCACAAATTTGTTTTCAAGTAGTTTGACTGAGAAAATGTGTTTATTCTGAACACATTTGACATACAAATACTCATTTTTTGCCTTGGTTTACAATTTTTGTTTATTCCGTTCAAATATTATAATGAATGATATTCAGAATACATCTTATTTCTGTTGCTTAATAAATGTTTGTTTCCTGTACAAACAACACCACAAAACACTTATTTTCCATTTGTTAACAAATTAAGTATTCTGAAAATGTCATCAAGGGAGATAATGAGATTGAATTTCAATTCTGTTGTTGAAAAAATGTTAATTTCCTGTTTAGATAAAACATGAAAATACTTACTTTTCGTTTGGTCACAAACTTGTTTTCAAGTAGTTTTATTGAGAAAATGTGTTTATTCTGAACACATTTGACATAAAAATGCTCATTTTTTGCCTTCGTTTACATTTTTTTGTTTCCGTTCAAATATTATAATGAATGTAAAAGCGTGATATTCAGAATAAATCTTATTTCTGTTGCTTAATAAATGTTTATTTCCTATACAAATGACACAGCAAAGCACTTATTTTCCATTTGTTAACAAATTTAGTTTCAATGAGTTGTGTTCTGGAAATGTCATCAATTCAGAATTAGATTGAATTTAAATTCTGTTGTTGAAATAATGTTAATTTCCTGTTCAGATAAAACATGAAAATACTTATTTTTCATTTGGTCACAAACTTGTTTCAAGTAGTTTTATTGAAAAAATGTGTTTATTTTTAAGATATTTGACACGAAAATACTCATTTTTTGAATTCGTCTATATTTTTGTTTGTTCCGTTCAAATATTATAATGAATGTAAAATCATGATAATCAGAATAAATCTTATTTCTGTTGCTTAATAAATGTTTATTTCTATATAGGTGTACAGGTGTAAGAAGGAAATACTTATTTTCCATTTTTTGACAAATTTGTTTTCAAGTAGTTTTATTGAGAAAATGTGTTTATTCTGAAAACATTTGACATAAAAATACTCATTTTTTGCCTTCGTTTACAATTTTTGTTTATTCCGTTCAAATATTATAATGAATGGTAATCAGAATAAATATTATTTCTGTTGCTTAATAAATGTCTATTTCTATATAGGTGTACAAGTGTAACAAGAAAATACTTATTTTTAATTTTTCCACAAATTTGTTTTCAAGTAGTTTTATTGAGAAAATATGTTTATTATGAATATATTTTACATGAAAATAGTCATTTTTTGCCTTCGTCTATATTTTTGTTTGTTCCGTTCAAATATTATAATGAATGTAAAATCATGATAATCAGAATAAATCTTATTTCTGTTGCTTAATAAATGTTTATTTCTATATAGGTGTACAGGTGTAAGAAGGAAATACTTATTTTCCATTTTTTGACAAATTTGTTTTCAAGTAGTTTTATTGAGAAAATGTGTTTATTCTGAAAACATTTGACATAAAAATACTCATTTTTTGCCTTCGTTTACAATTTTTGTTTATTCCGTTCAAATATTATAATGAATGGTAATCAGAATAAATCTTATTTCTGTTGCTTAATAAATGTCTATTTCTATATAGGTGTACAAGTGTAACAAGAAAATACTTATTTTTTATTTTTTCAATGTTTTTCAATTTGTTTTCAAGTAGTTTTATTGAAAAAATGTGTTTATTCTGAACATATTTTACATGAAAATACTCATTTTTTCCGTTGGTAAAAGCATGATAATCAGAATACATCGTATTTCTGTTGCTTAATAAATGTTTGTTTTCTGAAAATGTCATCAAGGGAGATAATTAGATTGAATTTAAGTTCTGTTGTTGAAATAATGTTAATTTCCTGTACAGATGTACAGGTGTAAGAAGAAAATACTTATTTTCCATTTTTTCATAAATTTGTTTTCAAGTAGTTTGACTCAGAAAATGTGTTTATTCTGAACACATTTGACATAAAAATACTCATTTTTTGCCCTCGTTTACAATTTTTGTTTAATCCGTTCAAATATTATAATGAATGTAAAAAGCATTGTAATCAGAATAAATCTTATTTCTGTTGCTTAATAAATGTCTATTTCTATATAGGTGTACAAGTGTAACAAGAAAATACTTATTTTTTTAGTTTTTCCACAAATTTGTTTTCAAGTAGTTTTATTGAGAAAATGTGTTTATTATGAATATATTTTACATGAAAAATAGTCATTTTTTGCCTTCGTTTACAATTTATATTTATTCCGTTCAAATATTAAAATGAATATAAAAGCATGATAATTCAGAATAAAGCTTATTTCTGTTGTTAATAAATGTCTATTTCTATATAGGTGTACAGGTGTAAGAAGAAAATACATATTTTATATTTTTTCACTGTTTTTCAATTTGTTTTCAAGTAGTTTTATTGAAAAAATGTGTTTATTCTGAACATATTTTACATGAAAATACTCATTTTTTCCGTTGGTAAAAGCATGATAATCAGAATACATCGTATTTCTGTTGCTTAATAAATGTTTGTTTCCTGTACAAATAACACAGCAAAACACTTATTTTCCATTTGTTTGTTAACAAATTTAGTTTCCATGAAATGTGTTCTGAAAATGTCATCAAGGGAGATAATTAGATTGAATTTAAGTTCTGTTGTTGAAATAATGTTAATTTCCTGTACAGATGTACAGGTGTAAGAAGAAAATACTTATTTTTCATTTTTCCACAAATTTGTTTTCAAGTAGTTTTAATGTAAACCAACCTAAAAAATGAGTATTTTCATGTAAAATATGTTCAGAATAAACACATTTTTTCAATAAAACTACTTGAAAACAAATTTATGAAAAAATGGAAAATAAGTATTTTCCTGTTACACCTGTACACCTATATAGAAATAGATATTTATTAAGCAATAAGGTGTAAGAAGAAAATACTTATTTTTCATTTTTCCACAAATTTGTTTTCAAGTAGTTTTAATGAAAAAATGTGTTTATTCTGAACATATTTTTCATGAAAATACTCATTTTTTCCGTTGGTTTACAATTTGATGAATGTAAAAGCATGATAATCAGAAAAAGCTTATTTCTGTTGCTTAATAAATGTGTGTTTCTATATAGGTGTACAGGTGTAAGAAGAAAATACCTATTTTTCATTTTTTCACAAATTTGTTTTCAAGTAGTTTGACTGAGAAAATGTGTTTATTCTGAACACATTTGACATACAAATACTCATTTTTTGCCTTGGTTTACAATTTTTGTTTATTCCGTTCAAATATTATAATGAATGATATTCAGAATACATCTTATTTCTGTTGCTTAATAAATGTTTGTTTCCTGTACAAACAACACCACAAAACACTTATTTTCCATTTGTTAACAAATTAAGTGTTCTGAAAATGTCATCAAGGGAGATAATGAGATTGAATTTCAATTCTGTTGTTGAAAAAATGTTAATTTCCTGTTTAGATAAAACATGAAAATACTTACTTTTCGTTTGGTCACAAACTTGTTTTCAAGTAGTTTTATTGAGAAAATGTGTTTATTCTGAACACATTTGACATAAAAATGCTCATTTTTTGCCTTCGTTTACATTTTTTTGTTTCCGTTCAAATATTATAATGAATGTAAAAGCGTGATATTCAGAATAAATCTTATTTCTGTTGCTTAATAAATGTTTATTTCCTATACAAATGACACAGCAAAGCACTTATTTTCCATTTGTTAACAAATTTAGTTTCAATGAGTTGTGTTCTGGAAATGTCATCAATTCAGAATTAGATTGAATTTAAATTCTGTTGTTGAAATAATGTTAATTTCCTGTTCAGATAAAACATGAAAATACTTATTTTTCATTTGGTCACAAACTTGTTTCAAGTAGTTTTATTGAAAAAATGTGTTTATTTTTAAGATATTTGACACGAAAATACTCATTTTTTGAATTCGTCTATATTTTTGTTTGTTCCGTTCAAATATTATAATGAATGTAAAATCATGATAATCAGAATAAATCTTATTTCTTATTTTTAAGATATTTGACACGAAAATACTCATTTTTTGCCTTCGTTTACAATTTTTGTTTATTCCGTTCAAATATTATAATGAATGGTAATCAGAATAAATCTTATTTCTGTTGCTTAATAAATGTCTATTTCTATATAGGTGTACAAGTGTAACAAGAAAATACTTATTTTTTATTTTTTCAATGTTTTTCAATTTGTTTTCAAGTAGTTTTATTGAAAAAATGTGTTTATTCTGAACATATTTTTCATGAAAATACTCATTTTTTCCGTTGGTAAAAGCATGATAATCAGAATACATCGTATTTCTGTTGCTTAATAAATGTTTGTTTTCTGAAAATGTCATCAAGGGAGATAATTAGATTGAATTTAAGTTCTGTTGTTGAAATAATGTTAATTTCCTGTACAGATGTACAGGTGTAAGAAGAAAATACTTATTTTCCATTTTTTCATAAATTTGTTTTCAAGTAGTTTGACTCAGAAAATGTGTTTATTCTGAACACATTTGACATAAAAATACTCATTTTTTGCCCTCGTTTACAATTTTTGTTTAATCCGTTCAAATATTATAATGAATGTAAAAAGCATTGTAATCAGAATAAATCTTATTTCTGTTGCTTAATAAATGTCTATTTCTATATAGGTGTACAAGTGTAACAAGAAAATACTTATTTTTTTAGTTTTTCCACAAATTTGTTTTCAAGTAGTTTTATTGAGAAAATGTGTTTATTATGAATATATTTTACATGAAAAATAGTCATTTTTTGCCTTCGTTTACAATTTATATTTATTCCGTTCAAATATTAAAATGAATATAAAAGCATGATAATTCAGAATAAAGCTTATTTCTGTTGTTAATAAATGTCTATTTCTATATAGGTGTACAGGTGTAAGAAGAAAATACATATTTTATATTTTTTCACTGTTTTTCAATTTGTTTTCAAGTAGTTTTATTGAAAAAATGTGTTTATTCTGAACATATTTTACATGAAAATACTCATTTTTTCCGTTGGTAAAAGCATGATAATCAGAATACATCGTATTTCTGTTGCTTAATAAATGTTTGTTTCCTGTACAAATAACACAGCAAAACACTTATTTTCCATTTGTTTGTTAACAAATTTAGTTTCCATGAAATGTGTTCTGAAAATGTCATCAAGGGAGATAATTAGATTGAATTTAAGTTCTGTTGTTGAAATAATGTTAATTTCCTGTACAGATGTACAGGTGTAAGAAGAAAATACTTATTTTTCATTTTTCCACAAATTTGTTTTCAAGTAGTTTTAATGTAAACCAACCTAAAAAATGAGTATTTTCATGTAAAATATGTTCAGAATAAACACATTTTTTCAATAAAACTACTTGAAAACAAATTTATGAAAAAATGGAAAATAAGTATTTTCCTGTTACACCTGTACACCTATATAGAAATAGATATTTATTAAGCAATAAGGTGTAAGAAGAAAATACTTATTTTTCATTTTTCCACAAATTTGTTTTCAAGTAGTTTTAATGAAAAAATGTGTTTATTCTGAACATATTTTTCATGAAAATACTCATTTTTTCCGTTGGTTTACAATTTGATGAATGTAAAAGCATGATAATCAGAAAAAGCTTATTTCTGTTGCTTAATAAATGTGTGTTTCTATATAGGTGTACAGGCGTAAGAAGAAAATACCTATTTTTCATTTTTTCACAAATTTGTTTTCAAGTAGTTTGACTGAGAAAATGTGTTTATTCTGAACACATTTGACATACAAATACTCATTTTTTGCCTTGGTTTACAATTTTTGTTTATTCCGTTCAAATATTATAATGAATGATATTCAGAATACATCTTATTTCTGTTGCTTAATAAATGTTTGTTTCCTGTACAAACAACACCACAAAACACTTATTTTCCATTTGTTAACAAATTAAGTGTTCTGAAAATGTCATCAAGGGAGATAATGAGATTGAATTTCAATTCTGTTGTTGAAAAAATGTTAATTTCCTGTTTAGATAAAACATGAAAATACTTACTTTTCGTTTGGTCACAAACTTGTTTTCAAGTAGTTTTATTGAGAAAATGTGTTTATTCTGAACACATTTGACATAAAAATACTCATTTTTTGCCTTCGTTTACATTTTTTTGTTTCCGTTCAAATATTATAATGAATGTAAAAGCGTGATATTCAGAATAAATCTTATTTCTGTTGCTTAATAAATGTTTATTTCCTATACAAATGACACATAAAATACTCATTTTTTGCCTTCGTTTACAATTTTTGTTTATTCCGTTCAAATATTATAATGAATGGTAATCAGAATAAATCTTATTTCTGTTGCTTAATAAATGTCTATTTCTATATAGGTGTACAAGTGTAACAAGAAAATACTTATTTTTAATTTTTCCACAAATTTGTTTTCAAGTAGTTTTATTGAGAAAATATGTTTATTATGAATATATTTTACATGAAAATAGTCATTTTTTGCCTTCGTCTATATTTTTGTTTGTTCCGTTCAAATATTATAATGAATGTAAAATCATGATAATCAGAATAAATCTTATTTCTGTTGCTTAATAAATGTTTATTTCTATATAGGTGTACAGGTGTAAGAAGGAAATACTTATTTTCCATTTTTTGACAAATTTGTTTTCAAGTAGTTTTATTGAGAAAATGTGTTTATTCTGAAAACATTTGACATAAAAATACTCATTTTTTGCCTTCGTTTACAATTTTTGTTTATTCCGTTCAAATATTATAATGAATGGTAATCAGAATAAATCTTATTTCTGTTGCTTAATAAATGTCTATTTCTATATAGGTGTACAAGTGTAACAAGAAAATACTTATTTTTTATTTTTTCAATGTTTTTCAATTTGTTTTCAAGTAGTTTTATTGAAAAAATGTGTTTATTCTGAACATATTTTACATGAAAATACTCATTTTTTCCGTTGGTAAAAGCATGATAATCAGAATACATCGTATTTCTGTTGCTTAATAAATGTTTGTTTCCTGTACAAATAACACAGCAAAACACTTATTTTCCATTTGTTTGTTAATAAATTTAGTTTCCATGAAATGTGTTCTGAAAATGTCATCAAGGGAGATAATTAGATTGAATTTAAGTTCTGTTGTTGAAATAATGTTAATTTCCTGTACAGATGTACAGGTGTAAGAAGAAAATACTTATTTTCCATTTTTTCATAAATTTGTTTTCAAGTAGTTTGACTCAGAAAATGTGTTTATTCTGAACACATTTGACATAAAAATACTCATTTTTTGCCCTCGTTTACAATTTTTGTTTAATCCGTTCAAATATTATAATGAATGTAAAAAGCATTGTAATCAGAATAAATCTTATTTCTGTTGCTTAATAAATGTCTATTTCTATATAGGTGTACAAGTGTAACAAGAAAATACTTATTTTTTTAGTTTTTCCACAAATTTGTTTTCAAGTAGTTTTATTGAGAAAATGTGTTTATTATGAATATATTTTACATGAAAAATAGTCATTTTTTGCCTTCGTTTACAATTTATATTTATTCCGTTCAAATATTAAAATGAATATAAAAGCATGATAATTCAGAATAAAGCTTATTTCTGTTGTTAATAAATGTCTATTTCTATATAGGTGTACAGGTGTAAGAAGAAAATACATATTTTATATTTTTTCACTGTTTTTCAATTTGTTTTCAAGTAGTTTTATTGAAAAAATGTGTTTATTCTGAACATATTTTACATGAAAATACTCATTTTTTCCGTTGGTAAAAGCATGATAATCAGAATACATCGTATTTCTGTTGCTTAATAAATGTTTGTTTCCTGTACAAATAACACAGCAAAACACTTATTTTCCATTTGTTTGTTAACAAATTTAGTTTCCATGAAATGTGTTCTGAAAATGTCATCAAGGGAGATAATTAGATTGAATTTAAGTTCTGTTGTTGAAATAATGTTAATTTCCTGTACAGATGTACAGGTGTAAGAAGAAAATACTTATTTTTCATTTTTCCACAAATTTGTTTTCAAGTAGTTTTAATGTAAACCAACCTAAAAAATGAGTATTTTCATGTAAAATATGTTCAGAATAAACACATTTTTTCAATAAAACTACTTGAAAACAAATTTATGAAAAAATGGAAAATAAGTATTTTCCTGTTACACCTGTACACCTATATAGAAATAGATATTTATTAAGCAATAAGGTGTAAGAAGAAAATACTTATTTTTCATTTTTCCACAAATTTGTTTTCAAGTAGTTTTAATGAAAAAATGTGTTTATTCTGAACATATTTTTCATGAAAATACTCATTTTTTCCGTTGGTTTACAATTTGATGAATGTAAAAGCATGATAATCAGAAAAAGCTTATTTCTGTTGCTTAATAAATGTGTGTTTCTATATAGGTGTACAGGTGTAAGAAGAAAATACCTATTTTTCATTTTTTCACAAATTTGTTTTCAAGTAGTTTGACTGAGAAAATGTGTTTATTCTGAACACATTTGACATACAAATACTCATTTTTTGCCTTGGTTTACAATTTTTGTTTATTCCGTTCAAATATTATAATGAATGATATTCAGAATACATCTTATTTCTGTTGCTTAATAAATGTTTGTTTCCTGTACAAACAACACCACAAAACACTTATTTTCCATTTGTTAACAAATTAAGTGTTCTGAAAATGTCATCAAGGGAGATAATGAGATTGAATTTCAATTCTGTTGTTGAAAAAATGTTAATTTCCTGTTTAGATAAAACATGAAAATACTTACTTTTCGTTTGGTCACAAACTTGTTTTCAAGTAGTTTTATTGAGAAAATGTGTTTATTCTGAACACATTTGACATAAAAATACTCATTTTTTGCCTTCGTTTACATTTTTTTGTTTCCGTTCAAATATTATAATGAATGTAAAAGCGTGATATTCAGAATAAATCTTATTTCTGTTGCTTAATAAATGTTTATTTCCTATACAAATGACACAGCAAAGCACTTATTTTCCATTTGTTAACAAATTTAGTTTCAATGAGTTGTGTTCTGGAAATGTCATCAATTCAGAATTAGATTGAATTTAAATTCTGTTGTTGAAATAATGTTAATTTCCTGTTCAGATAAAACATGAAAATACTTATTTTTCATTTGGTCACAAACTTGTTTCAAGTAGTTTTATTGAAAAAATGTGTTTATTTTTAACATATTTGACACGAAAATACTCATTTTTTGAATTCGTCTATATTTTTGTTTGTTCCGTTCAAATATTATAATGAATGTAAAATCATGATAATCAGAATAAATCTTATTTCTGTTGCTTAATAAATGTTTATTTCTATATAGGTGTACAGGTGTAAGAAGGAAATACTTATTTTCCATTTTTTGACAAATTTGTTTTCAAGTAGTTTTATTGAGAAAATGTGTTTATTCTGAAAACATTTGACATAAAAATACTCATTTTTTGCCTTCGTTTACAATTTTTGTTTATTCCGTTCAAATATTATAATGAATGGTAATCAGAATAAATCTTATTTCTGTTGCTTAATAAATGTCTATTTCTATATAGGTGTACAAGTGTAACAAGAAAATACTTATTTTTAATTTTTCCACAAATTTGTTTTCAAGTAGTTTTATTGAGAAAATATGTTTATTATGAATATATTTTACATGAAAATAGTCATTTTTTGCCTTCGTTTACAATTTATATTTATTCCGTTCAAATATTAAAATGAATATAAAAGCATGATCATTCAGAATAAACCTTATTTCTGTTGCTTAATAAATGTCTATTTCTATATAGGTGTACAGGTGTAACAAGAAAATACATATTTTATATTTTTTCAATGTTTTTCAATTTGTTTTCAAGTAGTTTTATTGAAAAAATGTGTTTATTCTGAACATATTTTACATGAAAATACTCATTTTTTCCGTTGGTAAAAGCATGATAATCAGAATATTTCGTATTTCTGTTGCTTAATAAATGTTTGTTTCCTGTACAAATAACACAGCAAAACACTTATTTTCCATTTGTTTGTTAATAAATTTAGTTTCCATGAAATGTGTTCTGAAAATGTCATCAAGGGAGATAATTAGATTGAATTTAAGTTCTGTTGTTGAAATAATGTTAATTTCCTGTACAGATGTACAGGTGTAAGAAGAAAATACTTATTTTCCATTTTTTCATAAATTTGTTTTCAAGTAGTTTGACTGAGAAAATGTGTTTATTCTGAACACATTTGACATAAAAATACTCATTTTTTGCCCTCGTTTACAATTTTTGTTTAATCCGTTCAAATATTATAATGAATGTAAAAAGCATTGTAATCAGAATAAATCTTATTTCTGTTGCTTAATAAATGTCTATTTCTATATAGGTGTACAAGTGTAACAAGAAAATACTTATTTTTTTAGTTTTTCCACAAATTTGTTTTCAAGTAGTTTTATTGAGAAAATGTGTTTATTATGAATATATTTTACATGAAAAATAGTCTTTTTTTGCCTTCGTTTACAATTTATATTTATTCCGTTCAAATATTAAAATGAATATAAAAGCATGATAATTCAGAATAAAGCTTATTTCTGTTGTTAATAAATGTCTATTTCTATATAGGTGTACAGGTGTAAGAAGAAAATACATATTTTATATTTTTTCACTGTTTTTCAATTTGTTTTCAAGTAGTTTTATTGAAAAAATGTGTTTATTCTGAACATATTTTACATGAAAATACTCATTTTTTCCGTTGGTAAAAGCATGATAATCAGAATACATCGTATTTCTGTTGCTTAATAAATGTTTGTTTCCTGTACAAATAACACAGCAAAACACTTATTTTCCATTTGTTTGTTAACAAATTTAGTTTCCATGAAATGTGTTCTGAAAATGTCATCAAGGGAGATAATTAGATTGAATTTAAGTTCTGTTGTTGAAATAATGTTAATTTCCTGTACAGATGTACAGGTGTAAGAAGAAAATACTTATTATGTATGTACAAGTGTAACAAGAAAATACCTATTTTTAATTTTTCCACAAATTTGTTTTCAAGTAGTTTTATTGAGAAAATATGTTTATTATGAATATATTTTACATGAAAATAGTCATTTTTTGCCTTCGTTTACAATTTATATTTATTCCGTTCAAATATTAAAATGAATATAAAAGCATGATCATTCAGAATAAACCTTATTTCTGTTGCTTAATAAATGTCTATTTCTATATAGGTGTACAGGTGTAACAAGAAAATACATATTTTATATTTTTTCAATGTTTTTAATTTGTTTTCAAGTAGTTTTATTGAAAAAATGTGTTTATTCTGAACATATTTTACATGAAAATACTCATTTTTTCCGTTGGTAAAAGCATGATAATCAGAATACATCGTATTTCTGTTGCTTAATAAATGTTTGTTTCCTGTACAAATAACACAGCAAAACACTTATTTTCCATTTGTTTGTTAACAAATTTAGTTTCCATGAAATGTGTTCTGAAAATGTCATCAAGGGAGATAATTAGATTGAATTTAAGTTCTGTTGTTGAAATAATGTTAATTTCCTGTACAGATGTACAGGTGTAAGAAGAAAATACTTATTTTCCATTTTTTCATAAATTTGTTTTCAAGTAGTTTGACTGAGAAAATGTGTTTATTCTGAACACATTTGACATAAAAATACTCATTTTTTGCCCTTTTTTACAATTTTTGTTTATTCCGTTCAAATATTATAATGAATGTAAAAAGCATTGTAATCAGAATAAATCTTATTTCTGTTGCTTAATAAATGTCTATTTCTATATAGGTGTACAAGTGTAACAAGAAAATACTTATTTTACATAAAAATACTCATTTTTTGCCTTCGTTTACAATTTTTGTTTATTCCGTTCAAATATTATAATGAATGGTAATCAGAATAAATCTTATTTCTGTTGCTTAATAAATGTCTATTTCTATATAGGTGTACAAGTGTAACAAGAAAATACTTATTTTTAATTTTTCCACAAATTTGTTTTCAAGTAGTTTTATTGAGAAAATATGTTTATTATGAATATATTTTACATGAAAATAGTCATTTTTTGCCTTCGTTTACAATTTATATTTATTCCGTTCAAATATTAAAATGAATATAAAAGCATGATCATTCAGAATAAACCTTATTTCTGTTGCTTAATAAATGTCTATTTCTATATAGGTGTACAGGTGTAACAAGAAAATACATATTTTATATTTTTTCAATGTTTTTCAATTTGTTTTCAAGTAGTTTTATTGAAAAAATGTGTTTATTCTGAACATATTTTACATGAAAATACTCATTTTTTCCGTTGGTAAAAGCATGATAATCAGAATATTTCGTATTTCTGTTGCTTAATAAATGTTTGTTTCCTGTACAAATAACACAGCAAAACACTTATTTTCCATTTGTTTGTTAATAAATTTAGTTTCCATGAAATGTGTTCTGAAAATGTCATCAAGGGAGATAATTAGATTGAATTTAAGTTCTGTTGTTGAAATAATGTTAATTTCCTGTACAGATGTACAGGTGTAAGAAGAAAATACTTATTTTCCATTTTTTCATAAATTTGTTTTCAAGTAGTTTGACTGAGAAAATGTGTTTATTCTGAACACATTTGACATAAAAATACTCATTTTTTGCCCTCGTTTACAATTTTTGTTTAATCCGTTCAAATATTATAATGAATGTAAAAAGCATTGTAATCAGAATAAATCTTATTTCTGTTGCTTAATAAATGTCTATTTCTATATAGGTGTACAAGTGTAACAAGAAAATACTTATTTTTTTAGTTTTTCCACAAATTTGTTTTCAAGTAGTTTTATTGAGAAAATGTGTTTATTATGAATATATTTTACATGAAAAATAGTCTTTTTTTGCCTTCGTTTACAATTTATATTTATTCCGTTCAAATATTAAAATGAATATAAAAGCATGATAATTCAGAATAAAGCTTATTTCTGTTGTTAATAAATGTCTATTTCTATATAGGTGTACAGGTGTAAGAAGAAAATACATATTTTATATTTTTTCACTGTTTTTCAATTTGTTTTCAAGTAGTTTTATTGAAAAAATGTGTTTATTCTGAACATATTTTACATGAAAATACTCATTTTTTCCGTTGGTAAAAGCATGATAATCAGAATACATCGTATTTCTGTTGCTTAATAAATGTTTGTTTCCTGTACAAATAACACAGCAAAACACTTATTTTCCATTTGTTTGTTAACAAATTTAGTTTCCATGAAATGTGTTCTGAAAATGTCATCAAGGGAGATAATTAGATTGAATTTAAGTTCTGTTGTTGAAATAATGTTAATTTCCTGTACAGATGTACAGGTGTAAGAAGAAAATACTTATTATGTATGTACAAGTGTAACAAGAAAATACCTATTTTTAATTTTTCCACAAATTTGTTTTCAAGTAGTTTTATTGAGAAAATATGTTTATTATGAATATATTTTACATGAAAATAGTAATTTTTTGCCTTCGTTTACAATTTATATTTATTCCGTTCAAATATTAAAATGAATATAAAAGCATGATCATTCAGAATAAACCTTATTTCTGTTGCTTAATAAATGTCTATTTCTATATAGGTGTACAGGTGTAACAAGAAAATACATATTTTATATTTTTTCAATGTTTTTCAATTTGTTTTCAAGTAGTTTTATTGAAAAAATGTGTTTATTCTGAACATATTTTACATGAAAATACTCATTTTTTCCGTTGGTAAAAGCATGATAATCAGAATACATCGTATTTCTGTTGCTTAATAAATGTTTGTTTCCTGTACAAATAACACAGCAAAACACTTATTTTCCATTTGTTTGTTAACAAATTTAGTTTCCATGAAATGTGTTCTGAAAATGTCATCAAGGGAGATAATTAGATTGAATTTAAGTTCTGTTGTTGAAATAATGTTAATTTCCTGTACAGATGTACAGGTGTAAGAAGAAAATACTTATTTTCCATTTTTTCATAAATTTGTTTTCAAGTAGTTTGACTGAGAAAATGTGTTTATTCTGAACACATTTGACATAAAAATACTCATTTTTTGCCCTTTTTTACAATTTTTGTTTAATCCGTTCAAATATTATAATGAATGTAAAAAGCATTGTAATCAGAATAAATCTTATTTCTGTTGCTTAATAAATGTCTATTTCTATATAGGTGTACAAGTGTAACAAGAAAATACTTATTTTTTTAGTTTTTCCACAAATTTGTTTTCAAGTAGTTTTATTGAGAAAATGTGTTTATTATGAATATATTTTACATGAAAAATAGTCATTTTTTGCCTTCGTTTACAATTTATATTTATTCCGTTCAAATATTAAAATGAATATAAAAGCATGATAATTCAGAATAAAGCTTATTTCTGTTGCTTAATAAATGTCTATTTCTATATAGGTGTACAGGTGTAAGAAGAAAATACATATTTTATATTTTTTCACTGTTTTTCAATTTGTTTTCAAGTAGTTTTATTGAAAAAATGTGTTTATTCTGAACATATTTTACATGAAAATACTCATTTTTTCCGTTGGTAAAAGCATGATAATCAGAATACATCGTATTTCTGTTGCTTAATAAATGTTTGTTTCCTGTACAAATAACACAGCAAAACACTTATTTTCCATTTGTTTGTTAACAAATTTAGTTTCCATGAAATGTGTTCTGAAAATGTCATCAAGGGAGATAATTAGATTGAATTTAAGTTCTGTTGTTGAAATAATGTTAATTTCCTGTACAGATGTACAGGTGTAAGAAGAAAATACTTATTTTTCATTTTTCCACAAATTTGTTTTCAAGTAGTTTTAATGAACAAATGTGTTTATTCTGAACATATTTTTCATGAAAATACTCATTTTTTCCGTTGGTTTACAATTTGATGAATGTAAAAGCATGATAATCAGAAAAAGCTTATTTCTGTTGCTTAATAAATGTTTGTTTCTATATAGGTGTACAGGTGTAATTGTGTTTATTTCTATATAGGTGTACAGGTGTAAGAAGAAAATAAAAATTGTAAACGAAGGCAAAAAATGAGTATTTTTATGTCAAATGTTTTCAAAATAAACACATTTTCTCAATAAAACTCAATAAAATTGAAAACAAATTTGTCAAAAAATGGAAAATAAGTATTTTCTTCTTACACCTGTACACCTATATAGAAATAAACATTTATTAAGCAACAGAAATAAGATTTATTCTGATTATCATGATTTTACATTCATTATAATATTTGAACGGAACAAACAAAAATATAGACGAATTCAAAAAATGAGTATTTTCGTGTCAAATATGTTCAAAATAAACACATTTTTCAATAAAACTACTTGAAACAAGTTTGTGACCAAATGAAAAATAAGTATTTTCATGTTTTATCTGAACAGGAAATTAACATTATTTCAACAACAGAATTTAAATTCAATCTAATTCTGAATTGATGACATTTCCATATAATAAACACATTTTTTCAATAAAACTACTTGAAAACAAATTGAAAAATGGAAAATAAGTATTTTCTTCTTACACCTGTACACCTATATAGAAATAAACATTTATTAAGCAACAGAAATAATATTTATTCTGATTATCATGATTTTACATTCATTATAATATTTGAAGGGAACAAACAAAAATATAGACGAATTCAAAAAATGAGTATTTTCGTGTCAAATATGTTCAAAATAAACACATTTTTCAATAAAACTACTTGAAACAAGTTTGTGACCAAATGAAAAATAAGTATTTTCATGTTTTATCTGAACAGGAAATTAACATTATTTCAACAACAGAATTTAAATTCAATCTAATTCTGAATTGATGACATTTCCAGAACACAACTCATTGAAACTAAATTTGTTAACAAATGGAAAATAAGTGCTTTGCTGTGTCATTTGTATAGGAAATAAACATTTATTAAGCAACAGAAATAAGATTTATTCTGATTATCACGCTTTTACATTCATTATAATATTTGAACGGAAACAAAAAAATGTAAACGAAGGCAAAAAATGAGTATTTTTATGTCAAATGTGTTCAGAATAAACACATTTTCTCAATAAAACTACTTGAAAACAAATTTGTGAAAAAATGGAAAATAGGTATTTTCTTCTTACACCTGTACACCTATATAGAAACAAACATTTATTAAGCAACAGAAATAAGCTTTTTCTGATTATCATGCTTTTACATTCATCAAATTGTAAAACAACGGAAAAAATGAGTATTTTCATGAATAATATGTTCAGAATAAACACATTTTTTCATTAAAACTACTTGAAAACAAATTTGTGGAAAAATGAAAAATAAGTATTTTCTTCTACTTGAAACTACTTGAAAACAAATTTGTGGAAAAATGAAAAATAAGTATTTTCTTCTTACACCTTATTGCTTAATAAATGTCTATTTCTATATAGGTGTACAGGTGTAAGAAGAAAATACCTATTTTCCATTTTTTCACAAATTTGTTTTCAAGTAGTTTTATTGAGAAAATGTGTTTATTCTGAACACATTTGACATAAAAATACTCATATATAAAACTACTTGAAAACAAATTGAAAAACAGTGAAAAAATATAAAATATGTATTTTCTTGTTACACCTGTACACCTATATAGAAATAGACATTTATTAAGCAACAGAAATAAGCTTTATTCTGAATTATCATGCTTTTATATTCATTTTAATATTTGAACGGAATAAATATAAATTGTAAACGAAGGCAAAAAATGACTATTTTCATGTAAAATATATTCATAATAAACACATTTTCTCAATAAAACTACTTGAAAACAAATTTGTGGAAAAATTAAAAATAAGTATTTTCTTGTTACACTTGTACACCTATATAGAAATAGACATTTATTAAGCAACAGAAATAAGATTTATTCTGATTACCATGCTTTTTACATTCATTATAATATTTGAACGGAATAAACAAAAATTGTAAACGAAGGCAAAAAATGAGTATTTTTATGTCAAATGTTTTCAGAATAAACACATTTTCTCAATAAAACTACTTGAAAACAAATTTGTCAAAAAATGGAAAATAAGTATTTTCTTCTTACACCTGTACACCTATATAGAAATAAACATTTATTAAGCAACAGAAATAAGATTTATTCTGATTATCATGATTTTACATTCATTATAATATTTGAACGGAATAAACAAAAATTGTAAACGAAGGCAAAAAATGAGTATTTTTATGTCAAATGTTTTCAGAATAAACACATTTTCTCATTAAAACTACTTGAAAACAAATTTGTGGAAAAATGAAAAATAAGTATTTTCTTCTTACACCGTATTGCTTAATAAATGTCTATTTCTATATAGGTGTACAGGTGTAACAGAAAAATACTTATTTTCCATTTTTTCATAAATTTGTTTTCAAGTAGTTTTATTGAAAAAATGTGTTTATTCTGAACATATTTTACATGAAAATACTCATTTTTTAGGTTGGTTTACATTAAAACTACTTGAAAACAAATTTGTGGAAAAATGAAAAATAAGTATTTTCTTCTTACACCTGTACATCTGTACAGGAAATTAACATTATTTCAACAACAGAACTTAAATTCAATCCAATTATCTCCCTTGATGACATTTTCAGAACACATTTCATGGAAACTAAATTTGTTAACAAACAAATGGAAAATAAGTGTTTTGCTGTGTTATTTGTACAGGAAACAATCATTTATTAAGCAACAGAAATACGATGTATTCTGATTATCATGCTTTTACCAACGGAAAAAATGAGTATTTTCATGTAAAATATGTTCAGAATAAACACATTTTTTCAATAAAACTACTTGAAAACAAATTGAAAAACAGTGAAAAAATATAAAATATGTATTTTCTTGTTAGACATTTATTAAGCAACAGAAATAAGCTTTATTCTGAATTATCATGCTTTTATATTCATTTTAATATTTGAACGGAATAAATATAAATTGTAAACGAAGGCAAAAAATGACTATTTTAATGTAAAATATATTCATAATAAACACATTTTCTCAATAAAACTACTTGAAAACAAATTTGTGGAAAAATTAAAAATAAGTATTTTCTTGTTACACCTGTACACCTATATAGAAATAGACATTTATTAAGCAATAAGGTGTAAGAAGAAAATACTTATTTTTCATTTTCCACAAATTTGTTTTCAAGTAGTTTTAATGAAAAAATGTGTTTATTCTGAACATATTTTTCATGAAAATACTCATTTTTTCCTTTGGTTTACAATTTGATGAATGTAAAAGCATGATAATCAGAAAAAGCTTATTTCTGTTGCTTAATAAATGTTTGTTTCTATATAGGTGTACAGGTGTAAGAAGAAAATACCTATTTTCCATTTTTTCACAAATTTGTTTTCAAGTAGTTTTATTGAGAAAATGTGTTTATTCTGAACACATTTGACATAAAAATACTAATTTTTTGTTTTCGTTTACATTTTTTTGTTTCCGTTCAAATATTATAATGAATGTAAAAGCGTGATAATCAGAATAAATCTTATTTCTGTTGCTTAATAAATGTTTATTTCCTATACAAATGACACAGCAAAGCACTTATTTTCCATTTGTTAACAAATTTAGTTTCAATGAGTTGTGTTCTGGAAATGTCATCAATTCAGAATTAGATTGAATTTAAATTCTGTTGTTGAAATAATGTTAATTTCCTGTTCAGATAAAACATGAAAATACTTATTTTTTGAATTCGTCTATATTTTTGTTCGTTCCGTTCAAATATTATAATGAATGTAAAATCATGATAATCAGAATAAATCTTATTTCTGTTGCTTAATAAATGTTTATTTCTATATAGGTGTACAGGTGTAAGAAGAAAATACTTATTTTCCATTTTTTGACAAATTTGTTTTCAAGTAGTTTTATTGAGAAAATGTGTTTATTCTGAAAACATTTGACATAAAAATACTCATTTTTTGCCTTCGTTTACAATTTTTGTTTATTCCGTTCAAATATTATTCGTTCAAAACAAATTTGTGGAAAAATGAAAAATAAGTATTTTCTTCTTACACCTGTACATCTGTACAGGAAATTAACATTATTTCAACAACAGAACTTAAATTCAATCTAATTATCTCCCTTGATGACATTTTCAGAACACATTTCATGGAAACTAAATTTGTTAACAAACAAATGGAAAATAAGTGTTTTGCTGTGTTATTTGTACAGGAAACAAACATTTATTAAGCAACAGAAATACGATGTATTCTGATTATCATGCTTTTACCAACGGAAAAAATGAGTATTTTCATGTAAAATGTGTTCAGAATAAACACATTTTTTCAATAAAACTACTTGAAAACAAATTGAAAAACAGTGAAAAAATATAAAATATGTATTTTCTTGTTACACCTGTACACCTATATAGAAATAGACATTTATTAAGCAATAGAAATAAGCTTTATTCTGAATTATAATGCTTTTATATTCATTTTAATATTTGAACGGAATAAATATAAATTGTAAACGAAGGCAAAAAATGACTATTTTCATGTAAAATATATTCATAATAAACACATTTTCTCAATAAAACTACTTGAAAACAAATTTGTGGAAAAATTAAAAATAAGTATTTTCTTGTTACACTTGTACACCTATATAGAAATAGACATTTATTAAGCAACATAAATAAGATTTATTCTGATTATCATGATTTTACATTCATTATAATATTTGAACGGAACAAACAAAAATATAGACGAATTCAAAAAATGAGTATTTTCGTGTCAAATATGTTCAAAATAAACACATTTTTCAATAAAACTACTTGAAACAAGTTTGTGACCAAATGAAAAATAAGTATTTTCATGTTTTATCTGAACAGGAAATTAACATTATTTCAACAACAGAATTTAAATTCAATCTAATTCTGAATTGATGACATTTCCAGAACACAACTCATTGAAACTAAATTTGTTAACAAATGGAAAATAAGTGCTTTGCTGTGTCATTTGTATAGGAAATAAACATTTATTAAGCAACAGAAAGAAGATTTATTCTGATTATCACCCTTTTACATTCATTATAATATTTGAACGGAAACAAAAAAAAGTAAACGAAGGCAAAAAATGAGTATTTTTATGTCAAATGTGTTCAGAATAAACACATTTTCTCAATAAAACTACTTGAAAACAAATTTGTGAAAAAATGGAAAATAGGTATTTTCTTCGTACACCTGTACACCTATATAGAAACAAACATTTATTAAACAGAAATAAGCTTTTTCTGATTATCATGCTTTTACATTCATCAAATTGTAAGCCAACGGAAAAAATGAGTATTTTCATGAAAAATATGTTCAGAATAAACACATTTTTTCATTAAAACTACTTGAAAACAAATTTGTGGAAAAATGAAAAATAAGTTTTTTCTTCTTACACCTTATTGCTTAATAAATGTCTATTTCTATATAGGTGTACAGGTGTAACAGGAAAATACTTATTTTCCATTTTTTCATAAATTTGTTTTCAAGTAGTTTTATTGAAAAAATGTGTTTATTCTGAACATATTTTACATGAAAATACTCATTTTTTAGGTTGGTTTACATTAAAACTACTTGAAAACAAATTTGTGGAAAAATGAAAAATAAGTATTTTCTTCTTACACCTGTACATCTGTACAGGAAATTAACATTATTTCAACA